>JAOPSE010000088.1:0-600000 GCA_029449295.1 Zea luxurians | reverse complement strand
AACTTCCTGGCTGAATGGACTGACACCCAGTTGCCGATGACCCCAATCCAGCCCGAACTTTGGACCATGTACTTCGACGGGTCGTTGATGAAAACAGGAGTAGGTGCTGGCTTGCTCTTCATCTCACCCCTCGAGAAACATGTGCGCTACGTACTACGCCTCCATTTTCCGGCGTCAAACAACGTGGCCAAGTACGAGGCCTTGGTTAATGGCCTGCGCATCGCCGTCGAGCTAGGGGTTCGACGCCTCGATGCTCGTGGTGACTCGCAGCTCGTCATTGACCAGGTCATGAAGAACTCCCAATGCCGCGATCAAAAAATGGAGGCCTACTGCGACGAAGTTCGGCATTTGGAAGACAAGTTCCATGGGCTGGAACTCAACCATGTTGCTCGACGGTACAACGAAACCGCAGATGAGCTGGCAAAAATAGCCTCGGGGCGAACAACAGTTCCCCCGGACGTCTTCTCCAAGGATATATATCAGCCATCCATCAAAGTCAACGACGCGCCCGAGCCCGAGGATGCCTCGGCCCAGCCCGAGGTACCCTCGGCCACCGAGGGTGAAGCCCTGCGTGTTGAGGGGGAGCGGAATGGGGTCACACCGGTCCCGAACTGGCAGACCCCGTACCTGGAATATCTCCTCCGAGGAGAGCTGCCCCTCGACAAGGCCGAAGCTCGGCGACTGCCTCGGCGCGCCAAGTCGTTCGTTTTGCTGGGTGATGAAAAGGAGCTGTACCACCACAGCCCCTCAGACATTCTCCAACGATGCATATCCGTTGCCCAAGGACAAGAGCTGTTACAAGAAATACACTTAGGGGCTTGTGGTCACCATGCAGCACCTCGAGCCCTCATGGGAAACTGAAAGGGAAATAGGCTTACACCTTTTCCTAATTAATTTTGGTGGTTGAATTGCCCAACACAAATAATTGCACTAACTAGTTTGCTCTAGATTATAAGTTTTACAGGTGCCAAAGGTTCACAACAAACCAATAAAAAGACCAAGAATGGGTTCAAACAAAGAGAGCAAAAGACAACCAAAGTGTGCCCTGGTCTGGCGCACCGGACTGTCCGTTATGCCACCGGACAGTGTCCGGTGCACCAGGACCCCGACGCGGAACTTGCCACCTTCGGGAAAATGGGAGGCCGCTCCGCTATAATTCACCGGACTGTCCGGTGTGCCAGCGGAGCAACGGCTACTTCGCGCCAACGGTCGACTGCAAACGCATTCAATGCGCTACAGTGCGCGCCAGAGTCAGAGCAGCGCCAGAAGGCGCACCGGACAGTCTACAGGACATGTCCGGTGCACCACCGGACAGCCAGAAGGCCCCACCTGTTAGAGCTCCAACGGTCAGAACCCAACGGCCGGGTGACGTGGCTGGCGCACCGGACAGTGTCCGGTGGCGCACTGGACTGTCCGGTGCGCCATGCGACAACAGCCTCCACCAAACGGCTTGTTTGGTGGTTGGGGCTATAAAAATCCCAACCACCCCACATTCAATTGCATCCAAGTTTTCAGACTTCCTACACCTTACAAGAGTTATAGCATTCAATACAAGAGTTATAGCATTCAATACAAGACACACCAAAGAGATCAAATCCTCTCCCAAGTCCAAAGATCATTCCAATCAAATAGTGACTAATGAGAGAGTGACTTGTGTTCATTTGAGCTCTTGCGCTTGAATTGCTTTTATTTCTCATTCTTTCTTGTGATCAACTCAATTGTAACCGAGGCAAGAGACACCAATTGTGTGGTGGTCCTTGCGGGGACTTAGTGTCCCGTTTGATTGAGAAGAGAAGCTCACTCAGTCTAAGTGACCGTTTGAGAGAGGGAAATGGTTGAAAGAGACCCGATCTTTGTGACCACCTCAACAGGGAGTAGGTTTGCAAGAACCGAACATCGGTAAAACAAATCACAGTGTCACACTCTTTATTTGCTTGTGATTGATTTTCGCCCTCTCTCTCAGACTCGATTTTAATTCTAACGCTAACCCCAGCTTGTAGTTGTGCTTAAACTTTGTAAAATTTAGATTCACCCTATTCACCCCTCCTCTAGGTGACTTTCAATTGGTATCAGAGCCCGGTGCTTCATTAGAGCCTAACCGCTCAAAGTGCTTTCGAGAGATCACACCAAGAAGGAGATGGGAACCGACGACAAGCCTGTTACAAGCCACGGGAAGGCTCCATCGGGAGAGTCCCACAACAAGGGGAAGGATAAGGCATCCTCCTCACAAAAGTCGCATCGGAGTGGCGACAAGAAAAATAAGATGAGGAAAGTGGTCTACTATGAGACCGACTCTTCATCACCATCCACCTCCGGCTCTGACGCGCCGTCCGTAACTTCTAAGCGCCATGAGCGCAAGAAGTTTAGTAAGATTCCCTTACACTACCCTCGCATTTCCAAACGTACTCCATTACTTTCCGTTCCATTAGCCAAACCACCGGTTTTTGACGGTGAAGATTATAACATGTGGAGTGATAAAATGAGGCATCACCTAACCTCACTCCACACTAGTATTTGGAACATTGTTGAGTTTGGTGTACAGGTACCATCCATAGGGGATGAGGACTATGATTCGGACGAAGTGGCCCAAATCCAACACTTCAACTCCCAAGCCACTACTATACTCCTCGCCTCTCTAAGTCGAGAGGAGTATAATAAGGTGCAAGGGTTGAAGAGCGCAAAGGAAATTTGGGACGTGCTCAAGACCGCGCACGAAGGAGACGAGGTGACCAAGATCACCAAGTGGGAGACGATCCAGGGGGAGCTCGGTCGCTTCATGCTTCACCAAGGGGAGGATCCACAAGCCATGTACAATTGGCTAAAGACCTTGGTGAACCAAGTACGCAACCTCGGGAGCACCAAGTGGGATGACCACGATATGGTCAAGGTTATTCTAAGATCCCTCGTTTTTCTTAACCCCACACAAGTTCAATTAATTTGAGGTGATCCTAGATACACGCTAATGTCTCCTGAGGAAGTGATAGGCAAATTTGTGAGCTTTGAACTAATGATCAAAGGCTCCAAAAAGATCATCGAGCAAGGCACATCCTCCTCTGTGCCCGATGTAATACCCAAATTTGTAAATCATGGTAATGGAGATAATTCTCTTATTTGCTTTGTTTCAATTTAACTAATCATGTGAACAACCCCATTTAAAAATGATTAAATGACTAAATGTCAACTAAACAACATGTGCATCATATTGGAGTTTTGTTTGTTGTGCATATAATAATAATAGCAACACTATTAATCAAAATATACTAAAAAAAGAAAATTGAATTAGAACCCAAAAGGAGATTAGGGTTTGAAAAAGGAAAAGGGAAATAATATATATAAGGCAAGAGAAGCAAAATAAATCTGTAAATAAATAAAATTTATCCATGCTATGTTCACATTGAATATTTAAATGAAGACAAATTCGCCACAAACTTTGGATTTAAATTGGAATTTGAATTGAGTTGGATAATTGAAAATGGAGAAAAGAAAATAGAAAATAAAAAGAAAAAGAATAAAAACCTTACCTGGGCTCGCTGACCAATTCGGCCCAACCACCCCTTCACTCCCGCGCGGCCCATCTACCTTGTGACCACGCGCGCGGACACAGACACGCGGGCCCCACTCGTCATGTGCCGCGCCCACTCACGCGTGCACCGTGTTGCTTCACTGACGTCCGGGCCCACGCGTCGGTCTCTGCGGCTTCCCCTTTTCTCTCGCTGACATGTGGGCGCTCCTCGTCAGGTCCATCTCCCTCGCAACAAACCCGCACGTCGCGCGCATCGGAGCCGAGATCCGCGCGCATGGCATCTGGTTTTTGGACCATAAATAGCCGTATCGCCGAGTCGCTCCGATGACTATCCCCCTCCAGTTTGTCTCAAATCGTCATATCGTTGGCTATCTCGTCGCCGTGTGCAGAGGAGAGATCCGCCGCACCCTTAAACTCGCCGGCGCTGCCCTTCTGCTCAATTGGGGTGGTTCTGGGGCGTCGCAAACATGCGGGGAATCTTCTCTGGGCTGGTGCGCAGCTCAGGGTGGCTGGTGGCCGGGGCAATTGCTCACCGGAGCCGCTGCGCCACCGTGACTCCGCGCCGCACCGTGGGCAGAGCTCCGAACGCCACGATTCTTGGAGGTAAGCTCGCCTTCTGTTTCGCGATCGCCTCCACATCGTTTTGCGCTAGTCGGTCGGCGAGTGGGGGTCCTGGGTCACGGGAACGCTATCGCCGGCAATGTCCTCCGCCGTGGGTGGCGGCGGCGCCGCCGATCTCCCGGTCGAGATTGGGGGACGGTGTTCTGGCCGTCGGATCGAAGGAGAACGGCCTGGATTAGATCCTGGCTTACCCCTTCGCGCGTTGGATCTGGCCCGTTGATGCGTGGATCGATGGATGGGAATTGAATACGGCTTGATTAAATCGTGACCAAAGATCTGGGATTCAACGGCTCACACGGCGTACCGGTTCACTTATGGCGCCAATCTAATCTGGCGCGTAGGATCTGGATCGTGCGGCCAGGATTAGATGATACCCCTTCGCCGTGGCAATCTTCATAAAGAGCCCCTCGGGTTTCAGTAAATCAACCCGCCGTCCCTCGGGCACTGTTGACTGAGTCTTGGGTTTCTTGCGCCGAGCCCCCTGACCTTTCTTATAATTGAGGCCCAGTCCAGAACTCGTTTAAATTGAATAAATAAAATAGAAAATAGATTTTTAATATGAAAATAATTGCTAGAACTTAGATAATTCATAGAAAATTCATTTTAGCTCCAAATTGAACCATTCCAATTCCTAAAATTTTGTAATAATATTCTCTATCATTTAGAATCACTGTTTTGACATGAACTCTGTTAGGAAATTAATTTATCATCTAATCCTATTATAATCACCTTAAATCTTAGGAAATTCATAACTTGAATTCTATAACTCAAAAATTAATAATTCTTTTTCCTGTGATCTTATTTTAATATATATATTATTAATGTGTATTTTGTCCTTATGTTTGGTGTAATGTTAATTCTGCCTATACCATGTTTGTTTGAATTGCTACGACTAGCAGTGAGGTCACGTGTCACCTGAAGATCATCCTGGTACCTGGAATCTCAAGGCCCAGGCAAGTTGTGCCCTTGATCACTTCTTTTCACCTACTCATGTTCTAATTAATCATAATGATCTGCATAGGTTAATTTTGATGGGACCCAATAGGTTACCCTAGTTTGTCTATCTTTATACCTTGTTTACCACTGAACTTTCTGGGTAGTACTTGCTAGTGCTATATGTGGTTTTGGGTATGAAGATTACACCATTCATGATTATACTTTTGTTATCAGTTGTTATTTATGGTTCATGTTAAGCTCATTATGTTAATTGGAACATGGAGAACCACCCGGGAAAACAGTGCTACCACGAGGGTGGAATGGGACGCCCTTGGCTGATTAATTAGGAAAGCTAGTGGAAGACTACCTTACCCGAAAGGGGCAAGGGCAGTAGGGGAGAGGTCAGTGTAGGGAGGCCCTCGGGAGGATTTTGCTGCGATGGCGGTCCTGCAAGGGATTCCTGCACTGGATCTTCCTATAAACTGTAGCGGGTTTTCGGAAGCTAGTGGAACTTTGTAAAGGCCTCGTAGTGGATCCCTAGCCATTCACTTCGGAAGTGTCTAAGGGCCTTGCAAACCCTGGCGACATGGGATACACGACTTGTGGGTAAAGGGTACAACCTCTGCAGAATGTAAAACTGGTATACTAGCCGTGCTCACGGTCATGAGCAGCTCGGACACTCACATGATTAAATTATGGAACTAAATTCAATTTGTCATATGCATTGCATTGCAGGTGAGGTTGTTACTTTTGTTCTACTAATTAATTGGGTTGGTATTTACTTATACTTAGTAACTGCTAATAAAATTTTGACCAACTTTAAAAGCAATGCTCAGCTCTAACCATCTTCTTTGGTAAGCCTTACACTTCACGTGAGCTCCCACCTTTGGCGAGTTCATGCACATTATTCCCCACAACTTGTTGAGCGATGAACGTATGTGAGCTCACTCTTGCTGTCTCACACACCCCACAGGTCAAGAACAGGTACTGCAGGATGATGCTCATGGAGGATGCTGCGATGAGTTCGTGAGAGGTCTAGGTCGTCGTCTCCCAGTCAACTTTGGGTTGCTGGACCGTTGTCTCCTTATAATGTAATTATTTATTTTGTATAGAACTCCTGTTATATATAAAGTTGTGACATTCGATCCTGTGCCACTATACATCATATGTGTGAGACTTGGTCCCAGCACACCTGGTGATTATGTTTACGCCCGGGCTTTGGACCCCTAAAATCCGGGTGTTACACCCGAAGCACAACCCGTTGCATTCAAAGCAACGGAAGAGAAGAAAGAAGATTCTACTCCAAGTAGAATCCCCATCGACGCCTCCAAGCTCGACAACGAGGAAATGGCGCTCATCATCAAGAGCTTTCGCCAAATCCTCAAGCAAAGGAGGGGGAAGGATTACAAGCCCCGCTCCAAGAAGGTTTGCTACAAATGTGGTAAGCCCGGTCACTTTATTGCAAAATGTCCTATTTCTAGTGAAAGTGACAGGGGCAACGACAAGAAGGGGAGAAGAAAGGAAAAGAAGAGGTACCACAAGAAGAAGGGCGGCGATGCCCATGTGTGCCGCAAGTGGGACTCCGACGAGAGCTCCACCGACTCCTCCTCCGACGAGGACGCCACCAACATCGCCGTCAACAAGGGACTCCTCTTCCCAAACATCGGCCACAAGTGCCTCATGGCAAAAGACGGCAAAAAGAAGAAGGTTAAATCTAAATCCTCCACTAAATATGCAACCTCTAGTGATGAAGATAATTCTAGTGATGAGGAGGAAAACTTGCTTACCCTTTTTGCCGATCTTAACATGCAACAAAAGAAAAAATTAAATGAATTAATTAGTGCTATTCATGAGAAGGATGAACTCTTGGACACCCAAGAGGACTTCCTAATTAAGGAAAACAAGAAGCATGTTAAGGTTAAAAATGCTTATGCTCTAGAAGTAGAAAAATGTGAAAAATTATCTAGTGAGTTAAGCACTTGCCATGATTTGATTGCCAACCTTAGGAATGAGAATGCTAGATTAATTGCTAAGATTGATTCAAATGTATGTGATGATTCATATGCCAATCTTAGAAATGATCATGCTATTTCTATTGCTAAGATTGAAAAAATAAATGCCTCTCTTGCTAGCCTTAGAAATGAAAATGAAAAACTAATTGCTAAGGCTAATGAATTAAATGTTTGCAATGCTTCCATTTCCAATCTTAGAGATGAAAATGCCATATTACATGCTAAGATTGTTGAATTAAATTCTTGCAAACCCTCTACATCTACCATTGAGCATGTTTCTATTTGCACTAGATGTAAAGATGTTAACATTGATGCTATTTATGATCACATGACTTTAATTAAACAACAAAACGATCATATAGCAAAATTAGATGCTAAAGTTGCCGAGCATGAGCTAGATAATGAAAAATTTAAATTTGTTCGTAGTATGCTTTATAGTGGGAGACGCCCTGGCATCAAGGATGGCATTGGCTTCTAAAAGGGAGACAATGTCAAACTTAATGCCCCTCCTAAAAGATTATCTAACTTTGTTAAAGGCAAGGCTCCCATGCCTCAGGATAACGAGGGTTACATTTTGTACCCTGTCGTTTATCCCGAGCATAAGATTAGGAGAATTTATTCTTGGAAGTCTCACAGTCTCACTATAGGCCTAATCATGCTTTTATGTATAAGAGTGAGACATCTAGTTCTAGGCAATCAACCCATGCTAAATTGCCTAAGAAGAAAACTCCTAAAGCATCAAATAATCATAATGTTTCATTTAGAACTTTTAATGCTTCCTATGTGCTTACTAACAAATCCGGCAAGGTGGTTGCCAAGTATGTTGGGGACAAACACAAGGGATCAAAGACTTGTGTTTGGGTACCCAAAGTTCTTGTATCTAATGTCAAAGGACCCAAAACTGTTTGGGTACCTAAAATCAAGAACTAAATTTGTTTTGTAGGTTCATGCATCTGGGGCTCAAGTTGGATCATCGATAGCGGGTGCACAAACCACATGACAGGGGAGAAAAGGATGTTCTCCTCCTATGAGAAAAACTAAGATCCCCAACGAGCTATCACATTCGGGGATGGAAATCAAGGTTTGGTCAAAGAATTGGGTAAAATTGCTATATCACCTGACCATTGTATTTCCAATGTTTTTCTTGTAGATTCTTTAGATTACAACTTGCTTTCTGTTTCTCAATTATGTAAAATGGGCTACAACTATCTTTTTACGGATATAGGTGTCACTATCTTTAGAAGAAGTGATGATTCAGTAGCTTTTAAGAGAGTATTAGAGGGTCAGCTATACTTAGTTGATTTCAATAGAGCTGAACTCGATACTTGCTTAATCGCTAAGACTAACATGGGTTGGCTTTGGCATCGCCGACTAGCCCATGTTGGGATGAAGAATCTTCACAAGCTTCTAAAGGGAGAACACATTTTGGGACTAACAAATGTGCATTTTGAGAAAGACAGGATTTGTAGCACATGCCAAGCAGGGAAGCAAGTTGGTGTTCATCATCCACATAAGAACATCTTAACGACTGATAGGCCACTCGAGCTCCTCCACATGGACCTATTCGGCCCGATCGCTTACATAAGCATCGGCGGGAGTAAGTACTGTCTAGTTATTGTGGATGACTATTCTCGCTTCACTTGGGTATTCTTTTTACAGGAAAAATCTCAAACCCAAGAGACCTTAAAGGGATTCTTGAGACGGGCTCAAAATGAGTTCGGCTTGAGGATCAAGAAAATTAGAAGCGATAATGGGACAGAGTTCAAGAACTCTCAAATAGAAGGTTTTTTGAGGGGGAAGGGATCAAGCATGAGTTCTCTTCTCCATACATGCCACAACAAAATGGTGTAGTGGAGAGGAAGAATAGAACTCTATTGGACATGGCAAGGACCATGCTTGATGAGTACAAGACTTCGGATCGATTTTGGGCCGAGGCAGTCAACACCGCTTGCTACGCCATCAACCGATTGTATCTACACCGAATCCTCAAGAAGACATCATATGAACTCCTCACCAGTAAAAAGCCAAATGTTTCATATTTTAGAGTCTTTGGTAGCAAATGTTTTATTCTTGTTAAAAGAGGTAGAAAATCCAAATTTGCTCCTAAGGCTGTAGAAGGCTTTTTACTAGGATATAATTCAAACACAAGGGCATATAGAGTCTTTAACAAGTCCACTGGACTAGTTGAAGTTTCTTGTGACATTGTGTTTGATGATACTAACGGCTCTCAAGTAGAGCAAGTTGATCTTGATGAATTCGATGATGAAGAGGCTCCGTGCGTCGCGCTAAGGAACATGTCCATTGGAGATGTGTGTCCTAAGGAATCCGAAGAGCCCATTCAAGCACAAGATCAACCATCTTCCTCCATGCAAGCATCTCCACCAACTCAAGATGAGGATGAGGCTCAAGATAATGAAGAAGATGAGCCACCTCAAGAGGAGGGCAATGATCAAGGGGGAGATGCCCAAGATCAAGACAAGGAAGATGAGCAAGTTCCAAGGCCGCCACACCCAAGAGTCCACCAAGCAATCCAACGAGATCACCCCGTGAACACCATCCTCGGCGACATTCATAAGGGGGTAACTACTCGATCTCGTGTTGCTCATTTTTGTGAACATTACTCTTTTGTTTCTTCTATTGAGCCACACAGGGTAGAGGAAGCACTTCAAGATTCGGATTGGGTGATGGCGATGCAAGAGGAGCTCAACAACTTCACGAGGAATGAGGTATGGCATTTAGTTCCACGTCCTAACCAAAATGTTGTAGGAACCAAGTGGGTCTTCCGCAACAAGCAAGATGAGCATGGTGTGGTGACAAGGAACAAAGCCCGACTTGTGGCCAAGGGATATTCACAAGTCGAAGGTTTGGATTTTGGTGAAACCTATGCACCCGTAGCTAGGCTTGAATCAATTCGCATTTTACTTGCCTATGCTACTTACCATGGCTTTAAGCTTTATCAAATGGACGTGAAAAGTGCCTTCCTCAATGGACCAATCAAGGAAGAGGTCTATGTTGAGCAACCTCCCGGCTTTGAAGATAGTGAGTATCCTAACCATGTTTATAGACTCTCTAAGGCGCTTTATGGGCTCAAGCAAGCCCCAAGAGCATGGTATGAATGCCTAAGAGACTTTCTAATCGCTAATGGCTTCAAAGTTGGAAAAGCCGATCCTACTCTCTTTACTAAAACACTTGCAAATGATTTGTTTGTGTGCCAAATTTATGTTGATGATATCATATTTGGGTCTACTAACGAATCTACATGTGAAGAGTTTAGTAGGATCATGACACAAAAATTCGAGATGTCTATGATGGAGGAGTTGAAGTACTTCTTAGGATTTCAAGTGAAGCAACTCCAAGAGGGCACCTTTATTAGCCAAACGAAGTACATTCAAGACATACTCACAAAGTTTGGGATGAAGGATGCCAAGCCCATCAAGACACCCATGGGAACTAATGGGCATCTCGACCTCGACACGGGAGGTAAATCCGTCAATCAAAAGGCATGCCGGTCGATGATAGGTTCCTTACTCTATTTATGTGCTTCACGACCAGACATTATGCTTTCCGTGTGCATGTGTGCAAGATTCCAAGCCGATCCTAAGGAAGTTCACCTTAGGGCCATAAAACGAATCTTGAGATATTTAGTTTATACTCCTAAGTTTGGCCTTTGGTACCCCAGGGGATCTACATTTGATTTAATTGGTTATTCCGATGCTGATTGGGCAGGGTGTAAAATTAATAGAAAGAGCACATCAGGGACTTGCCAGTTCTTGGGAAGATCTCTGGTGTCTTGGGCTTCAAAGAAGCAAAATTCTGTCGCTCTTTCTACCGCCGAAGCCGAGTATATTGCCGCAGGCCATTGTTGCGCGCAATTGCTTTGGATGAGGCAAACCCTTAGGGACTATGGTTACATATTAACCAAAGTTCCTCTTCTATGTGATAATGAGAGTGCAATCCGCATGGCGGATAATCCCGTTGAGCATAGCCGCACTAAACACATAGCCATTCGGTATCATTTTCTAAGAGATCACCAACAAAAGGGGTATATCGAGATTGCATATGTTAGCACCAAAGAACAATTAGCCGATATCTTTACCAAGCCATTGGATGAACAAACTTTTACCAAACTTAGGCATGAGCTAAATATTCTTGATTCTAGGAATTTTGAATGATATTTTGCACACATAGCTCATATATATACCTTTGATCATCTCTTTCATGTGCTATGACTAATGTGTTCTTTCAAGTCCATTTCATGCTAAGTCATAGATTGAAAGGGAAAAGGAGTCTTCGGCGAAGACAAGGCTTCCACTCCACTCCATTGAATCATTCATCCTTCGCCGTCGCTCCGCACATCTCTCCAACTTTGGTATAATCTTCACTCATATATTATTTACCATAGGGGGAGAAGGTAGTTTTAAGGGCTTATATTTCACTCAAGCATCCGTTTTTGGCGATTCATGCCAAAGGGGGAGAGAGTATTAGCCCAAAGCAAAAGGACCGCACCACCACCCATTTCAAAACTTTCAAAAATGTAGTCTTTCACTTTGAGTTAAGAAAAGAATTTTTCAATTGGTATCTTATTTTTTGATATAATTTCAAATTGGTATACCCTCTTCAAAATTAATATCTAAAACCCTCTTGAACACTAAAAAGAAGATTTCATTAAGGGGGAGTTTTGTTTAGTCAAAGGAAAAGCATTTGAAACAAGGGGAGAAAATTTCAAATCTTGAAAATGCCTCTCAAAATCTTATTCATTTACCTTTGACTATTTGCAAAAGAACTTTGAAAAGAATTTCCAAAACATTTTGCAAAACAAAACATGTGGTGCAAGCGTGGTCCAAAATGTTAATAAGAAGAAAGCCATCCATGCATATCTAGTTGAAATAATTATTGGTTTCAATTCCAAGTAACCTTTGCACTTACAATTATGCAAACTAGTTCAATTATGTACTTCTATATTTGCTTTGGTTTGTGTTGGCATCAATCACCAAAAAGGGGGAGATTGAAAGGGAAATAGGCTTACACCTTTTTCTAATTAATTTTGGTGGTTGAATTACCCAACACAAATAATTGGACTAACTAGTTTGCTCTAGATTATAAGTTTTACAGGTGCCAAAGGTTCACAACAAACCAATAAAAAGACCAAGAATGGGTTCAAACAAAGAGAGCAAAAGACAACCGAAGTGTGCCCTGGTCTGGCGCACCGGACAGTCCTGTGTGCCACCGGACAGTGTCCGGTGCACTAGGAACCCCGATGCTGAACTTGCCACCTTCGGGAAAATGGGAGGCCGCTCCGCTATAAATCACGGGACTGTCCGGTGTAGCACCGGACAGCGTCCGGTGTGCCAGCGGAGCAACGGCTACTTCGCACCAACGGTCGACTGCAAACGCATTCAATGCGCTATAGTGCGCGCCAGAGTCTGAGCAGCGCCAGAAGGCGCACCGAACAGTCTACAGGACATGTCCGGTGCACCACCGGACAGCCAGAAGGCCCCACCTGTCAGAGCTCCAACAGTCAGAACCCAACGGCCGGGTGATGTGGCTGGTGCACCAGACAGTGTCCGGTGGCGCACTGGACTGTCCGGTGCGCCATGCGACAGCAGCCTCCACCAAACGGCTAGTTTGGTGGTTGGGGCTACAAAAACCCCAACCACCCTACATTCAATTGCATCCAAGTTTTCAGACTTCCTACACCTTACAAGAGCTATACAAGACACACCAAAGAGATCAAATCCTCTCCCAAGTCCAAAGATCATTTCAATCAAATAGTGACTAGTGAGAGAGTGACTTGTGTTTATTTGAGCTCTTGCGCTTGGATTGCTTTTCTTTCTCATTCTTTCTTGTGATCAACTCAATTGTAACCGAGGCAAGAGACACCAACTGTGTGGTGGTCCTTGCGGGGACTTAGTGTCCCGTTTGATTGAGAAGAGAAGCTCACTCGGTCTAAGTGACCGTTTGAGAGAGGGAAAGGGTTCAAAGAGACCCGGTCTTTGTGACCACCTCAACGGGGAGTAGGTTTGCAAGAACCGAACCTCGGTAAAACAAATCACCGTGTCACACTCTTTATTTGCTTGTGATTGGTTTTCGCCCTCTCTCTCGGACTCGATTTTAATTCTAACGCTAACCCCGGCTTGAAGTTGTGCTTAAACTTTGTAAAATTCAGATTTGCCCTATTCACCCCCCTCTAGGCGACTTTCAGAAACGCCTTCCGACAAGGTTTCTACTGGCCAACCGCAGTGGCCGACGCCACTAGAATTGTACGCTCCTGCCGGGGGTGTCAATTCTACGCGAGACAGACGCACCTGCCCGCTCAAGCCCTGCAGACAATACCCATCACTTGGTCGTTTGCCATGTGGGGTCTGGACCTCGTTGGCCCCTTACAGAAGGCACCCAAGGGCTTCACGCACCTGCTAGTCGCCATCGACAAATTATCCAAGTGGATCGAGGTCCGACCCTTAACCAACATCAGGTCCGAGCAGGCGGTGGTGTTCTTCAAAAATATCATCCATTGCTTTGGGGTCCCAAACTCAATCATCACCGACAATGGCACGCAGTTCACTGGGAAAAAGTTCCTAGGCTTCTGCGAGCACCACCACATCCGTGTGGACTAGGCCGCTGTAGCGCACCCAATGACGAATGGGTAGGTGGAACGTGCCAACGGTATGATTTTGCAGGGACTAAGGTCGAGGATCTACAACGACATCAATAAGTTCGGCAAGCGGTGGATAAAAGAGCTACCCTCGGTGGTTTGGAGTCTGAGGACGACACCGAGCCGGGCCACGGGTTTCTCACCGTTTTTCCTAGTCTATGGGGCCGAGGCCATCTTACCCATGGACTTGGAATACGGTTCCCCGAAGACAAAGGCTTACGACGACCTGTGAGCACCTAGAGGGGGGGGTGAATAGGTGATCCTGTGAAAACTTAAAACTTAAGCCACAAAAACTTGTTAAGTGTTAGCACAATAGTTGCCAAGTGGCTAAAGAGAAGTCTCAAAAAAACACAATACCACAAGAGATCAAGCACAGAGGTGACACAGTGGTTTATCCCGTGGTTCGGCCAAGACCAACGCTTGCCTACTCCACGTTGTGGCGTCCCAACGGACGAGGGTTGCAATCAACCCCTCTCAAGCGGTCCAAAGACCCACTTGAATACCACGGTGTTTTGTTTTTCCTTTCACTATCCCGTTTGCAAGGAATCTCCACAAATTGGAGTCTCTTGCCCTTACAAGTATATGATCACAAAGAAACACAGAGTAAGGGAGGGAAGCAACACACACAAATCCACAGCGAAACGCGCACACACACGGCCAAGAATCGAGCTCACAAGAGTATCACAAAGTTCTCACTGGAACGGAGCTCGAAACACTTAGAATGACAAACGAATGCGCAAAGACTGAGTGTGGATGATCAAGAATGCTCAAAGGTTGCTTGTATGTATCCTCCATGCGCCTAGGGGCTCCTTTTATAGCCCCAAGGCAGCTAGGAGCCGTTGAGAGCAAATCCGGAAGGCCATCCTTGCCTTCTGTCGTCGGGGGCACCGGACAGTCCGGTGCACACCGGACACTGTCCGGTGCCCGATTTGTTTCCTTAAACAGCGAAGCCGACCGTTGCAGACCGTTGGCAGATCTGGCGCAGTTGGCGCACCGGACATGTCCGGTGCACACCGGACAGTCCGGTGACATCTTCCGACCGTTGGCTCCGCCACGTGTCCCGCGCAGATTGCGCGGCCGACCGTTGGCCCGGCCGACCGTTGGCTCACCGGACAGTCCGGTGCACACCGGACAGTCCGGTGAATTTTAGCCGTACGTCGTCGGCGAATTCCCGAGAGCGGCCAGTTCGCTCTGTGCCAGCCTGGCGCACCGGACACTGTCCGGTGCACACTGGACAGTCCGGTGCTCCAGACCGAACTGAGTCTTGGCTGCACACAGCCAAGTCTTTGTCTCCTCTTTTCTTCTACTTTCTGTTTCTAACACTTAGACAAGTATATTAGTACACAAAACCAATTTACTAAAGCTTAGAAACATACCTTTACTTTATGATTTGCACCTTGTTCATCCATGGACATAAATTCACAATTAAGCACATGTGTTGGCACTCAATCACCAAAATACTTAGAAATGGCCCAAGAGCACATTTCCCTTTCAATCTCCCCCTTTTTGGTGATTTATGCCAACACAACATAAAGCAACTAGAACAAGTGCAAACTCACTTCAAATAAAACTCAAATTTATTTTGATTCAATTTTGGCATATATGGATCATCTTTTGCCACCACTTGGTTTGTTTTTGTAAATCAAACTCAAATCTCTATCTCTAAGTCAAACACACATGTTAAAGCATAAAGAGAGTCATTTCAAAAGAGATTGATCAAGGATTTCAAAAACTCCCCCTTTTTCCCATAATTACTACTTCTCCCCACAGGAAGCCAAAAGAGACAATAAAAGAGTTTTGACAAACCAAAACTCTACTCTACTATTTTCAAAATCTCTCAAGTGGTAGCTGATCCATTTATCGCTTTGGCCTTTATTTTCTCCCCCTTTGGCATCAAGCACCAAAACGGGATCAATCTTGGCCCTTTAACCCCATTGCCTCACCAAAATCTTCAATTTAGAGCAAATGGCAATAAGAGTTCATGAGATGGACTTGGAATAAGTTACCCTCTCATCGGAGTGCAGTGGAAGTCTTGCATGATCCAAGTCCACCTTTTCCCTTTCAATTCTCCTTTGAGACTAAATCAAACAAACTCAAGCATATGGTTAGTCTCAAGGGATCAAGTTGTAACACATCTCCCCCTAAACATGTGCATCACTTTGCAACGGACTTGTGAGGTCCAGGGAGTGTATGTACAACTTGAGCACCATGATAAGCAATAAGATGCAAAAAAGGAATATGATCAAAAGCATGAATACATGTATGCTACAATTCAATCCAAGTTCCGCGAATCTAAGACATTTAGCTCACTACGCAACCTGCAAAAGGTCTTCTCATCTAGAGGCTTGGTGAAGATATCGGCTAGCTGGTTCTCGGTGCTAACATAAAACACTTCGATATCTCCCTTTTGCTGGTGGTCTCTCAGAAAGTGATGCTGGATGTCTATGTGCTTTGTGCGGCTGTGCTCAACAGGATTTTCCGCTATTCGGATAGCACTCTCATTGTCACATAGGAGTGGGACTTTGCTCAGATTGTAGCCAAAGTCCCGGAGGGTTTGCCTCATCCAAAGTAGTTGCGCGCAACACTGTCCTGCGGCAACATACTCGGCCTCAGCGGTGGATAGGGCAACAGAGGTTTGTTTCTTGGAGTTCCATGACACCAGGGACCTTCCTAAGAATTGGCACGTCCCCGATGTACTCTTCCTATCGACCTTACATCCAGCATAGTCGGAATCTGAGTACCCAATCAAGTCAAAGTTAGACCCCTTTGGATACCAGATCCCGAAGCAAGGCGTAGCGACTAAATATCGAAGAATTCGCTTCACAGCCACTAAGTGACACTCCTTAGGATCGGATTGAAATCTAGCACACATGCATACGCTAAGCATAATATCCGGTCTACTAGCACATAAATAAAGTAAAGACCCTATCATTGACCGGTATGCTTTTTGATCAACGGACTTACCTCCTTTGTTGAGGTCGGTGTGTCCGTCGGTTCCCATCGGAGTCTTTGCGGGCTTGGCGTCCTTCATCCCAAACCGCTTTAGCAGATCTTGCGTGTACTTCTTTTGGGAGATGAAGGTGCCGTCCTTGAGTTGCTTCACTTGGAACCCAAGGAAGTAGTTCAACTCGCCCATCATCGACATCTCGAATTTCTGCGTCATCACCCTGCTAAACTCTTCACAAGACTTTTGATTAGTAGAACCAAATATTATGTCATCGACATAAATTTGGCATACAAAAAGATCACCATCGCAAGTCTTAGTAAAAAGAGTTGGATCGGCTTTCCCAACCTTGAAAGCATTAGCAATTAAGAAATCTCTAAGGCATTCATACCATGCTCTTGGGGCTTGTTTAAGTCCATAGAGCGCCTTAGAGAGCTTACACACGTGGTCGGGGTACCGTTCATCCTCGAAGCCAGGGGGTTGCTCCACGTACACCTCCTCCTTTATTGGCCCGTTGAGGAAAATGCTCTTCACATCCATTTGGTACAACCTGAAAGAATGGTGAGCGGCATATGCTAGCAAGATACGAATGGACTCTAGCCTAGCCACAGGAGCAAAAGTCTCCTCAAAGTCCAAACCTGCGACTTGGGCATAACCTTTTGCCACAAGTCGAGCCTTGTTCCTCGTCACCACCCCGTGCTCGTCTTGTTTGTTGCGGAACACCCACTTGGTTCCCACAACATTTTGCTTGGGACGAGGCACCAGCGTCCAAACTTCATTGCGCTTGAAGTTGTTAAGTTCCTCCTGCATGGCCAACACCCAATCCGGATCTAGCAAGGCCTCCTCTACCCTGAAAGGCTCAATAGAGGAGACAAAAGAGTAATGTTCACAAAAATTAACTAGTCGAGACCGAGTAGTTACTCCCTTGCTAATGTCACCCAGAATTTGGTCGACGGGATGATCCCTTTGAATCATCGCTCGAACTTGGGTTGGAGGTGCCGGTTGCGCTTCTTCCTCCATCACTTGATCATCTTGTGCTCCCCCTTGATCACACGCCTCCTTTTGATGAACCTGTTCATCGTCTTGAGTTGGGGGATGCACTGTTGTTGAGGAAGAAGGTTGACCTCGTTCATCTTGTTCCTGTGGCCGAACGTCTCCAATCGCCATGGTTCGTATAGCGGCCGTTGGAACATCTTCTTCATCTACATCATCACAATCAACAACTTGCTCTCTTGGAGAGCCATTAGTTTCATCAAATACAACGTCGCTAGAGACTTCAACCAAACCCGATGATTTGTTGAAGACTCTATACGCCTTTGTATTTGAATCATAACCTAATAAAAACCCTTCTACAGCTTTGGGAGCAAACTTAGAATTTCTACCCTTCTTCACTAGAATGTAGCACTTGCTCCCAAATACACGAAAGTACGATACATTGGGTTTGTTACCGGTTAGCAGTTCATATGACGTCTTCTTGAGGAGGCGGTGAAGGTAGACCCTGTTGATGGCGTGGCAAGCTGTGTTCACGGCTTCCGACCAAAAGCACTCGGGGGTCTTGAACTCTCCAAGCATCGTCCTTGCCATGTCGATTAGCGTCCTGTTCTTCCTCTCTACCACACCGTTTTGCTGTGGTGTGTAGGGAGCGGAGAACTCGTGCTTGATCCCTTCCTCCTCAAGGAACTCCTCCACTTGAAGATTCTTGAACTCGGACCCGTTGTCGCTCCTTATCTTCTTCACCTTGAGCTCAAACTCATTTTGAGCTCTCCTGAGGAAGCGCTTGAGGGTCCCTTGGGTTTCAGACTTATCCTGCAAAAAGAACACCCAAGTGAAGCGGGAAAAGTCATCAACAATAACTAGACCATACTTACTTCCTCCTATGCTTAGATAGGCGACGGGTCCGAAGAGGTCCATATGCAGCAGCTCCAGAGGTCTTGACGTGGTCATCACATTCTTGCTGTGATGTGCTCCTCCCACTTGTTTACCTGCCTGACAAGCTGCACAAGGTCTATCTTTTTCGAAATAAACATTTGTTAGACCTATCACGTGTTCTCCCTTTAGAAGCTTGTGGAGGTTCTTCATCCCCACATGTGCTAAGCGGCGATGCCACAGCCAGCCCATGCAAGTCTTAGCCATTAAGCATGCATCTAGACCGGCCTCTTCTTTTGCAAAATCAACTAAGTAAAGCTTGCCGTCTAGTACACCCTTAAAAGCTAGTGAACCATCACATCTTCTAAAGACAGACACATCTACATTTGTAAATAAACAATTATATCCCATATTGCACAGTTGACTAACAGATAGCAAATTGTAACCAAGAGACTCAACTAAAAACACATTTGAGATTGAGTGCTCATTAGAAATTGCAATTTTACCTAACCCTTTTACCTTGCCTTGATTCCCATCACCGAATATAATTGAATCTTGGGAATCCTTATTTTTGACGTAGGAGGTGAACATCTTCTTCTCCCCCGTCATATGGTTTGTGCATCCGCTGTCGATAATCCAGCTTGAACCCCCGGATGCATAAACCTGCAAGGCAAATTTAGGCTTGGGTCTTAGGTACCCAACTTATGTTGGGTCCTGCAAGGTTAGCACAGATATCCTTAGGGACCCAAATGCAAGTCCTGTCTCCCTTGCATTTTGCCCCTAACTTCCTAGCAACTATTTTCCTATCCTTTCTACAAATAGCAAAGGAAGTGTTTAAAGCACAATAAATTATAGAAGGTTCATTCACTACTTTCCTAGGAGCATGAATAACATTCTTTCTAGGCACATGAGCAATATTTTTCCTAGGCATATGTACAACATTTCTCCTACACATATCTCTATCATGCTTATAGGAAGAACTAGAAGCAAACATGGCATGAGAATCATAAACATGTAAATCAAAATCATTATAAGCATTTCTAGCATGTCTCCTATCATGGTATAAGAAAGCATGGTTCTTTTTAGCACTACTAGCCATAGGGGCCTTCCCTTTCTCCTTGACGAAGATGGGAGCCTTATGGCTTGTTAAGTTCTTGGCCTCTCTCTTGAAGCCAAGACCATCCTTAATTGAGGGGTGTCTACCAACCGTGTAGGCATCCCTTGCAAATTTTATTTTATCAACTTCACTCTTGCTAGTCTTAAGTTGGGCATTAAGACTAGCCAGTTCCTCATTTAATTTGGAAATTAAAACTAGGTGTTCACTACAGGCATCAACATCGAAATCCTTACACCTAGTGCAAATCATAACATGTTCTACACAAGAATTAGATTTATTTGCTACTTCTAACTTAGCATTTAAATCATTGTTAACACCTTGTAAAGTAGAAATGGTTTCATGACAAGTAGATAGTTCATAAGAAAGCATTTCATTTCTTTTCACTTCTAAAGCATATGATTTTTGTGCCTCTACAAATTTATCATGTTCATCATACAATAAATCCTCCTGCTTTTCTAAAAGCCTGTCCTTTTCATTCAATGCATCAATCAATTCATTGATTTTATCTATCTTAGATCTATCTAAGCCCTTGAACAAGCATGAATAATCTATGTCATCATCATCACTAGACTCATTATCACTAGAAGAAGCATAAGTGGAGTCTTGAGTACTCACCTTCTTCTCCCTTGCCATAAGGCATGTGAGACGCTCGTTGGGGAAGAGGGAAGACTTGTTGAAGGCAGTGGCAGCGAGTCCTTCATTGTCGGAGTCGGAGGAGGAGCAATCCGAGTCCCACTCCTTTCCTAGATGTGCCTCGCCCTTTGCCTTCTTGTATTGCTTCTTCTTCTCTCTTTTGTTCCCCTTTTCCTGGTCACTTTCATTATCGGGACAGTTAGCGATAAAATGACCAAGCTTACCGCATTTGAAGCATGAGCGCTTCCCCTTTGTCTTGGTCTTGCTTGGCTGCCCCTTGCGACCATTTAGCGCCGTCTTGAATCTCTTGATGATGAGAGCCATCTCTTCATCATTGAGTCCGGCCGCCTCAATCTGTGCCACCTTGCTAGGTAGCGCCTCCTTGCTTCGTGTTGCCTTGAGAGCAAGGGGTTGCGGCTCGTTGATCGGACCATTCAAGGCGTCGTCCACATACCTTGCCTCCTTGATCATCATTCGCCCGCTAACGAATTTCCCAAGAACTTCTTCGGGCGACATCTTGGTGTACCTGGGATTTTCACGTATATTGTTTACCAAATGAGGATCAAGAACGGTAAATGACCTGAGCATTAGGCGGACGACGTCATGATCCGTCCATCGCGTGCTTCCGTAGCTCCTTATCTTGTTGATAAGAGTCTTGAGTCGGTTGTATGTTTGCGTCGGCTCCTCGCCCCTTATCATTGCGAACCGTCCAAGCTCTCCCTCCACCAACTCCATCTTGGTGAGCAAGGTGACGTCGTTTCCCTCATGAGAAATCTTGAGGGTGTCCCAGATCTGCTTGGCGTTATCCAAGCTGCTTACTTTATGGTATTCATCCCTGCACAAAGAAGCTAGAAGAACAGTAGTAGCTTGTGCATTCTTATGAATTTGTTCATTAATGAACATGGGACTATCCAAACTATCAAAGTGCATTCCACTCTCTACAATCTCCCATATACTAGGATGGAGAGAGAATAGATGACTACGCATTTTGTGGCTCCAAAATCCGTAGTCCTCTCCATCAAAGTGTGGGGGATTGCCGAGTGGAATGGAGAGCAAATGTGAATTTGAACTTTGCGGAATACGAGAGTAGTCAAAAGAAAAGTTCGAATTAACCGGTTTCCTTCTCTCGTAGTCGTTGTGATCGTCGTCCTTTTGGGAAGAAGTAGACTCATCGCTGTCGTAGTAGACGATCTCCTTGATGCGCCTTGTCTTCTTCTTCTTCCCTTCCTTCCGTCTATGACCCGAGCCAGAGTCGGTAGGCTTGTCGTCCTTCGGCTCGTTGACGAAGGATTCCTTCTCTTTGTCGTTGATCACAATACCCTTCCCATTAGGATCCATCTCTTCGGGCGGTTAGTCCCTTTGTGAAGAGAACGGCTCCGATACCAATTGTGAGCACCTAGAGGGGGGGGTGAATAGGTGATCCTGTGAAAACTTAAAACTTAAGCCACAAAAACTTGTTAAGTGTTAGCACAATAGTTGCCAAGTGGCTAAAGAGAAGTCTCAACAAAACACAATACCACAAGAGATCAAGCACAGAGGTGACACAGTGGTTTATCCCGTGGTTCGGCCAAGACCAACGCTTGCCTACTCCACGTTGTGGCGTCCCAACGGACGAGGGTTGCAATCAACCCCTCTCAAGCGGTCCAAAGACCCACTTGAATACCACGGTGTTTTGTTTTTCCTTTCACTATCCCGTTTGCAAGGAATCTCCACAAATTGGAGTCTCTTGCCCTTACAAGTATATGATCACAAAGAAACACAGAGTAAGGGAGGGAAGCAACACACACAAATCCACAGCGAAACGCGCACACACACGGCCAAGAATCGAGCTCACAAGAGTATCACAAAGTTCTCACTGGAACGGAGCTCGAAACACTTAGAATGACAAACGAATGCGCAAAGACTGAGTGTGGATGATCAAGAATGCTCAAAGGTTGCTTGTATGTATCCTCCATGCGCCTAGGGGCTCCTTTTATAGCCCCAAGGCAGCTAGGAGCCGTTGAGAGCAAATCCGGAAGGCCATCCTTGCCTTCTGTCGTCGGGGGCACCGGACAGTCCGGTGCACACCGGACACTGTCCGGTGCCCGATTTGTTTCCTTAAACAGCGAAGCCGACCGTTGCAGACCGTTGGCAGATCTGGCGCAGTTGGCGCACCGGACATGTTCGGTGCACACCGGACAGTCCGGTGACATCTTCCGACCGTTGGCTCCGCCACGTGTCCCGCGCAGATTGCGCGGCCGACCGTTGGCCCGGCCGACCGTTGGCTCACCGGACAGTCCGGTGCACACCGGACAGTCCGGTGAATTTTAGCCGTACGTCGTCGGCGAATTCCCGAGAGCGGCCAGTTCGCTCCGTGCCAGCCTGGCGCACCGGACACTGTCCGGTGCACACCGGACAGTCCGGTGCTCCAGACCGAACTGAGTCTTGGCTGCACACAGCCAAGTCTTTGTCTCCTCTTTTCTTCTACTTTCTGTTTCTAACACTTAGACAAGTATATTAGTACACAAAACCAATTTACTAAAGCTTAGAAACATACCTTTACTTTATGATTTGCACCTTGTTCATCCATGGACATAAATTCACAATTAAGCACATGTGTTGGCACTCAATCACCAAAATACTTAGAAATGGCCCAAGAGCACATTTCCCTTTCACGACCAAAGCAACCAGACCAGCCGACAGGATTCGTTGGACCAGCTGGAAGAGGCTCGGGACATGGCCTTACTACACTCGGCGCTGTATCAGCAGTCTCTGCGACGCTACCACGCCCGAAGGGTTCGGCCCTGAGACTTCCAAGTGGGAGACTTGGTACTTCGGCTACGGCAAGACGCCCGAGGGCGCCACAAACTTACCCCTCCCTGGGAAAGGCCCTTCATCATCACCAAGATTTTGAAGCCTGGGACATACAAGCTGGCCAACGGTCAAGGCGAGGTCTACAGCAACGCTTGGAACATCGAACAGCTACGTCGCTTTTACCCTTAAAATGTTTCAAGTCGTTCACGTATCTCGCTTTTCTTTACATGCATAAATAAAGTCTAACCATCAAGGAAGGATCGGCCTTGCCTTGGCAAAGCCCGACCCTCCCTCGGGGGCTAGAAGGGGGGAACCCCCTCTGTGTCAAAATTTTTTCTCGGAAAAGTCTTTTGCCGGAACGTCTTTCGAGCATTTCGACTGCGTCGATAATAGAATCCTAAAGACGAGCAAGAGAGACCGTAAGCGGCAAGGCCGACCGAGCCGAGGGACTCCTACGCCTCCGCGATACGGATACCTCACTCATCACCTGCCGCGAAAAAGGTAGCTCACGCTCGGATAAGCGATTCTGCTATCAAACAAGTCCTAACGCTCGAAAACTTTTCTACCAAAACGACTCCTCATGCTTTTCAGCTATATTGATAACGGAATCCTAAAAACGACGAGAGAACACGTAAGCGGCAAGACCGACCGAGTCGAGGTACTCCTACGCCTCTGGGATACGGATACCTCACTCATCACCTTCCGCGAAAAGTAACTCACGCTCGGATAAGCGATTCCGCTACCGAACAAGTCCTAACGCACGAAACAAGAGGAAAGAAAACGCAGCTTTATAATCCGACAAAAATGTTTAGGCCTCAGCGGCAGCAAGAAAAAACATACGCATACTTCAAGCAAACTGTTCCTGTAGGCTCAGACGTCGGCAGGGGGAGAAGCACCACGCTCGGCGTCACTCCCACCCTCGGTAGGATCTGGCACGGCCTCGGGCGGCGACACGGGCGGAAGGATCTCCACCTCAAAGGAGGAAGCCAGTGCCGCACTTGGGCCCTCGACAGCTGTGTCAAGCCTCTAGACCTCGGCTAAGGCAGCCTCCTCTTCGTCGGGTAAGCAGTACCCCTCGTTGACCCGCTCCAGATCCACGTCGTAGTGGGAAGCGAGCACGGTGAAGGCCCGCCTAACACCGTGGTGCAGTGCCCCGCGGAGTCTGTTGCGCACATAGCCGCCCAAGGCCCGTAGATGACTCTGGGGGGAGCTACACGAGGGGACGTTGTTGAGGCTAAAGGCCTGGCAGAAGGCCGATATGGCCTCGGACATGGCTACGCACTTGGCCTCATTCCGCTCAGCCGCCTCGGTAAGCGCCTTGCAGTTCTTGACGGACTCGTCAAGAGCCGTCTCGAACCCTGCAGACAGCAGGACAACATTCTTCAGACGCAAGGAGAAGAATGGAGACAAAAACAAAGTTTCAAAGCGGGGAAAACGCCCCTTCGTCTCGGACACCCTAGCTTGGGCGGACCAAGCAGACCCGACGGCCACGGCCAGACCCTCCGCAAGGGTCCCGGCCCGAGCGGTCGCCTCGGGGTCCGGAAAGGGGGAGCACCCTCTGCGCTGAAACTTTCCTCGGAAAAGTTTTCTGCTAAAAACGACTTTCGTGCCTTTCGACTGCGTCGATAGCGGAATCCTAATGACGAGCGACTAAGACCTTGAACGGCAAGGCCGACCGAACCGAGGGACTCCTACGCCTCCGGGATATGGATACCTCACTCGTCACCTTCCAGGAAAGGTGGCTCACGCTCGGACAAGTGATTCTGCCACCGACAAACAAGTCTTAATGCTCGAAACAAGAGGAAAGAAACACGGCTTTATACCCAAATGTTCAGGCTTCAGCAGCCACAAAGAACAAACACACATACTCGGGGTAACAATGGTACCTAGACTTAGACGTCGGCAACGCCCTCAGCGGTTGTCCCGACCTACGACAAATGTCTTAGTACTTAAAGCTATTACATCTTGCTCTCAAGAGGGTACCATTACAAGCGAGACTCAAGCTCCATTCCCACGGGAATGAACTACCTCCACACCGGAGGGGCTGCAGGATAACAAGCTTTGAGCAACTCGCCGGCGACCACTGCGCTAGCAGCGACGACGACCTCCGCCTTGGGTGGCTAGACAGCAGCAGTGATTGCCTCAGGGCAAACACTACTGAGAAAAGGCCCTCATCCTTGTCCCCCGTCCGAGGGGCTGGGACAAGCCATTAAAGCCAAAAGGCCGGAGGTCCGAATCTAGGTGGCGCTGATGGTCTCGTCGGCAGAGGCAAGCGCTTCGGCAGAGGAGGCCTCACCTATGGCGACCACCACCACCTCACCACCGACGACAGCGGCCACCTGCCCACCAACACCGCACCAGCGAACGTCGGCCGCCCCAAAGCGCACCGGCAGGTCCTCACTCCCGTTCTCGCTGAGGCTGTCCCAGAACATGAGTACCGCCCTCGCGGTGTACGACGTGTTGGGCGACCCCCCGGTACAGCCGACGGCGCAAGGAGGACCAGGACATAGCCAGCCCACGTACGGCGTGACCGACGCCCGTGCGGCGGACGGGCAGCCACGCCCTGCCCCAGCGGTAGGAGGTGGCACCGGAAGCAGCGCCAGAGCCGCTCAGGCCGGGGAGCCAGACACGCGGCAGCTGACAGCGCCACGGGCGACGAACGCCCTTCTCCCCCAATCACTGAGGGAAGGAGCGGGCTGCTGCCTACGCGGAGGCGGGCTCCGACTCAGTGCACCCTCCTCCCCAGCACAGATGATGAACATCCTTGAAGCTGAGGGTAGGAGGGAGGCCACAGCCCAACTCGCTCTTCCCTACCACGAGGCCTGCGGTCATCATCCTGGGTGACCGCAGGCGGGGGACTGCAGCCAGGCTGCATGATGAAAATCCTTAAAGCCGAGCGGTGATCGAAGAGCACCAACCCCCACGGGGTCACGCTCCTCAAACAGCAGCAAGAAGAAGGCAACACAGGTGCACCCCATCTGGAGGCTTGGGAGAAGGAAAGACGCGATGAATGCGAGAAGTGTGATGGCATGGCTACCCCTTGGGGGGTCGGTACCTTTTTAAAAGGCAGATCTCCTCACTTGCACCCCCAAGCGTCACGGGCAAAATCTCCACCGACGTGCTCCAGGGTTCCCACCCCATGACATGGGGCTGGGTCCCACACGTCATGCGAAGCTGACCCGAAACATGAAGGAGGCAAACTGCCGCACGCGAAGCATGTAACCGCCATGCGGTTATAAGCATTCCACCATCCTCGCTGAAACCAGCGGTCGAAAAGGCGGACTGCCACGTGGGAAGCATGCAACCGCACCACGGTTGTGCACCCTTTCAGCTTCGTTGCATTCTGTGGTCCAGCACGGAGGCCCGGGCCCACATGTCATGTAACCGGCACGACGGTTACTACGTGCAAAGAAACTGCACCACCACCTGCGCCAATGCTGCGTCTTCTCGACTATGGAACCAGCGCAGCGACTCAAGGTAGCCCTGCGCATGACCCCACAATGCCCATTAAGTGTGGCGATCACGGGTCACCCAGCCGCGGAGATAGGCACAACGGTCGATATGATCAGAGGCGGGCTGGCAGTAATTGTAGCAACAGACGTGCGGAAGCCGTGGTCCTATCACCTACAGGTTCGCATCCTCTCCCACAGCATAAAAAACGACGCACCCGTGTTCCGTTCCTCGAACGACTCGCGCACGCGCAGCAGACACCCCGCGAATCGCCCGTCCTGTCACATTAACACCTTGGCAGGGCGAGCGATACCTCCAGCAGGCGAACCGGGCGTCGTTTCGTCTCCGTCATGATGACCGTGTCAAAAAAGGTGCGCCACCTTATTTAAATTTATATCCTTTTCGTTTTCCTCTCTCTCTCTCTCTTGCCACAGGGACCGGGAAAGGGGATATTGCGAAAAGGATCCTTCTTGGCGAAGGAAACGGGCCCCGAGCCCTCCTACTGATCAGGGGTTCGAAGGTTGCGCCCTCCGGGGTTCGGTAACCGCCCCAGAGCACTCGGGCTCCGAGCCCATTACTGGTCAGGGGTTCGAAGGCTGGCCCCTCGGAAGGGTTCGACAGCCGCCCTAGAGCACGCAGAGTTAGGGATGACCCTGGGTACATCTGTTACATGGTCGAGGCTCAGGCTACGCTCCCGAGGTACCCTAGGACATTTCCGAGACCAGCGGGAATGATTTGTAATGGAATCCCACCGGAGGGAGGCATCGAGCCCTCGGATCCTATCGAATGGGTCCGGGTCCAGCAAATCACCTGCAGGTACTTTTGGAGCGCGCCTCTGGGCCACTAGCCGACCCTTATCGAACGGGGCTCGGGCGTCCACTTGGATCACCCGTTAGTAGCTCACTGGAAACACCATGTTCGGTGCCCTCCGGGAGTAACATAGCGCTTTCCCCCCCCCCCCCCCCCCTTCCTCCTCGCAGAGAGGCGACGAAGGGGCGTACAATAAAAGTCGAGACAGTCCATGATCGTCCTCTTGCTCCGTGCAGAGGCTCGAAGGCTGCTCTCGCACCAGGCTATGACCAAACTATTGACCATGTTAACAAACTAGTGTGACAACTCGAAGCCTGACCATGCACCCGGGCTGCGGCCAGGCCGCATGAGGGAACAACAAGGCTGACTGAGGCATCACAAAAAGGATTAAGACCTCGGAGGAGTCAAACCACTCCTCCGAGGCCTCAGGGGCTACACCCGGCGGGTGCGCTCGCGCGCACCCACCGGAACAAAGCATAACCGAGAAGGGCCGGTCCCCTTACGAAAAAACTGGCAGAACCTCCAAGCGAGTACCTACACTCCCTTCGAGGCTCGGGGGCAACTATCGGGGACCGTAATTAGGGGTACCCCCAATGCACCTTAATCTGGCTAGAAAACATCTTCAGAACAAACCATAAACGACCGATAAAGCGCGGGCTTCGTCTATCAAGGGATGCGACCTCATCCGAGCCCAGCCTCGGGCAAGGGCAGTAGTCCCGGACGAATTCACGCCTCACTCGAGGGTCCCCTCAGTCGGCAGACGCACCCTCGGCTCGCCCAAAGCCCAGCGCGGGCAGGCTTTGTCGTAACAGCATCCTTGTCCAAATCGCCTTACCAACCGACCGTACCGCATGCGCATTTAATGTGGGGATCACCTGACACCTTATCCTGACATGCATGCTTCAGTCGGCAAGGTCGAAGTGACCGCAGTCACTTCGCCCCTTTACTGACCGTTCTGACACGAAAACAGCGTTGTTCGTCCCACTCCGGCAACTGTGCCAACCACCAGGGAAAGACTAACAACAGTCGCGGCCTTCCCCAAAGTTTGGCCTCAGGTGCAGCAGCGAGCTCCGCCTCGCCCGACCCTGGGCCTCGGCCTCAGCCTCGGCCTCGGGAAAAGGACTCCGCCTCGCTTGACCCCGACCACGGCCTCAGCCTCGGCCTCGGGAGGAGGATCCCGCCTCGGCCTCAACCTCAGCCTCAGGGGAAGGTCTCCACCTCGCCCAACCCTAGGCCTTGGCCTCAGCCTCGGCCTCGGGAGAAGGACTCCGCGTCGCCCAACCTCAGCCTCGGCCTCGGAGGAGTCGCCACCTCGCCCGACCTCGGCCTCGTATCAGCTACGCTACTGGGGATCCATCATTACCCTACCCTTAGCTAGCCGCCTCAGGCTACGAAGGAACAAGACCGGTGTTCCATCTAAGTTACTCTGGTAACAGGTAATGATGGCTCCCCACGTGCGCCCATGACGTCAGGTGCTCTCAAACCCTGTATGGAAGCACGGAAACGTCAGCAGGATCCATGCCGCACCATCAGCTATGCTTTTACAGGGCTCAAGGCACCTCTTCGACGGCCACGTTATTACCTCTACAGGGCTCAAGGCACTCCTCCAACGGCCACATTGGTACATCTACAGGGCTCAAGGCGCTCCCCCGACGGCCACGTTATTATCTGTACAGGACTCAGGGCACTTCCCTGCCAGCCACGTTAGCTCCAAGCTACACCCCCATTGTACAGCTAGGCATCTCCTTGTGTCTATAAAAGGGGGTGTCCAGGGCCCCGAAAGGGGAGAGAAAAAAAAGGAAAAAAAATAAGGGAGAGGGGAGGGAGAGACGAACGTGCAACGTACGAACACACGGACACATGGCGCAGACGAGCGGCGGCAAGCAGAGTAGGAGAGACGCGGTACAGGCAGCCTCGGACGGCTCTCCTCAAGGTCGAACCCTATCCTTCTCTCCCTCTCTCACTCTTGCTCTTGCTATCCCGCAACGCTTGTAACCCCTATTGCAAGCGCCCCCCTGGTGCAGGATAATATAAGCCTCATCCCATCGCTTGTGTTCCATCTTGCATCGACCCATCTGGACAGGGGCACGCGGCACTAAAATTCACTAGTCGGTCCAGCTGAGGACCCCGGGTCCGAAACACTGACACTCTGATTTAAGGGCGCAAGCATAATACTGCACCTCCCTGCTTACTCACCCGATCCGTCGATCTTCTCAAGAGGAGCAGTTCAAATCACCCTGTACGGATCCATTGGGATCACCTAGATAAGTGAACTTCCCAAATTTCCACTAGCTTGAAAAGATCTGTTTTGAAAGCTTCTAACAGATCTCTATCTTATTTCTTACATTACCTACTTGTCGGTGTTTCGACCCCGGGCTGGTCCCTGGACCGACGAGTAAATTGTCGCTGCGTGTCCCAGCCCAGATGGGTCAGCGCGAGACGGAGACACAAGGGGAGAAAAACAGTAAGGGGAACCGCGGCCTCGTGTTGTCCTGCGCCCAGGCTGGATGCGCTTGCAGTAGGGGGTTACAAGCGTTCGCGAGGGAGAAAGAGAGAGAGAGCTTGTGCGTCAGCCCATCCTCCCGTGCGGCCACCTTTTTCATACGAGGGCCCTAGACCTTCCTTTTATAGACGTAAGGAGAGGGTCCAGGTGTACAACGGGGGGGTGTAGCAGTGTGCTAACGTGTCTAGCAGAGGGGAGCCAGAGCCCCATGTACATGCCGACGTGGCTGTCGGAGAGGTGTTGGAGCCCTGTTCATGTGGCGTCGTGGCCGTCGGAGGAGCGCTTGAGCCCTGTAGATGTACAGCTGTCGGGGCTGTCGGATCCTTGCTGACGTATCCTTGCTTCCGTAGGGGGCCGAGAACCGTCGTCGTCATGGAGCACGCGGGGGGCCATCATTACTTGTTTTACCGGGGCGAGCCAGATGGGACGCCGGTCTTGTTCCCCGTAGCCTGAGCTAGCTAGGGGTAGGGTAATGATGTACCCCCCTGCGACATGGTCGGTCCGAGCCCAAGGTCGGGTGAGGTGGTGGCTCCTCCGAGGTCGAGGCTGAGTCCGAGCCCGGGGGTCGGGCGAGGCGGAGACCGCCGTTCGAGGTCGGGGTTGAGTCCGAGCCCTGGGGTCGGGCGAGGTAGAGACCATCGTCCGGAGTCGAGGTTGAGTCCGAGCCCTGGGGTCGGGCGAGGCGGAGACCGTCGTCCGGAGTCGAGGTTGAGTCTGAGCCCTGGAGTTGGGCAAGGCAGAGACCGTCTTCCGGAGTCGAGGTTGAGTCCGAGCCCTGAGGTCGGGCGAGGCGGAGACCGTCTTCCGGAGTCGAGGTTGAGTCCGAGACCTAGGGTCGGGCGAGGTGGAGCTTCCTATGGCGCCCAAGTCTGGACTTGGCTGCTGTCAGCCTCACCCTGGCAGGTGGCACAGCAGTTGGAGCAACGCAGGCGGCGCTGTTTTCCTGTCAGGTCAGTCAGTGGAGGGGCGAAGTGACTGCGGTCACTTCGGCCTTGTCGACTGGAGAGCGTGCGTCAGGATAAGGTGTTAGGTGATCCTTGCATTGAATGCTCCTGCGATACGGTTAGTTGGCGTGGCGATCTGGCCAAGGTTGCTACTCCGTGAAGCCTTCCCGAGCAGGGCCTCGGGCGAGTCGAAGGTGCGCCTGTTGCTTGAGGAGACCCTCGGGCGAGGCGTCAATTTGCCTTAGTCTACCGTTCCTGCTTGAGGCTGGGCTCGAGTGAGGCGAGATCGTGTCCCTTGAGTGGACGGAGCCTTGACCGGAGTTGCGCCCATCAGGCCTTTGCAGCTTTGTGCTGATGGGGGTTACCAGCTGAGATTAGGAGTCTTGGGGGTACCCCTAATTACGGTCCCCGACATTAGCCCCCGAGCCTCAAAGGGAGTGTGGGTACTCGCTTGGAGGCTTTATCGCACTTTTTACAAGGGGACCGGCCTTTCTCGGTTGCAATCCGTTCCGGTGGGTGCGCGCGAGCGCACCGCCGGGTGTAGCCCCCTAGGCCTCGGAGGAGTGGTTTGACTCCTTCGAGGTCTTCATGCTTTTCGTGATGCCTTGGTCGGTCTGGTTGTTCCCTCATGCGAACTGGTCGTTGCCCGGGTGCATAGTCAGGTTCCGAGTTCTCGGGCTGGTATGTTGACGCTGTCAACGGTTTGGCCGGAGCCGAGTTTGCGAGAGCAGCCCCCGAGCCTCTACACAGGGCGAGAGGACGGTCAAGGACTGACTCGGCTTTTTTCATACGCCCCTTTGTCGCCTTTCCACAAGGAGGAGGGGGGAAAGCGCCATGTTGCCCTCGGAGGGCACCGAACATGGTGTCTCCGGTGAGTTGCTAATGGGTGATCCGAGTGGACGCCCGTGCCCCGTTTGATAAGGGTCAGCTAGTGGCCCAGAGGCGCGCTCCAAAAGTACCTGCAGGTGATTTGCCGGACCCGGTCCCGTTCGATAGGGTCTAAGGGCTTGATGCCTCCCTCTGATGGGATTCCGTTACAGAATCGCTCCTGCTGGTCTCGTAAATGTCCTAGGGTACCTCGGGAGCGTAGCCCGAGCCTCGGCCATGTATCAGACGTACCCAGAGTCATCCCTTGCTCTGTGTGTTCTGGGGCGGCTGTCGAACCCTTCGAGAGGCCAGCCTGCGAACCCCTGATCAGTAGTGGGCGTGGAGCCCGAGTGGCCTGAGGCGGCTGTTGAACCCTTCCGAGGGGCCAGCCTTCGAACCTCTGACCAGTAGTGGGCGCGGAGCCCGAGTGCTCTGAGGCAGCTGTCGAACCCTTCCGAGGGGCCAGCCTTCGAACCTCTGATCAGTAGGAGGGCTCAGGGCCCGCTTCCTTCGCGGAGAAGGATCCCTTTCAGAGTATCCCCCTTTCCCGATCCATGTAGCAAGAGAGAGAAAGGGGAATAAGAAAAGGATACGAAATTGAACAACGTGGCATACCTTTTTTGACGCGGTCATTGTGGCGGAGGTGAAGCGTCGCCCGCTTCGCCTGCCAAAGGTGTCGCCTGCCCTGCCACAGAGTTAATGCGACGGGACGAGTGGTTCACGGGGCAGTCGTTGTGCATGCGCGAGCTGTTCGAGGAACGGAACACGGGCGCGTCGTCTTCACGTCGTGGGAGAGGGCTCTCTCGCTGTTCCAGGAAGGGACGTGAGCCTGCAGACGATTTGACCGCCGCTTCCGCTCACATGCTGCCGCCATTACTGTCGGCCCACTTCTGGCCATATCGACCGTCGCGCCTTCTCTCGCGGCTGACTGGCCCATGATCGGCGTGCCTGGTTGGCACTGCTGGGCCGTGCGCAGGGTTGCCTCGTGTCACAGTGCCGATTCCGCGGTCGAGGATGCGCGGCACTGGCGCAAGTGGCGGTGCAGTTTCTCGCACATAGTAACCGGCGCCGGTTACATGACGTGTGGGCCTGGGCCTCCATGCTGGATGCGTCGAAGTCGAAAGGGTGCGCCCCCTTGGTGTAGTTGCATGCCGCCTGCATGGTGGTCCGCCCTTTCACCTGCTTCTTGGCGAAAGTGGAGGAGTGCTTGTAACCGCTGGGCAGTTGCGCGCTCCGTGCGTGGCGGTTTGGCTTCTTCTGTCCTGGGCCAGCTCGCATGACGCGTGGGACCCAGCCCCCGTTTCGTAGGGGGAGGACCTTGGAGCGTGTTGGTGAAGACTTAGTCCACGACGGCTGAGGACGCGAGCGGAGAGAGTCGTCTTTAAAAAGGGATCGACCTCCTGGGTGGTAGCCATGCCTTCGCACTTTCCTCATGCATCGCGTTCTTCCGCCTTCCGAGCCCCCGGATGGGGAGCGCCCGCGTTGTCTTTGCTCTTGCTGTTGTTGGAGGAGCGCAACCTTGTGGAGGGTGGTACCTTTTAGCCATCGCTCGGCTTCAAGGATTTTCGTCGTGCAGCCCGGCTGCCTTCCCCCACCAATGGGCAGTTTAGTGGAGAGAAGCGAGCCGGGCTGCGGCCTCCGCCCCGCCCTCAGCTTCAAGGATTTTCGTCATCCTTGCTGGGGAGGGGGCGAGGCGAGCCAGGGCCTGCCTTGGCGTGGGTTGGCGCGGTGTTGGCGGACAGGTGGACGCCGCCGTCGGTGCTGAGGTGGTAGCAGCCGGAGAAGGTTTCTCTGTTGACGAGATCGCCAACTCCGCCCGCACCCTTGGACCTCCGTCTCCCTGGCTTGAATGGCTGGTTCTCGTCCTTTATGGGCGAGAGCTTTTCCGCCACAGCGTTTGCCCTGAAGCCGTTGCTGCAGCTGTCATGCCGCCCGGGACAGAGGTCGTTGTCGCTGCTGCAGGAGTGGGTGGCAGTGAGCCGCTTGGAGTTCGTCGTTCCGCGGGCCTCCTGGTATGAAGGTTGTTCATACCCGCGGGAACGGAACTGGAGTCCCGTTTGTAATGGCACCTTAAGTGCTGGTGTATGTTCATTGCGGCTGTCTGGGCCTGAACATCTGTATACTTGGGCGTAAAGCTGTGTTTCTTCCCCATTTCGAGCACCAGGACTCACCTTTCGGCTAGCTGGACCGCTTAACCAAGTATGAGTTGTCTTGTGCGGAAGGTGACGAGTGAGGTATCCGTATCCCGAAGGTGTAGGAGTCCCTCGGCTCGGTCGGCCTTGCCGCTCAAGGCTTCTCTTGCTCAGTGAAGGAACCCTCGGCTGCTCTATGATGAGCCGGAGCCGGAGGCAGCGGTGTCAACACGGACAGAAGCGGAGTTGGCTGGAGAAGAAACTCCATCGGCCCAGGAGTAGGGGACTTCCCAGGCCGAGGAGGCGTAGCAGCGGCGGCTGGAACCTGGCCAGGTTGTCCACTGGCGGGACCAGCCCTGGAGTCGGGCTGCAGAGGCCATGAGCCGGGCCGGTGTCCTCGGGGGACAGCTGGCTGAGGCTACGGAGCGGCCAGTCCGGTCGTCTCCTTGGGCCGGGTTCCTGGAGGAGACCCTGGCGATGATGGCCCAGGCACGGTGCTGACATCTTCCTTCGAGGTGGAGATCCTTCCGACCGTGTTGCCGTCCAAGGCCGGGTCGGATTCCGCCGAAGGTGGAGTCGATGCCGAGGGTGCTGTTGCTCCCCCTACTGACGTATGAACCTACAGGAATAGTTTGTCTGTAGTGTGCATATGTTTTTTGCGGTCACCGAGGCCCAAACATGTCGTCGTCGTGTTGTAAAGCTGTGTTTCTTTTCCCCTTGTTTCGAGTATCAGGACTTGTTCGTCGGTAACATAATCGTTTATCCAAGCGAGAGTTACTTATCGCAAAAGGTGATGAGTAAGGTATCCGTATCCCGGAGGCGTAGGAGTCCCTCGGCTCGGTCGGCCTTGCCGCTTACGTGTACTCTTACTCGTCCGTAGGATTCTGTTATCGATATAGTCGAGATGGCGCGAAAAATCATTTCGGCCGAAAAATTTTCGAGCGCTAAGACTTGTTCGGACAGCGGAATCGCTTATCCGAGCGTGAGTTACTTATCGCAGAAGGTGATGAGTGAGGTATCCGTATCCCAGAGGCGTAGAAGTCCCTCGGCTCGGTCGGCCTTGCCGCTTATGTGTACTCCGTCGTTTTCAGGATTCCACTATCGAAGTAGTCAAAAAGCACGAAAGATGTTCTGACAGGAAGAATTTTTCCGAGGAAAATTTTGACGCAGAGGGGGTTCCCCCCTTCTAGCCCCCGAGGGAGGGTCGAGCTTTGCCGAGGCAAGGTTGACCCTTCCTTGATGGTTAGACTTTATTTGTGTATGTGAACGAGGTATATGAACGACTTGAAAACATCTTAAGGGTAGAAGCGACGTAGCTGTCGGATGTTCCAAGCGTTGCTGTAGACCTCGCCTTGACTATTGGCCAGCTTGTATGTTCTGGGCTTCAGAATCTTGGCGATGATGAACGGCCCTTCCCAGGGAGGCATGAGCTTGTGGCGCCCTCGGGCGTCTTGTCGTAGCCGAAGCACCAAGTCGCCCACCTGGAGGTCTCGGGATCGAACCCCTCGGGCGTGGTAGCGTCGCAGAGACTGCTGATACCATGCCGAGTGTAGTAGGGCCATGTCCCGAGCCTCTTCCAGCTGGTCCAGTGAGTCTTCTCGGCTAGTCCGGTTGCTTCGGTCGTCGTACGCTCTTGTCCTTAGGGAACCATATTCTAAGTCTGTGGGCAAGATAGCCTCGGCCCCATAGACTAGAAAGAACGGCGTGGAACCCGTGGCTCGCTTGGCGCCGTCCTCAGACTCTAGACCACTGAGGGGAGTTCCTTCATCCATCGCCTACCGAACTTGTTGAGGTCGTTGTAGATCCTCGGCTTGAGTCCTTGCAGAATCATGCCGTTGGCACGCTCTACCTGCCCATTCGTCATGGGGTGAGCTACGGCGGCCCAGTCCACCCGGATGTGGTGGTCCTCGCAGAAGTCTAGGAACTTTCTACCAGTGAACTGGGTGCCGTTGTCGGTGATGATGGAGTTCGGGACCCCGAAGCGATGGATGATGTTGGTGAAGAACGCCACCGCCTGTTCAGACCTGATGCTGTTTAGGGGTCGGACCTCGATCCACTTGGAGAATTTGTCGATGGCGACCCGCAGGTGCGTGAAGCCCCTGGTGCCTTCTGCAAGGGACCGACGAGGTCCGGACCCCACACAGCAAATGGCCAAGTGATGGGTATTGTTTGCAAGGCCTGAGCGGGCAGGTGCATTTGCCTTGCATAGAATTGACACCCTTGGCAGGTGCGTACAATCCTAGTGGCGTCGGCCACCGCGGTTGGCCAGTAGAAACCCTGTCGAAAGGCGTTTCCAACGAGGGCCCGAGGTGCTGCGTGGTGACTGCAAGCCCCCGAGTGTATTTCTAGCAATAGCTCCTGTCCTTCGGCGATGGATATGCATCACTGGAGGATGCCTGAGGGGCTGCGGTGGTAGAGCTCCTTTCCGTCACCCAGCAAGACGAACAACTTGGCGCGCCGCGCCAGTCGTCGAGCTTCGGCTCTATCGAGGGGTAGCTCTCCTCGGTGGAGATATTGCAGGTATGGGGTCTGCCAGTTTCGATTAGGCATGACCCCATTCTGCTCTTCCTCGACGCGCAGTGCCTCAACCTCGGGGGCTGAGGGTGCCTCGGGCGGGGCCGAGGCTGCCTCGGGCTGAGCTGAGGGCGCCTTGGGTTGAGCCGAGGGCGCCTTGGGCAGAGCCGAGGCCTTCTTGGGCTCGGGTGTGTCGTCGGTCTTGTCGGAGGGTTGATGTAGGTCTTGGGAGAAGACGTCCGGATGAACCGTTGTCCGCCCCGAGGCTATCTTAGCCAGCTCGTCTGCAGTCTCGTTGTATCGTCGAGCGACGTGGTTGAGCTCGAGCCCGTAGAACTTGTCCTCCAGGCGCCGAACCTCATCGCAGTAGGCTTCCATCTTTGGGTCGCGGCAATGGGAGTTCTTCATGACTTGGTCGATGACAAGCTGTGAGTCGCCACGAGCGTCGAGGCGCCGGACCCCCAGCTCGATGGCGATGCGCAACCCATTAACCAGAGCCTCGTACTCGGCCACGTTGTTGGACGCTGGGAAATGGAGGCGCAGCACGTAGCGGAGGTGCTTCCCGAGGGATGAGATGAAGAGCAGGCCCGCGTCCGCTCCTGTTTTCATCAGCGACCCATCGAAATACATGGTCCAGAGTTCCGGTTGGATCGGAGCTGCTGGAAGCTGGGTGTCGACCCATTCAGCCACAAAGTCCGCCAAGACTTGGGACTTGATGGCCTTCCGAGGGGCGAACGAGATTGTCTCGCCCATGATCTCCACTGCCCACTTTGCAATCCTACCCGAGGCCTCTCGGCACAGGATGATCTCCCCTAGGGGGAAGGATGACACCACAATCACCAGATGAGACTCGAAGTAGTGTCGCAACTTTCGCCGCGTCCGAATTACCGCGTACAGTAGCTTCTAAATTTGCGGGTAGCGGATTTTGGTTTCGGACAGTACCTCACTGGTGAAGTAGACCGGCCTCTGGACGGGCAATGTGTGGCCTTCTTCTCGTCTCTCGACCACGATCGCGGCGCTGACCACCTGAGTGGTAGCGGCGACGTAGATCAAGAGGGCTTCTCCGGCAGCGGGGGGCACCAAGATGGGCACGCTTGTAAGGAGCGCCTTTAGGTTCCCAAGGGCTTCCTCGGCCTCGAGGGTCAAAGTGAAGTGCTCGGTCTTCCTCAAGAGGCGGTACAGGGGTAGGCCTCTTTCGTCGAGGCGCAAGATGAAGCGGCTCAGAGCCGCAAGGCATCCCATGACCCTCTGTACTCCTTTCAAGTCCTTAATGGGCCCCATGTTGGTGATGGCCGCGATTTTCTCCAGGTTGGCCTCGATGCCGCGCTTGGAGACGATGAACCCCAGGAGCATGCCTCGGGGGACTCCGAAGACACACTTCTCGGGATTGAGTTTTACGCCTTTCGCCTTGAGACACTTGAATGTCGTTTCAAGGTCGGAGAGGAGGTCGGAGGCTTTCCTCGTCCTGACTACGATGTCATCGACGTAAGCCTCGACCGTTCGACCAATGTGCTCCCCGAACACGTGGTTCATGCACCTTTGGTATGTCACACCCGCATTCCTCAAACCAAATGGCATAGTAATGTAGCGGTACATGCCAAAAGGTGTGATGAAAGAAGTCGCGAGCTGGTCGGACTCTTTCATCCTGATTTGGTGATACCCTGAGTAGGCATCGAGGAACGACAGGGTTTCGCACCCAGCAGTGGAATCCATGATTTGATCGATGCGAGGCAGGGGGTAGGGAACTTTCGGACATGCTTTGTTTAGACCAGTGTAGTCTACACACATCCGCCATTTCCCTCCTTTCTTTTTCACAAGCACAGGGTTGGCTAGCCATTCGGGATGGAATACCTCTTTGATGAACCCTGCAGCCATCAGCTTGTGGATCTCCTCGCCTATGGCTCTGCGCTTTTCTTTGTCGAATCGGCGCAGAGGCTGCTTCACGGGTCGGGCTCCAGCTCGGATATCCAGCGAGTGCTCGGCGACATCCCTCGGTATGTCAGGCATGTCCGAGGGACTCCACGCAAAAACCTCGGCGTTTGCACGGAGAAAGTCGACGAGCACTGCTTCCTATTTGGGGTCGAGCTCGGAGCCGATCCGGATCTGCTTGGAGGTGTCGTTGCTGGGGTCGAGAGGGACGGACTTAACCGCCTCTGCTGGTTCGAAGTTGCCGGCGTGGCGCTTCGCATCTGGCGCCTCCTTTGGGAGGCTCTCCAGGTCGGTGATGAGGGCCTCAGATTCGGTGAGGGCCTCGGCGTACTCCACACACTCCACGTCGCATTCGTACGCATGTCGGTATGTGGGGCCGACGGTGATGACCCCGTTGGGGCCCGACATCTTGAGCTTGAGGTAGGTGTAGTTGGGGACGGCCATGAACTTGGCATAGCATGGTCTCCCCAGCACTGTGTGGTAGGTTCCTCGGAACCCGACCACCTCGAACGTGAGGGTTTCCTTTCGGAAGTTGGAGGGAGTCCTGAAGCAGACAGGCAGATCGAGTTGTCCAAGGGGCTGGACGCGCTTCCTAGGAATGATCCCGTGAAAGGGTGCTGCACCGGCCCGGATCGAGGACAGATCGATCTGCAGGAGCCCGAGGGTGTCGGCGTAGATGATGTTGAGGCTGCTACCTTCGTCCATGAGGACCTTGGTAAGCCTGACGTTGCCGATGACGGGATCAACAACGAGCGGGTACTTCCCCGGACTCGGCACGCGGTTGGGGTGGTCGCCTTGGTCGAAGGTGATGGGCTTGTCGGACCAGTCTAGGTAGACTGGCGCCGCCACCTTCACCGAGCAGACCTCCCGACGCTCTTGCTTGCGGTGCCGAGCCGAGGCGTTCGCCACTTGCCCACCGTAGATCATGAAGCAGTCGTGGACCTCGAGGAACTCCTCTGCCTTGTGACCCTCCTTCTTGTCGTTTCGCTTGCGACTTCTTCTTGCCCTTCTTCTTCGCGCCGCGCTGAGCGGACGCCTCGGGGACGTCATCTGGCTGGCGCCCCTGAGGTTGCTTGTCCTTCCGGAAGATGGCCTCGACCGCCTCCTGGCCAGAGGCGAACTTGGTGGCGATGTCCATCAGCTCGCTTGCCCTGGTGGGAGTCTTGCGACCCAGCTTGCTCACCAGGTCACGGCAGGTGGTGCCGGCGAGGAACGCGCCGATGACATCTGACTCGGTGATGTTGGGCAGCTCGGTGCGCTGCTTCGAAAATCGTCGGATGTAGTCCCGCAGGGATTCTCCCGGCTGCTGGCGGCAGCTTCGGAGATCCCAGGAGTTCCCAGGGCGCACGTATGTACCCTAGAAGTTGCCGGCGAAGGCTTTGACCAGGTTGTCCTAGTTGGAGATCTGCGCAGGAGGCAGATGCTCCAGCCAGGCTCGGGCAGCGTCGGAGAGGAACAGGGGGAGGTTGCGGATGATGAGGTTGTCATCGTCCGTTCCACCCAGCTGGCAGGCCAGTCGGTAGTCTGCGAGCCACAGTTCCGGCCTTGTCTCCCCCGAGTACTTGGTGATGGTAGTCGGGATTCGGAACCGGGTCGGAAACAACGCCCGTCGTATGGCCCGACTGAAAGCTTGTGGACCGGGTGGTTCGGGCGAAGGGCTCCGATCCTCCTCGCTGTCGTAGCGTCCCCCACGCCTGGGGTGGTAGCCTCGGCGCACCTTCTCGTCGAGGCGGGCTCGACGATCACGACGGTGGTGCTCGTTGCCGAGGCGACCTGGGGCCGCAGGCGCTGCGTCCCGCGTGCGCCCGGTGTCGACCGAGGCTTCCCACATGAATCGGGAAGTCGCGGCGCGATGCTCCGGGGGGTATCCCTACCTTTGGGAGGCAGAGCTTTCGGCTCGTCGGACCGCGGCGTCCTCTAGGAGATTCTTGAGCTCTCCCTAGATACGCCGCCCCTCGGTGGTGGATGGTTCTGACATCGCTCGGAGTAGTATTGCTGCTGCAGCCAGGTTCTGGCCGACCCCACTGGAAGCCGAGGGCAGCCTCGCCCTGGCATTGTCGATGATGCGGTGCTGGACGTCCTGGGCCAGATGACGCGCTTATTCGGCTAGTGCTCGGCCTGCCCACTCCTGCCCGATGTTCTGCCGGAGCTGCACAAGTTGCCTTGCTTCCTCGTCGAGCCTGGCCTGCATCTCGCAGATTTGCTCGAGCTGTGCGTCCTGACCCCCTACAGGGACTGGGAACACAGCTAGCTCCCGAAGGATGTCAACGCGAGGCACAGGCCTAGGGGGATCACCGTTCTCCGGCATACCCAGGTGGTTGCCTTCGTCGAGACCCCCTAGATCGACATGGAAACATTCGCGACTTGGGCCACAGTCCTCGTCGCCGAGACTGTGGCTACCATCGGAGCAATCGGAGAGGCAGTAGTCGCGTGCGGTCATGAAGTCCCGCATGGCACTGAGGTTACCGAGCCCGGAGAAATCCCAACCAGAGTCGGGCTCGTCGTCTTCCTCAGAACCCGGGGGCCCGTAGGTCGAGACGTCCGTCAATCTGTCCCAGGTTGACCACATATGGTACCCCAGAAGGTTTGGATATGCCTTTATGAAAGCGTCCACCGAAGCGGGGTTGCTTGGTGGGTCGAAGCTGAATCTAAAAGGCACAGGATGGGAAACGGACGGTACCTCTTGATCGATGGATGGTGACGAAGTCGCGTCGGGGACGGACTGCACTGTTATCTCAGGTACAAGGCTAACGCCCTGCAAGTCCTTCGCGAGCGTGCTGGCGTCATCCGTCTGCTTGGGGTTGGCATGTTGCGGGGAAACGACGCTCGTCTTCGTCTCAGACGCGAGGTCAACGCTCGACGTGTCCTCCAGCTTGGCCATGGTTGCCCCGCCTCCTCCTCCATCGGCGGGGAAGGTGACGGGACAGAACCGGATGCTGTTCTTCCATCACGCGGGAAAGACATCGTCGATTCCGCCGCCGGCGGGCGGGCTGACGGCCGCCATTGTTGTTGTCGCGCGGCAAAGGAAGGAGTTTCATGTCGTAGCTGCCGTCGAGGGACATGAACTCAAGACTCCCGAAACGGAGAATCGTCCTGGGTTGGAGATGTTGCTGGAGGCTACCCATCTGGAGCTTGACGGGAAGCTGTTCGTCAACACGCAGCAGGCCCCTACCTGGCGCGACAACTGTCGGCGTTTCGACCCTGGGGGTCCCTGGACCGACGAGTAAATTGTCGCTGCGTGTCCCAGCCCAGATGGGTCGGTGCGAGACAGAGACACAAGGGGGAAAAACAGTAAGGGGAACTGCGGCCTCGTGTTGTCCTGCGCCCAGGGCGGATGCGCTTGCAGTAGGGGTTTACAAGCGTTCGCGAGGGAGAGAGAGAGAGAACCTGTGCGTCAGCCCATCCTCCCGCGTGGCCACCTTTTTCGTACGAGGGCCCTGAACCTTCCTTTTATAGACGTAAGGAGAGAGTCCAGGTGTACAACGAGGGGTGTAGCAGTGTGCTAACGTGTCTAGCAGAGGGGAGCCAGAGCCCCATGTACATGCCGACGTGGTTGCCGGAGAGGTGTTGGAGACCTGTTCATGTGGCGTCGTGGCCGTCGGAGGAGCGCTTGAGCCCTGTAGAAGTACAGCTGTCAGGGCTGTCGGATCCTTGCTGACGTATCCTTGCTTCCGTAGGGGGCTGAGAACCGCCGCCGTCATGGAGCACGCGGGGTGCCATCATTACTTGTTTTACCGGGGTGAGCCAGATGGGACGCCGGTCTTGTTCCCCGTAGCCTGAGCTAGCTAGGGGTAGGGTAATGATGTACCCCCTGCGACGTGGTCGGTCCGAGCCCAAGGTCGGGCAAGGCGGTGGCTCCTCCGAGGTCGAGGCTGAGTCCGAGCCCAGGGGTCGGGCGAGGCAGAGACCGTCGTCCAAGGTCGGGGTTGAGTCCGAGCCCTGGGGTCGGGCGAGGCGGAAACCGTCGTACGGAGTCGAGGTTGAATCCGAGCCCTGGGGTCGGGCGAGGCGGAGACCGTTGTCCGGAGTCGAGGTTGAGTCCAAGCCCTGGGGTCGGGCGAGGCGGAGACCGTCTTCCGGAGTCGAGGTTGAGTCCGAGCCCTGGGGTCGGGCGAGACGGAGACTGTCTTCCGGAGTCGAGGTTGAGTCCGAGCCCTGGGGTCGGGTGAGGCGGAGCTTCCTATGGCGCCCGAGGCTGGACTTGGCTGCTGTCAGCCTCACCCTGGCAGGTGGCACAGCAGTCGGAGCAGCGCAGGCGGCGCTGTTTTCCTGTCAGGTCAGTCAGTGGAGGGGCGAAGTGACTGCGGTCACTTCGGCCTTGTCGACTGGAGAGCGTGCGTCAGGATAAGGTGTCAGGTGATCCTTGCATTGAATGCTCCTGCGATACGGTCAGTTGGCGTGGTGATCTGGCCAAGGTTGCTTCTCCGTGAAGCCTTCCCGAGCTGGGGCCTCGGGCGAGTCGAAGGTGCGCCCGTTGCTTGAGGAGACCCTCGGGCGAGGCGTCAATCTGCCTTGGTCTACCGTTCCTGCCCGAGGCTGGGCTCAGGCGAGGCGAGATCGTGTCCCTTGAGTGGACGGAGCCTTGACCGGAGTTGCGCCCATCAGGCCTTTGCAGCTTTGTGCTGATGGGGGTTACCAGCTGAGATTAGGAGTCTTGGGGGTACCCCTAATTACGGTCTCCAACACTACTATTTTAAACTCTACTATATAAACACTCAGATCTATAAACATTATAGTATATATTGAGGAAAATAATAGTGTACGGTCATATGCACAGTCTGCTTATGACGACCTTAGAAGCCAAGCCTTGTTGCGTATGTCCACTACAACTGGTCATCAGTGATTGGATTGGGCTAAAACTAGCTATCCATCTCGTTAATCGGGTCTTTGATTGGTAGGGCCCACGCTGACCTCGGTTGGAGCCCCCGGTCACACGACGCTATATAAAGGATTAAAGGGTCGCAGAAAAGATTAACGCTAGTACCTCGCCCCTAAAACCCTAATCCCCACAGAGGTCACACCGCTAAGTGTCGGAGTGTCTGGAAGAGTGACAACCCACAGCGGCTTGGATCCCGATGCCTGTTGTTCCTCTGCAAGGCATCAGAGGTGACACCGACGACAACGACAACTCTCCACCACCACTTTGCTGGACGCGTCAACAACAACAAAGGTATGTTTCCCTATTCTTATCAGTAGAATAGATCTAATTGTCCAGTTTACGGATTAGTATTGTAGAGGCTTATGAATCGATATTGGGCACCATAGAATCTAACAGGCCTTATTACTTAGAAAGGGGGAAGCATACACATGGGCTATTTTTCGCTTGATGATCGATGTTGCATTCGGAGAATGGTGTTTACCGGCATATCCCACTTTTAGGCTGAACGACGGCTACGTCTACAAAAAAAAAATCAGCAAAGACAATTTTGTTTTATTTGAAAAAATAGGTAGATACTCCCTTCGTTCTTTTTTATTTGTCACAGTTTAGTTAAAAATAAACTAGCGGACAACAAATATTCGAAAACGAGGTAGTTTTAGTTAAAAATAAACTAGCGGACGACAAATATTGAAAACGAGGTAGTATTAGATAAGGTTATTAAACCACAAAATATATTCTGAAATTTCTGGAAAAAAATCTATAAGTAGATTGTGATACGATGAAACCAAATAAAACATTTAGATCTCATAAAAATATTAGAATTTTACAAAAATAGATTTATATATACAAAATGGAAAACATCCAAAGAATCTAGAAAAAAATCCAAAACATTCTAAATGGTCTCTAATAGTGTGTTTGGAAACTTTTCACAACTAAGGTAGTGTTTGGTTGAGGAGCCAAGTAGAACGGAGTCGTTCCATTCCTGATTCTAGGAATAGAGCCGCTCTGTTCTGTGTTTGGTAATCTGGAACGGAGCGACGCTGTTTTTTGTTTGGTTGCAGAGTGAACGGAACAGAGCGTGACTATGAGAGCGGGATGGGAACGGAGTGGCACGCTCCGGTTGATTTTTTGGAGCGGAATGGTTCCGGATCTGAGGAGAATATTCCCTAATTGGAGCCATTCCGTTATAGTTCCTTTATAACTAAACAACAACAAAATTGGGACAGAACGGTTCCGTTCTATTTGGTTCTTCAACCAAACACTACCTAAAAAACATAAGGTGCAGCCAACACGACTGAATAGCATGAATGCATTCAACATTAATGTATGTTGAATATATGTTAGCTGCATACGTTTTGTAGCGCAAAGTAAAAAAAAACATGTTTGGACGTCGATTACGATTAGGATGTTTCTTTTTTCCCTATTTTTCCAGGGCTAGATCTTTTTTTAAGCTCCTAGATATATTTCACGAGCTCTAAATATTTTACTTGGATTCTCCATATCTCAATCTAACTCTCTTTTTTTTTGATAATTTTCAGAAGGCTACATATATACATTTTCTGGTTTTTTAAAACATTGTCAAGTATTTATCTTTTTTTCTAACTAAGTTAATAAAAGGGACAAACCCACCTTCCAATCCACTTGTAATCAGGATAGGAAGGTGATACTAGCAGTTTTGAGAGTGGGTAAAAACGTGTAGTTTTGTGGAGGGCGGAAAAATAAACCTAGGGCGAGTTTGAAGAGGTAAAATAAAAAAACCCTTTGGGCGACATGTGTTGTGGTTGTGGGGCATGTAGGCTGCGCTGCGATGGAGGTCTCATCTGAGTTGACACAGACTCACATACACAGGGGGGCAGGAAGGACGAGAAATGTGGCGCTACCTCACCGGGCCTGGGCCGCCGAATCGTCGTCGGGGCTGTACGTTGTCCGTGTGGCGTGCCTGGTGTGTGTATTGCCGCTCTTTGATGATCTCGGATGACGGCAGACGTCAGCTCCAGCCTCATGCCTCCATAAAAGTGCATGAATGACGACTACTAGAAACCAAACACCGCCTTAATATACTACTACTACGCACACAGATGGCTCATATCGTGACTGGCCCAGTCACGGTCACTTTTACTCTCATTTGCCTTAGTGCCTTACTGACAGTGGCAGGCGGACGCTAGGCGAGCCCAACTTAGATTTGTCACGGCCCATTCGCTTTATAATCTCCTCCATCCCCAACAGCCGTCGCCGACACTCTTGCAACCTGTGCGCCGCCTGTCTCGCTCGCACAAATAAAAAAGAGGAATCTATGGGCCTGACTGTGAACGAAAACAAAAAAAAAAAAGCAAAAGAATAATGACGCAGCACGACGCGCGGTGCCGTGGTGGACAAGCCGCTTGGAGTTGAGTTGGGTCGATCGATGAGGCAGCGACCGACGACCGCATGCATGACCGTCGTCCAAGTGAGGCGACCACGTACGCACCTCACCTTGGCGGACGCGTGGGATGGGATCGTCCCGAGCGGCGCGCACGCGAGCAAAGCTGACCACGCACCGGATAGATAGATAGTGCCCTCGGCACCCAGCGCACGACGTACGATGGCTCGTTTGGATCGTGGGAATCTGGTGTCACTCAGCCCCCGCGCGCCCCAGTGCATGAATGCAAGCATACATTGCCATCAGATGTGGACGGACCGTCTGCTCCGACCGATCCGGCCGGGCAGGGAATTTGGAGCGTACCCGACGCCGTGCCAGCAGCGGCGTGACGCAGATGGGCAATCCGACCGATCCGTCGTCGTGCGCCGAGGGGTCGATGCGGATGCTGTTAGGGATCAGAGACGAAGAGGAGTCCTGTACGAGGCAGGCAGGCACGCACACAGACAACTATTCTGCTAGCTATGGATGATCGTCGATTTGGTTCTCAGTTCTCTCACAGCACAGTTTGTCCTCAGTTTACTTTGGCTCTGAGTTTCGAAGCTGCTTTGCTACGGTTGCAGACAGTGGCGGTTCCCCCGTACTTTGTAGTATATACATAACAAACAAACTAGCTGCTGAACACCACGTCGATCTAGGTACAGAACCGGCCACATGCATGATGGCCTCAGTAGTCAGTACTTAATTAATACCACAATGACCCTCCGAACAGACAGACCGAGTCTAATTTCTAAGGTGCTCACTAAGTCACGCTATATACATATAATCGGGCCATGGTAATAGTTTATCGGAAAGCCTAAGCATTTAATTTCTTAGCTTATCCAAAAAAAATTAATCTACCTGGCTAAGTAGCGCGCGCGTGCCTCTACTCTACATGGTGGATTCTAAAGGTGCCGCGCGCGCGTTTCTTCAATATGCCAAGGCGCCCACACTCTACAGGTGGATCCAAATGATGCTGCTGAATTGAGTGCCTATCACATCACTTTTCCAAATTCGTGTAGGGTCAGTGAGCCGTCTTATTAAAATTAGCTACCTGCATCTACTATACGCTTTCATAAAAAAAAAACCTACATCGACACAGGTTCATGTGTTGTATGTGTATATGTACGTAGTACTCCCTCTCCCTATATATGCGGGTAAGATTTATTATTCATAACGCGATGAGGCTTCGCGTTATGAAGACATGCCGTATATTGCCTTCCCCTCGATCTATTAGTGGCCTCGTCTTCCGAGCGATAACAGCGTGACTTCTTCATCCCTCGCTTTTGTCTTCGCGATTGAGCCACCAAGTGGACTCCAATCATCTTCGTTTTCAAACGAAGTGTCAGGGGCTACTACGTGTATACTTCTAAAACAAAGCATTAACACATACTCCCTTCGTTTCTTTTTATTTGTCGCTGGATAGTGTAAAATTGCACTATCCAGCGACAAATAAAAAGAAACGGAGGGAGTAATTGTTAGTTTCAAACGAAGTGTCAGGGGCTACTACGTACATTTGTCCGAGGTCAAATCCCCAACGATATAGCCTCTTGTGGGCGAATACCTTCTCCAAAAGTCTGAATCCCATGAAATTTTGACCGATGGGGAATTAACCCTATCAAATTGGAACTCGCTCCAGTGAACGCCACTAGTAGAAAATAGCTTTAAGGTGACGGCACACAAAAATCTATATTAACAGTTTCAGTTACAACACGTCAGTGAAAATAAACAGATAGACCTGCCTTAAAAAACCGTCAGTGAAAAATATGTATTTACACTGGCGGTTGTATTAAGTAAACCGCCAGTGAAAATATCATTTACACAGTTGACAGTACAGACTACAGCATGCAGCTGTGGCGTATAATACAAAACAACGCTTGTGCACGTGCTGAATCTGAAGATCTACCTGTGCTCTACTACTGCTCTGTGGGCTGCGCCGCTTGTCGATGTCGGTGTGAACCCGCAATTGCAAGAGCAAGACTGGCAGCAGGATAGCAGCACACATCTAGAAGTAGTACTAGGAGGGGACGGACGACGTGCGCTGCGTTGCGTTGCGTTGCCGGTCGGATGTCAGTATGCGTGGCGACGAGCGATCTGCGGCACATGGACGATCGCTATGTATGTAATAATAAATCCAAGCCACCATCGATCTCTGCATTCTCCAAAGCAAGCCTTTTGTTTTCTAGCTTCCATCCGTTAGGCAGCATGCCAGCATGACTGCATCACTTCGGAATAACAAAAAAAAACATATATGCGCGGCCGTTGTTTAATTGATCTATCTATGATTCGATCTTGGCTGGAATCACTTGAATACAGACAATCGATCGATGGACCTATATGCATGCATTTTGTTTGGTACGACCAATAACTTCCAGAATATTAGAATTCTTTTTTTTTCTTCTGAATTGCGTACGTGCATGATTGGATTCTGAAATACAAAGACCATGATATAAGAGGGTACGTAGTGATTGACTCAATTACAGCCATGTTATTTTTTTTGTGATAACTGACGAACACACCTTGCTTGCTAGCTAGCTGTGTCCATCTATCACTGAAACTAGCCACTATTAGACTTTATCTACGAAATGTACAGTCCTAATAAACTAGCCACGCGTGAACGACTTGTAGCCGTTATATTCAGTCAAATCATCCGGCCTCCCGTTGAACATGCAGTCATTATTTGCGAATAATCTTCTTGGCCCGGCCTGGGGCCTGGGCTCCTGTGCCATGTGTTGCATATGCTAGCCGTTATTATTTGCGAATAATGCACACAAAATAATAAGCAGCTGGTCGAGCACACACTGTAGCTCAGTGTACCCCCCGTGATGCTGACAGGTCGGGTCGTCGACGAGGCCAGCCGACAGTCTGCGGGGACCTTCTTTCGACTGCTTCTAACCGACGATCCAGTGATCGGATCGGCCCCCACCCCTGTACGCGTGATTTTTTTATACGTACACTCACTAGTCACTACTCAGCATATAGCTCTGCACACTCCTCTACGCCGCTCTGCTCAGTTCTCAGTGCTGCATGCACCGAGCAAGTGAGCTATAGCTACCAACCAGCAGCCCAGCTAATTCAGTCTCTACTAGCAGAGCTAGTAGCCAGCTGCCAGCCACGGACTGATCATCGCGTCGACCAGAGCATGGCTCCTAAGGCGCCGGCGAATAATGGCGCTGTCGTCGTTGCCGGCGGCCATCACGGGGGCAGCACCGACGTCGGCGGCGTTGCCGGGGGCGCGACGACGACGACTGTGCCGACGTCGGTGGCGGCGAACGGCAACGGCAACGGCAAGCAGCACGGCACGAGGAAGCAGAGGAGGCCTGCAGCGGTAGTCGTCAGCCCGATGGACAAGTACTGGACGCCCGTCGACGACAAGGAGGCGGCGGAGGCCGTCGACGACGGCGGCGAGGACGGGCGGCGGCCGCTCCTGTTCCGGACGTACAAGGTCAAGGGAATCCTCCTGCACCCCTATAGGTGCGTACTGACATCCTGCGCTCACTAACATGCTCTACTACTGCCTACTCAATCATTGACCCCACTGTTTCTACTTTTAGCCTGGCTCGCGACTACCATTCTGGGAGTGTCAACGTCCAGTTACCGCGTTACTCCACGCACGCCTATTTTGCTAAGCTTTGTTACCTATTAAAATTATATCGTTAATTTATCACTAAACACTAAACTAGGATATACAGTAGAATTACACTTTTTTCTTCACTGCCGATAACAGATTACTTTTCGGGAGATATTTTTAAGGATTTCTTTAGACCGCATGATCCAAACAATACAGGAATAGCATAGAAATGCACGTGAAAAAACAGAGAAATAAAAAATAGAGAAATCTTGTTAGAATGGGTGTTTTAATCGAATATAGGAAAAACATAGAAAAACCAAAGGACGAGGTTTCACTGGAACCTTTTTTTTCTTCGTTTTTACTACAAAAGCTCGATGTTAGACAAGAAACTTTCCTGTTGGAACTTCTTTCTTCGTGTTTCCTATCAAAGCTCAGTGGGTGTTTCGATCAGCAATGGACTTATAAACGATGCACCGAATTTATAGCTGGGTAATAAAGAATATGGGCACGCATTTGCCTATGATGTGTAAGTGTAATATTAGGCCGAGAGATGCAAGCTCGCTTGTTCGTATGCGGCGTATATTCCCAACATGGGCCTAAGGCCCAGCATGCTGCAATGTGAAAATGGGCTGAGCCACGCCCTTGCCCACCGGCCCACGCCAATCGTCCCCTTCCCTCTGCCCATCCCAACCCAAAAGCGATGGCCGACGGCGACGAGCGAGCGACCCTACCAGCGCCGATGGCGGTGCGGCGATGTCGTGCCTCAGTCGCTCGCCCCGCGGCCCCGTTTCCAGCTTCCGCTGCACAGCCCAGAGCTCCCCCATCCGACCCGCCTCCGCTGCTCGCATCAACTCGTCGCACGGGTCGCCGGGGAGCGCTGGGCTGCCGTTCCGTCTTCTTGGCGCGTCCCGCTAGATTTGTCGCGTTGCCACTTCTCTGATGTCTAGATCTGCGGCGTGATGAGTTGTGGCTGAGAGCTGAGATGCCCAGTGCGCATTGTGCAATCAGAGTCTGCTATGTGCCTAACTGAAGATTTCATCATGTGGACTCCAATGCATTATACGTATGGATTAATTCAGTTCTGCAGCTCTATTTTGCAAGTCGTTACTGACAACTTGTAACAAATTGTTGTACTTACGAACAATTTTACCATCAAATACAATACAAAACCGCATCTTTTTTTTTTTTTTTTGCCATTGTTGTATTTACCATCAAATATGATACAAAACTGTTGTATTTACAAGCATTGTTACTAGTCATAGTATTCCACTCTCTACTCATGCCAATTTCAGTGCTAGGACTTCTAGCAGCTTTTCCTGACTTACATGTTCTAATTCTGTTTCCGGTTTATCTGCAACAGGTTGTTGACCTTGCTGAGATTGATTGCAATCATCCTATTCTTCATATGGCGTATCAGGCATCCGCATGCCGATGGAATGTGGCTCTGGTGGATATCCATTGTCGGAGATTTTTGGTTTGGTGTCACTTGGTTGCTAAACCAAGTTGCGAAGCTCAACCCTATCAAGCGTGTCCCAGACCTCTCCCTCTTAAGACAACAATTCGACCTCCCCGATGGCAACTCTAATCTCCCTAGGCTTGATGTTTTTATCAACACCGTCGATCCCATAAACGAGCCTATGATATACACTATGAACTCTATCCTGTCCATTCTTGCCGTAGACTACCCAATCGATAGGACTGCTACCTACCTCTCGGATGATGGAGGGTCCATAATCCATTACGAGGGCTTGCTTGAGACAGCAAATTTCGCGACACTCTGGGTTCCATTTTGCCGAAAACATAGCATTGAGCCGAGAGCCCCTGAGAGCTATTTTGCTGTGAAGTCGCGCCCATACACAGGAAATGTACCAGATGAGTTTGCTGATGATCATAGACGCATGTCTAAGGAGTATGATGAGTTCAAGGTGCGTTTGGATGCACTTTTTACTAAAATCCCTGAACGCTCAGATGAATACAATGCAGAGGCCAAGGAAGGTGTAAAGGCAACCTGGATGGCAGACGGAACACAGTGGCCAGGAACGTGGTTTGACCCTGCTGAAAACCACAAGAAAGGGCAACACGCTGGAATTGTTAAGGTATGCGATTTTGCTAGCCCTTTTTATTCGTGTGGATAAAACTTGGTCTCTAACAGTGGTGCTTATAATAATTAGCATAGTCTTGCATGAGGGGGCCTAAGAAAGTGTATTGATCCATTACCCCCTATCATGGCTGTTCGACAGGTTATGTTGAATCACCCGGGCGATGAACCTCGGTTTGGTGGACCAGCAAATGCTGAAACCCCTCTGGACTTCAGTGCCGTTGACGTGCGGCTCCCAATGCTCGTCTATATCTCCCGTGAGAAGAGTCCAAGCTATGACCACCAAAAGAAAGCAGGCGCCATGAACGTGCAGCTGCGGATCTCTGCGCTTCTGACTAACGCTCCCTTCATCATCAATTTTGATGGTGACCACTACGTCAACAACTCACAGGCCTTCCGAGCCGCGATGTGCTTCATGCTGGACCGGCGGGATGGCGAGAACACCGCTTTTGTTCAGTTCCCGCAACGCTTTGACGATGTCGACCCAACAGACAGGTACTGCAATCACAACCGTGTCTTCTTTGATGCCACCTTGCTCGGCCTAAATGGCATCCAGGGACCCTCCTATGTTGGCACCGGTTGCATGTTCCGCCGGATCGCTGTCTATGGTATTGATCCACCTCGTTGGAGAACTGATGCCTTCAAGCTTGTGGACAACCCCAGCAAGTTTGGCAGCTCAATGCTCTTCATCAACTCCATACCATCGGCTGCGAACCAAGAATGGTCAATGGCGTCACCACCGGCACAGGAGGAGTCGGTCATGGAAGAGCTGAATAATGTCATGAAGTGCGCATATGAAGAGGGCACTGAGTTCGGAAAGGAAATCGGCTGGGTGTACAACATTGCTACGGAGGACGTGGTGACCGGCTTCCGAGTACACCGGACAGGGTGGCGATCTATGTACTGCCGCATGGAGCCGGATGCCTTCCGTGGCACTGCACCAATCAACCTCACCGAGCGCCTCTGCCAGATCCTGCGCTGGTCGGGCGGCTCCCTTGAAATGTTCTTCTCACACTGCCCGCTCCTTGCTGGCCGTCGACTGAAGTTGATGCAAAGGATCGCCTACACCAACATGACAGCCTACCCAATCTCATCGGTCTTCCTCGTGTTCTACCTCCTCTTCCCCGTCATATGGATCTTCCGTGGCGAGTTCTACATCCAGAAGCCGTTCCCGACATACGTGCTGTACCTCGTCGTCATCATAGCAATGACAGAGCTGATCGGCATGGTGGAGATCAAGTGGGCAGGCCTCACGCTGCTGGACTGGATCCGCAACGAGCAGTTCTACATCATCGGGGCGACAGCCGTGTACCCGTTAGCGACGCTGCACATCGTGCTGAAGCTAGTCCTTCGCGGGAACGGCGTTTCGTTCAAGCTGACGGCGAAGCAGGCTACGAGCACCGTGAACGAGAAGTACGCTGAGATGTACGTGGTGCAGTGGACGCCACTGCTGATCCCCACAATAGCGGTGATCGCCGTGAACGTCGGAGCGATCGGGGCGGCGATCGGCAAGGCGGTCGTCGGGGGGTGGTCGCTCCTGCAGATGGCCGACGCGTCCCTTGGACTGGTGTTCAACGCGTGGATCCTGCTGCTGATCTACCCGTTCGCGCTCGGGGTCATGGGGCGGTGGAGCAAGAGGCCCTATATCCTGTTCGTCCTGTTCATGATTGGGTTCGCTGTAGTGGCGGCGGTGGTTGTTGCCATCCATGCTGCGCGCACTGGTTCTGTTCGGTTCCATTCCGGACATTCAGGCGGTGCTAGCTTCCCTACAAGCTGGGGGTTTTAGATCGCGTTCATCATTGGTTAGTGGCATTGGTTGCATTGCAGGTTGTTCCATTAGCTGAGAGCTTCTTCGCTGTGGAGTTCCTACTTGATGTAAATCGTGCATTGATTGTACATGTTTGTTCAGTGAATGGTTTGTAAGGAAAAAAAATGGTGGTAAAGTGAAAAGCACATTTCTGCCTCGATAACAACATTTATGATGTCAATATTTTTTATAAAATAAAACAGTTTATGTTCATTTCTGTCACACTCGGTTTTAAAGAACAAAGCTGTGTGCATCTTATACACGCGCCAAAGAAGACAACATATATAATAACAGAGTGTATATAGATAAATGTCACAATATAATCAAAATACTTATTACATAGCGGAAGACTTACAAAAATAAAAAATAAATATAACAGGATCTAAAATCTATCCTTAGCGCCAGAAAGTCAACTGGAAGATGACGACCTTGACCTCTCACGAACACAACGCAACATCCACCATGCGCCTCATCCAGTGGTACCTGTTCTTGACCTGTGGGGGGTTGTGAAACAGCAAGGGTGAGCTCACACATTTTCATTGCTCAACAAGTTGTGGGGAATAATGTGACATGAACTCACCAAAGGTGAGAGCTCATGAAGTGTAAGACTTACCAAAGAGAATGGTTAAAGCTGCGCATTGCTTTTAAAGTTGGTCAAAGTTTTATTAGCAATTACTAGATGTAAGTAAATACCAAACCATAATAAGTAATAATAGAACAAAATTAACAAATGATCCCATGCAATGTATATGACAAATTGAATTTAAGTTTTATAAATTAATCATCAGAGAGTCCTGAGCTGCTCATGACCGTGAGCTCGGCTAGTATACCAGTTTTACACTCTGTAGAGGTTGTACCCTTTACCCACAAGTCGTGTTTCCCATGTCGCCAGGGCTAGCTAGACCCTTAAACACTATCGAGGTGAATGGCTAGGGATCCACTACGAGGCCTTTACAAAGTTCCACTAGCTTCCGAAAACCCGCTACAGTTTATGGGAAGAGCACTTGCAAGTATCCCCCGTCTAACCGCCATCGCAGCAAAATCAACCCGAGAACCTCCTTGCATGCAACTCCCCTACTGTCATTGCCCCTTTTGGGTAATGTAGTCTTCCACTAGCTTTCCTAATTAGTTAGCCAAGGGGTCCCATTCCTCCCTTGTGGTGGCACGTGTTTCTCAAGTTAAGCTCCATGTTCCAATTAACAATAATATAATTATCTTGACATGTACATGAATAGAATAACAAAATAACTGGAACATGGATATAATGAAATATTAACCCAAAACCATGTAAAGCAATAGCATAACTACTCATATGATTCAGGGGTAAACAAGGTAAAATGGATAAACAGACTAGGGTGATCTATTGGGTCCCATCAAAATTAAACCTATGTATGGTAAATGATTATAAAGAACATTATTGGGTAACAAAAGTGAATCAAGGGCACAACTTACCTCGCACTTGAGATTCCAGTTACCATGATAAACTTCAGGTGACTTGAAACCTCGCGCTAGTCGTAGCAATACAAACAAACATGATATAGACAAAATTAACATCACACCAAACATAAGTACAAACTAAATAATAATAATCTACGCGTTGCTACGAGATCGTGGGAACAAGAATCACTAAGATCGGAGTTACGATTAAAAGTTACGAGTTTCTAAAGATTTAAGAATTAGGTACAAAAGGTATTAAGCACATAATTTTAACCTTAGATTTCATAACAAAATAAGCTACCAGGGGATAAACAATATTATTATGGATCTAATGCAATTGAAATGGATCGATTTGGAGTTACGGATTACGAGTTATGAATTTCTGAAGTCCTTATGTGTTTGGTACAAACATAATCGCGTGATAAATTTTAATATAGTTTTCATGCTAGAACAATGTTACTTAGTGATAGACAATATTATTACCAAATTATAGGAACTGGAATGGATTAAAAAAGAGTTAGTATGAATTTTCTATGAACTTGGCAAGTTTCTACTATTAATTTTGTACTGAAAATCACTTTTTTTAAATGGATTTCTTGATTTTCTTAAAGATCTGGTATGTGTGCACTAATACCAAATAGTCCATAGACTAAAATAGAAACATTACCAAGACTCAGAGCGCCCCCGATGCGGACGACGGGTTGATTTCCATATTGTGCGGGGTCTCTTTTATAAAACAGCGAGCGCGAACGGGTACCGTTAAACCTGAGCCACCCGATCTCTTTTGAACGATCATGATTACATTATATTACTTTAGAATCGGTACGCCAGCGGAACCGTCTGATCCCGATCTACGTTCCGGGTTTATTGAGGCTGGGATCACATCTTCACCGCTGATACTAAACCAACGCCACGATCCCCACGCCGAAGCGCTACCCTATCATCTAATCCTACCCTTTCGTTTAACATCCAATGGCACTCGCGTCTTCTTCCCATCTGATAACGACGCCGGTGACTGCCGCACCCCTCCCACGGCGGTGCCTAGATCTCCGAAGCGACGAGTGCCCGCGAACACTCGCTCAAGGTTCTAGGGAAACATCAGAACTCTAACGGGAGCAACAGAGGTGGAATGCGTTCGTAAACATGGCAGGATGGCTTACCAGAGTTCATGCCGTAAAGAATTCCGACCACGCACCCAAGCGGTCCACGACGGAGCCATGATTTAGGCGAGAAATCGATGGTGTTCTAGTGGATCCCGCGCCCAGAGCTTCCACCATCCGCACGCGGCCTCAGCTTCACTCTCTCTACGCTATTGTTCCATAGCGGCGAACAATGCGAGTCCTTGGAAGGCGACGGCGCGCCAGATAGAAGCCCGATGGCCGGTGGCGAGGGCGCGGTGGCTTCCTACTCTCTCTCCCTCGGTCTGTCTCTCTCGGCGGTCTTTCTCACTCTCTCTCGGCGCGCACAACAACAGACGCGTGGGCTTATAGTCCGCCCAGGTCGGACTCCCTGGACGCCTGGCTTCGCAGGAGCTTCACGATTTTCCCCCGTGTCGCGCGGTCAAAACTCGCCAGGTCTGTTACGACCAGGACGTGGATAGGAACGGAGGTGGGCCCACTAGTTAGTTGGCATGGAATCCGCATGGAGAGTGCACACAGAGCTGACTGACGCTAGGGCTAGACTCCATCGTCCAACGAGCGGGCCGAGGCAGCGGATCTCGCCCGCCATTTACGCGTTCGGTTCGGGAGGTTGAAGAAGATGGTGGAGCTGACCAGCGGGTCCCAACGAACAGTGACGCGTGCGCGTGAGAAAGCCAAGGCGTGGTTGGCAAAAGCAAATGGGCCGGCGGGGGAGGCATTCAGCCCAAACGGCCGCGCAGGAGAAAAACAAAAGATGAGTGGGCCGAGAGCTATAGAGGTCCTTCTTTTTTTTCTTTCTATTTTGAATTTCTAATTCCAATTTACACTAAATTCTGAGTTTTTGTTTCAACTTCAAAATAAATACCCAATCAAAACTCCAGTCATGAGATGCAAAGATTCTATTATATTTGTATTAATACTTAATTAAACACTTGCATTTAAGTATGAAATCCAAAAACACCCAAAAAAAGTATTTTCATGAAGGATAAATCTAGGGTATAGAAAGCTTTATTTAGAGATGGTTTAACTTAGATTCTTAGGGAGAATTTATAATTATATGGTTTTAACAGAGGAATAACTTAGTTCACATAGGGATCCTTTTCATTTAATATTTTATTAGAATATATATATGTATATATTAGGAGGTGTAACTTCAAAGTTAAGAGAAACATGATTAAATGGTACTCTGATTCATAGCCCATAGAGAGTTTTACTATATTCTCACAATAGGACTTTGGGGTGTTACAAATCCTACCCCCCTTAAAAGAATCTCGTCCTCGAGATTTAAGAAGGACTAGGGAAAAGATGAGAAAATCTATGCGAAGCTCTTTTTCTCTTTCCCATGTGGCTTCATCTTCTCCATGGTGGCTCCATTGTACTTTGCACATCTATATAACTTATTTCTTGTAACTCAAGTCAAGGTGTCAAGAATCTTTATGGGGTACTCCGTGTAAGTCAAATCACCCTGAACACTGAGCTCTTCCATTGGTAACTGTTCCTCAGGGACACGAATACACTTCTTAAGTTGAGACACATGGAATACATTGTGCACATCAGATAAACTATTAGGTAACTCGAGTTGGTAGGCCATCTCTCCAACTTGCCTAAAAACTTCGAATGGTCCAATAAAGCGAGGGGACAAATTGCCCTTAACTTTAAATCTCCTCATTCCAGGAAGTGGTGATACCTTGAGGTACACTTGATCACCTTCCTCAAACTCCAGTGGTCTTCTTCTATTATCAGCGTAGCTCTTTTGCCAGGTCTGAGCTACCCTCAAGTTCTCCCTGATTATACAGACTTGTTCTTCTGCCTCTTGAATAAGTTCAGGTCCAAAGAACTGGCTTCCTCTAGTCTGATCCCAATATAGAGGCGCCCTGCACTTCCTGCCATATAGAGTCTCGAACGGTGACATCTTTTAGACTGGCCTGGTAACTATTATTATATGAGAACTCAGCATAAGGTAGACTCTTGTCCCAACTACTACCATGCTGAAGGGCACAAGCACTCAACATGTCTTCCAATACTTGATTAGTCTTTTCAGTCTGTCTATCAGTCTGAGGGTGGTAGGCCAAACTAAATTCCAACTTCGTATCCATTTTCTCATGAAAACTTTTCCAAAATCTGGAGGTAAACTTTAATCCTCTATCCAAAATGATCTTCTTCGGTACACCGTGTAGAGACACAATCCAAGCCATATATAACTCTGCTAATTAAGATACCTTATAAGTAATCTTGACCGGAATGAAATGAGCCACTTTGGTCAGTCTATCCACAATAACCCATATAGAATCATATCCTTTCGAGGTGCGAGGCAATCCAGTAATGAAATCCATACCAATCTCTTCCCACTTCCACTCGGGTATCTTTAGTGGATGCAGTAGTCCAATTGGCCTCTGGTGTTCAGCCTTAACTCTTTGACACACGTCGCACATAGCCATATGTGCAGCCACATCTCTCTTCAATCCATACCACCAATATTTCTGCTTCAAATCTTGATACATCTTGGTACTACCAGGATGAATAGAATAATCCGAGTTATGGGCCTCCTTTAAAATAGTCTCACGAAGGCTTTCAATATTAGGAACACATATCCTGTCCTTGAACCACACAGTGCCCTGCTCATCTTCTGTAAATTCCAGACCTTGACCTTCAGTAATCAGATCCCTAATCTCTTGTATCTTAGCATCACCACTCTGTCCTTTTGCGAATTTCTTGCTCCAAGGTAGGTTCTACATCAATAATAACTCCTTAAGTGTGAGCAACTATCCCTAGGTTAAGTCTCCTGAAATCCTCAACAATCTCATCGGGTAGCTGGGCAACAACAGCTGAATGAAGGTGCTTCTTTCGATTCAAGGCATCTGCAACCAAATTTGCCTTGCCCAGGTGATAGTGAATCTCCAAATCATAATCCTTAATAAGCTCCAACCAACATCGTTGCCTAAGGTTGAGATCCTTCTGAGTGAATATATACTTCAAACTCTTATGATCCGTATACACTTGACACTTAGTTCCCAAGATATAATATCTCCAAATCTTAAGCACATGCGTAATGGCTGCTAGTTCTAACTCATGAGTGGGGTAGTTCGATTCATGTTTCCGCAACTGACGAGACGCATAGGCGATCACATGTCCTTCTTGCATGAGCACATATCCCAAGCTTTGGCCACATGCATCACAATAAATGTCAAATCCCTTCTGTAGATCTGGCATAACCAACACTAGTGGTGACATCAATCTCTTCTTTAATTGATCGAAGCTATCTTGGCACTTATCGTCCCACTTAGATTCTCTTCCCTTCTCCAGAAGCGAGGTCATATGCTTAGCAATCTTAGAAAAATCCTTCAATAAATCTTCGATAATATCCTGTAAGTCCCAAGAAACTCCGAATCTCCGTAACTGTAGTGGGTATGCTCCAAGCCACTATCTCCTTGACTTTAGCAGGATCCACTGATACTCCTCCATTAGAAATGACATTTCCAAGAAATGGCACCTTGCCAATCCAGAACTCGCATTTGCTATACTTGGCGTAGAGTTGGTTGTCTCGTAGCCTCTATAGCACCAATCTCAGATGTTCCTCATGATCACTATCACTCTTGGAATAAAAGTATCATCGATGAAACCACGACGAACCTGTCCAGATCATGAACACCTTATTCTTTAGATCCATAAAGTAGTTGGTGCTTTAGTTAGTCCAAATGACATAACGATGAACTCATATAAACCATATCGGGTCGAGAAATCCGTCTTGGGAATATCCGATGGCCTAATCTTCATTTGATGGTAACCTGATTGGAGATCAATCTTCGAGAATACCCTTGCATCTCTCATCTGAATAAATCCCCAATGCAGGGTAATGGACACTAGTCCTTCATAGTGACATCGTTAAGGGACCTATAATCCACGCACATCCCTTGCGATCCTTCTTTCTTCTGTATAAATAGAACCGGCGCTCCACAAGGTGAAGAATTCAGACGAATATATCCAGCCTCTTGTAATTCCATTAATTGCTTCTTAAGTTCCTTTAGTTCTTCTATGGACATCCTGTATAGCCGTTTAGAAATAGGGGCAGTCCTAAATAAGGGATTAATGACCAACTCAACTTCCATATCTGGTGGCATCCCTAACAACTCCTCTAGAAAGACATCCGTAAAATCCCTAACTCCACGGATGTTGTCACCCACCAATTTCTCATCCACTAAGAATGTCGCTAGTCTGATGGGGGTAGTTACTGCAATTTCAACTTTAAATCTTTGTTCTTAGGAACTGGTGAGTTCTATGGTTCCCTTAGCACAGTGTATATACTGGCTTTGCCTTTCTTAACTATGACATACCAAGGATCACGTCTATAGTGCTCTCTTCTAACACTATAGGGGTAGCCCATCTAGGTTAGAAACACAGGGTAAGAAAAGAAGAACTGTAGACAAGGTGAGTAATTACGAGGAATGTTACTGCGGGGGATTTATTAGCTAAGTAGATTAGTGTGTCACCTATTAAAGCTATTACATTACCTTATGGTGGTACATGCTAAGATGTCCGTCTATACTATTTCAATCAATCAAAGAAGCAAATCAGGCATTGATCATCAGAACAATCAACCAACATTTTTAATAGAGAAAATAATTTTAATTTCGTCTTAGGTCTCCTATCTCTTAAAAAGTTCATAAATGTAGGATTCCAAGGTATGAAATCCATCTTGTCTTAGAGCAGTAAAGGTAAGAATAATCAGAGTAGAATAGCAAAAGGTGAGACAAGATCAAGATAAGGTAAGTATGGAATGAATCAGAGTAAGATAAGTAGGTAAGGGTTTGTCTATTTCTATCTAGGTTTCGTCCTACAATCAACATTCCTCTGATACCACTTCTGTCACACCCAGTTTTAAGGAACAAAGTCGGGTGCATCTCATACATGCGCCAAAGAAGACAACATATATAATAACAGAGTGTATAGAGATAAATGTCACAATATAATCAGAGTACTTATTACATAGCGGAAGACTTACAAAAATAAAAGATAAATATAACAGGATCTAAAATCTATCCTTGGCGCCAGAAAGTCAACTGGGAGACGACAACCTAGACCTCTCACGAACACAGTGCAACATCCACCATGCGCCTCATCCAGTGGTACCTGTTCTTGACCTGTGGGGGGTGTGAAACAGCAAGGGTGAGCTCACACATTTTCATTGCTCAACAAGTTGTGGGGAATAATGTGACATGAACTCACCAAAGGTGGGAGCTCATGAAGTGTAAGGCTTACCAAAGAGAATGGTTAAAGCTGCGCATTGCTTTTAAAGTTGGTCAAAGTTTTATTAGCAATTACTAGATGTAAGTAAATACCAAACCATAATAAGTAATAATAGAACAAAATTAACAAATGATCCCATGCAATGCATATGATAAATTGAATTTAAGTTCCATAAATTAATCATCAGAGAGTCCTGAGCTGCTCATGACCGTGAGCTCGGCTAGTATACCAATTTTACACTCTGCAGAGGTTGTACCCTTTACCCACAAGTCGTGTTTCCCATATCACCAGGGCTAGGTAGACCCTTAGACACTACCGAGGTGAATGGCTAGGGATCCACTATGAGGCCTTTACAAAGTTTCACTAGCTTCCGAAAACCCGCTACAGTTTATGGGAAGAGCACTTGCAAGTATCCCCCGTCTAACCGCCATCACAGCAAAATCAACCCGAGAACCTCCTTGCATGCAACTCCCCTACTGCCCTTGCCCCTTCCGGGTAAGGTAGTCTTCCACTAGCTTTCCTAATTAGTTAGCCAAGGGGTCCCATTCCTCCCTTGTGGTGGCACGTGTTTCTCAAGTTAAGCTCCATGTTCCAATTAACAATAATATAATGATCTTGACATATACATGAATAGAATAACAAAATAACTGGAACATGGATATAATGAAATATTAACCCAAAACCATGTAAAGCAATAGCATAACTACTCATATGATTCAGGGGTAAACAAGGTAAAATGGATAAACAGACTAGGGTGATCTATTGGGTCCCATCAAAATTAAACCTATGCATGGTAAATGATTATAAAGAACATTATTGGGTAACAAAAGTGAATCAAGGGCACAACTTGCCTGGCACTTGAGATTCCAGTTACCAGGGTGAACTTTAGGTGACTTGAAACCTCGCGCTAGTCGTAGCAATACAAATAAACATGATATAGACAAAATTAACATCACACCAAACATAAGTACAAACTAAATAATAATAATCTACGCGTTGCTACGAGATCGTGGGAACGAGAATCACTAAGATCGGAATTACGATTAAAAGTTACGAGTTTCTAAAGATTTAAGAATCAGGTACAAAAGATATTAAGCATATAATATTAACCTTAGATTTCATACCAAAATAAGCTACCAGGGGATAAACAATATTATTATGGATCTAATGCAATTGGAATGGATCGATTTGGAGTTACGGATTACGAGTTATGAATTTCTAAAGTCCTTATGTGTTTGGTACAAAGTTAATCACATGATAAATTTTAATATAGTTTTCATGCTAGAACAATGTTACTTAGTGATAGACAATATTATTACCAAATTATAGGAACTGAAATGGATTAAAAAAGAGTTAGTATGAATTTTCTATGAATTTAGCAAGTTTCTACAATTAATTTTGTACTGAAAATCACCTTTTTTAAATGGATTTCTTGATTTTCTTAAAGATCTGGTCTGTGAGCACTAATACCAAATAGTCCAGGGACTAAAATAGAAACATTACCAAGACTTAGAGCGCCCCCCGGTGCGGACGGCGGGTTGATTTCCATATTGTGCGGGGTCTCTTTTATAAAACAGCGAGCGCGAACGGGTACCGTTAAACCGGAGCCACCCGATCTCTTTTGAACGGTCATGATTACATTATATTACTTTAGAGTCAGTATGCCAGTGGAACCGTCCGATCCCGATCTACGTTCCGGATTTATTGAGGCTAGGATCACATCTTCACCGCTGGATACTAAACCAACGGCCACGATCCCCACGTCGAAGCGCTACCCTATCATCTAATCCTACCCTTTCGTTTAACATCCAACGGCACTCGCGTCTTCTTCCCATCTGACAACGACACCGGTGACTGCCGCACCCCTCCCACGACGGCGCCTAGATCTCTGAAGTGACGAGTGCCCGCGAACACCCGCTCAAGGTTCTAGGGAAACATCCGAACTCTAACGGGAGCAACAGAGGTGGAATGCGTTCGTAAACATGGCAGGATGGCTTACCAGAGTTCATGCCGTAAAGAATTCCGACCACGCACCCAAGCGGTCCACGACGGAGCCATGATTTAGGCGAGAAATCGACGGTGTTCTAGTGGATCCCGCGCCCAGAGCTTCCACCATCTGCACGCGGCCCCAGCTTCACTCTCTCTGCGCTATTGTTCCATAGCGGCGAACAACGTGAGTCCTTGGAAGGCGACGTCGCGCCAGATAGAAGCTCGATGGCTGGTGGCGAGGGCGCGGTGGCTTCCTACTCTCTCTCCCTCGGCCTGTCTCTCTCGGCGGTCTTTCTCACTCTCTCTCGGCGCGCATGACAACAGACACGTGAGCTTATAGTCCGCCCAGGTCAGACTCCCTGGACGCCCGGCTTCGCAGGAGCTTCACAATTCCCCCCCCCCCCCCCGCACCGCGCGGTCAAAACTCGCCAGGTCTATTACGGCCAGGACGTGGATAGGAATGGAGGTGGGCCCACTGGTTAGTTGGCATGGAATCCGCACGGAGAGCGCGCACAGAGCTGACTGACGCTAGGGCTAGATGAAAGGGAAATGTGCCCTTGGGCCATTTCTAAGTATTTTGGTGATTTAGTGTCCAACACAAGTGCCTAACTGTAAAAAGGTGGACAAAGTACAAATCAAGGATAAATGTATGTTTCTCAGCCTTAGTACATTGTTTTATGGACTAATGTATTGTGTCTAAGTGCTGGAAACAGGAAAAATCCAATTGAAAATGCCTTGGCTCGAGCAGCCAAGACTTTGCTCAGTCTGGAGCACCGGACTGTCCGGTGGTGCACCGGACAGTGTCCGGTGCGCCAGGCTGGCTCGGGCAAACAGGCTGCTCTCGGGACTTCGACGGCGGTGTACGGCTATAATTCACCGGACTGTCCGGTGGTGCACCGGACTGTCCGGTGGGGCGTTCACAGGCGAACTCGTCGCTCTCGAGAATTCATCGAAGACGTACGGCTATAATTCACCGGACTGTCCGGTGTGCACCGGACTGTCCGGTGAGCCAACGGTCGGCCGGGCCAACGGTCGGCCGCGCAATCTGCGCGGGACACGTGGCCGAGCCAACGGCTAGAAGAAGGCACCGGACTGTCCGGTGTGCACCGGACATGTCCGGTGCGCCAACGGCTCTCAAGCTGCCAACGATCGACTGCGCCATTTAAGGAAAGAAATCGGGCACCGGACAGTGTCCGGTGTGCACCGGACTGTCTGGTGCGCCAGTCGACAGAAGGCAAGATCAGCCTTCCTAGATTGCTCTCAACGGCTCCTAGCTGCCTTGGGGCTATAAAAGGGACCCCTAGGCGCATGGAGGAGTACACCAAGCATTCCTACAACATTCCTAAGCACCAAGACATCGATTCCGCGCCTTTGATTCTTTGCGATAGCAATTAGAGCTCTAGTTGAGTGGTGAACTCATTGAGTTGTGCTGTGAGCTCTCGTTGCAACTTGTGTGCGTGGTGTTGCTGTGATTTCTTGTCTTGAGTGCGTTGCTAATCCCTCCCTTGCTCTGTGCTTCTTTGTGAATTTCAAGTGTAAGGGCGAGAGGCTCCAAGTTGTGGAGATTCCTCGCAAACAGGATTGAGTAAAGCAAGCAAAACACCGTGGTATTCAAGTGGGTCTTTGGACCGCTTGAGAGGGGTTGATTGCAACCCTCGTCCGTTGGGGCGCCACAACGTGGAGTAGGCAAGCGTTGGTCTTGGTCGAACCACGGGATAACCACCGTGCCATCTCTGTGATTGATTTCTTGTGGTTATTGTGTTTTGTTGAGACTTCTCTCTAGCCACTTGGCATTTACTGTGCTAACGCTTAACCAAGTTTTTGTGGCTTAAGTTTTTCAAGTTTTACAGGATCACCTATTCACCCCCCTCTAGGTGCTCTCAATTGGTATCAGAGCCGTTCTCTTCACAAAGGGACTAACTGCCCGAAGAGATGGATCCTAAGGGGAAGGGTATCGTGATCAACGATAAAGAGAAGGAATCCTTCGTCAACGAGCCGAAGGACGACAAGCCTACCGACTCCGGCTCGGGCCATAGACGGAAAGAAGGGAAGAAGAAGAAGACGAGGCGCATCAAGGAGATCGTCTACTACGACGACAGCGATGAGTCTACTTCCTCCCAAAAGGACGACGACCACAACGACTACGAGAGAAGGAAACCGGTCAATTCGAACTTTTCTTTTGACTACTCTCGTATTCCTCAAAGTACAAATGCTCATTTATTATCTATTCCACTTGGTAAACCTCCTCATTTTGATGGAGAGGACTACGGATTTTGGAGTCACAAAATGCGTAGTCACTTGTTCTCTCTCCATCCTAGTATATGGGAGATTGTAGAGAGTGGAATGCACTTTGATAGTTTGGATAGTCCCATGTTCATTAATGAGCAAATTCATAAGAATGCACAAGCTACTACTATTCTTCTAGCTTCATTGTGCAGGGATGAATACCACAAAGTGAGCGGCTTGGATAACGCCAAGCAGATCTGGGACACCCTCAAGATTTCACATGAGGGGAACGACATCACCTTACTCACAGAGATGGAGTTGGTGGAGGGCGAGCTTGGACGATTCGCGATGATAAGGGGCGAGGAGCCGACACAAACATACAACCGGCTCAAGACCCTTATCAACAAAATAAGGAGCTACGGAAGCACGCGATGGACGGACCACGACGTCGTCCGATTGATGCTAAGGTCCTTTACCGTTCTTGATCCTCATTTGGTGAATAACATTCGTGAGAATCCCAGGTACACCAAAATGTCGCCCGAAGAAGTCCTTGGAAAATTTGTAAGCGGGCGAATGATGATCAAGGAGGCGAGGTATGTGGACGACGCTCTAAACGGTCCAATCAATGAGCCTCAACCCGTTGCTCTCAAGGCAACAAGGAGCAAGGAGGCGTTACCCAGCAAGGTAGCACAAATTGAGGCGGTCGGACTTAATGATGAAGAGATGGCCCTCATCATCAAGAGATTCAAGACGGCGCTTAAGGGTCACAAGGGACAGCCAAGCAAGACCAAAGCCAAGGGGAAGCGCTCATGCTTCAAATGCGGTAAGATTGGTCATTTCATTGCTAACTGTCCTGATAATGAAAGTGACCAGGAACACGGGAGCAAGAGGGAAAAGAAGAAAAATTACAAGAAGGCCAAGGGCGAGGCACATCTAGGAAAGGAGTGGGATTCGGATTGCTCCTCCTCCGACTCCGACAATGAAGGACTCGCCGCCACCGCCTTCAACAAGTCATCCCTCTTCCCCAACGAGCGTCACACATGCCTTATGGCAAGGGAGAAGAAGGTATGTAGTCGAAACTCTACTTATGCTTCTTCAAGTGAGGACGAATCTAGTGATGAGGATGAAATAGATTATTCATGTTTATTTAAGGGCCTAGATAGAACCAAGGTAGATAAAATTAACGAATTGATTGATGCCTTGAATGATAAAAATAGGCTTTTAGAAAAACAAGAGGACTTGTTGTATGAAGAACATGACAAATTTGTAGAAGCTCAAAAATCTCATGCCTTAGAAGTTAAGAGAAATGAAATGCTTTCTTGTGAATTATCTTCTTGCCATGAGACAATTTCTAGCTTAAGAAGCATTAATGATGATTTGAATGCTAAGTTAGAAATAGCTAGTAAATCAACAACTTGTGTAGAAAATGTTGTTATTTGCAATAAATGTAAAGATTTTGATATTGATGCTTGTAGTGAACACATAGCTTCTATTGCAAAGTTAAATTATGAAATGGCTAGTCTTAATGCCCAACTTAAGGCTAGCAAAAGTGATTTTGATAAACTAAAATTTGCTAGGGATGCCTACACGATTGGTAGACACCCCTCAATTAAGGATGGGCTTGGCTTCAAGAGGGAAGCCAAGAACTTAACAAGCCATAAGGCTCCCATCTCCGCCAAGGAGAAAGGGAAGGCCCCTATGGCAAGTAGTACTAAAAAGAACCATGCTTTTATGTACAATGATAGAAGACAGTCTCATAGGAGTTGTAATGCTTTTGATTCACATGCCTATGACTCTTATGCTATGTATGCTTCCAGTTCTTCCTATATGCATGGTAGAGATATGCCTAGGAAAAATATTCATCATGTGCCTAGGAAGAATATTGTTCATGTTCCTAGAAAAGTTATGAATGGTCCCTCTACAATTTATCATGCTTTAAATGCTTCCTTTGCTATTTGTAGAAAGGATAGGAAGATAGTTGCTAGGAAATTAGGGGCAAAATGCAAGGGTGATAAAACTTGCATTTGGGTCCCTAAGGAAATTGTGACTAACCTTGTAGGACCCAACAAGAGTTGGGTACCTAAGACCCAAGCCTAAATTTGCCTTGCAGGTTTATGCATCCGGGGGCTCAAGCTGGATTATCGACAGCGGATGCACAAACCATATGACAGGGGAGAAGAAGATGTTCACCTCCTACGTCAAGAATAAGGATTCCCAAGATTCAATCATATTCGGTGATGGGAACCAAGGCAACGTGAAAGGTTTAGGCAAGATTGCAATATCCAATGAGCACTCTATCTCTAATGTGTTTTTAGTTGAGTCTCTTGGATATAATTTACTATCTGTCAGTCAATTATGTAATATGGGATATAATTGTCTATTTACAAATGTAGATGTGTCTGTCTTTAGAAGATGTGATGGTTCACTAGCTTTTAAGGGTGTACTAGACGGTAAACTTTATTTAGTTGATTTTGCAAAAGAGGAGGCCGGTCTAGATGCATGCTTAATCGCTAAGACTAGCATGGGCTGGCTGTGACATCGCCGCTTAGCACATGTGGGGATGAAGAACCTTCACAAGCTTCTAAAGGGAGAACACGTGATAGGTTTGACTAACGTGCAATTCGAAAAAGATAGACCTTGTGCAGCTTGTCAAGCAGGTAAACAAGTAGGAGGAGCACATCACAACAAGAATGTGATGACCACTTCAAGACCTCTGGAGCTGCTGCATATGGACCTCTTCGGACCCGTCGCCTATCTGAGCATAGGAGGAAGTAAGTATGGTCTAGTTATTGTTGATGATTTTTCCCGCTTCACTTGGGTGTTCTTTTTGCAGGATAAGTCTGAAACCAAAGGGACCCTCAAGCGCTTCCTAAGGAGAGCTCAAAATGAGTTTGAGCTCAAGGTGAAGAAGATAAGGAGCGACAACGGGTCCGAATTCAAGAATCTTCAAGTGGAGGAGTTCCTTGAGGAGGAGGGGATCAAGCACGAGTTCTCTGCTCCCTACACACCTCAGCAAAATGGTGTGGTAGAGAGGAAGAATAGGACGCTCATTGATATGGCGAGGACTATGCTTGGAGAGTTCAAGACCCCCGAGTGTTTTTGGTCGGAAGCCGTGAACACGGCTTGCCACGCCATCAACAGGGTCTATCTTCACCGCCACCTCAAGAAGACCTCATACGAGCTGCTAACTGGTAACAAACCCAATGTATCGTACTTTCGTGTATTTGGGAGTAAATGCTACATTCTAGTGAAGAAGGGTAGGAATTCCAAATTTGCTCCCAAAGCTGTAGAAGGGTTTTTATTAGGTTATGATTCAAATACAAAGGCGTATAGGGTCTTCAACAAATCATCGGGTTTGGTTGAAGTCTCTAGCGACGTTGTATTTGATGAGACTAATGGCTCTCCAAGAGAGCAAGTTGTTGATCTTGATGATGTAGATGAAGAAGACGTTCCAACGGCCGCGATACGCACCATGGCGATTGGAGATGTACGGCCTCAGGAACAATTGGAGCAAGATCAACCGTCTTCCTCAACTATGGTGCATCCCCCAACCCAAGATGACGAACAGGTACCTCAAGTGGAGGCGCATGATCAAGGGGGAGCACAGGATGTTCAAGTTGAGGAGGAAGAAGCACCTCAGGCACCTCCAACCCAAGTTCGAGCGACGATCCAAAGGGATCATCCCATCGACCAAATATTGGGTGATATTAGCAAGGGAGTAACTACTCGCTCGAGATTAGTTAATTTTTGTGAGCATTACTCCTTTGTCTCTTCTATTGAGCCTTTCAGGGTAGAAGAGGCCTTGCTAGATCCGGACTGGGTGTTGGCCATGCAGGAGGAACTCAACAACTTCAAGCGCAACGAAGTTTGGACACTGGTGCCTCGTCCCAAGCAAAATGTTGTGGGAACCAAGTGGGTGTTCTGCAACAAACAGGACGAGCACAGGGTGGTGACGAGGAACAAGGCTCGACTTGTGGCAAAAGGTTATGCCCAAGTCGCAGGTTTGGACTTTGAGGAGACGTTTGCTCCTGTGGCTAGGCTAGAATCAATTCGTATTTTGCTAGCATATGCCGCTCACCATTCTTCCAGGTTGTACCAAATGGATGTGAAGAGCGCTTTCCTCAACGGGTCGATCAAGGAGGAGGTGTACGTGGAGCAACCCCCTGGCTTCGAGGATGAACGGTACCCCGACCACGTGTGTAAGCTCTCTAAGGCGCTCTATGGACTTAAGAAAGCCCCAAGAGCATGGTATGAATGCCTTAGAGACTTTTTAATTGCTAATGCTTTCAAGGTTGGGAAAGCCGATCCAACTCTTTTCACTAAGACTTGCGATGGTGATCTTTTTGTGTGCCAAATTTATGTCGATGACATAATATTTGGTTCTACTAACCAAAAGTCTTGTGAAGAGTTTAGCAGGGTGATGACGCAGAAATTCGAGATGTCGATGATGGGCGAGTTGAACTACTTCCTTGGGTTCCAAGTGAAGCAACTCAAGGACGGCACCTTCATCTCCCAAACAAAGTACACGCAAGATTTGCTAAAGCGGTTTGGGATGAAGGACGCCAAGCCCGCAAAGACGCCGATGGGAACCGACGGACACACCGACCTCAACAAAGGAGGTAAGTCCATTGATCAAAAAGCATACCGGTCCATGATAGGTTCTTTGCTTTATTTATGTGCTAGTAGACCGGATATTATGCTTAGCGTATGCATGTGTGCTAGATTTCAATCCGATCCTAAGGAGTGTCACTTAGTGGCTGTGAAGCGAATTCTTCGATATTTAGTCGCTACGCCTTGCTTCGGGATCTGGTATCCAAAGGGGTCTAACTTTGACTTGATTGGATACTCAGATTCCGACTATGCTGGATGTAAGGTCGATAGGAAGAGTACATCGGGGACGTGCCAATTCTTAGGAAGGTCCCTGGTGTCGTGGAACTCTAAGAAACAAACTTCCGTTGCTCTATCCACTGCTGAGGCCGAGTACATTGCCGCAGGACAGTGTTGTGCGCAACTACTTTGGATGAGGCAAACCCTCCGGGACTTTGGCTACAATCTGAGCAAAGTCCCACTCCTATGTGACAATGAGAGTGTTATCCGAATAGTGGAAAATCCTGTTGAGCACAGCCGCACAAAGCACATTGACATCTGGCATCACTTTTTGAGAGACCACCAGCAAAAGGTAGATATCGAAGTGTTTCATGTTAGCACCGAGAACCAGCTAGCCGATATCTTCACTAAGCCTTTAGATGAAAAGACCTTTTGCAGGCTGCATAGTGAGCTAAATGTCTTAGATTCGCGGAACTTGGATTGAATTGTAGCATACATGTGTTTATGCCTTTGATCATGTTCATTCTGCATTTTGTTGCTTATTGTGGTGCTCAAGTTGTACAAGCACTCCCTGGACCTCACAAGTCCTTTTTGCAAGTGATGCACATATTTAGGGGGAGCTGTGCTACAACTTGACCCTTTGAGACTAACCGTTTGCTTGAGTTTGCTTGATTTAGTCTCAAAGGAGTTTTGAAAGGGAAAAGGTGGACTTGGACCATGAAAGACTTCCACTGCACTCCGATGAGAGGGTAACTTATTCCAAGTTCATCTCATGTACTCTTATTGCCTTTGTGTTCTCATTTGAAGATTTTGGTGAGGCAATGGGGTTAAAGGGCCAAGATTAATCCCGTTTTGGTGCTTGATGCCAAAGGGGGAGAAAATAAAGGCCAAAGCAATAAATGGATCAGCTACCACTTGAGAAATTTTGAAAATAGTAGATTAGAGCTTTTGGTTTGTCAAAACTCTTTTATTGTCTCCTATGTCAAAAGTTGGCCTCTTGTGGGGAGAAGTGTTGATTATGGGAAAAAGGGGGAGTTTTTGAAATCCTTGATCAAATTTCTTTGGAAAACCTCTCTTTATATCTCTACAAGTGGATTTGACTTAGAGATAGGAATTTGAGTTTGATTTGCAAAAACAAACCAAGTGGTGGCATAGAGTGATCCATATATGTCAAATTTGAATCAAAACAATTTTGAGTTCTTAGTTGAATTGATTTTGTACTTGTTCTACTTGCTTTATGTTGTGTTGGCATAAATCACCAAAAAGGGGGAGATTGAAAGGGAAATGTGCCCTTGGGCCATTTCTAAGTATTTTGGTGATTTAGTGTCCAACACAAGTGCCTAAGTGTAAAAAGGTGGACAAAGTACAAATCAAGGATAAAGGTATGTTTCTCAGACTTAGTACATTGTTTTATGGACTAATGTATTGTGTCTAAGTGCTGGAAACAGGAAAAATCCAATTGAAAATGCCTTGGCTCGAGCAGCCAAGACTTTGCTCAGTCTGGAGCACCGGACTGTCCGGTGGTGCACCGGACAGTGTCCGGTGCGCCAGGCTGGCTCGGGCAAACAGGCTGCTCTCGGGACTTCGACGGCGGTGTACGGCTATAATTCACCGGACTGTCCGGTGGTGCACCGGACTGTCCGGTGGGCCGTTCACAGGCGAACTCGTTGCTCTCGGGAATTCATCGGTGACGTACGGCTATAATTCACCGGACTGTCCGGTGTGCACCGGACTGTCCGGTGAGCCAACGGTCGGCCGGGCCAACGGTCGGCCGCGCAATCTGCGCGGGACACGTGGCCGAGCCAACGGCTAGAAGAAGGCACCGGACTGTCCGGTGTGCACCGGACATGTCCGGTGCGCCAACGGCTCTCAAGCTGCCAACGGTCGACTGCGCCATTTAAGGAAAGAAATCGGGCACCGGACAGTGTCCGGTGCGCCAGTCGACAGAAGACAAGATCAGCCTTCCTAGATTGCTCTCAATGGCTCCTAGCTGCCTTGGGGCTATAAAAGGGACCCTTAGGCGCATGGAGGAGTACACCAAGCATTCCTACAACATTCCTAAGCACCAAGACATCGATTCCGCGCCTTTGATTCTTTGCGATAGCAATTAGAGCTCTAGTTGAGTGGTGAACTCATTGAGTTGTGTTGTGAGCTCTCGTTGCAACTTGTGTGCGTGGTGTTGCTGTGATTTCTTGTCTTTAATGCGTTGCTAATCCCTCCCTTGCTCTGTGCTTCTTTGTGAATTTGAAGTGTAAGGGCGAGAGGCTCCAAGTTGTGGAGATTCCTCGCAAACGGGATTGAGTAAAGCAAGCAAAACACCGTGGTATTCAAGTGGGTCTTTGGACCGCTTGAGAGGGGTTGATTGAAACCCTCGTCCGTTGGGACGCCACAACGTGGAGTAGGCAAGCGTTGGTCTTGGCCGAACCACGGGATAACCACCGTGCCATCTCTGTGATTGATTTCTTGTGGTTATTGTGTTTTGTTGAGACTTCTCTCTAGCCACTTGGCATTTACTGTGCTAACGCTTAACCAAGTTTTTGTGGCTTAAGTTTTTCAAGTTTTACAGTATCACCTATTCACCCCCCTTCTAGGTGCTCTCACTAGACTCCATCGTCCAACGAGCGGGGCTGAGGCAGCGGATCTCGCCCGCCATTTACACGTTCAGTTCGGGAGGTTGAAGAATATGGTGGAGCTGACCAGCGGGTCCCAACGAACAGTGACGCGCGCGCGTGAGAAAGCCAAGGCGAGGCTGGCAAAAGCAAATGGGCCGGCGGGGGAGGCATTCAGCCCAAACGGCCGCGCAGGAGAAAAACAAAAGATGAGTGGGCCGAGAGCTATAGAGGTCCTTTTTTCTTTCTATTTTGAATTTCTAATTCTAATTTACACTAAATTCTGAGTTTTTGTTTCAACTTCAAAATAAATACCCAATCAAAACTCCAGTCATGAGATGCAAAGATTCTATTATATTTGTATTAATACTTAATTAAACACTTGCGTTTAAGTATGAAATCCAAAAACACCCAAAATAAGTATTTTCATGAAGGATAAATCTAGGGTATAGAAAGCTTTATTTAGAGATGGTTTAACTTAGATCCTTAGGGAGAATTTATAATTATATGGTTTTAACAGAGGAATAACTTAGTTCACATAGGGATCCTTTTCATTTAATATTTTACTAGATGAGTGCCCGTGCGTTACAACGGGAACATATAATATCATGGTAATTTATGTATATCTAGACAGTGTTAGGTAACACATGAAAACAAACAATATATATATTATCTTTGATCTTAATATCTTATAGGTATGTGCTCGTGCATTGTAACAGAATGGTAACGGTGCCATGGGAATGGTAATGTTTACCCAATACAAGGTATTCTGAAGCTTCTCATCTTCAAATCTGACGCTATCCATCTGAATCCGTTGAAATTTAGTCACAGTCTTGAGCTGTAGTAGATAAATAAAACAGAAATTTATCACAATATTGATGCCGTTGGTCAAACAGACAAATAATAGTACTGCATACGATACGTACACGTACGCAGACGCAGGGAATTAGATAGAGACGTCGATCCATCAAGTCTACAGAGGTCATTGCTCTCGCGCCGCACGCGGCGTTGCGTTTCGTGCTGGGGAAGGAAGGGTAGTGGAGATACACATGCGTACGATACGACACGACAGTACATGCGCCACCAGCCCTTCCTTTTGTAGGCGCCCTGCCCTGCCCTGTCTCTCCATCGGCCGCCAGCCAGGCAGCCAGGGCTTCCTCTCCTCTCTCCCGTCCCTCCCCACAGGCACAGGCCCACTGCCCACACACACTCGGCGCCGTTGGCCTCTTTGCTTTTGCTTCTTTCTTTCTCCCTCTTCGCTTTGGACCCTTTCTAGTTGTCCACGCTCCCATCTTTTTCCCAGAAGGGCGGCTATACTAATCCCTCCCTGCCTTCCTTCCGAGGACCGCCGCGGCGGGCCGGGGTGCGCGCACCCGCCATGCAGCAGCAGCACCAGGGTGGCGGCGGCGGCTCACAGTTCGGGGCCCCGCCGCTGGACATGGGCCCCTTCTCGCCGACGCCGGCTGCTACCGGTCCCATGCCGCTGAGCAGCAGGCCTCCGTCGGCGCAGCCACAGCAACCGAGGACCAGCTATGAAGAATTGGCGCCTATGGTGCCTGGGGCCGCCGCTGCCAGTGGCTTCGACCAATGGCATCTGCGGGTGCTGATGGCTTTCTCGACGCGCAGGGTTGTTATCGCGGGCGGATTGGGCGGAGGCGGGCGCAGCTTTCGCGGGCGGTTGAAGAGGGCATGCACACGGAGGAGGGGAGGCGGGGGCACCAGTTTAGTCTACACTATTGCCTTAATAGTTAGTAGAGATTAGAATATATATATATATATATATATATTAGGAGGTGTAACTTTAAAGTTAAGAGAAACATGATTAAATGGTACTCTGATTCATAGCCCATAGAGAGTTTTACTATATCCTCACAGTAGGACTTTGGGGTGTTACAATTTCAAATTACAAGCTATTCCAATATTTTTTATAAAATAAAACAGTTTCCGTTTAACTAAATTTATATGATAAGATAACAACATTTATGATGTCAATTAATTATTCTTAGATCCTTAATTAATTATTTTTACAGTATATATATTTGTTATTTGATGATCTAAATCTTTATAATTTTCTCTGTAGTTTTGATTAGATTTAACATGTTTTTGACTTCTTTAAAAAAAGTAGAATATCTTATAATTTAAAACAGAAGGAATATTATTGTTATAGTCGAATCTTCTTTCTTGCAATGATCTACTAGATTACCAGGTTGGTTACTAGTCCATTTCATGTTAATTAAGCCCCCCGGGGCCCGGGGAAACATGATAAACTAATAAAATCGACAGCCATAGGTGATGCGTCAGTCAAGTGGTGGCTAGACGATCCCGCTACCAGAATGTTGTGTTCCTTGCAACTGAAACAAATGACTGCAGGCTGGACTGGACGCTGATTGGCATGTGCGGTGCGCTTTTGACTCAGGGCGCGAGTGCGAGTGATCATCCGTGCCTAAGACTATCCGCAACCGTTACCCCTAAATTTTTCCCCCTATATCACTTTTTCCCTCTATTTTTCCCCCTATTTTTTCATCTCCCGCAGCGGTTCCCCCTAAATACTCTCCCTATACCCCACTACCACTATAAAATATCATTTTCTATACCAACTATCAATTTTTTATCTACTAACAATTACTCGTGGACCCACAGCACAGTGTCGTAGGGGGTGAACAGTGAAACGCTAAATTGAGGGAGAGAGAGAAGAGGGCTGCCGACTAGAGGGCCATTTAGGGGAGGGCGCTGCAGCTGGTAGCGGTCACCTGTAGCCGCCATCCACGCGCAAGGGGAGAGGTAGAGGCATGCGCTGCGGACAGTCTAAGGCTGCCCGCAGTGGGAGCTGGAAAGGCTGCGCTAAAATTTTAGCGTGGAGTGGAGGGCTGCAGTGGGGAGCTGGATACGCTGCTCTATTGTCTCTCTCCAATTCTAGAACCCCAAATCCAGCGTCGACGCAAACATGCGCTAAACTGACCATAGGAACAGGTGTCGGGAGTGGAGCGTGGAGGGCAGTGCTCGGTCCAATCAGGCTCCGGCTTTTTATATGCTGGCCCCACCTCGTTGCGAATCTGGAGAATGGACGCGTGCATACTGTGGACGGCGGGATGTGGTAGTTGGTATAGGTAGATATATAGAGTAATTGTGACCGCGGAGAATTATTGGATAGAGTAGAAAACCTCGCTGACCAGGATGGAATATTCCTTTTAGGATAGAGAAATAGGGTAGTATTAGTGTGGATAGCCTAATGCTGCAAGGTAATGATTGGCCGGCGGGGCCGGGGCCTCGTCCTAGCAGGAGTAGCAGCCTTGCACTTTGCGACTGATGATCACGTGGAGCGTGGAGGAGGAAACTGGTATGTGCGGTGCGGCAGGAAACTGGTATGCGCGCCGTTTAGCACAGATCACAAACCAAGCCAGCGTCATGGAGATCTTTTGCGCTACACGAGTTCAAAGAGATCGCGGCATGCCGGCATCGGAAGCTGCAGTTGTTCTAGCTCTATCGCTGTTCGTGGTCTCAGAGAATTTGCAAGGAATTCTTCGCTAGAAGAGTGTCTTCTACGACCCTACTCTAAACAAAACAGCGGCATTTTCTTGTTCTTTTCTTTTGATTGGATCGGTACATGCTAAGGTACACGTACTTATCCGTAGTATATACGAAATGACGAAATAGGAACAGGAACAGCGAGCTGGCCAAGTTGGTCCAAATGCCGTTGGATCTTAGGAGGCGTCCTTATCCATCCTCCACGTGCAGCCGACCAGCCGTCGAATTCCGTTCCAAGGCAAAGGGTCCTCGTGGCCTCCTCCTCTCCAGACTCCAGACTCCAGACCGTGACAAGTTCATCATCCAGCCCCGCTTGACCCCTTCAAGTCCAAGCATTCCATTCCATCCCTCCCATCCAGTACCTTCCTTGTCACCTTGACCTTCCCCCTCCCTTCCTAGTCCCCTACTCGCCAGTCCACAGGACCTCGACCCCGCTAAGCAAGCTCCAAGAGCGATCGCCGCAGAAGATCCCGCGATGCAGGCCCCGCCGGCGCCCTCCTCCGTCGACCTGCCGCTGGCGGTGGCGCCGCCGCCGGTGAAGGCGCCGACCCCGCGGCCCCCACCGCCGGCCTCGCTGCAGCCCGAGTCCCCGGGGGTCTTCTTCTCCGCCGCCGCCGCCGCCGCGCCCCTGGGCACCGCCCACCGCCGCATCGCCATCGCCGTCGACCTCTCCGACGAGTCCGCCTACGCCGTGCGCTGGGCCGTCGCCAACTACCTCCGCCCCGGGGACGCCGTCATCCTGCTCCACGTGCGCCCCACCTCCGTGCTCTACGGCGCCGACTGGGGCGCCGTCGACGTCTCCCTCCCCAACCCTAGCGCCGCCGCCGCCGCCGCCTCCGAGGACGGCGACGGCGACTGCGAGACCGCCGCCGCCGCGCGCAGGATGGAGGACGACTACGACGCCTTCACGGCCACCAAGGCCGACCACTTCGCCAGGCCGCTCAAGGACGCCGGCATCCCCTACAAGATCCACATCGTCAGGGACCACGACATGAAGGAGCGCCTCTGCCTCGAGGTCGAGCGCCTCTCGCTCAGCGCCGTCATCATGGGGAGCAAGGGCTTCGGCGCCGCGCGGAGGACCAGCAAGGGCAGGCTCGGCAGCGTCAGCGACTACTGCGTGCACCACTGTGTCTGCCCCGTTGTGGTGGTGCGCTTCCCTGATGACGGCTCTGCCGAGGGTGGGGAGGCCGCTGGTTTGTCCGCCGCGGTTGGTGCTGAGGATGTGCTGCACCCCGTGCCGGAGGAAGAAGGCGAGTACCATGACGCTGCGGAGGAGCACAAGGGTAAACTGGGTTTCTACTCTTATATTTGCTTGTTGTGCATGTCATAGGGAGGTTGCCTTCATCATCCATACGAAATGCACCAAAATTTAACTCACAATAACAATGGGATACGACAATGCCCGCAACAAATTTACTATCGATTCATTGACTTTGACGAACTCTGGGTTATTCTGCTCGCAACTAAGTAGTCATTCTTTCTTTTAGTTACCACTGGTTGTATGCTCTAATGGACACTGCTTGCAGCATGCAGGCTATACAGGATCTTACTAAGATCTACTTGCAACTCTCACAACTAGTAAGCAGTCTTTCTAAAGGACAAACCCAGCTTAAGCATATGTAGCTACCAAGTTATGTACCTTTGTCGTTGGCTTTAGCTGAAATGGAGACAAACTGGTGTGCTTGTATGAGTTAGTCTTCCTTGGGGTTCTTTGGTACTTTTTTTCCTTCAAAATAACTTCCATGAGGTCATTAGGGGAACAGAATAGGGTGGTACTGGATTTATAAGTTTTTAGGTAGTGGGATCTGTTTGGGTGTAATCCAAATCATGCTAAAAGGGAGGAAAGACCATGTAGTTCTGCGTGGCAAGTCTTTAGGAAATAAATAGGTAGACTCTTTGCTTTCATGTGATAGGTCGGGTGCATGATTTCCCCATTCGCACGGCACAACGTTGCTCTCCGGCCTACCAATGCTCCTAGCTCATCTTTCTACCAATGCCAGTTGTGGCGTCACAGCTTATGTGCTTCCAACACGTCACGGCTCCTGGAAGTGCCACGTCTTCCATAAGCTCAATCAATCTGCTGCGCCACCACTTGGATTGTCATGTAGGTGAGCACCTTGCCACAACACATACATAATACACACTTTAGAAAACCCTTGATCGAGGAGAAAACCCCCGAATCCCTTCCCACCCATACACAATAGTACTGTAGCCCATGTGAGAATGACCGATCGAGGGAAATTTTTTGACCCCAGTCTAAAATTTGCTCCCACGGGGAGTCGAACTCGGGATCTCAGGAGTGCTACTCAGACCACCTAACCAACTCAGCTAAAGGCCCGTTCGCAATTGGATTGAATTAGATATGGACATCTCTGTTATGGCGGCAGCTAGATTGAGGGAGCGTAAGGGGGCGGTTGGGGGCCTTGCCCACGTCTTAGCAAGAGGGAAGGGTTTTCTTTAATTTTTGCTCTATTAGATTAATACATCCCTCTCCTTATGTAGAGAGGCTTACTTGACCCCTAAGAAAATATCCTAACAAAAACAATCTAACTTATCTCTTTCCTTATAATCCCCCCGTTCTTTTTTATTTGTCGCGTTTTAGTTCAAAAATGAACTAGCGAGCGACAAATATTCGAGAACGGAGGTAGTACTAACTAACCAAATCAATCTAACTTATCTCTTTTCTAACAAAACAAACCAATCTAATCTGCCCAACACTGTTCACAAGATATTGTTTATGCGTTATAGTGCCACGTGGGCCCCTGGACTGGCTCCACTTTTCATAACACTACTCCACCCTTCCAAGGCAGCTCATCCTTGAGTTGTGCTAGTGGCCGTGGTTGCAGATGTCGATATTCCCATGGAGATGTGGGGCTTACAAGGGCACCATTCGATGGAGTTGCATGTGTACAATCACCTGGATCACATGCCGTAGTCTGGTGGGTGTTGAGACCTGGGAGTGTTCGCAACGACGACTAGCAGAGATGCCCTCCTAGAGGCTGGTTATGGAATGCAGCACTGCTATGTAGTGCACACCTGCTGGGTTGAGGGAGCACAAGGGGCCGACTGGGGCCTTGTTCATGGTCGAGCAGGTGGGAAGGGTTTTCCTTCTTAATTATTGCTTTATTAGATTGATACATCTTCTCTCCTTATATAGAGAGGCTTAATTGACCCCTAAGAAAATATCCTAACCAAATTAATCTAATTAATCACTTTCCTTATCCTAACTAACCAAATCTTTTCTCAATACTAACTAACCAAACCAGTCAAACTTATCTTTTTTGTAACAAACGAGACCAATCTAATCTGCACGGCACTGCTCACAAGGTGCCCCCTCCCCCCCTCCGCTGCCTCCACCTGCCATAAACATCTTATATCGGATGCGTCTTGGTCTCCTCCGATTTGGATATGGATTCTGATCCATCCCTCCCCTTCTCAAAATTAGATGATAATATTAGTTATCTGAATCGTTATGCCCCCTTTGTCATTTATATTCAATATATGCAAACTTTAACATATGCTCTTCAGTTGGCTGGTTAAATTTTATAGAATGGCTGATGTCATTTCACAGGTTTTTGTTAATAAATCAATGTGAGGGAACTAGGGAAGGCGCTAGGCGCTCTCTGGCCTCCACCTTGAGTTTATATATGCCTTGGCATGTGCCATACACTTAACAAGAGATCAGTGGGCCTACCGGCCTAGTATTGGACAGAAAGGCCTGTCGAAGCAGCCCAAGCCCAAGTCTGAATGGCCAGTCCTTATTCTTGTGCTCCCACCTTATCCAATTGCTGATTGATGCTCTCCCCTCCCCTGTTCGGTGACCCCAGTTCCAATCCAGCCATGCTTGTCACCGCCGATGTTCCCGCCTCCCTGCCTTGGTGGATCTGCATGTGGTGGCCACTGAGGACATCATGTCTCCTGGCCTTCGGCGTGGTACCCCCACCTGCTCAGCTTGGATAAAATAGCAAGTAGCTGTCATTAACAAGTTGAAGATGTTGACATAACTCTGCCTTTTCTGTTATGCTTTCAATGGAAAATATATTAAGCATCACAAACTTTACCTGTTGCACCATAGTTTCATATTTGTGAAATAGCTTGATGGCAATCGTTATTCCTATCCAAAAAATCCAATTAGTTTATGTATCACAGCTTTGATCAGTGAAAGGGTTAGCTTACACTTAGATTCCTTTAGCTGAGTTTTCATCATCTGTGTGCTATTCCATATCAAGCTGTGAGCTAATGTTTTCTTATTAGTTACTGCCTGAAAAACTGAACTGTTCTCAAATGTTTTAACGTTTGAATTTACTGCATCATTCTCATTGATTTTTATGGTGGCTTTAATGAAAAAAAGAACAGTTTGCATGTATCATATCAATGGACCTTTGTGATTAATTAGGCTAATATCTAGAAGTGGTGCAATTTCTGCAGATGCTTGACCTCGTTGATGCATTGTGAAGTCCTCTTGGATTCAGGTTAGCATAGAATTATAATCCTCCACTTGGGTTGTATTGTTGTTATACGATGGGCATCATCTATAGAACTTTTTTTTTCTCAATACTACGTCTTGTACCTGTTCGGTCTTTGGCTAAGGCATCAGTGCTGCACATTTCTGTTGTATGTGTTGCACATCATATGTGGTAGTTTTTTATAATTTCATTGTCACTGTGATATGGTATCTTTGTTGCATGCCGTGCTGTGGGTAGAGATGTATGGAAAGTTATGCATGCTGAATTATGTTTTTACTTTAAGTTGTGAAGTTTGAGGGGTTTTTTAATAGTTTTGACATGAAACATAGGAGAAATTTTGTCCTTGACTGTCTCAAATTAAGAATAGCTCTCTGTCTCTGCGCAACATGAATTTATCATTCAGGCCTACAAAGCAGGAACATGTTTTCTTTTTTAGAGCAAATGTTATATCCAGACAAGTTTTTAGAATGACATTACAGTGGATCCTTTAATAATTGATACTCCTAGAAAACCTTAGCTTCCTTTGATTTGATCATTTTCCTCCCATATGATCAGAGGTCCAGTGTCATGTGCTTCTGCGTCCGAACCTGTTACCGTATATTCCATGGACAGTTTTGCTGGAACTTTTGGACGTGCACTATTGAAGCAGGGCTTTAGTTTTAACAAAACTGTACCATCTGGCTTGACAACCACCAAAAGTTCTCATTTACCTGCACCTGTTAATCTGCTTTAGTTTTAAGAAAACTGTACCATCTGGCATTCTGGCTTGACAACCACCAAAAGTTCTCATTTACCTGCACCTGTTAATCTGTTATACTACTAATTTTCTTCAATTTCGTTTATATTTCTCTAATTCCTGTCCTTTCCTTCCACAGCATGTAGAGGTTCTAGCATTCAACTGTTGGCTGGGTGCTAAGCTGGGATTTCTACTTGAGTGCATGCGATGTTTATGAACTCCCATTACCGGTGTCTATCCGTGCTTTCGCTTTGTTTGTATCCTCCGTTACCTTTGTTCATGTAGCTTGTCTGACTTCCACTGCGTGGTGGATATATGTCTGAACATTTGTAGCTACTTTGCGTTGCACTGTGTTTCTGATGAAAGTTACAGGTTACTGGTCACTTCTATAGAACCCAAAAAAAACAAGGATGCAAATTCGTCCTGATTTTTATTTTCTTTATTTTAGTTTAAAGTAGAAGGGCAGGCATGATGTCGGTGTGTCGAGTAAGCCAAAAGATCCCGAGTTCGACGCAGTATTGTAATGCTTGCCTGGGTTATTTCTTCTCTAGACTTGGAAGCCATTTTAGTTTAAGGTAACTAGTAGATTTGTGAGCCGTCCGATGTGCTCATGCCGATATCCTGTCCCGAGGAAAGTTCCACTGTTTTTCCACTTAACTTCAAATAGAGCTACCTTTTTTTTTCTTTACCAGAGCCTGGCATGGTGTAGTTGTACCATGTTCCCCGCGGCCCTTTTGCCGCTGTGGTTGGATTCATCTTCCATTAGGAGCTGGAAGCCACGCAACATATAGTATTCTTCTCTTATTCAGAATACTTTTCTGGTTCATGGAAATGAGTGGCAATAACCATCTCAATGTGCTGGGATTGGTTCTGTGCCTTTCCTCGTCGCAATGGTTTTTGCCAACACTGGTATTGGGGTTCTCTAGTTTTGAAATTTTGGCTGGTTTGGACATTTTTGGTTCGTGAAGTGGATGGTCTGCTAGCTATGGATGTGCTGCTGTTGCACTTCTCATGCTGTCCCCCTGTATCATACTACTAGAGGAGGACCCCACCAAATCGCTGAATCACATGCATGATCAGCATGGTTTACCGCAACCACAGAAGCATGTTGTAGATCTTTGCCCTTTGTATAAAGAATACTTGCGTAGGAAACCTTCTGATGCCTATCTGCCATGGATTCCATGGGTCGGAAAAGAATACCTGTTGGATCTGTGTGAATGTTTAGGTGAGCGACTCAGAATTGCCCTACTGAACCCAAATACTTACGTGATGAGACACTCGTCTCTTATTCCGTCGCTGCATCGGAGGGGGGGCTGCCTCGTTTTGCAACTCAACCTGCCACGAGCCTTTTGTGGACAATACAATACGTTCGGTCTGTAGCCACTCACCATCCCCTTTTCTGGGACGGATGTTTCCATCCCAGCTACCTGCCGTGTTTTGACTAGTTTAATCTTCAAGGCTCGCGTCGCCGCTTGCCAGCGTGTGAGTTTTTTTTTTGGTCGTGAGCGGTACTGGTATTCGGGACGCATCTTGTGCTTTACTCATCACTCCATGTGCTTGCGTCGCGTCCCGGCCGATGCATTAAGAATTCCGGCAGTCGCTAACCCCCATTAATTAGCGAGTGGCAATCCATGCCGTCGTTTTTAATTCGTCTTGGGGCAGATTGTGGACCGACTATGAACTCCCCCTCTCTTCTTCTTCTTCTTCTTCTTTTTTTATTGCGGGGTATGGTTGTTCCAAGTGACAATTGTAAAAGTTCTCGTGTTGTCTGCCTTTGTTTATAACCTGATTTTGACGGTGTGGCAGAGAATGACCGATCCCGTCCGTTTGAGGTCAGCAGTGAGAGGATGCTGCTGTGTCGTATTGTGGTGATTTGTATACCGTATACGTGAGTGACCCGCGTACTGATCAAGCCGGCAATCTGGGGATATTGACGCTGAGGGCGCGAACCAACCAACCCGTTCTAGATCATGTGGACTCTGGTGGTTGTGCCGGGCAGCCTTAAGATATAGAAACGGTCCCGGCCTGTTTCCAGGGGGAGAAAGTAGTGTATAAAAGAAGTACTGGTGCCTGGTGCTACAATATTATTTTGCACTTGACGTGTTATCCCGCCCAGTGGTACACAAGAATAAAGAAACGTCAGCAGCGCTGGAGCTGGAGTCTAATGGCCGTCAAGGTGACCACGGCCTGTATGTATTGTACTTGTACCAAAAGACACGAGCAAAACGAGCTCAGTGACCTTTCCAAGTCAGCAGAGGCACGTACTCCACTCCACTGTGATCATCACTCCTTGGTACAACTAGAAGTTTGTGTTTCGTCTGTCCATGCACGTGCTAGGACGCCGCGGGGAAATTTAAAATGCGGAGTAGTTTTATTTAACATTAAGCCATGTTCCTGGACGGAATGAAGGGGCCTTAAAAAAAAGTTCCCGTGGGCGACCCTCCATCATGCCATGCCATGCACAGCACGCTAACGCTAGCAATTGAAATTCTTGGAGAATGGCCGACGCGCCGCGACGCTTGCACCGAGAACCTTCTTCTGTCGTCGCTCGTCTCGGCGACACCACCACCTTTTCCCCTCAGTTCTCCCCCGACGCATCATCCTGAGCTAGTAGTTAGTAGTCGGGACGGGACGGGACGGGCGTCTTGTGCTCCCCCTCCATGGTCCATGCCTTTGGCTTTTCTCTTGGTTCATGTGGTCTTTTTGCTGGCCATTTGTCAAGCATAATATGCGGTTGGTATGCACCAAGGCGTTGGTGGAGTCTGTATCCACTATAGGTCAGCCTAGTCTAACTGGAACTGGAGCTTTATAAAAAGTTTCATGAGTGCATGATACAGCATACGAACCAATTAAGAGAAAAGATTGGAAGTTTTATGAGATGGAATGAAGTTTCCATAAGAACAGAACCCTGTCTACTCTGTTTCCAACGCACGTAAATCTCGTATATTAATGTATTATACCATCCTCCATTATATTCGTCGATAAATCCATGCACAGTCTCTCTTTCTCTCTCCGTCTCGCTCGTCCTCCTATAGGAACCACCTGAGAATCTCAGCTAGTGAGTGCCCTGTCAAAAAAAAAAAACAGTATCGTCGGAACAAATACACATTCTTTTCCTTCCATTTTTTTAATCGTGTGCCCCTTAGCTCATCGAGCTAACAGATGTTGACAAGGCGCCGTACTGAGCTGGTAAAGCAATGCTCTGAAGAAGGAGACGCTGAATATTTCCACTGCAGTTGCAAAATTCAAACTGCATTTGATTTGAGGCTCCCATAATCCCATCCTAGCTTAGTTCCTTTTCGAACAAGTTGTTGTCTCTGACCAAGATGAGACAGAACCTTTATCTTCAAGTGGGGCTTTTAACTGAGTCGCCACTGCCATTATTTGCTCTACGTACGAAATTGAAATTACAAGAGGAAGAGGGGGTGCTTGAGAGTTGAGACGCAAGCAATTTACTTTCCTTAGATGTGCTTTTTTTTCTTCCACTTCTGTTGCGGCGGCTAGAAGAAAAAAAAAGGTGTTTGATTTCTATGGGTTAATTTTAGTCTCTTTAGAGTTTTTTTTTCGTATTTGAAACAAAATATAGGTAATAAAAAGGACTCCCTACAAACCAAACCCCTCGGAAAGTAAAAGAGAGAGAGAGTCGGCATTGTCGTTTTCAGTTGTTGGAGCGACGAGGAATAATGTAATGTAGGCACCCTTTTTCGCTGTTCCTGTTGTTGGGCGCATTTCTTTCATTTCTCGCGTTCGAGTGTGGGGTGGAGCAGAGTGTCACATCCAGCGCAGCAACAACAGGAGGATTCACGCGTAGCTTTCGCAGTCGCAGGTCGACAACCATCCATGGAGCCATTCAACCTTCCAAGTCAGCAGAGCACACGGTGATCATCTCGTGGACAGTAGTCTCTGTTTTACTCATAATCGAGGCAAGAGCAGAGAGAAGGCCATCGAGCCCACACCTAACGTCATGCATGGTTCATGTATGTACGGCACGGGCGCATGGCCGGGCCCTTAAAACACGTCTCCTGAGTCCTGTCCACGTGTGAGACAGCGAGTTCTCTAAACACCATGAAATACACGTTATGAGAACTCGATGGCTTCACGTGTGCAACTTCTTGCACATTATATCTCGGCAACCACTTCAGATGTTAACCCCGTGGGGGCTTGTTCGGTTCTACCCCAATCCATATAGATTGAGGGAGATTAAGAGGGTTTCAATTCCTAATAAGTCAAAATCCCTTCCAATCCATATCAATCCCCTCCAATGCATATGGATTGAAAATAACCGAACAAACCCTAGCGTTGGCGAAAGACCCGCCACAACTGTATATATGTACGACAATAGCCATCATCAGAATTAAAGGCGCTATCGTCTACTATCAATCTTCGGATTCACATCATACATAAGCATCGTGCATTAAAGATAATAAATACTGATTTCTGCTGTCGGGGACCATAATTAGGGGTACCTTCAAGGCTCCTAATTCTCAGCTGGTAACCCCCATCAGCATAAAGTTGCAAAGGCCTGATGGGTGCGATCAAGTCAGGGATCAGTCCATTCAAGGGACTCGATCGCGCCTCTCCCGAGCCTAGCCTCGGACAAGGGCAGCCGACCCCGGAGGATCTCCGCCTCGCCCGAGGCCCCCCTCCAACGGCGAACACGTTCCCGGCTCGCCCGAGGCCCTGTCTTTGCCGAGAAGCAACCCCGACCAAATCGCAGGAGCATTTAATGCAAAGGTGGTCTGACACCTTTATCCTGACGCGCGCCCCCAGCTGACAGAGCCGAAGTGACCGCCGTCACTTTGCCGCTCCACTGGCCGGTCTGACAGAAAGACAGCGCCGCCTGCGCCGCTCCGACTGCGGTGCCACTTGACAGAGTGAGGCTGACAGGCAGTCAGGCCCGGCCGCACGTACCATAGGAAACTTCGCTCCGCCCGACCCAGGGCTCGGACTCGGGCTAAGCCCCGGAAGACGGCGAACTCTGCTCCGTCCGACCTAGGGCTCGGACTCGGGCTAAGCCCCGGAAGACGGCGAACTCCGTCCGCCCGACCCAGGGCTCGGACTTGGGCTAAAGCCCCGGAAGACGGCGAACTCCGCTCCGCCCGACCCAGGGCTCGGACTCGGGCTAAGCCCCGGAAGACGGCGAACCTCGCTCCGCCCGACCCAGGGCTCGGACTCGGGCTAAGCCCCGGAAGATGGCGAACTCCGCTCCGCCCAACCCAGGGCTCGGACTTGGGCTCAGCCCCAGAAGACGACGAACTCCGCTTCGCCCGACCCCAGGACTCCAATTCTGCCCTGGCCTCAGCCAACGGCCTCCACCTCGCCCGACCTAGGGGCTCGGACTCGGCCTCGGCCTCGGCCACAGAAGACGGACTCGACCTCGACCTCGGAGGAGCCTCCACATCGCCCAACCTAGGGCGTGGACCGGCCACGTCAACAGGAGGCGCCATCATTACCCTACTCCAAGCTGACTCAGGCTATGGGGAACAAGACCGGCGTCCCATCTGGCTCGCTCCGCCAGATAGGCGATGATGGTGCCCCGCACACTCCTTGACGATGGCGGCTCTCGGCCCCCTTACGGAAGCAAGAGGATGTCAGCAAGGACTCGACGGCCCCGACAGCTGTCCCTCCGCCAGGCTCCAGCACTCCTTCGACGGCCACGACATCACACAAACCGGGTGTCAAGATCTCTCCGGCCGCCACGATGGCGTGTACTTAGGGCGCTAGCTCCCCTCCGCTAGACACGTAGCACTCTGCTACACCCCCCCATTGTACACCTGGATCCTCTCCTTGCGCCTATAAAAGGAAGGACCAGGGCCCTCTTAGAGAGGGTTGGCCGCGCGGGGACGAGGACGAGACGGGCGTTCGCGTGAGGCCGCTCGCTCCTTCCCCCGTGTGGACGCTTGTAACCTCCTACTGCAAGCGCACCCGACCTGGGCGCGGGACGAACACGAAGGCCGCGGGATTTCCACCTCTCTCACGCCCATCTCCGGCCTCCTCGCTTTCCCCCCTTCGCGCTCGGCCTCGCGTCGACCCATCTGGGCTGGGGCACGCAGCGACACTTCACTCGTCGGCCCAGGGACCCCCGGTCTCGAAACACCGACAGTTGGCGCGCCAGGTAGGGGCCTGCTGCGTGTTGACGAACAGCTTCCCGTCAAGCTCCAGATGGGTAGTCTCCAGCATCCTCTCCGGCCTGGGACGGTGCTCCGTTTCGGGAGCCTTGAGTTCATGTCCCTCGACGACAGCTACGACATGATACTCTTTCCACCGCCGGGCGACAGTGACAATGGCGGCCGACAGTCCGCCCGCCGGCGGCAGGATCGACAACGTCTTCCCCGCTTGGTGGAAGAACAACCTTCGAGCTCGCCCCATCTTCTTCCCCGTCGACGGAGGAGGAGGAGGCGGGGCGACCAAGGCCAAGCAGGAGGCGGCGCCTCGTCGGCCGTCGAGCGAGTCGACGACGCCAGCACTCCAACGGGGGGCGCGCCGGGCATCGACCTCGCGCATGAGACGAAGACGAGCGCTGTCCCCCCGCGACACGTCAATCCTGAGCAAACGGACGACGCCAGCACGCTCGCGAAAGGCTTGCTGGGTGTCACCCTCGTACCTGAGACGACGGTGCAGTCAGTCCCCGACGCGACCTCATCACCGCCCATCGACCAAGAGGTACCGACTGATTCTCATCCCACGCCTCTCGGATTTAGCCTCAACCCGCCTAGCGGCTCCGCTTTGGCGGACGCTCTCGTAGAGGCGAATCCGAACCCTCTGGGGTTTCGTATGCGGTCACCTTGGGACCGGTTGACGGACGTCTCGACCTACGGGCCCTCCGGGTCCGGGGAAGACGACGAGCCTAGCTTCAGTTGGGATTTCTCCTGGACTTGGCAACCTCGGTGCCATGCGGGACCTCATGACCGCATGCGACTACTGCCTTTCCGACTGTTCCGATGGTAGCCGTAGCCTCGGCGACGAGGACTGCGGCCCGAGCCGCGAATGTTTCCACGTCGATCTAGGGGGTCCCCCCGAAGGCAACCATCTCGGCATGCCGGAGGACGGTGATCTCCCTAGGCCGGTGCCTCGCGTTGACATCCCGCGGGAGCTAGCTGTGGTCCCCGTTTCGGTGGGGGGTCACGACCCACAACTCGAGCAAATCCGCGGGGTGCAGGCCAGGCTCGACGAGGGAGCAGGAGCGCTCGAGCCAATCCGCCGGGACGTCGGGCAGGCATGGGCGGGCCAACCTCCGGCCTGGAGAAATGCGCCATCTACCCCAGGGCTTCCAGCACCGCATCGCCGACGATGTCAGGGTCAGGCCGCCACCCGCATCCAGTGGGGTCGGCCAGAACCTGGCTGCAGCAGCAATGCTCCTCCGCGCGATGCCGGAGCCATCAACCACCGAGGGGCGGCGAATCCAGGAAGAGCTCAAGGATCTCCTGGAAGGCGTCGCGGTTCGGCGGGCCGAGAGCTCCGCCTCCCGAAGGCAGGGGTACCCCTCGGAACATCATGCCGCGACTTCCCGATTCGTGCGGGAAGCCTCGGTCTACACCGGGCGCACACGCAACACAGCGCCTGCGGCCCCGGGTCGCCTTCGGCAACGAGCACCATCATCGCGATCGTTGGGCCCACCTCGACGAGAGGGTGCGCCGAGGCTACCACCCCAGGCGTGGGGGACGCTACGACAGCGGGGAGGATCGGAGTCCCTCGCCCGAACCACCCGGTCCGCAGGCCTTCAGCCGGGCCATACGACGGGCGCCGTTCCCAACCCGGTTCCGACCCCCGACTACTATCACAAAGTACTCGGGGGAGACGAGACCGGAACTGTGGCTCGCGGACTACCGTCTGGCCTGCCAACTAGGTGGAACGGACGATGACAACCTCATCATCCGCAACCTCCCCCTGTTCCTCTCCGACACCGCTCACGCCTGGTTGGAGCACCTGCCTCCGGGGCAGATCTCCGACTGGGACGACCTAGTCCAAGCTTTCGCCGGCAATTTCCAGGGCACGTACGTGCGCCCCGGGAATTCCTGGGACCTCCGAAGCTGCCGACATCAGCCGGGAGAGTCTCTCCTAGACTACATCCGGCGATTCTCGAAGCAGCGCATCGAGCTGCCCAACATCACCGACTCGGATGTCATCGGCGCGTTCCTCGCCGGCACCACCTGCCGCGACCTGGTTAGCAAGCTGGGTTGCAAGACCCCCACCAGGGCGAGCGAGCTGATGGACATCGCCACCAAGTTCGCCTCCGGCCAGGAGGCGGTCGAGGCTATCTTCCGGAAGGACAAGCAGCCCCAGGGCCGCCCATCGGAAGATGCCCCTGAGGCGTCAGCTCAGCGCGGCGCCAAGAAGAAGGGCAAGAAGAAGTCGCAAGCGAAACGCGACGCCGCCGACGCAGACCTTGTCGCCGCCGCCGAGCACAAGAGCCCTCGGAAACCCCCCGGAGGTCCCAACCTCTTCGACAAGATGCTCAAGGAGCCGTGCCCCTATCACCAGGGGCCCATCAAGCACACCCTTGAGGAGTGCGTCATGCTTCGGTGCCACTTCCATAGGGCTGGGCCACCCGCGGAGGGTGGTAGGGCCCACGACGACGACAAGAAGGAAGATCACCAGGCAGGAGAGTTCCCCGAGGTCCGCGACTGCTTCATGATCTACGGCGGGCAAGCGGCGAATGCCTCGGCTCGGCACCGCAAGCAAGAGCTTCGGGAGGTCTGTTCAGTGAAGGTGGTGGCGCCAGTCAACCTGGACTGGTCCGACAAGCCCATCACCTTCGACCAAGCCGACCACCCCGACCATGTGCCGAGCCCGGGGAAATACCCGCTCGTCGTCGACCCCGTCATCGGCGACGTCAGGCTCACCAAGGTCCTCATGGACGGAGGCAGCAGCCTCAACATCATCTACGCCGAGACCCTCGGGCTTCTGCGTATCGATCTGTCCTCGGTCCGGGCGGGCGCTGCGCCTTTCCATGGGATCATCCCTGGGAAGCGCGTCCAGCCCCTCGGACAACTCGATCTTCCCGTCTGCTTCGGAACACCCTCCAACTTCCGAAGGGAGACCCTGACGTTCGAGGTGGTCGGGTTCCGAGGAACCTACCACGCGGTATTGGGAAGGCCCTGCTACGCGAAGTTCATGGCCGTCCCCAACTACACCTACCTCAAGCTCAAGATGCCGGGCCCCAACGGGGTCATCACCGTCGGTCCCACGTACAAACACGCGTTCGAATGCGACGTGGAGTGCGTGGAGTACGCCGATGAGAGCACCTAGAGGGGGGGTGAATAGGTGATCCTGTGAAAACTTAAACTTATAGCCACAAAAACTTGTTAAGTGTTAGCACAATAATAGCCAAGTGGCTAGAGAGGAGTCTCAACAAAACACAATACCACAAGAGATCAAACACAGAGATGACACAGTGGTTTATCCCGTGGTTCGGCCAAGACCAACGCTTGCCTACTCCACGTTGTGGCGTCCCAATGGACGAGGGTTGCAATCAACCCCTCTCAAGCGGTCCAAAGACCAACTTGAATACCACGGTGTTTTGTTTTGCCTTTCAATATCCCGTTTGCGAGGATTCTCCACAACTTGGAGCCTCTCGCCCTTACACTTGAGATTCACAAGAAATACGGAGTAAGGGAGGAAAGCAACACACACAAATCCACAGCAAAATGCGCACACACACGGCCAAGACTCGAGCTCAAAAGACTATCTCAAAGTTCTCACTAGAACGGAGCTCGAATCACTGAGAATGACAAACGAATGCGCAAAGACTGAGTGTGGATGATCAAGAATGCTCTAAGGTTGCTTGGTGTGCTCCTCCATGTGCCTAGGGGTCCCTTTTATAGCCCCAAGGCAGCTAGGAGCCGTTGAGAGCAAATCTGGAAGGCCAATCTTGCCTTCTGTCGTCGGGTGCACCGGACAGTCCGGTGCACACCGGACACTGTCCGGTGCCCGATTTCCTTCCTAAAATGGCGCTGCCGACCGTTACAGACCGTTGCAGATCTGGGAGCCGTTGGCGCACCGGACAAGTCCGGTGCACACCGGACAGTCTGGTGCCGTCTTCTAGCCGTTGGCTCGGCCACGTGTCCCGCGCAGATTGCGCGGCCGACCGTTGGCCCGGCCGACCGTTGGCTCACCGGACAGTCCGGTGCACACCGGACAGTCCGGTGAATTTTAGCCGTACGCCGTCGGTGAATTCCCAAGAGCGGCCACTTCATGCCTGAGCCAGCCTGGCGCACCGGACATGTCCGGTGCACACCGGACAGTCCGGTGCACCCAGACTGGGCAGACTTTGGCTGCTCGAGCCATTTCTTCTCCAACTCGATTTTTTCTGTTTCCAGCACTTAGACACAATACATTAGTCCATAAAACAATGTACTAAGTCTGAGAAACATACCTTTATTCTTGATTTGTACTTTGTCCACCATTTTACAATTAGGCACCTGTGTTGGGCACTAAATCACCAAAATACTTAGAAATGGCCCAAGGGCACATTTCCCTTTCAATCTCCCCCTTTTTGGTGATTTATGCCAACACAACATAAAGCAAGTAGAACAAGTACAAAAACATTTCAAATAAGAACTCAAATTATTTTGATTCAATTTTGACATATATGGATCACTCTATGCCACCACTTGGTTTGTTTTTGCAAATCAAACTCAAATCTCTATCTCTAAGTCAAACACACATGTTGAAACATAAAGAGAGTCATTCCAAAAGAGATTGATCAAAGATTTTCAAAAACTCCCCCTTTTTCCCATAATCAATATTTCTCCCCACAAGAAGCCAACTTTTGATAAGAGAGACAACAAAAGAGTTTTGACAAACCAAAAGCTCTATTCTACTATTTTCAAAATCTCTCAAGTGGTAGCTGATCCATTTATCGCATTGGCCTTTATTTTCTCCCCCTTTGGCATCAAACACCAAAACGGGATTAATCTTGGCTCGATAACCCCATTGCTTCACCAAAATCTTCAATTAAGAGCAAATGGCAATAAGAGTTCATTAGATGAACTTGGAATAGGTTACCCTCTCATCGGAGTGCAGTGGAAGTCTTTCATGGTCCAAGTCCACCTTTTCCCTTTCAATTCTCCTTTGAGACTAAAACAAGCAAACTCAAGCATATGGTTAGTTTCAAAGGGTCAAGTTGTAACACATCTCCCCCTAAAACTGTGCATCACTTTGCAACGGACTTGTGAGATCCAGGGAGTGTTTGTACAACTCGAGCACCACAATAAGCAATAAAATGCAGAATGAACATGATCAAAGGCATAAACACATGTATGCTACATTTCAATCCAAGTTCCGCGAATCTAAGATATTGAGCTCACTACGCAACCTGCAAAAGGTCTTCTCATCTAGAGGCTTGGTAAAGATATCGGCTAGCTGGTTCTCGGTGCTAACATGAAACACTTCGATATCTCCCTTTTGCTGGTGGTCTCTCAAAAAGTGATGCCGGATGTCAATGTGCTTTGTGCGGCTGTGCTCAACAGGATTTTCCGCTATTCGGATAGCACTCTCATTGTCACATAGGAGTGGGACTTTGCTCAGATTGTAGCCAAAGTCCCTGAGGGTTTGCCTCATCCAAAGTAGTTGCGCGCAACACTGTCCTGCGGCAACGTACTCGGCCTCAGCGGTGGATAGGGCAACGGAGGTTTGTTTCTTAGAGTTCCATGACACCAGGGACCTTCCTAAGAATTGGCACGTCCCCGATGTACTCTTCCTATCAACCTTACATCCAGCATAGTCGGAATCTGAGTACCCAATCAAGTCAAAGTTAGACCCCTTTGGATACCAGATCCCGAAGCAAGGCGTAGCGACTAAATATCGAAGAATTCGCTTCACAGACACTAAGTGACACTCCTTCGGATCGGATTGAAATCTAGCACACATGCATACGCTAAGCATAATTTCCGGTCTACTAGCACATAAATAAAGCAAAGAACCTATCATGGACCGGTATGCTTTTTGATCAACGGACTTACCTCCTTTGTTGAGGTCGGTGTGTCCGTCGGTTCCCATCGGCGTCTTTGCAGGCTTGGCGTCCTTCATCCCAAACCGCTTCAGCAAGTCTTGCGTGTACTTTGTTTGGGAGATGAAGGTGCCGTCCTTGAGTTGCTTCACTTGGAACCCAAGGAAGTAGGTCAACTCGCCCATCATCGACATCTCGAATTTCTGCGTCATCACCCTGCTAAACTCTTCATAAGACTTTTGGTTAGTAGAACCAAATATTATGTCATCGACATAAATTTGGCACACAAAAAGATCACCGTCGCAAGTCTTAGTAAAAAGAGTTGGATCGGCTTTCCCAACCTTGAAAGCATTAGCAATTAAGAAGTCTCTAAGGCATTCATACCATGCTCTTGGGGCTTGCTTAAGTCCATAGAGCGCCTTAGAGAGCTTACACACATGGTCGGGGTACCGTTCATCCTCGAAGCCAGGGGGTTGCTCCACGTACACCTCCTCCTTGATTGGCCCATTGAGGAAAGCGCTCTTCACATCCATTTGGTACAACCTGAAAGAATGGTGAGCAGCATATGCTAGCAAGATACGAATTGATTCTAGCCTAGCCACAGGAGCAAAAGTCTCCTCAAAGTCCAAACCTGCGACTTGGGCATAACCTTTTGCCACAAGTCGAGCCTTGTTCCTCGTCACCACCCCGTGCTCGTCCTGTTTGTTGCGGAACACCCACTTGGTTCCCACAACATTTTGCTTGGGACGAGGCACCAGTGTCCAAACTTCATTGCGCTTGAAGTTGTTGAGTTCCTCCTGCATGGCCAATACCCAATCCGGATCTAGCAAGGCCTCCTCTACCCTGAAAGGCTCAATAGAAGAGACAAAGGAGTAATGCTCACAAAAATTAACTAATCGAGATCGAGTAGTTACTCCCTTGCTAATGTCACCCAAAATTTGGTCGATGGGATGATCCCTTTGAATCACCGCTCGAACTTGGGTTGGAGGTGCCGGTTGCGCTTCTTCCTCCATCACGTGATCATCTTGTGCTCCCCCTTGATCACACGCCTCCTTTTGATGAACCTGTTCATCGTCTTGAGTTGGGGGATGCACCGTTGTTGAGGAAGAAGGTTGATCTCGTTCATCTTGTTCCTGTGGCCGCACTTCTCCAGTCGCCATGGTTCGTATAGCGGCCGTCGGAACATCTTCTTCATCTACATCATCACAATCAACAACTTGCTCTCTTGGAGAGCCATTAGTCTCATCAAATACAACGTCGCTAGAGACTTCAACCAAACCCGATGATTTGTTGAAGACCCTATACGCCTTTGTATTTGAATCATAACCTAATAAAAACCCTTCTACAGCTTTGGGAGCAAATTTAGAATTTCTACCCTTCTTCACTAGAATGTAGCACTTGCTCCCAAATACACGAAAGTAAGATACATTGGGTTTGTTACCGGTTAGTAGCTCATACGACGTCTTCTTGAGGAGGCGGTGAAGGTAGACCTTGTTGATGGCGTGGCAAGCCGTGTTCACGGCTTCCGACCAAAAGCACTCAGGGGTCTTGAATTCTCCAAGCATAGTCCTCGCCATATCTATGAGCGTCCTGTTCTTCCTCTCTACCACACCATTTTGCTGAGGTGTGTAGGGAGCGGAGAACTCGTGCTTGATCCCTTCCTCCTCAAGAAACTCCTCTACTTGAAGGTTCTTGAATTCGGACCCGTTGTCGCTCCTTATCTTCTTCACCTTGAGCTCAAACTCATTTTGAGCTCTCCTGAGGAAGCGCTTGAGGGTCCCTTGGGTTTCAGACTTATCCTACAAAAAGAACACCCAAGTGAAGCGGGAAAAGTCATCAACAATAACTAGACCATACTTACTTCCTCCTATGCTTAGATAGGCGACGGGTCCGAAGAGGTCCATATGCAGCAGCTCCAGAGGTCTTGACGTGGTCATCACGTTCTTGCTGTGATGTGCTCCTCCCACTTGTTTACCTGCTTGACAAGCTGCACAAGGTCTATCTTTTTCGAAATAAACATTGGTTAGACCTATCACGTGTTCTCCCTTTAGAAGCTTGTGGAGGTTCTTCATCCCCACATGTGCTAAGCGGCGATGCCACAGCCAGCCCATGCAAGTCTTAGCCATTAAGCATGCATCTAGACCGGCCTCTTCTTTTGCAAAATCAACTAAGTAAAGCTTGCCGTCTAGTACACCCTTAAACGCTAGTGAACCATCACATCTTCTAAAGACAGACACATCTACATTTGTAAAAAGACAATTATATCCCATATTGCATAGTTGACTAACAGATAGCAAATTGTAACCAAGAGACTCAACTAAAAACACATTGGAGATTGAGTGTTCATTAGAAATTGCAATTTTACCTAACCCTTTTACCTTGCCTTGATTCCCATCACCGAATATAATTGAATCTTGGGAATCCTTATTTTTGACGTAGGAGGTGAACATCTTCTTCTCCCCCGTCATATGGTTTGTGCATCCGCTGTCGATAATCCAGCTTGAACCCCCGGATGCATAAACCTGCAAGGCAAATTTAGGCTTGGGTCTTAGGTACCCAACTCATGTTGGGTCCTATAAGGTTAGTGCAAATATCCTTAGGGACCCAAATGCAAGTTTTGTCTCCCTTGCATTTTGCCCCTAACTTCCTAGCAACTATTTTCCTATCCTTTCTACAAATAGCAAAGGAAGCATTCAAAGCATGATATATTGTAGAAGGTTCATTAACTTTCCTAGGAACATTAACAACATTTCTCCTAGGCATATTATGACAAACATTTCTCCTACCAATATTTCTATTTTGCACATAGGAGGAACTAGAAGCAAACATGTCATAATCATTATAAGCATTATAACTCTTATAAGTATTTCTAGTTTGTCTCCTACCATGGTTCTTTTTAGCACTAGTTGCCATAGGGGCCTTCCCTTTCTCCTTGGCAGAGATGGGAGCCTTATGGCTTGTCAAGTCCTTGGCTTCCCTCTTGTAGCCAAGTCCATCCTTAATTGAGGGGTGTCTACCAATCGTGTAGGCATCCCTTGCAAATTTTAGCTTATCAAATTCATTCTTGCTAGTCTTAAGTTGGGCATTAAGACTAGCCAATTCCTCATTTAATTTGGAAATTGAAACTAGGTGTTCACTACAGGCATCAATATCGAAATCCTTACACCTAGTGCAAATCATAACATGTTCTACACAAGAATTAGATTTATTTGCTACTTCTAATTTAGCATTTAAATCATTGTTAACACCTTGTAAAGTAGAAATGGTTTCATGACAAGTAGATAGTTCATAAGAAAGCATTTCATTTCTTTTAACTTCTAAAGCATAGGATTTTTGTGCCTCTACAAATTTATCATGTTCATCATACAACAAATCCTCTTGCTTTTCTAAAAGCCTATCCTTTTCATTCAAGGCATCAATCAATTCATTGATTTTATCAATTTTATTTCTATCCAATCCCTTGAACAAGCTAGAGTAATCTATTTCCTCATCGCTAGAATCATTCTCACTTGAAGAAGCATACGTAGAGTCTCGAGTACATACCTTCTTCTCCCTTGCCATAAGGCATGTGAGACGCTCGTTGGGGAAGAGGGATGACTTGTTGAAGGCGGTGGCAGCGAGTCCTTCATTGTCGGAGTCGGAGGAGGAGCAATCCGAATCCCACTCCTTTCCTAGATGTGCCTCGCCCTTTGCCTTCTTGTATGCCTTCTTCTTCTCCCTCTTGTTCCCCTTTTCCTGGTCACTTTCATTATCGGGACAGTTAGCAATGAAATGACCAATCTTACCACATTTGAAGCACGAGCGCTTCTCCTTTGTCTTGGTCTTGCTTGGCTGTCCCTTGCGACCCTTAAGCGCCGTCTTGAAGCGCTTAATGATGAGGGCCATCTCCTCATTATTTAGCCCGGCCGCCTCAACTTGCGCCACCTTGCTCGGTAGTGCCTCCTTGCTCCTCGTTGCCTTGAGAGCAAGAGGTTGCGGCTCGTTGATCGGTCCATTCAAGGCGTCGTCCACATACCTCACCTCCTTGATCATCATTCGCCCGCTGACGAATTTTCCTAGGACTTCCTCGGGCGACATTTTGGTGTACCTGGGATTTTCACGAATATTATTTACCAAATGAGGATCAAGAACGGTAAAGGACCTTAGCATCAGTCGGACGACGTCGTGGTCCGTCCATCGCGTGCTTCCGTAGCTCCTTATCTTGTTGATAAGGGTCTTGAGCCGGTTGTATGTTTGCGTCGGCTCCTCGCCCCTTATCATCGCGAACCGTCCAAGCTCACCCTCCACCAACTCCATCTTGGTGAGCAAGGTGACGTCGTTCCCCTCATGAGAAATCTTGAGGGTGTCCCAGATCTGCTTGGCGTTATCCAAGCCGCTCACTTTATGGTATTCATCCCTGCACAAAGAAGCTAGAAGAACAGTAGTAGCTTGTGCATTCTTATGAATTTGTTCGTTAATGAACATGGGACTATCCGAACTATCAAAGTGCATTCCACTCTCTACAATCTCCCATATACTAGGATGGAGAGAGAATAGGTGACTACGCATTTTGTGGCTCCAAAATCCGTAGTCCTCCCCGTCAAAGTGTGGGGGCTTGCCGAGTGCAATGGAGAGCAAATGTGAATTTGAACTTTGCGGAATACGAGAGTAGTCAAAGGAAAAGTTCGAATTAACCGGTTTCCTTCTCTCGTAGTCGTTGTGGTCGTCGTCCTTTTGGGAAGAAGTAGACTCATCGCTGTCGTCGTAGTAGACGATCTCCTTGATGCGCCTTGTCTTCTTCTTCTTCCCTTCCTTCCGTCTGTGGCCCGAGACGGAGTCGGTAGGCTTATCGTCCTTCGGCTCGTTGACGAAGGATTCCTTCTCTTTGTCGTTGATCACGATACCCTTCCCCTTAGGATCCATCTCTTCGGGCGGTTAGTCCCTTTGTGAAGAGAACGGCTCCGATACCAATTGAGAGCACCTAGAGGGGGGGGGGTGAATAGGTGATCCTGTGAAAACTTAAACTTATAGCCACAAAAACTTGTTAAGTGTTAGCACAATAATAGCCAAGTGGCTAGAGAGGAGTCTCAACAAAACACAATACCACAAGAGATCAAACACAGAGATGACACAGTGGTTTATCCCGTGGTTCGGCCAAGACCAACGCTTGCCTACTCCATGTTGTGGCGTCCCAATGGACGAGGGTTGCAATCAACCCCTCTCAAGCGGTCCAAAGACCAACTTGAATACCACGGTGTTTTGTTTTGCCTTTCAATATCCCGTTTGCGAGGATTCTCCACAACTTGGAGCCTCTCGCCCTTACACTTGAGATTCACAAGAAATACGGAGTAAGGGAGGAAAGCAACACACACAAATCCACAGCAAAATGCGCACACACACGGCCAAGACTCGAGCTCAAAAGACTATCTCAAAGTTCTCACTAGAACGGAGCTCGAATCACTGAGAATGACAAACGAATGCGCAAAGACTGAGTGTGGATGATCAAGAATGCTCTAAGGTTGCTTGGTGTGCTCCTCCATGCGCCTAGGGGTCCCTTTTATAGCCCCAAGGCAGCTAGGAGCCGTTGAGAGCAAATCTGGAAGGCCAATCTTGCCTTCTGTCGTCGGGTGCACCGGACAGTCCGGTGCACACCGGACACTGTCCGGTGCCCGATTTCCTTCCTAAAATGGCGCTGCCGACCGTTGCAGACCGTTGCAGATCTGGGAGCCATTGGCGCACCGGACAAGTCCGGTGCACACCGGACAGTCCGGTGCCGTCTTCTAGCCGTTGGCTCGGCCACGTGTCCCGCGCAGATTGCGCGGCCGACCGTTGGCTCACCGGACAGTCCGGTGCACACCGGACAGTCCGGTGAATTTTAGCCGTACGCCGTCGGTGAATTCCCGAGAGCGGCCACTTCATGCCTGAGCCAGCCTGGCGCACCGGACATGTCCGGTGCACACCGGACAGTCCGGTGCACCCAGACTGGGCAGACTTTGGCTGCTCGAGCCATTTCTTCTCCAACTCGATTTTTTCTGTTTCCAGCACTTAGACACAATACATTAGTCCATAAAACAATGTACTAAGTCTGAGAAACATACCTTTATTCTTGATTTGTACTTTGTCCACCATTTTACAATTAGGCACCTGTGTTGGGCACTAAATCACCAAAATACTTAGAAATGGCCCAAGGGCACATTTCCCTTTCAGCCGAGGCCCTCGCCGAGTCCGAGGCCCTCATCGTCGACCTGGAGAGCCTTTCCAAGGAGGTGCCAGACGTGAAGCGTCATGCCGGCAACTTCGAGCCAGCGAAGACGGTTAAGTCCGTCCCCCTCGACCCCAGCAGCGACGCCTCCAAGCAAGTCCGGATCGGCTCCGGGCTCGATCCCAAATAGGAAGCAATGCTCGTCGACTTCTCCGCGCGAACCTGACGTCTTCGCGTGGAGTCCCTCGGACATGCCCGACATACCGAGGGATGTCGCCGAGCACTCGCTGGACATCCGAGCCAGAGCCCGACTCGTCAAGCAGCCTCTGCGCCGATTCGACGAGGAGAAGCGCAGGGCCATAGGCGAGGAGATCCGCGAGCCAATGGCGGCAGGGTTCATCAAAGAAGCGAAAGGCGTTAAGCCCAATCCCGAAAAGTATGTCTTCGGGGTGCCCCGAGGCATGCTCTTAGGGTTCATCTTCTCCAAGCGGGGCATCAAAGCCAACCCGGAGAAGATCGCAGCCATCACCAGCATGGGGCCCATCGAGGACTTGAAAGGCGTACAGAGGGTCATGGGATGTCTCGCGGCTCAGAGCCGCTTCATCTCACGCCTCGGCGAAAGAGGTCTACCCCTGTACCGCCTCTTGAGGAAGGCCGAGCGCTTCACCTGGACTCCTGAGGCCGAGGAAGCCCTCGGGAACCTGAAGGCGCTCCTCACGAAGGCGCCTATCTTGGTGCCCCCAGCTGCCGGAGAAGCCCTCTTGGTCTACGTCGCCGCGACCACTCAGGTGGTTAGCGCCGCGATTGTGGTCGAGAGGCAAGAAGAGGGGCATGCATTGCCCGTTCAGAGGACAGTCTACTTCATCAGTGAGGTACTGTCCGACACCAAGATCCGCTACCCACAAATCCAGAAGATGTTGTACGCGATGATCCTGACGCGGCGGAAGTTGCGACACTACTTCGAGTCCCATCCGGTGATGGTGGTGTCATCCTTCCCCCTGGGAGAGACCATCCACTCCCGAGAGGCTTCGGGTAGGATCGCGAAGTGGGCGGTGGAGATCATGGGCGAGACGATCTTGTTCGCCCCCCGGAAGGCCATCAAGTCCCAGGTCCTGGCGGGCTTTGTGGCTGAATGGGCCGACACCCAGCTCCCGACGGCTCCGATTCAACCGGAGCTTTGGACCATGTTTTTCGATGGGTCGCTGATGAAGACAAGGGCCGGCGCAGGCCTCCTCTTCATCTCGCCCCTCGGGAAGCACCTACGCTACGTGCTACGCCTCCACTTCCCGGCGTCCAACAATGTGGCGGAGTACGAGGCTCTGATCAACGGGTTGCGGATTGCCGTCGAGCTAGGGGTCCGACGCCTCGACGCTCGCGGTGACTCACAGCTCGTCATCGACCAAGTCATGAAGAACTCCCACTGCCGCGACCCGAAGATGGAGGCCTACTGCGATGAGGTTCGGCGCCTGGAAGACAAGTTCTACGGGCTCGAGCTCAACCACATCGCTCGGCGCTACAACGAGACTGCGGACGAGCTGGATAAAATAGCCTCGGGGTGAACAACGGTTCCCCCGGACGTCTTCTCCCGAGACCTGCATCAACCCTCCGTCAAGATCGACGACGCGCCCGAGCCTGAGGCGCCCTTGGCCCAGCCCGAGGTACCCTCGACACAGTCCGAGGCACCCTCGGCTCAGACCGAGGTACCCTCAGCACGGCCCGAGGTACCCTCGGCCCTCGAGGGCGAAACGCTACGCGTCGAGGGGGAGCAAAGCAGGGTCACGCCTGATCGAAACTGGCAGACCCCGTACCTGCAATATATCCACCGAGGAGAGCTACCCCTTGACCGAGCCGAAGCTCGGCGGTTGGCGCGGCGCGCCAAGTCGTTCGTCTTGCTGGGAGAAGGGAAGGAGCTCTACCACTGCAGCCCTTCAGGCATCCTCCAGCGATGCATCTCCACCACCGAAGGTCAGGAATTCCTCCGAGAAATACACTCGGGGGCTTGCGGCCACCACGCAACAGCTCGAGCCCTTGTCGGAAATGCTTTCCGACAAGGTTTCTACTGGCCAACGGCGGTGGACGACGCCACTAGAATTGTCCGCGCCTGCGAAGGGTGTCAGTTCTACGCAAGGCAGACCCACCTGCCCGCTCAGGCTCTGCAGACGATACCCATCACATGGCCTTTTGCTGTGTGGGGTCTGGACCTCGTCGGCCCCTTGCAGAAGGCACCCGGGGGCTACACACACCTGTTGGTCGCCATCGACAAATTTTCCAAGTGGATCGAGGTCCGACCCCTAAACAGCATCAGGTCCGAGCAGGCGGTGGCGTTCTTCACCAACATCATCCACCGCTTTGGGGTCCCGAACTCCATCATCACCGACAACGGTACCCAGTTCACCGGTAGAAATTTCCTGGACTTCTGCGAGGATCACCACATCCGGGTAGACTAGGCTACCGTGGCTCACCCCATGACGAATGGGCAAGTGGAGCGGGCCAACGGCATGATCCTGCAAGGACTCAATCCTCGGATTTACAACGACCTCAACAAGTTCGGCAAGCGGTGGATGAAGGAACTCCCCTCGGTGGTCTGGAGTCTGAGGACAACGCCGAACCGAGCCACGGGCTTCACACCATTCTTTCTAGTCTATGGGGCCGAGGCCATCTTGCCCACAGACCTGGAATACGGTTCCCCGAGGACGAGGGCCCATGACGACCAAAGCAACCAAGCTAGTCGAGAAGACTCGCTGGACCAGCTGGAAGAGGCTCAGGACAAGGCCTTACTACACTCAGCGCGGTACCAGCAGTCCATGCGACGCTGCCACGCCCGAGGGGTCCGGTCCCGAGACCTCCAGGTGGGCGACCTGGTGCTTCGGCTGCGACAAGACGCCCGAGGGCGGCACAAGCTCACGCCTCCCTGGGAAGGGCCGTTCGTCATCGCCAAGGTTCTGAAGCCCGAAACATACAAGCTGGCCAACAGTCAAGGCGAGATCTACAGCAACGCTTGGAACATCCAACAGCTACGTCGCTTCTACCCTTAAGATGTTTTCAAGTTGTTCATATACCTCGCTCTCACGCAAAGTTTAGTCATCAAGGAAGGGTCAGCCTTGCCTCGGCAAAGCCCGACCCTCCCTCGGGGGCTAAAAGGGGGGAACCCCCTCCGCGTCAAAATTTTCCTCGAAAAAAAAATCTTTTCTGCCAGAATGCTTTTCGTGCTCTTCGACTACTTCAAAAGTGGATCCTGAAAACGGTGGAGTGCACGTAAGCAGCCAAGGCTGACTGAGCCGAGGGACTCCTACGCCTCCGGGATACGGATACCTCACTCATCACCTTCTGCGATAAGTAACTCGCGCTCGGATAAGTGACTCCACGGACCGAACAAGTCTTCATGCTCGAGAAGCTCCTCTACCGAAATGATTTTTCGGGCCTTCTAGACTGCGTCGGTAACAGAACCCTATGGACGAGTAGGAGCGCGCGTAAGCGGTAAGGCCGACCGAGCCGAGGGATTCCTACGCCTCCGGGATACGGATACCTCACTCATCACCTTCCGTGAAAAGCAACTCTCGCCCGCACGAACAGTTCTGTTACCGACAAAAAAGTCCAGATACTCGAAACAAGAGGAAAGGAGATGCGGCTTTACAATACGGCGAGGGTGTGTTTTGGCCTCGGCGGCCGCAGAAAACACACGCTACAAGATAATCCGATCCTGCAGGCTCGGATCTTGACGGCTAAAGGGAGCAGCAGCACCCTCGGCGTCGACAACACCTCTGGCGAGGTCCGACCTAGCCTCGGACGGCGACGCGGTCCAAGGGCCTCCGCTCTGAAGGACGACGTCATCACCAAGCCCAGGCCATCGCCGCCAGGGTCTTCTCCAAGAATCCGGCCCGAGCAGGCGGCTCGGCCGGTCACCCCGGGGCCTCGGCTAGCTGTCCCCCAAGGACATCAGCCCGGCCCGAGGCCTCAGCAAGTCAATTCCGGCGTCGGTCCCGCTAACGGACGACCCGGCCAGGCTCCGGCCGACCTGGTTGTCTTTTCGAGCTGACTATGCCTCTGTTTGCACTGGCACCGCTACCCCTGGCCTCGGCTCATCGAAGAGCGGTCGAGGGTTTCCTCCAACTAAGCAAGGGAAGCCTCGGACAACAAGGTTGACCGAGCCGAGGGACTCCTACGCCTCCGGGATACGGATACCTCACTCGTCACCATTACACGGGGCGACTCGCGCTTGGCGAAGCGGTTCAGACAACCGGCAGGCGAGTCTTAGTGCTCGAGAATGGGGAAAAAACATGGCTCCGTGCCGAATTTACATACATGTTCAGGCCTCGACAGCCACAGTAAACAAAAACACTGGCATTCGAAGTGCCATAACAAACGGAACTCCGGTTCCACCTCCGCAGGTACGAACAACCCCACTCGACGGGGGAGGGGCCTGCGGAGCAGCAGAAGACCGACGGGCGGCTCGCCGTCGTCCGCTCCGCCAACAACGACAACGGCCCCACTCCGGGTGGCCGAACTACAGCAGCAAGGGCCTCAGGGCGAATGCTGCTGCAATCTTGCCCTCGCCCATGCCGACGCTCGAGGGGCGAGGACAAGTACAAAGAGCTGGAGGCCCGAAGCGCGGATGGTGGCGGTGATCCCGTCGGCAACGGGGACTTCTCGAGCCGCCTCCACCTCGGCACCGACGACAGGGGCCGTCAGCCCTCCGGCAGATCCCCACTCAGATCCTCCCGGGCGAGTGAGGCACCGACCTCCGCGTGGAGGCGTCGTACCGGTGCAAAGGGAGAACCGCCCCAGAACACGAACGCCGCCCTGGCAGCACGCGATATCTTGGGCGGTCCTCCCGTGCACACGGCGCGGCAGCCGCCTTCCGGCAAGAGGGGGCACCAGGAGCTAAGCCGACGAGCCCAACGCGCTGAGGCTGACGACGCCCGCCGTCTACCAGCCCCGCGTTGTCGAAGTCCGACCCGCCCGCAGGGCCAGTGAGCGCCCTCTCCCTCGAACGCCGAAGGAGAGGCTGACCCACGAACCCGCGCGGGAGGTTGAGCTCCAGCTCAACCCGGCCTCCACCCCAGCGGGGATGATGAACATCCTTGAAGCTGAGGGTGGGACCAAGATCGCAGCCCGGCTTGCCTCTCCCCATCCAGGGGCTGGAGGTCACCGTCTTGGGTGACCGCCGGCGGAGGGGTGCAGCCGGGCTGCGTGATGAAAATCCTTAAAGCCGAACGACGGCTGAAAGGTACCAACTCCCGCAGAGTTGCGTTCCTCCAACGACGAAGCGGAAAGACGGCGGATACCCCCCATCCGGGGGCTTGGAAGATGGAAAGACACGATGCATAAGGGAGTGCGAAGATACGGTCGCCTCCAAGAGGGTCACCCTCCTTTTAAAGGCGACTCTCCCCACTTGCGTCCCCAGCCGTCGTGGGCTGAGTCTTCTCGAACACGCTCCAAGGTCCTCCCCTACGGCGGGGGGGCTGGGTCCCACACGTCATACAAGCCGGCCCAGAGTAGAAGAAGCCAAACCGCCGCGCGCGGTGCGTGCAACCACCCAGCGGTTACAAGCGGCTCTCCACTTTTGCCCAGACCAGCGGGCGAGAGGGCGGGCAGCCATGCAGGCGGCATGCAACCACGCCAAGTGGGCGCGCTTCTCCGACTCCCAACACGCCTAACATGGAGGCCTAGATCCACGCGTCATGCAACCGGCACGCCGAATGCTTCGTGCAGGCAACTGCACCGCCACCTGCGCCACCACCGCGCCTCCTCGACTGCGGAACCAATACCGAGACTCGAGGCGACCCAGCGCACGACCCATCGGCTCCAGCCTGGCGCGACGGTCAATGCGGCCGAAAACGGGCCGGCAGTAATGGCGGTGGCAGGCGGGTAGGAGCAGCGGTCACGTCGTCAGCCAAGCTCACGTCCCATCCAGGGGCAGCGAGAGAACCCTCTATCACGGCGTGAAGACAACGCGCCCGTGACCCGTTCCTCGAACGGCTCGCGCACGCGCAACGGCTACCCCACGAACCACTCGCCCCGTCACATTAACTCCGCAGCAGGACAGGCGGCGCCTCTGGCAGGAGAAGCGAGCGACTCTTCGCCTTCGCCATAATGACCGCGTCAAAAAAGGTACGCCGCGTCGTTCAATTTCGTATCCTTTTCCTTTTTTCCTCTTTCTCTCTCTTGCAACAGGGACCGAGAAAGGGGGATACCCCGAAAAGGATCCTTCCCTGTGAAGGAACCAGGCTCCGAGCCTCCCTACTGATCAGAGGTTCGAAGGCTGGCCCCTCGGAAGGGTTCAACAGCCGCCTCAGGGCGTGTGGGCTCCACACCCACTACTGGTCAGTGGTTCGAAGGCCGGCCCCTCGGAAGGGTTCAACGGCTACCTCAGGCTACTCGGGCTCCGCGCCCACTACTGATTAGGGGTTCGAAGGCTGGCCCCCGAAGGGTTCACAACCGCCTCAGACACAGAGCGAGGGATGACCATGGGTACGTTCGATACATAACCAAGGCTCGGGCTGCGCTCCTGAGGTACCCTAGGACATTTCCGAGACTAGCGGGAACGATCTTGTAACGGAATCCCATCAGAGGGAGGCATCGAGCCCTCGGACCCCGTCACCAGGGGACCGGGTCCGGCAGATCACCTGCAGGTACTTTTGGGCGTGCCTCTAGGCCCCTAGCCGACCCCTAACGAATGGGGCACGGACGTCCGCTCGGATCACCCGCCTGTAGCTCACTAGAGACACCATGTTCGGCGCCCACCGAGGGCAACATGGCGCTCTCCCCCCTCCTCCTTGCGGAAAGGCGACGCAGGGGCGTATGTAAAAAAGTTGAGTCTGTCCCTGATCGCCCTCTCGCCCTGTGCAGAGGCTCGGGGGCTGCTCTCGCAAACCCGGCTCCGGCCAAACCGTTGACAGCGTCAACATACCAGCCCGAGAACTTGGGACCCGACTGTACACCCGGGCTACGGCCAGCTCGCATGAGGGAACGACCAGACTAGCCGAAGCGTTGCGTGAGGCGTTAAGACCTCGGAGGAGTCAAACCACTCCTCCGAGGCCTCGGGGGCTACACCCGGCGGGTGCACTCGCGCGCACCCACCGGAACAAAACGCAACCGAGAAAGGCTGGTCCCCTTGCAAAAAAGTGCGACGAAAGCCTCCAAGCGAGTGCTAACACTCCCTTTGAGGCTCGGGGGCTACTGTCGGGGACCATAATTAGGGGTACCCTCAAGGCTCCTAATTCTCAGCTGGTAACCCCCATCAGCATAAAGCTGCAAAGGCCTGATGGGTGCGATCAAGTCAGGGATCAGTCCATTCAAGGGACTCGATCGCGCCTCGCCCGAGCCTAGCCTCGGACAAGGGCAGCCGACCCCGGAGGATCTCCGCCTCGCCCGAGGCCCCCCTCCAACGGCGAACACGTTCCCGGCTCGCCCGAGGCCCTGTCTTCGCCGAGAAGCAACCCCGACCAAATCGCAGGAGCATTTAATGCAAAGGTGGCCTGACACCTTTATCCTGACGCGCGCCCCCGAGCTGACAGAGCCGAAGTGACCGCCGTCACTTCGCCGCTCCACTGGCCGGTCTGACAGAAAGACAGCGCCGCCTGCGCCGCTCCGACTGTGGTGCCACTTGACAGAGTGAGGCTGACAGGCAGTCAGGCCCGGCCGCACGCACCATAGGAAACTCCGCTCTGCCCGACCCAGGGCTCGGACTCGGGCTAAGCCCCGGAAGACGGCGAACTCTGCTCCGCCCGACCCAGGGCTCAGACTCGGGCTAAGCCCCGGAAGACGGCGAACTCCGCTCCGCCCGACCCAGGGCTCGGACTTGGGCTAAAGCCCCGGAAGACGGCGAACTCCGCTCCGCCCGACCCAGGGCTCAGACTCGGGCTAAGCCCCGGAAGACGGCGAACCTCGCTCCGCCCGACCCAGGGCTCGGACTCGGGCTAAGCCCCAGAAGACGGCGAACTCCGCTCCGCCCAACCCAGGGCTCGGACTTGGGCTCAGCCCCAGAAGACGACGAACTCTGCTTCGCTCGACCCCAGGACTCCAATTCCGCCCTGGCCTCAGCCAACGGCCTCCGCCTCGCCCGACCTAGGGGCTCGGACTCGGCCTCGGCCTCGGCCACAGAAGACGGACTCGACCTCGACCTCGGAGGAGCCTCCACATCGCCCAACCTAGGGCGCGGACCGGCCACGTCAACAGGAGGCGCCATCATTACCCTACTCCAAGCTGACTCAGGCTATGGGGAACAAGACCGGCGTCCCATCTGGCTCGCTCCGCCAGATAGGCGATGATGGTGCCCCGCACACTCCCTGACGATGGCGGCTCTCGGCCCCCTTACGGAAGCAAGAGGACGTCAGCAAGGACTTGACGGCCCCGACAGCTGTCCCTCCGCCAGGCTCCAGCACTCCTCCGACGGCCACGACATCACACAAACCGGGCGCCAAGGTCTCTCTGGCCGCCACGATGGCGTGTACTTAGGGCGCTAGCTCCCCTCCGCTAGACACGTAGCACTCTGCTACACCCCCCATTGTACACCTGGATCCTCTCCTTGCGCCTATAAAAGGAAGGACCAGGGCCCTCTTAGGGAGGGTTGGCCGCGCGGGGACGAGGACGAGACGGGCGCTCGCGTGAGGCCGCTCGCTCCTTCCCCTGTGTGGACGCTTGTAACCCCCTACTGCAAGCACACCCGACCTGGGCGCGGGACGAACACGAAGGCCGCGAGATTTCCACCTCTCTCACGCCCATCTCCAGCCTCCTCGCTTTCCCCCCTTCACGCTCGGCCTCGCGTCGACCCATCTGGGCTGGGGCACGCAGCGACACTTCACTCGTCGGCCCAGGGACCCCCCCGGTCTCGAAACGCCGACACCTGCCAAAATATTTTTTGACACGGTTTAATTTAGAGTGTTTATTAAGTGCAACTTTGGCCATAATTCTCTACAGGGATAGTTCTATTCTAAACCGTAAACTATGAGATAGTTTTCAGATTTACCATTGGCCCTGTTTGGCACAACTGATGCTTGTTGAAGACGCAACTTATCTGAAAAAAGTAGTGAAGAGCAACTTATGCTTATTGTCTTCTTCTAGTTCATTCTAAAAAGTAGTTGAACTGATAAGCTACTGCAAAAACACACCGTTTGATATATCTTCTGTTTAAATATGTGAAGAAGTCGTGAAATAAGTTGTGTCAAGTGGAGCTAGTACGTACGCCATGCAAACCATATTTGCAATGGACAACATCTTCAAAAATGTTATGGATCAACTACTGTCTGGGTGTGTAGATTGTCAGAGAATAGACGATATATAACAAAAATATGGTGCGACATGTGATTTCACCCCTTGTACCATACTCCTTTGTAACTCACAAAAAGAATGCCCTATTAGCCATTACCACCCCACTGCCGATTAAGGCATTCGAGGTTGGGACTACCTCGGTCCGGGTGACCAGGTTGGGATTACCTAGAGGAAAGTCCCTTACCAGGTCCATCTTAGATGCATGTATTTCCTCTGCTATAAGACATGATAGTTTTACCTTAGTGTGTTCCAAGTGGCTTATTGGTGCAAAGACGCTGTCATATAGGACATTCTTTGAGGAAAACACCCATATGAGTTGACTGTTAGTTATAGTCTATGAGATTCGATGAGCTCTACATACTCATGAAAAGTCTATTGAGTTCTACTTATATATGCTCCAACTAGAGGGGATGCTTTTGGCAGCCTAGTACTAGTAAAGAGCTTAGGTGAAACTTATTTTGTACAAAATTGTCAACTTAAGGCATAGTCCTTTGTTCAATTATGAAGAAGTTTAACCTTTGTTCTAGATGGATGTTCAACTTAACAGTCTCCATCACAACAATGGTATATCTAAGAACTGAGAAGTGAGGACATTTGTTATGTTGCCCACTATTTGGTGGTGATTGTTAGATTTAATATGGACAATCCTTAGGTTCATATTGAATGTATTGGGGACCTCCAGGGCCCTCGGGGGCCTCAAGGCATTGGTGTTGTTTGAATGTTTGGGCCCTCCCCTAGGACTCTTGAGGCACCTTGGGGCTCTCAAGGCCTTTCGAGGGACTCAAGGGCCTCTAGGAGCATCGGGACCATCCGAGGCATCGAGTCCCTCTAGCAAAGTTGGGACTGTCTAGGGGCTTTGTGGTCATTTGTGGGTTCAGGCTGTCAGGGTCTTTGGGGCCATTGGGTGTGCCTTGGCCTTTATTGTGTTTGTGACTATTGTGCAGGTGAGTTTATTTGTCACTTAGGACAACTAAGGGTGGAAGAAACATATGAATTGATGGAGGTGTAATGAGCCTATTATGGATGAAGTAATAGACATACGTTATGGTGATTATTCCATCCTTATATCTTCCTCAAACTTCTGCCATCATCATTTATTTCTAGCACATGAGAAGTCATAGACCCGTGCAAATATAAATAATCCTCACTTATCAATTGAGTTGAGAAAAAAGAAATCTTGTCCTAATCCTCTGCACGCACAGAGGGTTCGAAGAGCAAGCCTACGGAACCATCGGTCATCGAAGAACCTGCTTGGCCCTCAAGTACTCTTGTGGTTTGGTATCGTCGAAATGTTAAAGCCCTCCCTTTGGGCTCTCTTCAGGGTACCCTGAGGCTCTCAAGGCCTATGAAGGAGTCGATGGCCTCTAGGGACGTGAAGGCCATCCATGCCGTTAGGACTATTTGAGGGCTTCGGGGTTGTCCGAGGGTTTTGAGGGTCATTGTCTTTAGGGCATTGGCTGTGATGTGACCTTTAACCGTGTTTTGTGACTGGAATGTTGGTGTGTTTGTTTACCACTTAGAGAAATTAATGGAGGAGGAAAGTGATAGATTAATGCAGGTGTAATGGGCCTATAATGGATGAAGTGATGGGCGTACATTACGACAATTATTCCATCCTTTCATCTTTTCGGAACTGTTGCTATTATCTTCTATTTTTAGCGCATGAGCATCCACAATTCGTTGCAAACGGGAACACCCCTCACTTATCGGTTGAGTTGAGATAAAGAGCATTCTCGTCCCAATTATATATCCGAGCAAAGAGTTAGAAGAGCATACGTCTGAAGCCATCGATCGTCGAACACGCTTGTCGATCAGGTTTTGGGGAGCGTTTCACGGCGATTCACTAAACAAATGTTCATTTTTGATTGGTGTACTGTGGGATGACATTGCGAACATCTAACTATATCGATTGTGGTCCATGACTACAAAAAACACACATGGTGTCAACTCTATAAATGGAGGTACCATTGTCTTGAGCATTAGTCCCTTCACAAGTACACCCTAATATCATCCAAATATGTAAAAATCAATTTATTTTATGTTATAATGAATATAGTATAAATGTTTGTGTGTTATTGAGAGCAGTATATTTACACACATACATATGTACGCTGTCACATGTTTGCTATGATTTTTTTGGATTAAATGAAACATAAAATTGACTAAACACCCAAATAAAACATATAGCATCCAAGCTTCGTCCTTGCCGAATGTCCGGCTAGGAGTGGTAATAGATCGTGATCCAAATGCTTCTTCATAATTTATTAAGACACTAAATAAATTTTAGGTTAAAATGAATAAAAATAGAGTCTGATCATAATGTAATTTGATCCTTAAATTTTATAGTATAAAATTTAGAACCAATTATCACCCATAAGTCCGGCTAACAAAAACGTTGGCGAAATTCTGTCTTCCTTTGCCATAGAAAATAAACTACATCATGTATCTACGACAAGTCAAAATGGGCGATGAACGAGACACTAGCTAACTTTAGCCACGTGAAGCCGTTACACATTCTGATCATCTACCAAACACGACCAATATATATCTTCCATTTGCACATAAATATTGTTCGATAGTCTAGGGATTATTGTAGCCACTGTTCATTCTAAATTTAAATTGTTTGTTGTTTTAGTTAGTTTTCTCTCTATACATAGTATATGGGAATGTAGGGAGTATATTTTATTTTTAGTACAATGCATAGTATGCCGAATACTTTGCAAACCTGAAGGAGGAGTAGAGGTCTAGAGGACAGTAGGACATTGGCTCCATCTGCTTGGCGTCACCTTTCGTTTTCCGCCATTAAAGGCATCGATGCACGATCACAGTCGCCAGTCTGAAATCATTCCCTCAGGGGATCTACATCCGTCAACGTATCTTCATTCGATTCGACCCACATTCTATTCCAACCGCTCTGTACAAAATCACTTCAGCCACCAAGCCGATCGAGCTCACCGGAGCCGGCGGCCGCCCTTTACGCGCTGGCCGCTTAAATTACTTCGACACACAGCTCTCGCGACCCCTCAACTCGCTGCCACACCACAGCCTTGAGCTAAACCGAAAGCAAAACCATATGCTTCACCACACTAATTAATCTCACTATCTCTCCCAGCTGCAGTGACACGTCCTGCACTAAACAAATCCAACACGGCGTGCTCTCTCGCCATTAAAGGCACAGTCTTTCTCTCTCCTTCGCTCCTTTCTGTTTCTCTCATCCAGAGTGGAGTGGTTGGTGCTCTCAGTCCCAGGACCCAGGGTGGCCGTGGCCTCTGCCAATAGGGCCGGGCCGGGGCTCCACCGCACACCGGGAGGGAGAGATGGTGGGAACGAGCCCAGGGGGAGGAGTGTTCTGTTTCTCCTCCATGACCTCCTCTCCTCGGCTCCTCTTCCTGCTCCTCGCCGGCGCCTCGCTATGCTGTGTGGCGGCGCAGAAGACGGACACGCTGCGGCAGGGGGAGTCGCTGTCCGGGCCGGCGACGCTGGTGTCCTCGCCGGAGGGGGTGTTCGAGGCGGGCTTCTTCGCGCCGGACCCCAAGCAGCCTTCTCGCCAGTACCTCGGCATCTGGTACCACAGCATCTCGCCGCGGACCGTCGTCTGGGTCGCCAACCGCGTCGCGCCGGCCACCTCGGCCTCGCCGTCGCTCACGCTCACCGTCACCGGCGAGCTCCGCGTCCTCGACGGCACGGCGGCCAACGGCACCGCCGACGCGCCGCTGCTCTGGTCCTCCAACACCACCTCGCGCGCGGGCCCGCGGGGCGGCTACTCGGCGGTGCTCCAGGACACTGGCAGCCTCGAGGTGCTCAGCGAGGATGGGGTACTCTGGGACAGCTTCTGGCACCCGACGGACACCATCCTGTCCGGGATGCGCATCACCTTGCAGGCGCCAGGGAGGGGCCCTAAGGAGCGGATGCTGTTCACGTCCTGGGCCAGCGAGACGGACCCTTCGCCGGGGCGATACGCGCTCGGCCTCGACCCGGGCAACTCCGGTCAGGCCTACATCTGGAAAGATGGCAACGTTACGTACTGGAGGTCCGCTTCCTACTTCCCTGCTTACAAAGAAAAGCATATCTTTCTTCTTTTTACTGGCTATTGGCTCTTATGAAACACTTGAACTTTTGGTAGTATCATCGTATGTTCTTTTTTTATACAAGAGGTTTTAAGGATTGGTATGCTAGTAAAACTTGATTTGGGCAACAACATTTACTAGTCCTTTGTTTAAGTACTGTACTTATTACGGTTGTTGGTTTATTTCACCATCTGACTCTAGAAATTCTGAATTTGGGAGGGTATACCTTTGCTTGTGATTCATAGGAGCAATCCAAGACTTTTCTTCAGGCAAAAAAATGTGTTCAAATTTAGTAGTGCTCATTGTGATTGGTTGGTTTCCTACTGTGGTTGGACTTTTGCTGCTGAAGTGCTGATCCCCTGCTATGCACCAAGCCACCTTCAGCAATTGCCTTTCTGTGGCCATTCCTAGTTGCTAATGGGAACTTTGAGGGTCTCCCTTTCATGGGTGATCACCTTCAGCTTGAAACTATTGTTTTTACATGGTAAAGGGCCATTTGGATGATTCTCTGAAAGAACTGAGTTATCTTGGTAACTAGTCCCTCTGTTCCAAAATATAATTCGTTTTAGACTAATCATTCACTCATTAAGTAACATATGAATGCGGTTTGCATGCATGTCTATATTCATTATTATTTGAATGAATGTGGACAGAAAAAATTGGGGCTAGAAAGAACTATATTTTGGGACGGAGGGAGTACTAGTATCCCTCTGTGAAGTCGGTAGTGCAAAATGTTTCCACAATGCTTGCTTATGTGAACGCTGATACCTGTGCCTTGAATAGCCTAATGGATGTATAAATGAATAATCAAATTTAATCTAATTTAATACTGGAAATTTAGCTGCACAACTGAAACAAGCTAGGATGGGAAATGAAGTGGGCTGCCATCAGGCTCTAAAATTATGTTGGCCAGAATTTGCAAGCACCTGCGCTTTCAGTCTAATTGTAAGTTTGTGATAGGAGGTGCACTGTTGCATGAGTCTATTATGCATTTGTGGGCCGTGTGTGAGTGTGCGTGTGCACATGTATCTTCGTTGTAATCAGTAATCACAGAACAAAAAGGAAGGGAAATGAAGTGGAAATTGGCCAGTGTGAATGATAGCTTCTAGTAGCTGCGTAGCTACTTGAATAAAGGGTCTCAAAATAAATAAAAAAACTCGACCCGCGGGGGTAAGACAGCACCCGGCATCATATTAAGAAGAAGATCTTCTCACATAGACCGAGAAAACTCTTGAACCCCTGCCCCACTCATATACAGCGGCACCGTAGCCCATATGAGAACGACCACTACTGGAACTGGACCATAGACCTATGCTTTGGCATGGTATAGACGATGGGGCCTCAAAATAACAGGGAGCCTGATTTGAAAATGTTGAACATATATAATATGTCTTTGCAATATATGTCATAACTTGATCTGAATTCTTTTACAGGTCGGGACAGTGGAATGGGGTGAATTTTATAGGCATTCCATGGAGGCCACTCTACAGGAGTGGGTTCACACCGGCAATTGATCCAGTGCTTGGAAATTATTACACATACACTGCAACAAACACTTCTTTGCAGAGGTTTGTTGTTTTGCCAAATGGCACAGACATCTGCTACATGGTTAGAAAATCTTCACAAGGTTGGGAGCTTGTCTGGTACCAACCATCAAATGAGTGTGAATACTATGCTACATGTGGCCCAAATGCAAAATGCACTGCATCGCAAGATGGCAAGGCAAAATGCACCTGCCTAAAAGGTCTGTATTCGACCAAAAATTTAGAATGCTAATATTCTTTTTACAATGCAAGAAGTATGGCCTGCATCCAAAATATCTTTTGCCATTCCAAGCTTTGATGGTTTCGGCGATTAGAACTCCATTTTGAACATGTCAATTGTATACCAGTTCTGCAAAAACTCATTGTTCCTTCCTACATCAAAACATTAGTTCTTTCTCTTCCTCCATCGACTGAGGTTCTTATGCAGTGTCCAATGTATTCAACTGCAATACTCCAACTGTTTTAAGAGTCGTCCATTTAAAAGGACCTAAATGCTTTTGCTTGAGTTTTTGTTTCCTAATTGTTCACACCAATTTAAAATACAAATAAGTTAGTCAGGATCCCTAACACAGGAAGACATGGAGTGCTATGTATATTTCTGTTGACACCTTAATTATTTCCCATAAATTAATTTGAGCTGTAGCCTGACTTCGAAATTTCATTTGTTTCAATAGGTTTTCATCCGAAGTTGCAGGAGCAGTGGAATGCAGGAAATTGGAGTCAAGGTTGCATCAGGAGCCCACCTCTGGGTTGTGAGACCAATCAGTCTGGGGATGGATTTCTTCCAATGGGAAACATAAAGTGGCCTGATTTCTCATATTGGGTATCTACAGTGGGAGATGAGCCTGGATGCAGAACTGTCTGCCTTAACAACTGCTCATGCGGTGCTTATGTTTACACAGCTACAACAGGGTGCCTAGCCTGGGGTAACGAACTAATTGACATGCATGAGTTGCAAACTGGGGCATATACTCTAAACCTGAAGCTTCCTGCTTCTGAATTGCGTAAGTAATGTCGATTATCTCAAAAGGTGTCACTCAGTTCACGTTTCTGTATTTACCACCTGTAAAACATTATGTTTATGCCAGTTCCTGATGTCTCTTGATGAGCAGGAGGACATCACCCAATTTGGAAAATAGCCACGATAATATCAGCCATAGTGTTATTTGTTTTGGCTGCTTGCCTTCTTCTGTGGTGGAAGCATGGTAGAAATATTAAAGGTAAGATTCCACTGTACACATCATTCATGTTATTTATCACTCACAAGTGTCCAAGTGACTGTGGTTTGGGCTTTTGGCAATAGTTGTGATTATACTGCGTTTTGTCGGTTTGGTTTTTACCAACACTATTAGAAACATTAGTGATTTCAAAAAACAAGCTACTGTTTTAGGTTTGGTCGTTTGGAGTCAACCCATCTTTTTCATGGTTTTTAAGTAACCATGATGATTACATGAATTTTGTTATGTGATTGCTGTGGGAAAACATTGCGGACATGAGGTATTCTCTAGCCAAGGTCACATAAATCATAAATTTTTACTTATAAGTTCATTGAAACTATCCTCCAATGATTGAGTGATAAAAGTGTTACTTGTCACCATAATGATCGCTAAAAAAAGGTGTGAATAGACAATTCAATGTGAATTCTTAGAACAGCAGTATTTATAATGTTAATTACCATTCTGAAGCAGATGCAGTGCACAGAAGTTGGAGATCAAGGCATTCGTCTACCCAATCCCAGCAGAATAGTGCTATGCTGGACATCTCGCAGTCAATTCGTTTTGATGATGATGTGGAGGATGGAAAAAGTCATGAACTCAAAGTGTACTCGCTGGACCGTATAAGAGCTGCTACAAGTAATTTTAGTGACTCTAACAAGCTTGGAGAAGGAGGATTTGGTCCTGTCTATATGGTATGTTAACTTCTACTACTGTAAATGGTGTTTGATGTACACATGATTTTATGTTAATACTTGGCTTAATGATAATGAATATCATGAACCACTGCAGGGAACTTTACCTGGGGGAGAGGAAGTAGCTGTGAAGAGGCTTTGTAGGAATTCAGGTCAAGGCCTTGAAGAATTCAAGAATGAGGTCATACTTATTGCAAAGTTGCAGCACCGCAATCTTGTAAGACTACTAGGGTGCTGCATACAGAGGGAAGAGAAGATCCTGGTGTATGAGTACATGCCTAACAAAAGTCTAGATGCATTCCTCTTCAGTACGTGTCCTTCACTTTCCGCACATCTCATTTCTCAATATGAACGGACAAATATGCTGATTGGATTCTGATCACTATGGTTGAACAGATCCTGAAAAGCAGCGGCTTCTAGACTGGAAGAAACGGTTTGATATAATCGAAGGCATTGCTAGAGGGCTGCTATATCTCCACCGGGATTCGAGGCTGCGAGTTGTTCACCGTGATCTCAAGGCCAGCAACATTCTCCTGGACGCGGACATGAAACCCAAGATATCAGATTTTGGAATGGCAAGGATGTTTGGAGGGGACCAAAACCAATTCAACACGAATCGGGTCGTCGGTACATTGTATGCACAAACTCAATGGGCCATACAGGAACCACACTACTGCAACTTGGTTATAATACACTGAACTTTATTTTTGCAGTGGCTACATGTCTCCTGAATACGCAATGGAAGGCATTTTCTCAGTCAAGTCTGACGTCTATGGCTTCGGAGTCCTGATCTTGGAGATCATCACAGGAAAGAGGGCTGTGAGCTTCCACTGTCACGAGGACTCCTTGAACATCGCTGGATATGTAAGCACATTGCCTGCCCTATAACCATTAGGTTGCGGGGACTCACCTGAACAAACAGGCATCTCCCTTATACTGTTTGTGTCTGCTTGATGTTTTACTTCAAAACATGTTTCAGGCATGGCGGCAATGGAACGAAGACAAGGCTGCGGAGCTGATCGATCCAGTGATAAGAGCATCGTGCTCAGTTCGGCAGGTGCTGAGATGCATCCATATTGCGTTGCTGTGCGTGCAAGATCACGCAGATGAGCGACCTGACATCCCCACTGTCATCCTTATGCTGAGCAACGACAGCTCGAGCCTTCCTAATCCGAGGCCGCCTACGCTGATGCTTCGAGGCCGTGAGATCGAATCCAGCAAGTCGAGCGAGAAGGACCGGAGCCACTCCATTGGCACTGTGACAATGACACAGCTGCATGGAAGATGAAGTATAACACGAAAAATATACTGAATTTGTGATATATTTGGGTTTTTTTTGTTCTCCCTTCCTGATGTTGATAATTTGCCATTTGTCGCGGATTAGTTTCCTCTTTTTTTCCTTTTCATGACGGAGACCGCGAAGTTGTATGAAAATCACATTAGCGTCATACATTAAGTGACAATTAATTTTGCAAAGGTGAGATATTTACCACGTGGTTCATAACTTTATATGGGATTTGTCAACCCACAACATCCTAAGGGCTAAGGCTGACCATCAACAGATAAAATAGGAAAAAATGGTATCATCTTAATTTGGTGACAAGTTTTTCTCTCCCTCCTCAATCTGTTTCTGATTGCTGTTGTGGAACTAGTAGTTTGTTGAAGCAAAGATGAGTATCCCATGGCTGGAGTCCTGAGACCTAGTACTAAGGGTCATGGACATGCATGTTGCTTGGTTTGATTGCCTATGTTGGCCTGAATTTGGAGGTCCGAGACCTTGGAAGTTGAAAGGGTGATGGACTCAATGGAACATGCATGTTGCTTGGTTTGGTTGCCTATGTTAGTCTGAATTTACACTTGTGTAGTGGAGTCCCCACCCCCCAGTGTAGCATTAACTCATACAACATATCTATACTATACTTAAAACACCAGTTTCAACGGTCGTTCTACGTTATCTTTTTATAAATAACTCTCACAACTATTTTAAATTAATCCGCTGTACACCTATATATGGCCAAACGGTGGCCCGGCACGGGCCAGACGCCCGCGGGCCACAACTGTGGCCCAGCCACGTCATGCCGGCCTGCAGACTGTGCCGGGCCAGCCCGTTAGCCCGTCAGCCCATTTGATTAAATCAGTGTAAAATGTTAAAAACAGTGCAGGAGGTGCGATTCGAACCCATGCCTTGATGATAGAAAAAAGGACGGTTGACACTGGGTGAAGTTGTCTAACCAGTAGAACATCATGCTCAAATGTTTTTAATATGGAATATAAATTGTATATATGTATATACGTTTTTTTGTAAAATAATATATATATATATATAATCATATCGGGCCGGACCAGCACTATGGGCCGAGGCTACAACCCAAGCACGGCACGACATTCTTGGCTCTTGCAAGCATTAGGTCGTTTCTGAGACCGCATTGGAGCAATAGACTTCATGGTGTTTAAGGTTGCTGAATTGGATGTAGCAACAATGATTTGTCACACCAACAGTAAAATGAGAGGTTATTTTATTGGTTTTAAACGTTAGTAATTGTTACGAAGTAGCATAATTTATATGGAGTGCATCCAGTTGTTATTCATGTCTGACTTTAGCAATCACTCCATATTTTGATCTATCTTTTTTATAAGTTTGAGTTTGTCGGAGAGGAAATTCTCCGGCCGGGTGGCGGAATGCACCCGCCCTAAATCCTAAGATGAGGAGGGGCCTAAGCGTTTTGCCTGTCTGCTAGTTGGTCGAAGAACGCGAGTGAACACGAGGATTTAGAGTGGTTCAGGCCGCCGGAGCGTAATATCCTACTCCACTGTCTATGTGTTGTATTGGGAGTGAGCAAGAGCTTCTCAGAGTTTGAGTCTGTAGAACCTAGAGAACTTGTCTTGTAACGTTGCGTGCCTTCCCTTTTATAACTCAAGGGAGGCACATACAAGGATGCCAGGCCCCGATGAAAGGGAAATAGAGTCAAACCTTTTCCTAAATGATTTTGGTGGTTGAATTGCCTAACACAAATAGTTGGACTAACTAGTTTGCTCTAGATTATAAGTTTTACAGGTGTCAAAGGTTCAACACAAACTAATAAAAAGTCCAAGAAAGGGTTCAAATAAAAAAAGCAAAAGACAACCGAAGGCTGCCCTGGTCTAGCGCACCGGACTGTCCGGTGTGCCACCGGACAGTGTCCGGTGTGCCAGGGAGAATCAGCTCAAACTCCTTAGCCTCGGGAATTTGGAGAGCCTCTCCCTATAATTCATCAGACTGTCCTGTGTAGTACCGGACTGTCCGGTGTGCTAGCGGAGTAACGGCTAACCGCGCCAACGGTTGTCTGCAAAAGGTGAACAGTGAGCTACAGTGCGCGGGCAGCGCGCGCAGAGTCAGAGCAGGCGCCAGAAGGCGCACCGGACAGTGAACAGTGACTGTCCGGTGGCCCCACAAGTCAGAGCTCCAACGATCGAACCCTAACGGTTGGGTGACATGGCTGGCACACCGGACAGTGTCTGGTGGCGCACCGGACTGTCCGGTGCGCCATTCGCAGACAGCCTTCCCCAACGGCCACTTTGGTGGTTGGGGCTATAAATACCCAAACCACCACACATTCAAGGTATCCAAGTTTCAGCCAATTGCATTCAATATAAGAGCTCTATACTTCACTCCAAGACACAAACAAAGAGATCAAATCCTCTCCCAAGTCCAAAGATCATTCCAACCAAATAGTGACTAGTGAGAGAGATATTTGTGTTCATTTGAGTTCTTGCGGTTGGATTGCTTTTCTACTTCCCCATTCTTGTTCTTGACACAATTGTAATCAAAGCAAGAGACACCAATTGTGTGGTGGTCCTTGTGGGGACTTAGTGTCCCATTTGATTGAGAAGAGAAGCTCACTCGGTCTAGGTGACCGTTTGAGAGAGGGAAAGGGTTGAAAGAGACCCGGTCTTTGTGACCACCTCAACGGGAAGTAGGTTTGCAAGAACTGAACCTCGGTAAAACAAATCACAGTGTCATCCGCTCTATTTCTTTGGTTGATTTGTTTTCACCCTCTATTTCGGACTCATTTATATTTCTAACGCTAACCCCGGCTTGTAGTTGTGCTTAAAGTTTATAAATTTCAGATTCCGCCTATTCACCCCCCTCTAGGCGACCTTCAATTGGTATCAGAGCCCGGTACTTCATTAAGAGCCTAACCTCTCGAAGTGATGTCAGGAGATCATGCCAAGAAGGAGGTCATGACCGGCGAGAAGCCCGCTACAAGCCACGGGAAGACTCCATCGGGAGAGTCCGGCAACAAGGGGAAGGGATCGCCTTCACACACCAAGTCGCATCGGAGTGGCGACAAGAAAAAGAAGATGAAGAAGGTGGTCTACTACGAGACCGATTCTTCGTCGCCATCTACTTTGTGCTTCGATGCGCCGTCCGTAACTTCTAAGCGCCATGAGCGCAAGAAGTATAGTAAGATACCTCTTTGTTATCCCCGCATTCCAAAACGCACTCCTTTACTTTCCGTTCCTCTAGGCAAACCACCTGTTTTTGAGGGTGAAGATTATAACATGTGGAGTGATAAAATGAGGCATCACCTAACCTCACTCCACGCTAGTATTTGGGACGTTGTTAAGTTTGGAGTGCAGGTACCATCATTGGGGGATGAAGATTATGATTCGGACAAAGTTGCCCAAATCCGACACTTCAACTCCCAAGCCACTACTATACTCCTCGCCTCTCTAAGTTGAGAGGAGTATAATAAGGTGCAAGGGTTGAAGAGTGCCAAAGAGATTTGGGACGTGCTTAAGACCGCACACGAAGGAGATGAGGTGACCAAGATCACCAAGAGGGAAACGATCGAGGGGGAGCTCGGTCGGTTCATGCTCAACCAAGGAGAAGACCCGCAAGCCATGTACAACCGGCTAAAGACCTTGGTGAACCAAGTGCGCAACCTCGGGAGCACGAAGTGGGATGACCATGAAATGGTCAAGGTTATTCTAAGATCACTTGTATTTCTTAATCCTACTCAAGTTCAATTAATTCGTGGTGATCCTAGATACAAACTAATGTCCCCCGAGGAAGTAATAGGAAAATTTGTGAGCTTTGAATTGATGATCAAAGGCTCCAAGAAAATCATCGAGCAAGGAGCCTCCTCCACACCCGATGTACAACCAGTCACATTCAAGGCGACGGAGGAGAAGAAAGAAGAGTCCATATCAAGTAGACTCCCCATCGACGTCTCCAAACTCGACAACGAGGAGATGGTGCTCATCATCAAGAGCTTCCGTCAAATCCTCAAGCAAAGGAGGGGGAAGGATTACAAGCCCCGCTCAAAGAAGGTTTGCTACAAGTGTGGTAAGCCCGGTCACTTCATAGCAAAATGTCCTATTTCTAGTGACAGTGACAGGGACAACGACAAGAGGGGGAAGAAGGAGAAGAAGAGATACTACAAGAAGAAGGGCGGCGATGCCCATGTTTGCTGGGAGTGGGACTCCGACGAGAGCTCCACCGACTCCTCTGACGACGAGGACGCCGCCAACATCGCCGTCAACAAGGGTCTCCTCTTCCCCAACGTCGGCCACAAGTGCCTCATGGCAAAGGACGGCAAGAAGAAGGTAAAATCGAGATCCTCCACTAAGTATGCAACATCTAGTGATGAGGCTTGCTCTAGTCATGATGAGGATGATTTGTTTACTCTTTTTGTCAATCTTAACATGCAACAAAAGGAGAAGTTAAATGAATTGATTAGTGCCATTCATGAGAAGGATGAACTCTTGGATAGCCAAGAGGACTTCCTTATTAAGGAAAACAAGAAACATGTTAAGGTTAAAAATGCTTATGCTCAGGAAGTAGAAAAATGTGAAAAAATAACTAGTGAGCTAGACACTTGCCATGATACAATTGTCAACCTTAGAAATGAGAATGATAAATTAATTGCTAAGGTTGAGAAGCTAAATGTTTGTGATGATTCACTTGTTAGTCTTAAAATGATAATGCTAGTTTAATTGCTAAGATTGACAAGTTGAATGAATCAATTGCTAGCCTTAGGAATGAGAATGAAAATCTGATTGCTAAGGCTAAGGATTTAGATGTTTGCAATGTTTCGATTTCCAATCTTAGAGATGAGAATGCTATTTTACATGCTAAGATTGTTGAATTGAATACTTGCAAACCCTCTACATCTACTGTTAGTCATGTCTCTATTTGCACTAGATGTAGAGATGTTAATATTGATGCTATACATGATCACATTGCTATGATTAAACAACAAAATGATCATATAGCAAAATTAGATGCTAAAATTGCCGAGCATGAACTAGAAAATGAGAAATTTAAATTTGCTCGTAGTATGCTTTATAGTGGGAGACGCCCTGGCATTAAGGATGACATTGGCTTCCAACAGGGAGGCAATGTCAAGCTTAATGCTCCTCCTAAAAGATTGTCTAATTTTGTTAAGGGCAAGGCTCCCATGCTCCAGGATAATGAGGGTTACATTTTATATCCTGTTGGTTATCCTGAGGATAAGATTAGAAGAATTCATGCTAAGAAGACTCATTCTATTTCTCACCATGCTTTTATTTATAAAAATGAGGCTTCTAGCTCTAGGCGTTCTACCCATGTTAAAATGCCTAAGTAGAAATCTCCTATTACATCAAATGAATCTAATGTTTCATTTAAGACTTTTGATGCTTCTTATGTGCTCACTAACAAATCAGGCAAAATAGTTGCCAAACATGTTGGGGGCAAACACAAGGGGTCAAAAACTTGTGTTTGGGTACCCAAGGTGCTTGTTTCTAATGTCAAAGGACCCAAGACCGTTTGGGTACCTAAGAATAAGGCCTAAATTTGTTTTGTAGGTTTATGCATCCGAGGGCTCAAGTTGGATCATTGATAGCGGGTGCACAAACCACATGACTGGGGAGAAAAGGATATTCTCCTCCTATGAGAAAAACCAAGATCCCCAAAGAGCTATCACATTCGGGGATGGAAATCAAGGTTTGGGTAAAATTGCTATATCACCTGACCATTCTATTTCCAATGTTTTTCTTGTAGATTCTTTAGATTACAACTTGCTTTCAGTTTCTCAATTATGTAAAATGGGCTACAACTGTCTTTTTATAGATTTAGGTGTTACTGTCTTTAGAAGAAGTGATGATTCAGTAGCATTTAAGGGAGTGTTAGAGGGTCAGCTATACTTAGTTGATTTCAATAGAGCTGAGCTCGACACTTGCTTAATTGCTAAGACTAACATGGGTTGGCTATGGCATCGCCGACTAGCCCATGTTGGGATGAAGAATCTTCATAAACTTCTAAAGGGAGAACACATTTTGGGACTAACAAATGTTCATTTTGAGAAAGACAGGATTTGTAGCGCATGTCAAGCAAGGAAGCAAGTTGGTGTTCATCATCCACACAAGAACATCATGACGACTGACAGGCCGCTTGAGCTACTCCACATGGATCTATTCGGCCCGATAGCTTACATAAGCATCGGCGGGAGTAAGTACTGTCTAGTTATTGTGGATGATTATTCTCGCTTCACTTGGGTGTTCTTTTTGCAGGAAAAATCACAAACCCAAGAGACCTTAAAGGGATTCTTGAGACGGGCTCAAAATGAGTTCGCCTTAAGGATCAAAAAGATTAGAAGCGACAATGGGACGGAGTTCAAGAACTCACAAATAGAAGGCTTCCTTGAGGAGGAGGGCATCAAGCATGAGTTCTCTTCTCCCTACACGCCACAATAAAATGGTGTAGTGGAGAGGAAGAATAGAACTCTATTGGACATGGCAAGGACCATGCTTGATGAGTACAAGACTTCGGATCGGTTTTGGGCCGAGGCGGTCAACACCGCTTGCTACGCCATTAACCGGTTATATCTTCACCGAATCCTCAAGAAGACATCATATGAACTCCTTACCGGTAAAAAGCCCAATGTTTCATATTTTGGAGTCTTTGGTAGCAAATGCTTTATTCTTGTTAAAAGAGGTAGAAAATCTAAATTTGCTCCTAAGGCTGTAGAAGGCTTTTTACTTGGTTATGATTCAAACACAGGGGCATATAGAGTCTTTAACAAGTCCACTGGACTAGTTAAAGTTTCATGTGACATTGTGTTTGATGAGACTAACGGCTCTCAAGTAGAGCAAGTTGATCTTGATGAGCTAGATGATGAAGAGGCTCCGTGCGTCGCACTAAGGAACATGTCTATTGGGGATGTGTGTCCTAAGGAATCCGAAGAGCATCCACAAGCACAAGATCAACCATCATCTTCCTCAATGCAAGCATCTCCACCAACTCAAGATGAGGATCAAGCTCAAGATGATGAAAATAAAGATCAAGAGGAGCCACCTCAAGAAGAAGACAATGATCATGGGGGAGATGCTAATGATCAAGACAAGGAAGAGGATGAGGGTCCAAGACCACCACACCCAAGAGTCCACCACACCCAAGAGTCCACCAAGCGATACAACGAGATCACCCCATGAACACCATCCTCGGCGATATTCATAAGGGGGCAACCACTCGATCTCGTGTCGCTCATTTTTGTGAACATTACTCTTTTGTGTCTTCTATTGAGCCATAAAGGGTGGAATATGCATTAAGAGATTCGGATTGGGTGTTGGCAATGCAAGAGGAACTCAACAATTTCACGAGGAATGAGGTATGACATTTAGTTCCACGTCCTAATCAAAATGTTGTAGGTACCAAATGGGTATTCCGCAACAAGCAAGATGAGCATGGTGTGGTGATAAGGAACAAAGCACGACTTGTGGTCAAGGGTTATTCACAAGTCGAAGGTTTGGATTTCGGTGAAACTTATGCACCCGTAGCTAGGCTTGAGTCAATTCGTATATTACTTGCCTATGCTACTTACCATGGCTTCAAGCTCTATCAAATGGACGTGAAAAGTGCCTTCCTCAATGGACCAATCAAGGAAGAGTCTATGTTGAGCAACCTCACGGCTTTGAAGATAGTGAGTACCCTAACCATGTTTACAAACTCTCTAAGGCGCTTTATGGGCTCAAGCAAGCCCCAAGAGCATGGTATGAATGCCTAAGAGATTTTCTTATCACTAATGGTTTCAAAGTCGGAAAAGCCGATCCTACTCTATTCACTAAAACTATTGCAAATGATTTGTTTGTATGTCAAATTTATGTTGATGATATCATATTTGGGTCTACTAACAAATCTACATGTGAAGAGTTTAGTAGGATCATGGTTCAAAAATTCGAGATGTCGATGATGGGGGAATTGAAGTATTTTCTAGGATTCCAAGTCAAGCAACTCCAAGAGGGCACCTTCATTAGCCAAACGAAGTACATTCAAGATATACTCACCAAGTTTGGAATAAAGGATGCCAAGCCCATTAAGACACCCATAGGAACCAATGGGAATCTTGACCTCGACACGGGAGGTAAATCCGTAGATCAAAAGGTATACCGGTCGATGATAGGATCTTTACTCTATTTATGTGCATTTTGACCGGATATTATGCTTTCCGTATGCATGTGTGCAAGATTTCAAGCCAATCCTAAGGAAGTTCACCTTAGGGCCGTGAAACGAATCTTGAGATATTAGGATATTCAGATGCTGATTGGATAGGGTGTAAAATTGATAGAAAGAGCACATCAGGGACTTGTCAGTTCTTGAGAAGATCCCTGGTGTCTTGGGCTTCAAAGAAATAAAACTTAGTAGCTCTTTCAACCACCGAAGCCGAGTATATTTCCGCAGGCCATTGTTGCGCGCAATTACTTTGGATGAGGCAAACCCTTAGGGATTATGGCTACAAATTTAGTAAAGTCCCTCTCCTATGTGATAATGAGAGTGCAATCCGCATGGCGGATAATCCCGTTGAACACAGCCGCACTAAGCACATAGCCATTCGGTATCACTTTTTGAGGGATCACCAACAAAGGGGGGATATCGAGATTTCTTATGTGAGCTCTAAAGAGCAATTAGCCGATATCTTTACCAAACCACTAGATGAGAAAACCTTTACCAAACTTAGGCATGAGCTAAACATTCTTGATTCTAGGAATTTTGATTGATATCTTGCACATATAGCTCATTTATATACCTTTGATCATATCTCTTTTATGTCTATGACTAATGTGCTTTCAAGTGTATTTTTATGGTTAGTCATAAAATTGAAAGGGAAATTGGAGTATTCGGCAAAGACGACGCTTCCACTCAACTCCATCGGTATTATCTACTCTTTGCCGGTATTCCGCCATCTCTCCATTGGTATAATCTTCACTCATGTATTCTTTGCCAAAGGAGGATAAGTTACAAAAGGGCTTATATTTCACTCACAAGTATCCGTTTTTGGCGATTCATGCCAAAGGGAGAGAAAGTATTAGCCCAAAGCAAAAGGACCGCACCACCACCAACGAATTTTAAAAATGAAGTTTTCAAATTGATATCTTATTGTGTTCAAAAGGGGGAGAAAGTAGTATCTTCAAAATTTGTAAAACCCCTCTTGAACACTAAGAGGAGAATTTCATTCAGGGGGAGTTTTGTTTAAGTCAAAGGAAAAACATTTGAAACAGGGGGAGAAAATTTCAAATCTTAAAATGCTTCTCAAAATCTTATTCATATACCTTTGACTATTTGCAAAATGTTTTTGAAAAGAATTTTACAAAGAATTTGCAAAAACAAAACTAGTGGTGCAAGCGTGGTCCAAAATTTTAAATAAGAAGAAAACCATCCGTGCATATCTAGTAGGAATAATATATTGGTTTCATTCCAAGCAACCTTTGCACTTACCTTATGCAAACTAGTTCAATCCTGCACTTTTATTTGCTTTGGTTTGTGTTGGCATCAATCACCAAAAAGGGGGAGATTGAAAGGGAAATAGGGTCAAACCTTTTCCTAAATGATTTTGGTGGTTGAATTGCCCAACACAAATAGTTGGACTAACTAGTTTGCTCTAGACTATAAGTTTTACAAGTGCCAAAGGTTCAACACAAACCAATAAAAAGTCCAAGAAAGGTTTCAAATAAAAAGAGCAAAAGACAACCGAAGGCTGCCCTGGTCTGGCGCACCGGACTGTCCGCTATAATTCTCAGCCTCGGGAATTTGGGGAGCCTCGGCCAACCGAAGGGAGAATCAGCTCAAACTCCTCAGCCTCGGGAATTTGGGGAGCCTCTCCGCTATAATTCACCAGACTGTCCGGTGTAGCACCGGACTGTCCGGTGTGCCAGCGGAGTAACGGCTAACCGCGCCAACGGTCGTCTGCAAAAGGTGAACAGTGAGCTACAGTGCGCGGGCAGCGCACAGAGTCAGAGCAGGCGCCAGAAGGCGCACCAGACTGTCCGATGGTCCCACAAGTCAGAGCTCCAATGGTCGAACCCTAACGGTTGGGTGACGTGGCTGGCGCACCAGACAGTGTCCGGTGGCGCACCGGACTGTCCGGTGCGCCATTCGCAGACAGCCTTCCCCAACGGCCACTTTGGTGGTTGGGGCTATAAATACCCCCAACCACCACACATTCAAGGTATCCAAGTTTCAGCCATTTGCATTCAATACAAGAGCTCTAGACTTCACTCCAAGACACAAACAAAGAGATCAAATCCTCTCCCAAGTCCAAAGATCATTCCAATCAAATAGTGACTAGTGAGAGAGATATTTGTGTTCATTTGAGTTCTTGCGCTTGGATTGCTTTTCTTCTTCCCCATTCTTGTTCTTGACACAATTGTAATCAAAGCAAGAGACACCAATTGTGTGGTGTTCCTTGTGGGGACTTAGTGTCCCATTTTATTGAGAAGAGAAGCTCACTCGGTCTAGGTGACCGTTTGAGAGAGGGAAAGGGTTGAAAGTGACCCGATCTTTGTGACCACCTCAACGGGGAGTAGGTTTGCAAGAACCGAACCTCGGTAAAACAAATCACCGTGTCATCCGCTCTATTTCTTTGGTTGATTTGTTTTCACCCTCTCTTTCGGACTCGTTTATATTTCTAACGCTAACCCCGGCTTGTAGTTGTGCTTAAAGTTTATAGATTTCAGATTCCGCCTATTCACCCCCCTCTAGGCGACTTTCACCCGACATGTAGGCCCAGGAACATAATGGAAGGAATACCTGGAGTAACTAATGCATGTGACATCTGTGCAATCTCCCGGCTCATGTTGTCCGCAGCACGCGCAGTACTGATACGCGGCGGTAGCTTCCTTGGTAACGTACGGGTGATGATGAGCACAGTGCACGCGGCAGCATGGGCGTGCTGCCCGCCAATGGAATAAGCAGGCACGCCGCCTACGGAATGGACAGGTCTCATTAAATGCTGAGGCGGCACACTGCTTGCCAGTGGAATGGACAGGTCGCCGCCTGACAGCAGAATAGACTGGTCTCATTAAATGCTGAGGCGGCACATCGCTTGTTAGTGGAATGGATAGGCGGTGCCTTATCCGCATTTAATGCAGAGACCGTGCAGCCTAGAGGCCTTACGTCAGGCTCCGCCCGTTGGCTTACGTCACGCGCAGTAGGCCACGCGGCAGCATCTGGTCTCCGCCTGGGCGGGGAGCAGAAGTGTACGTGGACAGGTCCGCACCAGACTAGGTCTGGACATGTGTCGGTGCCGGACCCCCACCTGGGTCCTGTTCAAGGCTCGTGTATGTTCTTTCTTGGGACCTTAGGACCCACTGTGGGCGACCCGAACCCCATATGGGGGGTTCGGATCCTATTCCAGAGGTCCGGCTTACACACGTGGAGGTCCAGGACCAACCTTGGGGGTCCGGTGCTCTCCCGTGGGGGTCCGGACTCACTGTTGAAGCTTTGGAGTATGCCACCTTCTCCAGACACGTGGCGCCATCGGACCTGCCCACGTGGCAGAGTCGGGCGCTGTTGTGGATCCAGAATAGCCGCCTGAGATTGGGGCGAGCCGTGGCTTGGTCCCACACACAGCACTTCTACCACGCGACTAAGGGATACCCGCGTGGGTTCTTTGCCTTTGTACAGTAGCAGGGGGTATCCTAGTTTCAGGGTACCGACAATGGCTCTCGGGCCCACCTTAGGGGAGGATGCGGGCCTGCAGGTGGGGCCAAAACTTGTACTTCGCGTCAACATGGCATGACCAGTGGTTGAGGCGTCATCTTAGCACGCCTGCTGACGCGCCACATTAATTGGGCGCATCTGCTGTCAATCCGCCCTCGGTCACGTCAACTACCATATTTGTCCCCGCGACTGACTGACCCATGGCCCCACGTCTAGCGGTTCCATCAGGCCATGCGTGGGGCGCCTCGTTGCTGCCGCTTTGGTTTTAAAAAATATCCCTCCGTAGCGGCCCCTAGGCGACGTGCGATCATGCGCGGCGGTTCGCTCCCCATGGCGGTTCGCCTTTTCCGCACTCGGAGACCGGCACACCAGCTGTACGACTTGTGGGCCCGGGCCCTCGTGTCAGAGACTAGGCCGACTGGGTGCTCGGCGTGCGACGGATGGGATTTCCTGTAGAGTCTTGAGGCACGAGCGGGAGAGTCTTCCTTGAAAAGGGATTCACCCCACGCGCAGTAGTTACACTTTTGCATTCTCTCCCAATTGTTGCGCCCTTTCGCCTCCGAGCTCTCTGCGCCCTTTTGCATTCACGCTTTCTTGCTCTACACCCGCGCCGCCACCGCCGACACCATGACTTCGCTCGGCCATCCTGACCGCTTCCAGTCTAAGGCAGCGCTCAATCTGGCGCGTGGCCTGCTCGGGTGGAGTGCGCCGAGGCTCGTCGGAAGAGTCCACGCTGGTGCCGTCCCCCTCGGCAACCTCGCCGCTGGGGAGTTCGTCTTGTTCGTCTCCTACATCTCCTGTGGGTTGGCGCTGTCGATCTCGCCGTTCTTCCTGCTGCTGCTGGAGGAGTTTGGGCTCCAGCTTCAGCACCTCACGCCCCACTCCATCCTCCAGGTGGCCATCTTTGTCCACCTCTGCGAGATGTTCGTGGGGGGTGGCGCCTTGCACTGCTCTCTTCTGCTATTTCTTCGTGCTGGTGAAGTCTGGGAAGGCTAAGGACCACCTCGGCGCCTACTACTTCCAGACGAGGCAAGATTCTGTCATGACCTATATCCCTTCCCTCGGTGGCGTGAGGTGGGAAAACTGGCGCGCTGACTGGGTGATTGTTAGCGCCGAGGCCAACGACCGCCTCGTCCTGCCGAGTGACGGGCCAGCACTCGACCGGAAGCAATGGAGGGCCAAGCCAGCCCTCGCGCTAGAGTTCCAGCTCGTTTTGGACAGGATCAAGATGTTGGCGGCTGATGGTCTAACCTCGATGCACGTGGTCAGCGACTTCCTGAAGCGCCGGGTCATGCCGCTGCAGAGAAGGTCGCGCCTGTGTTGCTGGTTTACCGGCCCAAATGATATTGGCAGGATCCAGCGCGGGCCGGGGATCGACCTGTCCTGGGAGGAGTTGGAACTCCTGGTGAGGGGAATTACTGGTGAGGCCTTCATTCCCGAATCTCTGATCCTTCCCCAGGGCATCCCGGCGCTCTATGATGATCCAGGGCTGCGATCGTTGATTCTGGCCACGCTGCCGACCCTCAACGAGAGCGGCGTGGCAGTTCATCAGACCGGTGGTCGGGACCCCCTCCGAGGGATCCAGATCCCTGGCGTACCGGCTGGGTGTTCCTAGCCCACTGGTGGGACCCCCAGTGTCAACCCCACCATGGTCCCCAGCCCCTTGGACAAGGGCAAAGGGGCTGCAAGCGACTCCTCCGCCCTAGGTGGTTCCGGGGGGTCGGAGGAAGAAAGGCGATGCCGACTACGTCACGTCGATGGGTCATTTGTTTCAGACCCCCCTAGTGGGACCGAGGAGGCCAGCCCTCAGAAGCGTCAGAGGACTACCAGTGGGGTCGAGGAGGCCGGCTCCCAAGCCCAGGACGCGTAGAGGCGTGTCAGTCCTCCGCCACCACCACCATCAGACCCGCCGCCACCGCCACAACCATCAGGCCTGCCATCACCACCCCGGGGGCAGCAGCAGCACCAACAGCAGCAGCAGCGACAGCGGCGGTCGTCCTGCTTCTAGGGTTGCTGGAAGGTCCAGGCCCCCAAGTAAATGTAGCCCCTCCTTCCCACGAGTCTAATTATCATGTCGACGGGTCTTAACCCATCCTTTGTTTGTCAGGGCTTCCTCCCCCTCCGCCACCGACCGCCTCCGTCGTCTGGACCAGATCCTTGGTGCTCGCCTAGAGGCCGAGGGCGGTAGGCACTGTCGGGCGGTGATTGAGTACATCCTGACGTGCTTCCGGAGTCATGACCCGGCCATCTCCTTTGAGCCGGTGATCGCTGGTGATAGTCGCCTAGAGGGGGGGTGAATAGGGCGAAACTGAAATTCTCAAAAATAAACACAACTACAAGCCGGGTTAGCGTTAGTAATAAAGAAACGAGTCCGCGAGAGAGGGCGCAAAACAAATCGCAAGCAAATAAGAGTGTGACACGAGGATTTGTTTTACCGAGGTTCGGTTCTCGCAAACCTACTCCCCGTTGAGGAGGCCACAAAGGCCGGGTCTCTTTCAACCCTTCCCTCTCTCAAACGATCCCACGGATCGAGTGAGCTTTCTCTTCTTCTCAATCAAACGGGAACAAAGCTTCCCCGCAAGGGCCACCACACAATTGGTGCCTCTTGCCTTGGTTACAATTGAGATTGATCACAAGAACAAGTGAGAAAGAAAAGAATGCGATCCAAGCGCAAGAGCTCGAAAGAACACAAGCAAATCACTCTCTCTAATCACTATGGTGTTGAGTGGAATTTCGAGAGGACTTGATCTATTTGGTGTGTCTAGAATTGAATGCTAGAGCTCTTGTAGTAGTTGAGAAGTGGAAAACTTGGATGGCAATGAATGTGGGGTGGTTGGGGTATTTATAGCCCCAACCACCAAAAGTGACCGTTGCTGGAAGCAGTCTGTTCGATGGCGCACCGGACAGTCCGGTGCACACCGGACAGTCCGGTGCCCCTGCCACGTCACCATTGCTGTTGGATTCTGACCGTTGGAGCTTCTGACTTCTGGGCCCTCCTGGGTGTCCGGTGCACACCGGACATGTACTGTTTGATGTCCGGTGCACCGGTATGGGCGATCCTGACGTCTGCGCGCGCTGCGCGCGCATTAAATGCACCGCAGGGAGCCGTTGGCGCCGCAGAGAGCTGTTGCTCCACTGGCACACCGGACAGTCCGGTGCACACCGGACAGTCCGGTGAATTTTAGCGGAGCGGCTGCCGCGCGAACCCGAGGCTGGCGAGTTCCGAAGACCGCGTTTCCTTGGAGCACCGGACATGTCCGGTGCACACCGGACAGTCCGGTGAATTATAGCCCGCCGGCTTCCGAGAATTCCCGAGGGCGAAGAGTTTGAATTGGAGTTCTCTGGGCGCACCGGACACTGTCCGGTGCACACCGGACAGTCCGGTGCCTTCAGCCAGAGATGCCTTCGGTTGCCTCGTTGCTCCTCTGTTGAATCCAGCACTTGGTCTTTTTATTGGCTAAATGTGAACCTTTTGCACCTGTGTAGCTTATGCACTAGAGCAAACTAGTTAGTCCAATATTTGTGTTGGGCAATTCAACCACCAAAATTATTTAGGAACTAGGTGTAAGCCTAATTCCCTTTCAATCTCCCCCTTTTTGGTGATTGATGCCAACACAAACCAAAGCAAATATAGAAGTGCATAATCGAACTAGTTCACATAATGTAAGTGCAAAGGTTGCTTGGAATTTGAGCCAATATAAATACTTATATGATGCGCATGGATTGTTTCTTTGTTTTTGACATATTGGACCTCATTTGCACCATAAGTTTTGTTTTTGCAAACTCTTTTGTAAATTCTTTTCAAAGTCATTTTGCAAGATAGTTAAAGGTAAATGAATAAGATTTTGCAAAGCATTTTCAAGATTTGAAATTTTCTTCCTTTGTTCAAATGCTTTTCCTTTGACTAAACAAAACTCCCCCTAAAATAAGGTCTCCTCTTAGTGTTCAAGAGGGTTTTCCATCAATTTTGAAAATACTAGTTGCTCCCCCTTTAGAACACAAAGAGATACCAATTTTGAAATTTACCAATTTAAAATCATCAAATTTATAAAATTAGGTGGTGGTGCGGTCCTTTTGCTTTGGGCTCATATTTTCTCCCCCTTTGGCATGAATCGCCAAAAACGGATTCATTAGAGCCCATGAAGTACTTTCTCCTTCTTTGGTCATGAAATGAGTGAGTGAAGATTATACCAAAGTTGGAGAGATGATGCGGAGCGACGGCGAAGGATGAGTAGTAGAGTGGAGTGGAAGCCTTTTTCTTCGCCGAAGACTCCAATTTCCTTTCAATATACCTATGACTTGGTTTGAAATACACTTGAAAACACATTAGTCATAGCATATATAAAAGAGACATGATCAAAGGTATATTTATGAGCTATGTGTGCAAGTTTAGCAAAAGAAATTCCTAGAATCAAGAATATTGAGCTCATGCCTAAGTCGGGTAAAAGATTGTTCATCAAGTGGCTTGGTAAAGATATCGGCTAATTGATCTTTAGTGTTAATGTAAGAAATCTCGATATCCCCCTTTTGTTGGTGATCCCGAAGAAAATGATACCGAATGGCTATGTGCTTAGTGCGGCTATGCTCGACGGGATTGTCGGCCATTTTGATTGCACTCTCATTGTCACATAGCAAAGGGACTTTGGTTAATTTGTAACCGTAGTCGCACAGGGTTTGCCTCATCCAAAGCAATTGCGCGCAACAATGGCCTGCGGCAATGTACTCGGCTTCGGCGGTAGAAAGAGCGACCGAATTTTGCTTCTTTGAAGCCCAAGACACCAAGGATCTTCCCAAGAACTGGCAAGTCCCCGATGTGCTCTTCCTATTAATCTTACACCCCGCCCAATCGGCATCCGAATATCCAATCAAATCAAAAGTGGATCCCCGAGGGTACCAAAGCCCAAACTTAGGAGTATAAGCCAAATATCTCAAGATTCGTTTTACGGCCGTAAGGTGTGATTCCTTAGGGTCGGCTTGGAATCTTGCACACATGCAAACGGAAAGCATAATGTCCGGTCGAGATGCACATAAATAAAGCAATGAACCAATCATCGACCGGTATACCTTTTGATCCACGGACTTACCTCCCGTGTCGAGGTCGAGATGCCCATTGGTTCCCATGGGTGTCTTGATGGGCTTGGCATCCTTCATTCCAAACTTGCTTAGGATATCTTGAGTATACTTCGTTTGGCTAATGAAGGTGCCCTCTTGGAGTTGCTTGACTTGGAATCCTAGAAAATACTTCAACTCCCCCATCATTGACATCTCGAATTTTTGTGTCATGATCCTACTAAATTCTTCACATGTAGATTTGTTAGTAGACCCAAATATGATATCATCAACATAAATTTGGCATACAAACAAATCATTATCAAGAGTCTTAGTGAATAAAGTAGGATCGGCTTTGCCGACTTTGAAGTCATTTGCAATAAGGAAATCTCTAAGGCATTCATACCATGCTCTTGGGGCTTGCTTGAGCCCATAAAGCGCCTTAGAGAGCCTATAAACATGGTTAGGATACTTACTGTCTTCAAAGCCGGGAGGTTGCTCAACATAGACCTCCTCCTTGATTGGTCCATTGAGGAAGGCACTCTTCACGTCCATTTGATAAAGCTTGAAGCCATGGTAAGTAGCATAGGCTAATAATATGCGAATTGACTCAAGCCTAGCTACGGGTGCATAGGTTTCACCAAAATCCAAACCTTCGACTTGTGAATATCCCTTGGCCACGAGTCGAGCTTTGTTCCTAGTCACCACACCATGCTCGTCTTGCTTGTTGCGGAAGACCCACTTGGTTCCTACAACATTTTGGTTAGGACGTGGAACTAAGTGCCATACGTCGTTCCTCGTGAAATTGTTGAGCTCCTCTTGCATCGCCATCACCCAATCCGAATCTTGAAGTGCTTCCTCTACCCTGTGTGGCTCAATAGAGGAAACAAACGAGTAATGTTCACAAAAATGCGCAACACGAGATCGAGTAGTTACCCCCTTATGAATGTCGCCAAGGATGGTGTCGACGGGGTGATCTCGTTGTATTGCTTGGTGGACTCTTGGGTGTGGCGGCATTGGTTGTTCATCCTCCTTGTCTTCATCATTTGCATCTCCCCCTTGATCGTTGCCGTCATTTTGAGGTGGCTCATCTTCTTGATCTTCTTGTTCAACATCTTGAGCCTCATCCTCAACTTGAGTTGGTGGAGATGCTTGCATGGAGGAGGATGGTTGATCTTGTGCATTTGAAGGCTCTTCGGATTCCTTAGGACACACATCCCCAATGGACATGTTCCTTAGCGCTATGTATGGAGCCTGTTCTTCACCTGTTTCATCAAGATCAACTTGCTCTACTTGAGAGCCATTAGTCTCATCAAACACAACGTCACAAGAAACTTCAACAAGTCCTGAGGACTTGTTAAAGACTCTATATGCCCTTGTGTTTGAGTCATATCCTAGTAAAAAGCCTTCTACAGTTTTAGGAGCAAATTTAGATTTTCTACCTCTCTTGACAAGAATAAAACATTTGCTACCAAAAACTCTAAAATATGAAATATTTGGCTTTTTACCGGTTAGGAGTTCATAAGATGTCTTCTTGAGGATTCGGTGAAGATATAACCGGTTGATGGCGTAGCAGGCGGTGTTGACCGCCTCGGCCCAAAACCGATCCGGTGTCTTGTACTCATCAAGCATGGTTCTTGCCATGTCCAATAGAGTTCGATTCTTCCTCTCCACTACACCATTTTGTTGTGGAGTGTAGGGAGAAGAGAACTCATGCTTGATGCCCTCCTCCTCAAGGAAGCCTTCAATTTGAGAGTTCTTGAACTCCGTCCCGTTGTCGCTTCTAATTTTCTTGATCCTTAAGCCGAACTCATTTTGAGCTCGTCTCAAGAATCCTTTTAAGGTCTCTTGGGTTTGTGATTTTTCCTGCAGAAAGAATACCCAAGTGAAGCGAGAATAATCATCCACAATTACAAGACAATACTTACTACCGCCGATGCTTATGTAAGCGATCGGGCCGAACAAATCCATGTGAAGGAGCTCCAGTGGCCTGTCGGTAGTCATGATGTTTTTGTGTGGATGATTGACACCAACTTGCTTCCCGGCTTGGCATGCGCTACAAATCCTGTCTTTCTCAAAATGAACATTGGTTAGTCCTAAAATGTGTTCTCCCTTTAGAAGCTTGTGAAGATTCTTCATCCCAACATGGGCTAGTCGGCGGTGCCAAAGCCAACCCAAGTTAGTCTTAGCAATCAAGCAAGTGTCGAGTTCAGCTCTATTAAAATCAACCAAGTATAGCTGACCCTCTAACACTCCCTTAAATGCTATTGAATCATCACTTCTTCTAAAGACAGTAACACCTATATCAGTAAAAAGACAGTTGTAGCCCATTTGACATAATTGGGATACGGAAAGCAAATTGTAATCTAAAGAATCTACAAGAAAAACATTGGAAATAGTATGGTCAGGAGAAATAGCAATTTTACCCAAACCTTTGACCAAACCTTGATTTCCATCCCCGAATGTGATAGCTCGTTGGGGATCTTGGTTTTTCTCATATGAGGAGAACATCCTTTTCTCCCCTGTCATGTGGTTTGTGCACCCGCTGTCGAGTATCCAACTTGAGCCCCCGGATGCATAAACCTACAAAACAAGTTTAGTTCTTTGTTTTAGGTACCCAAACGGTTTTGGGTTCTTTGGCATTAGATACAAGAACTTTGGGTACCCAAACACAAGTCTTGGAGCCCTTGTGTTTGCCCCCAACAATTTTGGCAACTACCTTGCCTGATTTGTTAGTTAAAACATAAGATGCATCAAAAGTTTTAAATGAAATGGCATGATCATTTGATGCACTATTAGTTTTCTTTCTAGGCAACTTGGCATGGGTTGGTTGCCTAGATCTAGATGTCTCACCCTTATACATAAAAGCATGATTAGGGCCAGAGTGAGACTTCCTAGAATGAATTTTCCTAATCTTGCTCTCAGGATAGCCGGCAGGGTACAAAATGTAACCCTCGTTATCCTGAGGCATGGGAGCCTTGCCCTTAACAAAGTTAGACAAGTTCTTTGGAGGGGCATTAATTTTGACATTGTCTCCCCTTTGGAAGCCAATGCCATCCTTAATGCCAGGGCGTCTCCCATTATAGAGCATGCTTCTAGCAAGTTTAAATTTTTCATTTTCTAAGTCATGCTCTCTAATCTTAGCATTAAGTTGTGCTATGTGATCATTTTGTTTTTTAATTAAGGCTAGGTGATCATGGATAGCATCAATATTAATATCTCTACATCTAGTACAAATGGAAATATGCTCAGTAGATGTAGATGGTTTGCAAGATTTTAATTCAATGACCTTAGCATGCAATAAATCATTTTTAGTTCTAAGGTCGGAAATAGTAGCATTGCAAACATCAAAATCCTTAGCCTTAGCAATTAATTTCTCATTCTCATTTCTAAGGCTAGCAATAGAACAGTTTCAATTTTTCAATCCTAGCAATCAAATCATCATTATCATTTCTAGGAATTGAAACATTGCAAATATGAGAATCAACCTTAGCTAACAAATTTGCATTTCATTTCTAAGGTTGTCTAAAATCTCATGACAAGTGCTTAGCTCACTAGACAATTTTTCACATTTTTCTCTTTCTAGAGCATAAGCATTTTTAACCTTAACATGCTTCTTATTTTCTTTAATAAGGAAGTCCTCTTGAGAATCCAAGAGATCATCCTTCTCATGTATAGCACTAATCAATTCATTTAATTTTTCCTTTTGTTGCATGTTGAGGTTAGCAAAAAGAATGCGCAAATTATCCTCTTCATTTTTATCATCATCCTCATCACTAGATGTTTCATATTTAGTGGAGGACTTTGATTTTACCTTCTTTTTGCCGTCCTTGGCCATGAGACACTTGTGGCCGACGTTGGGGAAGAGGAGGCCCTTGGTGACGGTGATGTTGGCGGCGTCCTCGTCGTCGGAGGAGTCGCTTGAGCTTTCGTCGGAGTCCCACTCCCGACAAACATGGGCATCGCTGCCCTTCTTCTTGTAGTATCTCTTCTTCTCCTTCCTCTTGCCCTTCTTGTCGTCGCCCCTGTCACTATCACTAGACATAGGACATTTTGCAATAAAATGACCGGGCTTACCACACTTGTAGCAAACCTTCTTGGAACGGGATTTGTAATCCTTCCCCTTCCGTTGCCTGAGGATTTGCCGAAAACTCTTGATGATTAGGGCCATCTCCTCGTTGTCGAGCTTGGAGGCGTCAATTGGTTGTCTACTTGGTGTAGACTCCTCCTTCTTCTCCTCCGTTGCCTTGAAGGCCACCGGTTGCGCCTCGGATGTGGAAGGCTCGTCAAGCTCGTTGATCTTCTTGGAGCCCTTAATCATGCATTCAAAACTCACAAAATTCCCGATAACTTCCTCGGGGTCATTTGTGGATATCTAGGATTGCCACGAATTAATTGAACTTGTGTGGGGTTAAGGAAAATAAGGGCTCTTAGAATAACCTTAACCACTTCGTGGTCATCCCATTTTGCGCTTCCGAGGTTGCGCACTTGGTTCACCAAGGTCTTGAGCCGGTTGTACATGTCTTGTGGCTCCTCCCCTTGGCGAAGACGGAAGCGACCGAGCTCCCCCTCGATCGTTTCCCGCTTGGTGATCTTGGTGAGTTCATCACCCTCGTGCGCCGTCTTGAGTAGGTCCCAAATCTCCTTGGCATTCTTCAACCCTTGTACTTTGTTGTATTCCTCCTTGCTTAGAGAGGCAAGGAGGATGGTTGTGGCTTGGGAGTTGAAGTGCTCGATTTGGGCCACTTCATCCGTGTCATAGTCCTCATCCCCTACGGATGGTACCTGTACACCATACTCAACAACATCCCATAATCTTTTGTGGAGAGAGGTTAGATGAAATCGCATCAAATTACTCCACATAGCATAATCTTCACCATTAAAGGTTGGTGGTTTGCCTAATGGGACGGATAGTAAAGGTGTATGTTTAGGAATGCGAGGGTAGCGTAGGGGAATCTTACTATACTTCTTACGCTCTTGGCGTTTAGAAGTGACGGATGCCGCGTCGGAGCCGGAGGTAGATGTCGATGAAGTGTCGGTCTCGTAGTAGACCACTTTCCTCATCCTCTTGTGCTTGTCCCCACTCCGATGCGGCTTGTGAGAAGAAGATTTTTCCTTCTTCTCCTTGTGGTGAGAAGAGGAAGATCTTTTCTCCTTCCGCTTGGAGGAGTTCTTCTTCTTCTCTCTTCTCTTGGTGCGGGACTCTTCCGATGAAGTGCTCCCTTGGCTTGTAGTGGGCTTGTTATCGCCGGTCTCCATCTCCCTCTTGGTGTGATCTCCCGACATCACTTCGAGCGGTTAGGCTCTAATGAAGCACCGGGCTCCGATACCAATTGATAGTCGCCTAGAGGGGGGGTGAATAGGGCGAAACTGAAATTCTCAAAAATAAACACAACTACAAGCCGGGTTAGCGTTAGTAATAAAGAAACGAGTCCGCGAGAGAGGGCGCAAAACAAATCGCAAGCAAATAAGAGTGTGACACGAGGATTTGTTTTACCGAGGTTCGGTTCTCGCAAACCTACTCCCCGTTGAGGAGGCCACAAAGGCCGGGTCTCTTTCAACCCTTCCCTCTCTCAAACGATCCCACGGATCGAGTGAGCTTTCTCTTCTTCTCAATCAAACGGGAACAAAGCTTCCCCGCAAGGGCCACCACACAATTGGTGCCTCTTGCCTTGGTTACAATTGAGATTGATCACAAGAACAAGTGAGAAAGAAAAGAATGCGATCCAAGCGCAAGAGCTCGAAAGAACACAAGCAAATCACTCTCTCTAATCACTATGGTGTTGAGTGGAATTTCGAGAGGACTTGATCTATTTGGTGTGTCTAGAATTGAATGCTAGAGCTCTTGTAGTAGTTGAGAAGTGGAAAACTTGGATGGCAATGAATGTGGGGTGGTTGGGGTATTTATAGCCCCAACCACCAAAAGTGACCGTTGCTGGAAGCAGTCTGTTCGATGGCGCACCGGACAGTCCGGTGCACACCGGACAGTCCGGTGCCCCTGCCACGTCACCATTGCTGTTGGATTCTGACCGTTGGAGCTTCTGACTTCTGGGCCCTCCTGGGTGTCCGGTGCACACCGGACATGTACTGTTTGATGTCCGGTGCACCGGTATGGGCGATCCTGACGTCTACGCGCGCTGCGCGCGCATTAAATGCACCGCAGGGAGCCGTTGGCGCCGCAGAGAGCCGTTGCTCCACTGGCACACCGGACAGTCCGGTGCACACCGGACAGTCCGGTGAATTTTAGCGGAGCGGCTGCCGCGCGAACCCGAGGCTGGCGAGTTCCGAAGACCGCGTTTCCTTGGAGCACCGGACATGTCCGGTGCACACCGGACAGTCCGGTGAATTATAGCCCGCCGGCTTCCGAGAATTCCCGAGGGCGAAGAGTTTGAATTGGAGTTCTCTGGGCGCACCGGACACTGTCCGGTGCACACCGGACAGTCCGGTGCCTTCAGCCAGAGATGCCTTCGGTTGCCTCGTTGCTCCTCTGTTGAATCCAGCACTTGGTCTTTTTATTGGCTAAATGTGAACCTTTTGCACCTGTGTAGCTTATGCACTAGAGCAAACTAGTTAGTCCAATATTTGTGTTGGGCAATTCAACCACCAAAATTATTTAGGAACTAGGTGTAAGCCTAATTCCCTTTCAGCTGGTCCGGTGGCCGACACCGAAGACGCCACCCAGGAGGGCGTACAAGATACTGTGGAGGTGGTGGCCGAGCGCTTCTAGCGAGATCCTGCCGATGATGAGTAGTCCATTCTGCAGAGACAAGACAAGGGTTCCGCTGGGGTGTGGCTTGTAATAGCTTTTGATTTCGAAAGACACTCTTGAGAAGTATTAATCTAACAGTGACAGAACTTAGCTGTATGCTATTTGTCTTTGCTGTGTGCGTCGTTACCAACTTTCTCCCTGGTACTTGGCCCCCCTGGGATGTAGGCTCAACGTGTCGAGGCTAGATGCCAGTATACTTAAGAAAGAATTGGTGACCTGGCCCCCAGGAAGTAGTCTCGACTGGGACCTGGACCTGCACATAGCCTTGGCTAGGAAGCTTTAGTAGTGCACCCATAGGACCCATTAACTAGTATCTTTTATCCTTTGATTCACGCAACAGGACCTGCAGGTTTTAGACTGGGAAGCCAATCCGTGTGTCCGAACCCCCTGGATCACAGCTCCGAATACTAGGGCACCGGTCGCAGAGTGGTGGAGCGTGAAGGCTTAGGGTACGGGACCAGGCTAAGCGGCTACACAGCTCCGGACCACCCCAAGAGGCGTATGTCCATTCTCTAGAACCGGACCCCAGGTTGCCAGACCCACAGGACTATAGTTCCAAGTACTAGGGTACCCGTCACAAAGTGGTGGGGCGTGCAGGATTAGGGTACGGAACCAAGCTAACCTCTACACAGCTCCGAACCACCCTAGAAGACGAGCATCCGCTCCCTAGAACAGGCCCCCAGGCTGCCGGACCCCATGCTGAGGGGTCCTAAACTGCAGGCTTGGCTACTCAATTCGGATGTCATTATACTAGCAAGGGTTGGAACCGTATGGGTGGGTTAGATAAAAAATAATGGTTGTAAACTCAAGCAGAATAAAACCGATACAAAAACAAATCTGGGGGTGAATCTTTTTCTTATAACTTTGATGTAGATGAGTGTAGGCCAACAGACCGGATTTATGAGGGCGGACCTCACTGAGTTGACGTATAAATATGCGGGATCTAGTTACAAAGGAAGAAAAATAGAACCCCCAGATTTGTTTTTATGGGTAAAACTTATGGAGATGCTCTATGTTCTAAGGGTTGGGAAGAGGCTCTCCTTTAGTTGTAGCAAGGCGGACACACCCGGGCCGGCATATTTCCGTCACCTTAAAGGGTCCCTCCCAGCTGGGGGAGAGTTTGTGCAGCCCTTCTTGGTTCAGTACTCACCTAAGGACCAGGTCCTCGACCCCGAGCTCCCTACTATGCACGAACCGTTGGTGGTAGCACCTGAGCGCCTGGTTGTACCGTGCATTTTGAATTGCCGCTCGCCATCTGCGCTCGTCGATGAAGTCCACAATTCCACATCCTCATGCCGTAGTTTTTCCTGCATAGACTCATCGAAAGCTTGGACCCGTGGGGAGCCCATAATAATTTCCGAGGGAAGACAGGCTTCGGCCCTGTAGACCAGGAAGAATGGGGTCTCCTCGGTAGCTCGGCTGGGTGTGGTCCGGTTCCCCCACAGCATGGATGGCAGCTCATTGACCCAATTTGCACCATGCTTTTTCAAGCAGTCATAGGTGCGTGTCTTGAGTCCCCTGAGGATTTCTGCATTTGCCCTCTCCACCTGGCCGTTGCTCCTGGGATGAGCCACGAACGCATAGCAGAGCTGGGTGCCGATGCCCTCGCAATACTCCTGGAAGAGCCGACTTGTAAACTGGGTCCCGTTATCCGTAATGATATGGCTTGGGACCCCAAATCTACAGACAATCGACCTGAGGAAAGCAACAACAACACCCTGGGTGATGTTGACCACAGGGGTGGCCTCTGGCCACTTGGTGAACTTGTCGATGGCGACGAAGAGGTACCGGTACCCACCGACGGCCCTGGGGAATGGTCCTAGGATATCCACCCCCCATACGGCGAATTGCCAGGAGGGCGGAATCATCTGTAGAGCTTGAGCTGGTGTGTGTATCTGCTTTGCGTGGAATTGACACGCCTTGCAGGACTTTACCATCTTAGCTGCATCCTGGAGGGCGGTTGGCCAGTAGAAGCCGTGCCGGAAGGCCTTACAAACCAGTCTACAGGATGATGAATGACTTCCGCACTCTCCTCCATGGATCTCCGTGAGCAACTCACGGCCCTCCTCCTGGGTAATGCACCGCATGAGGATGCCGTTGGTGCCACGACGGTAGAGATCCCCTTCCACCACCGCGTCGCGTTTAGCCAACCGCACTATGCGCTCTGCAGACATATGATCTTCAGGAAGGATATTTTCCTTCAGGTAGTCCCGGATCTCGAAGATCCATGCATCGGGACCACTTTGAGATACTGGCTATGGCGTTAAGGGGCTGGTAGGATCCCCTGTAGCACACACAGTCTTCAGTGGGTTCTGTAGATGGGATGCCACCGGGACCGCTAGCTTCGAGGTGCTAGTCACGCCCCCTTCGCCCAGTTCGGCAGGCTGGGCGGTGGGTCTCAGCAGCCGTCGTTTGAAGACGCCCTCGGGCACGGGTGCCCAAGTTGATGCCCTCACGAAGAGGTCATCTACCGCTGAGTTGTCAGCCCGAGGAACATGTTGCAGTTCCAGGGCCGTGAAGTCTTTTTCCAGCTTCCTCACGTGAAGAAGGTAAGCTGCGAGCCTGGGCTCGTTGCAGCTACATTCCCCACGGACTTGCTTGATGATCAGCTGGGAGTCCCCCTTCACTAGGAGCCGGCGGATCCCCAGGGATAGGGCGGCCATCAAGCCGAAGATCAGTGCTTCGTACTCTGCCATATTGTTGGTGGCCTTGAACTTAAGGTGCACCATGTACTTCACTTGATCTCCACTCGGGTCGATGAGAACCACTCCGGCTCCGCCAACTTGTTGACGGGCGGATCCATCAAAGAAGAGCGTCCAGTGAGGCTTGGTGAAGACCGGACCCCTGGGCTCCGCAGGCGTGGGGTCCGAATCAGGATCCGGACCCCCAGGAACGCTCGGGGGAGGCGTCCACTCCACGATGAAGTCAGCCAGGACCTGGCTCTTGACGGCGTGGCGAGGCTGGAAGTCCAGCTAGAACTCTGTGAGCTCCGCGGCCCACTTGGTGATGTTGCCTACAGTGTTAGAGTTGTGGAGGATGGCCCTTAACGGAAAGGAGGTCACCACCACGACGGTCGCTCTCGCCACTGGAGTCAGAGTCCCCGGTGAAGACGTCCTTCAGGACCCCCTCGGGTGACTCATACCCGAGGTCCCGTTCTCCGGCGGCCACGTCACCGTCGTCGACCCTCTCCTTGCTAGGTCGGCGACGAGGTGGGGAACCATCCTTGGAGGTCTGCTCACGCCGCTCACTGACGCGCTTCGCGAGCTTGATGATCTTGCGGCACTCTGAGGCGCTGTGGGCGGCTGTTGGGGTGCACAGGGCATGAGCCGCTGTTGCCTCCCTGTGGCCGTGGGCGCTTGTTGCGCTCGTTCTGGCCCCCGGTCGTAGCTGCGACGACCGGAGCAGCAGTTTGCGGCCTCTCGTGGCCGCGGTTCTTCTTCTTTTTCTTTTTGCCATCTCGGGTGACGGCACCCGAGCCACCCATCTGGGCAACCCCAGTCTGTGGTGTCGAGTGCCATGCTCGGCCCTCGGCGGCTTTGGCGCATTTGTCGGCCAGAGCGAAGAGCATGGTGACAGTTTCCACGTCATGCGTGGCCAACTTCTCCAGCATCTTCTCATCACGTACTCCCTGGCGGAAAGTGGTGATGATGGAAGCATCGGAAATACGAGGTATACTGCCTCATACCTTGGTGAAGCGGGAGATGAAGGCCCAGAGAGTTTCCCCGGGTTCCTGCCTCACTGTATGGAGGTGGGCCTCCACGCCATGTTGTTAATAAGCGCTGGCGAAGTTCGCTATGAACCGCGCGCAGAGCTCTTCCCAGGAGTAGACCGATCCCGGGGTAAGGTTCATGAGCCAAGTCCGGGCGGGCCCAGACAAGGCTACATGGAAATATGTTGCCATTACGGCGGCGTGTCCACCTGCTGCCGTAATAGCGGTGACGTATACCTGCAAGAATTCCGATGGGTTTGACGTACCGTCGTACTTTTCCGGCAGGTGCGGCCGAAACTTGGATGGCCAAGTCACCGCGCGGAGATGATCTGCCAGAGCGGCGTAGCCCACGCCGGCCAACGGGACACTCGCCTGAATTCGGGCACCCTTTGGGGTTTGCGGCACAACCGCGGAGAAGTCTAGGTCGAGGTTGCGACCCTTGACGTTCTGCCGGCGCTCACGTGCCCTCTCCAAAGAGACGCGGGCATCCTCGCCTGCCCGCCTACAGTTAAGTTCTGCCCGCAGGTCATCAGGCCTCTCCAGAGAGATTGGAGCGTCCTCCCCCGCACGCCTGCGGTTGAGCTCTGCCCGCAGGTCCTCAGTCGGTACAGCCCTCACCGAGGGTGAGCGCACTGACGCCAATGCCTCATGTTGACGCTGGGATGATCGAGGCCTGGGCCTGGCTGAGCTAGAATGCGCCATGCCGAGCAGACGGTCGACATCGTCACACCACTGCTTCATGGCCCCTAGCGAGGCAGTGGAGCTAGGAGGGTGGCGCAGCAATTCCCTAGTCGCAGACGGTGCCCCGGGTGCAGCCCTTGACGCTCTGGACGTCTGCGTAGGAGTGTGCTGCCACGAAGAGTGCACAGCAGCAGCACCAGGCGCAGGGCGGTTGAAGGCTCGTGGCGTGGAAGACGCAACTTCTTCCTCCGTCGGGAAATCCTCGGGAATGAAGTCGTGGTGCTCGACGATATGGACCATGGTGTTGAGCAGAAAAACAAGCAAAAACCTAATGCCAAACCCCCTACCTGGCGCGCCAAATGTTGGAGAAGAAATTCTCCGGCCGGATGGCGGAATGCACCCGCCCTAAATCCTAAGATGAAGAGGGGCCTAAGCGTTTTGCCTCTCTGCTAGTTGGTCGAAGAACGCGAGTGAACATGAGGATTTAGAGTGGTTCGGGCCGCCGGAGCATAATACCTTACTCCACTGTCTGTGTGTTGTATTGGGAGTGAGCAAGAGCTTCTGAGAGTTTGAGTCTGTAGAACCTAGAGAACTTGTCTTGTAACATTGTGTGCCTTCCCTTTATAGCTCAAGGGAGGCACATACAAGGATGCCGGGCCCCAACATGTGGGCCCAGGAACATAATGGAAGGAATACCTGGAGTAACTAATGCAGGTGACGTCTGTGCAATCTTTTGGCTCATGTTGTCCGCAGCACGCGCAGTACTGATACGTGGCGGTAGCTTCCTTGGTAACGTACGAGTGATGATGAGCGCAGTGCACACGGCAGCATGGGCGTGCTGCCTGCCAATGGAATGGACAGGCACGCCGCCTGCAGAATGGACAGGTCTCATTAAATGCTGAGGCGGCACACTGCTTGCCAGTGGAATGGACAGGTCGCCGCCTGACAGCAGAATAGACATGTCTCATTAAATGCTGTGGTGGCACATCGCCTGTTAGTGGAATGGATAGGCGGCGCGCCTTATCCGCATTTAATGCAGAGACCGCGCAGCCCAGAGGCCTTACGTCAAGCTCCGCCCGTTGGCTTATGTCACGCAGAGTAGGCCACGCGGCAGCATCTGGTCTCCGCGTGGGCGAGGAGTAGAAGTGTACGCGGACAGGTCCGCACCAGACTAGGTCTGGACACGTGTCGGTGCCGGACCCCCACCTGGGTCCTGTTCAAGGCTCGTGTATGTTCTGTCCTGGGACCCTGGGACCCCACTGTGGGCGACCCGGACCCCATACGGGGGGGTCTGGATCCTATTCCAGAGGTCCGGCTTGCACACGTGGAGGTCCGGGACCAACCTTGGGGGTCAGGACTGTATATCCGGGGGGTCCGGCGCTCTCCCGTGGGGGGTCCGGACTCACTGTTGAAGCTTTGGAGTATGCCACCTTCTCCGGACACGTGGCACCGTCGGACCTGCCCACGTGGCGGAGTCGGGCGCTGTTGTGGACCCAGAATAGCCGCCTGAGATTGGGGCGAGCCGTGGCTTGGTCCCACACACAGCACTTCTACCACACGACTAAGGGATAGTCGCGTGGGTTCTTTGCCTTTATACAGTAGCAGGGGGTACCCTAGTTTCAGGGTATCGACAAAGTTCATATGACTTATTTTAGAAACTTGAGCTCACAAACTTTCTCTTATTTGGTCTCTGTATGGTGGAATTATGTCATTTTATATTCTCTGTTCATTCAATCAGTCGTTGTGAACTCTCTTCTAATCGCTCACTTCATTGGTCGTGTTGTACCAAGATATATTGCATGCAGTAAATAATAACATCAGTTAACCAAATCAAAAAATATTATACGGAGAGCGGAGACAATCAATAAAAAATCTTGAATTTTTTGGTGGATAGTTTACGTGGGTATTGTTGTAAGCCGTCGCAATGCACGGGCAACTGACTAGTTATTTTGTATTTGGCAGTATACAGATTTAAACAAGTCGAACCACACTAAAATAAAATTATTTTCACCTTTCCGATCACTGTTGAACATAAAAGCTCCAATATGAGGTGATTACATGCAATAAAATGGAAATAACCAAACTACTTGCCTATGCAAGACAAGTAAACAACAGTTTTTACTTGTCTATACAAGATAAGCAAACACCAGAACTTGTTATGTTGCCTTCAGTTGCACCATGTAAGCTCTAATACACTCTAAAATGATAAGGATCGAGATACTCAAAAGAATGTTAAATTAGGCTAATTTAAAAATTCTCGCACCAAATAAATGGTCTGTTTGGGACAACTTTTTTGGAAGATATAAGAATCTAGATATCACGAGGACTTGCGTGCGGAGAAAGATGAAGGGGTCTGCATGGTTTAGGGTTTAGGAAGCGCCAAATTTCTCTCATCACGATGACTTGATGGATTCATCATTCACATTGATTTGGATAATTTTCAATTGAACTATTCTTACAGAAGCAGATTGATAAGCGAAACATTTGGCTGCCAAAAGCTGATTCTAACGGCCATAATCTGACTAGAAGCCAAAACAAACACGTAAAAGTTTTGCATCTCTTGTGACTAAAAGTGTTTTCTAACTAATGCGTAAAGGTTTTGCACCCGAAGTACCAACTCTATTCTAGCATGTTGATTCTAGTAATACAAATACATAATTAAAGCTAGTGTTGTCAAGATCGAGCCCTAGTTAAGCTTCTTCACACACTTTTGGGCGTTTATCTTAACTAGGTTAGGCATGACCTAAGTGCAAATCAAGTTATTTAAGCATGAATTATATTACAGTGGAATGAAAGAGAAAACAAAAATCATTTCTTTGTAAAATTTCTTAAATCAAGAATATTTAGATCATACCTCAACATACAAAATCGTGTTTAATCTAAAGGTTTTGTGAAGATATTTGTCAATTGATCTTTCGTCCTCACTCCTTCTAGTGAAATATCACTTTTTGATACATGATCTCTAAGTAAGTGATGACGAATATATATGTGCTTCGTGCAAGAGTGTTGAACTAAGTTGTTAGCAAGTTTCACAACACTCATTATTACACAAAAGGGTACCTTTTTTAGAATTACACCATAGTCTAGAAGGGTTTATTTCATCTAAAGGATTTTACATATCAAGCACCTATGGTGATATATTTCGCCTCGATGGTGGAGAAGGCAACACAATTTTGCCTTTTATATGTCTAATACACTAGTGATCTATAAAACATATGGTACCCTTTGGAAGTTCTTTTCCTATCAATTTTGCAATATGCATAATCTAAATCAGAATAGCCAATGAGTTGGAAACTATCTTCATTAGGATAGCAACGGTCAGTGCTTTGTGTGTGTGCTTAAGGTACCTAAGGATTATTTTAACAACAACTAAGTGAGGCTCATTAGGATTAACTAAAAATCTAGCATACATACAAAAACTAAACATGATACCAAGCCTAGATGTAGTTAAATATAACAAAATACTAACAATAGAATAGTAGACCGTTTGATCAACCAGTTTACCTCCCTCGTCTAGGTTGAGATGTTCATTTGAAGGCATTGGTGTCTTGATTGGCTTGCATTCATCCATATTGAATCACTTTAGAAGATCCTTGGTATACTTTTCTTAAGAGATGAAATTCCTTCACTCATTTTCTTGACTTGAAAACCAAGAAAGAATGTAAGCTTTTTAATCATTGATATCTTGAACTCCTCTGATATCAATTTATCAAATTCTTCACAATAGTCCTCATTTATGAAGCCAATTATAATACCATCAACATATACTTCACAAATGAACATATCACCATCATTCTTTTAGTGAATAGTATGGTGTCAACCATCCCAATTTTAAGCCCTTTTCAATAAGGAAATCTCGAAGGTGCTCATACCATATCCTTGGTGCTTGCTTGAGCCCATATAACACCTTTGATAAGCTATAAACATGGTTAGGATATATAGGGCATATAATTATGGGGAATTAATCAACATAGACTAGTTCATTTATGAAGTCATTTAAAATACAATTTTATTATCCATTTGGATTTTGGAAAATATGGAGAGCTAATCAACATAGATTAGTTCATTTATGAAGGTCATTAAAATGCACTTTTAATATCCATTTGGAATAATTTTATGTTATGATTGGATGCATATAAAAGAATATATTGATGGCTTCAAGTCTTGCAATTGGTGCAAAGGTCTCTCTAAAATCTAATCCTTCAACTTGAGAAGACCCCTTTACCACTAGCATTGTCTTGTTCCATACAATTATGGCTCGATCATCTTGCTTGTTGTGAACACCCACTTTTTTCTAATGACTCTTACATCTTGTGATCCCTCGTCAAGTGTTCATACTTCATTGCGAGTAAAGTTATTTAACTCTTCATGCATGACATTCAACCAATTTGGATCCTTGAGAGCTTTATCTATGCTAGTAGGTTCAATACAAGAAACAAAAGAGTTATGTCTAATAAATGAAGTTTTTTGAGATGACTCATTATATCTCTTGAAGGACTCCTAATGGTGAGATCTTGTGGGTGAGCTTGTAGTAGTGTAGTCCTTATTTCAACCACTTAGGTGGAGACTTTGAAGCATCGACATCTTGAGCTTATGTCACCATTTGATATTGAGAGACATCTTCATTTGGTTGCCTCCCAATTTGCCATAATCTTATGGCACATTTTATTAAGATGACATATTATTCATCTTGTTTAGGTTTGATGGCTCCAAACTGGCATATTCTTCATAGCCTCTATCAAAGGTTCATCTACTGCATCATCAAGATTCTCATGCGCTCCTTAGGAGCCATATTAGGACCTAGATAGCTAGAGGGGGGTGAATAGCCTATAAAAATGTTCTACAAACCCATGAATTGTTCACTAGAATTTGTATGATTATAAATAAAGTTGGAGCAGAAGAAAATACTTGCTTTAGCTCTAGTTTACCTTGTGCAAGCCCCTAGACAAAACTAGTAGCTTGATCTCTAGTGGATAATGAATGAAGTAAGCTACTTACTAGCAAGAGAATAACAACATATTACTCTGTATAATGTACACAAAGCTAGTAGATCAAATATTACATTACAAGTAGATAGACGTAATTGCAACAGTAAGCAAGGAATGCAAACTACACATGATAAGAAATGACATAAGATATATCCCTATATTTGGTTGCTTGATGACAACCTATGTCCTTATTGTGACAAGTTCAAACTAGGTGGTTCACACACTAATTGGCATAACACACCAAACCCACTATGAGGGCACTATAAGAATCAGCCCAAGTCACTCTATTAGTGCCATAAGATGCAAAAACTATATGTGATGCACTAGGAGCTCTCCAATCTTGCCTAAATGATGAACTAGAAGTTGCAAGTGAGTGTGTGTTGTTCTCAACTGTAAGGAGTGACAGGATGCTAGCCAACATTAGCCTAGGGGTCTATATATAGCCCCGACTTGAAATCTTGCCCATTAATTCTTGGTGCATAGAAATTGGTGGCACCAGACATATTCAATGCAATCACCAGTACCTGCACCAGACATGTCTGATGCCTTCTCAATGGCTATAAACTAGTCATTAACCATGTCAGGTATCTTGTACGATCCTCCCCAGAAACGTCTAATGAGTGTTAGGCTAAAAGTGTGTACTTACATGCTCTCCGAGCGACCTATCTGATGTGGTATTCTGTTCTACACCAAACACGTCTGGTGCACTATAGAGATGAAGTGTGTCTGCGATTTTGTATCTAATGCAATCCGATGTACCACCAGACATGTTCGGTGCCTTCTAGTAATAGAGCATTTTCTCTTCTCTTATTAGGTGTGCTAACTCTCAATTATTTTGCCAAACATATTAGAGCATAGTAAGCATTTTCCAAAGTATTTTAATATTTTTTGCTTGCTTTCATGTGTATTGCATATGATTCCTACACCTAGTGGCACTAGAGAGAATTGTCTAATTAGACTCCTCTGTTACTAGTATGACCATCTAACCTAAATCCGATCACACACTTTATTGTGTCTTGACTAGCCAAACAAAACACCCTTGTTATAACTTTACCTTGAGCCCTCATAATTTTCCTTTCTCCTTTCTCTTTTTATGTTGAGCACTTATTTATCCTTTGTGATCATTACCATTTTTCTTATGGTTGCCAATCTTGTTCAATCTTAAATGTAGCTCTAACCTATCTTATTCACAACCCTTAAGGTAAAGGTCAGTCTACTAGTTATCTCAATTATCAAAACCGCACATGAAGATTTTAAGCCATCAATTTATCAAACTCCGCGTCATATGACCTAGTACAAATATATGAGAAACCTGTACGAGCTTACCTCAGTAAAGCATCCCTCGAAGAAACTAGCCTAGACATGATAAAAATTAGTGCATACCTTTTTATGGGGATAACGGCAATGGAGCAACTGAGGTTGTGTGGAATGAGCAAGTTTAGCTGGTATGTGCTCGGTCTGAATAGTACAATCATCTGGAGGATGTGTTGATAGCTGAAGCGCTAGCAATAATAGATGGACTTCACGTGGTTGATTTTTATAAACAGCTTTTTGGACCATCTACTCCTTGTGCGATGAAGTTATGCGAGAATTTCTGGAAGGTAGAAGTGAATTATCAATTGAGGAGGCCATTCACCTGATTAGGCCTTTTGATGAAGAGGAGATAAAACAGGCGATTGACCTTATGCATGTTGACTCTGCCCCGGGTCCAAATGGGTTTGGAGTGGCCTTCTTCAAAAACTTTTGGCATATAATCAAAGGAGATCTTATGAAAATGTTTAGAGATTTCCATGGAGGAAATTAGATATTCAGAGGCTGAATTATGGGGTCATCTCCTTGGTTCCAAAAATTAAAGATGCCACCTCGATTAAGCAATATCGTCCAATTTGTCTTCTTAACGTTGATTTCAAAATTTTCACCAAAGTCCTTTCTAGTAGGCTTGCCCAGGTAGCCAAGGTGGCTGTTGGGGGCAATCAAACAGGCTTCATAAAAAACAGAAACATTCTTGAAGGAGTAGTGATACTTCATGAGGTAATTCATGATTTGAAATTAAAAAAGCAGAGAGGTCTGATTCTGAAGATTGATTTTGAGAAAGCCTATGATAAGGTTAGATGGAATTTTTTAGCTGAGGTCTTAAATTGAAGAAGTTCCCGGACAGATGGACCAATATGGTTATGAGAACAGTGGAGAATGGGAAAGTGTGTGTGAACATTAATGGTGAGAGGAGTAAATATTTTAAGACTTTTAGGGGTCTTAGGCAGGGCGACCCTCTCTCCCCTTTACTTTTCAATTTGGTGGCTGATGCCCTTAGTGTGCTGTTGGATGTAGGGATTGCCAAAGGGCACATCTCTGGAGTTTTGAACGATGTTCTACCAGGAGGTATTTCACATATACAATACGCAGATGACACAGTGATTATGATTGATGGGTCAAAAAAAATCAATTTTAAATCTGAAATTAATTTTGTATTGCTTTGAATGGTTATCAGGGCTGAAAATAAATTTTCATAAAAGCGAGGTCTTTGTGTTTGGAGCTGATGACCAGGAGGAAAAAGAGATGGCCAATATGCTTAACTGTTCCCTGGGATCCTTTCCGATGAAATATCTAGGTATATCTATCTCTGATCATAACATTAACTCAGTAATCTCGGAGCCTATTTTGGAGAAAATGAGGAAAAGGCTAGACCCATGGAAGGGCAAGCACCTCTCTTCTGGTGGGAGATTAATTCTAACTAACTCCTGTCTCAGTAGTCTACCTATGTATTGCATGGGTTTTTATCTTCTCCCTAAAGAGTTTCATTATAAAATGAATTCAATTAGATCTAACTTCTTTTGGCAAGGAGCTGAAAAGAAAAAATGCTATCACATGGCCAAATGGGAGATGGTAACTAGGCCAAAAGACCAAGGTGGTCTTGGCATCCTTGATAGCAGATTGATGAATAAATGTTTGCTGGTAAAATGGATATGGAAAATTGTTCAGGGGTCTAATGATACTTGGTTCAAACTTATCAAAGGAAATACATGACCAAAGGAAATTTTTTCCTGTCATCGGATAGAGATGCGTCTCAATTTGGAAAGGGTTGCACAAGGTTAAACACCTATTCAAATGGGGTGCTATTAATAAAGTTAGGGACGGGGAAGGTACCCTCTTTTGGAAAGATACCTGGTGGGGGGATGTGCCCCTAAAATTAGTATATCCCAGATTCTTTGACATATGCATGGACAAAAATGCCAGAGTTGTAGATTATTATGAGGAAGGGGAGTGGCATATCGACCTCAAGCGGCCCCTGACGATTGCTGATTTTCAGGTTTGTGATGAACTTGTTACTAAGCTTGTCGATCAGGAGCTCACTCATGGGAGAGATGAGGTGGTATGGGTACTGGACAAATCTAAAACTTTCACTACTCAGTCTTTGTATAGGTTTATGACTGATGGAGGGATTAGAAAAGATTATATATATAAATATTTGGAAGTCCAAGGTGCCCTTGCGGATTAAAGTTTTTTTGTGGCAATTATGTAACCGGAAAATTCAGGCAGGCGTGGTGCTTAAAAGGAAAGGTTGGAAGGGTAGTGATCGTTGTGCTTTATGTCAAAAGCAAGAAACTGTGGATCATATATTCTTTCAGTGCTCCTTGGCATATTTTGTGTGGAGTTGTTTGAGGCAGGTATTTGGAAGGAACAATATTCCCAGCTCAGTGGAAGAGATGTTCTGTTGCAGGAGTGAAGTGAAACCTAAGTGGACTTCTCTTTTCGTTTATTTCTGCTTGCAGGCATGGTTTGGGCCTTATGGCGTAATAGAAATAAAATGGTGTTCGAGAGAGAGTTCCCCTGCAGCCCTTTTGTAATCTTCCGTGATGTTGTTTCGTTTTTGCAGAAATGGAAGGTGTTGCTATCTGAAGATGACCAAAGCATGCTAGAGAAGAAGGTAGAGGAGGTGCAGTCTTGGATCTTCAGCTTCAAGAGTGTTGATGGAGGGGGAAGCGACATAGTAGTGATTTGAAGTATTAGAAGAACTTTGTTAGAGATTTCTCAAACGCTTTCTGGAGTGTTTCAGAGTGTTCTACTCTTAGCTGGTGGTTCAACTTTGCTGGGAGGAAAATTCTGGAGGTTTTTCTTTTTCTTTTTGGAGGAGTTCATGGCTCCTGTGTGCTGTCTATATTACTTCTAGCTGATCGGTTCACTGATTGAATCTTGGCTATGCTAGTCTATAGTTTTCTTTAGTTCTGGTGGTTGGTGGTCTGATGATTGTAAACTGGTATCCCCAGTATGTGTTTGAACATTGTTATATGCTTTCTTAAAAGCAGAGTAAAATCTCGTTTCAAAAAAAATAATAGATGGACTTCATGGCACAGCGATGCAGAATCTCGCATGCTATTATGGAACCGGACAACATCGTGATAGTTCAGCTACTGATCATCAGATGGAGGCCGGTCTGCGGCAGCTGGAATCTGACGTGATATCCGAGGGCTGCAAAGACTTGTTTCTTTAGTGTTTACTTTTGCAAATCATGAGGCAAATGAAGCAGCGGACTGCTGTGCACCTACTGGCCCATCGATCATATGCGTGTATGAATGGCAGCACCGTTAGCTAATGATTGTAATCCTGTAAACTCAAATAAATACTTCCTCTATCCCAAAATAAAATCTGTTTTACTAATTTAGTTGATTCATACAATAATTAATAAATTTATTTTATATATGTTTCTAAATTTATTATTATCCATTTAAATATAAACATAAAAATTAATAGCTAAAATAACTCATATTTTAAGACGGAGAGTTCAAATATCTGCTTAAAAACGATCGGGACGGGATTGTCTTTGCGAGCAGCAGTATTTTACTCGTCGCAGTTAGCAAGCAGGTTCAGCAGACCAGCTTTATAGCGAGCGCAGCAACCTTCTTCCGGTCGTCGCAGCAGTATTTTACAATGTAAATATTTTAAATTAATATAAGTATATAACCTAAACTAAACAACTAACACAACTAAATATTATAAATAATAGAAAATAAGATTTATAGATAACAATTAAATTTAACCTAATTAAACTAAATACAATAGTTAACATTGTAACCTAATCATAAAACATATGCATCAACATATACACAGTGGCGGACCTAGAATTTTTATATAGGTGTGTCGCAACAAAATTTTCATATAGAATTCTATATAATTTCATAATAAATAAATTTGGTAAACAGATCGATATATAGATATAATGTTTAACATTCAACAATTAAGTGAAAGTTGCATATATTAAACATAAAGATTGTAATGCTACTTACCTGCCCTACGTTTTCTTAACGCTATGAAGTCTCAATTATATCTTATTCATCCATTTTAAAGAAAATATCCCTCTCAATATATGTAACAAGACAATCATCCAATATATAATAATATATTATATATATATATATATATATATAGGGCAGTTATAACGGGAGTCCTGGGCTTCCAATAGTTAAAGGAAGCCCAGGCCGACCACCCCTGTAAACTGGTTCAACCAGCGCGCCCAAACAGGCTGTCGGGTGCGCCACCTGCCCCACGTCTGTTAGCGCAAAAAAAAGGAATGCATGCATGAGTCAAACACGATCCAATGCATGCGCATAAATTTAGGAAAGATATGTGCGGCAGTTTCTGTTTTTAAAATCCTTTATTTCCTCCATAAATTTAGGATCGCTGCAACAGCCATGCAGCTAGACGCGTAAGGACCATTTTATGATATATACTGAGACTAAATATGCTACACTGTGTTAATAATTATAGCAATTTGATATACTGCGTAAAATCTGTTACCGGCTGCATGCACACGAATTTATGATAAAAATAATGTGCAGTGAAAGGAAATGAATTACACGCATATAAACAAAAAATCGTATTTAATGTTTTATTTCCTTCATAAATATAAGATCCCTCCAACAGTCATGCAGCTAAAACACATTAAATCTAGTTTATGATATATACTGATACAAATTATACTACATGGTGTAGGTATTTATGCAATTCGTTACACTGCGTAAAAAATCTGGCATGTTGTTCACTGGTGGACGCACCTCCGGGTTGGAGCGTAATAACCTTAAGTTTTGAGCATAAAATCCCTCAATTATAAGCGTATATACCGAGCCAATGTGAGAGGTTGATAGCTCTAGTAGGTTGTTATTACGATCCTATTTTTATGGCAGATCCGAAAAACATGGCAGTCGCATGCATGCGGTTATACAGATCCTAAAATTATAGCAAAATGCATGCATGAGTCAAACACGTTTCCTTGCATGCGCGTAAATTTAGGAAAGATATGTGTGGCGGTTTCTATTTTAAATGCTTTATTTCCTCTATAAATTTAGGATCGCTGCAACAGACATGCAACTAAAACTCGTAATGACCATTTATGCTATATACTTATACTAAATATGCTACACTGTGTAGATAATTATGCAATTCGGTATACTGCGTAAAAATCTGCTACAGGCTGCATGCACACGAATTTATGATGGAAAGAATATGCAATGAAAGGAAATGAATTGCATGCATAGAAACAAAAAAAATCACATTTAATGTTTTATTTCCTTCATAAATATAGGATCCCTCCAACAGCCATGCAACTAAACGCATTAGAACTAGTTTATGATGTATACTGAAACAAATTATACTACACGGTGTAGGTATTTATGCAATTCCTTACACTGCGTAAAAAATCTGGCATGTTATTCACTGGTGGACGCATCTCCGGGTGGAGCGTAAAAACCTTAAGTTTTGAGCATAAAATCCCTCAATTGTAAGCGTAAATACCGAGTCAATTAGAGGTTGATAGCTTTAGTAGGTTGTTATTACGATCCTATTTTTATGACAGATCCGAAAAAACATGGCAGCCGCATGCATGCGGTTTCTATTTTTATACAGATCCAAAAATTATGGCAAAATCGTGGGAGTTTCCATTGCATGCGCGCAAATTAAGAACAGCATAAATCAAGGAATTGCCTTTCCAATGTGCATGCAGTAAACCAGTGGCGGAGCTCTAGAAAATTGACGCCCCGGGCCACTTTTAAAAAGCTCTTTAAGATATCGTGTGGCTAAACATACCGCTAAAACATAATATAAGACAAACATAGACTAAAGTAATATTATCTCAATTCAGCACCTTAAAATACAACAAAACTTGATAAAAAGTTAAAATTACCTAATTAAAGATGATTTGATCCTTCCTCGCATCTAATAGCTTCACATGAATTTAAACCTACACATTGCATCAATTTGCTTAATTGGCATGCAAAGATCGGGATCAACGATAACTTGATCAACAATAAAATGAACTTATGTTTTTGTCCTCTTCGTTCTCTTGTTTTGATGTCAATCTACAATTACAAAGTAATAATGCAACATTTACCAAACAACATATAGTTAGAGTCTTAATTCTTGCACCAGGACAGTCGGACAACAAGGGGAAGCTGACAGGTCGGCGCGGCATCGTGATTCTGGAATTCTGGAATAGTGGGTGGCTCCGTGGCTGACCTGTGGAATCCGGAGTTGGTGATGTCGTCGGCCGCCGTGGAGGAGCCGAGCCGTCGGTGAGGGGCGAAAAACACAGGCCCACGACGGACCGTGGAGGGAGGCAGGAAACAGGGCGCAGGGCCACAGGGAGGTGAGGAGGTCGCCTCGCTGGTTGCTAGATCCATGGAGGGCGCGCAACGGCCATCAAGCTCGTCATAGTGGGCACCGGCCACCAACGACCAGCCGTCGACCTCGAGGGCGCGCAACGGCCGTCGAGCTCGTCGTAGTGGGCACTGGCGACCCGCGACCGGACGTCAACCTCAAGTCCTCGAGCAAGCAGCAGAACGCTAGCCGTCACGGCAAGGTTGAGGCTAGGTCGAGGAGGATTGCAACCGGCCAGCCGCCATACGCTCAGGCAAGGATAACTGGGCCAGATTTTTTTAGACCGAAAAAACCTAAGTATAAGTGGATTATTTGGGCTACGACCCGGGCCATGGCCCAGGTGGCCCGGGGCCCAAATCCGCCCCTGCAGTAAACTGATATACGAACTCTGTGTTAAAGCATAAAATCATATAGTTTTTAGCGTAAATAATACATGTGGTAGGCATAAAACACAATAAACGAAAAGAAAAATGCGCCGGATCAGAGGATGTCACGCGCGATCATCGCTGCGCGCATCTCGCCCCTTCCGTGACGTCGCTCGCTCGAACATCGCGCCTCATACGTCGCCGTCGCTACTCGCACGTCGACGGGCGTCGCTTGCTCGCCGGCCTTGGAAGTGCCGCCTCCTCGGGGCTTCAGGGACGCCGCCGCTTGCCTGCACAAGGGCCTCGCTGCGGATCGAGGAACCTCCGCCACCGCGCGTCGAGGTAATGGAGTTGCGGCCACCGGCCTGGGATCCGCCGCCGCTCGCCCTCTGGATCGGGGGCCGCCACCGCATGTCGAGGTCGGGGAGTCACGGCCACCGCAGCCACTGGCCGGGGGTCCACCGCCGCGCGCGCTATCGGGCAACCGTCGTCGCTAATGAATCGAGATGGGGCATGAAAAAACTTGAACCCTAGCACTCCGGGTCCTGTTTATAGACGTCCGGATGTGGTCCGGCTCGACCGGATTGCACTATCTAGCCCGGGCTTCCTTTAGTTATTGGAAGCCCAGGGCTCCTATATACAATATATATATATATTGTATTACATAATACAAATTAATAAGAGAGGAGCTCTGGACCTCTGGTTCCTAAAGATGGGAAAAGAGAGGAGCTCTGGATTTCTGGTTCCTGGAGATGGGAACTGAGAATCTGATATTGGGCATGTTTGTTTCGGCTTCTGACAGCTTCTGGCCATCAAAAGCTGTTGCGGACTGCCAAACGCTCAGCTTTTCAGCCAACTTCTATAAAATTCGTTGAGGTAAAAACCATCCAAAATCAACATAAACACATAATCGGTTGAGTCGTTGTAATAATATGAATCCGTCACTTTGTAGATCCTAAACCCTATTAACAACTTTATCTTCCTCCACACGTAATCGTAATAATACTCAGATTCTCTCTACAGCCAGATTCTCCTCCAGATTTTCAGAAAAGCTGGTTAGAAAAAAGTTGAACCAAGATTTGAGAACGACGTCGGCGTGTGGCCGGGCGTATGGGCCGGCTGGGACCAACGCCCAACGGGCAATAGTTGAACTGGGCCGCGGCGATGCTAGGGCGTCTCGGGCTCTCGACGGCAGGGGAGCACGTAGGGCATCTCGGTGGCTCTCCTGCAGCCTGCCGCCACAGGTCGCAGCCCACGGGGGCAGGAGAGGCTGGGAGCACGCTGCGCAGTGGCCTAGTGGTGGAGGCCTAGAGGGCTGTAGGGCGCCGTCACAAGACACGATCTCCAAACTCCAGACTCGTCTCGTGCCGTACGAAGGTTGAAGAAACAGACGTATGGAATTCCTTTGCGTTTGGAAGTTGAACGATAAGACCGAATGGGAATGAACCAATGAGGTGGGGTCCGCGGTGGGCCTGGCTTAGGGTGTGTCAGGGCCCACCCGGATCCCCTCTGGATCCGCCTCTGCATATACACATATAAATCGACTACAGAAACTAGACACATGTTTACAAACGTAACTGATCCACTTTAAGAACTTTGCTTATATACTAAAATAAAAATTGATATAACATATGTCTACTTAGAAAATTAGGCTTCAAATGCATTCAACATAGACTATAAATCTACGTATATAATTTTTTATTTAAAAAAAATGATACTTACTCTTCGATATTAAATGAAAGGGGAAGATGGTGATATGGTGGGACCTTGGTGTTACGGGGCCATGGCGTTGAGGTCCCACCACACCACTTTCCATACAACGAATGACATGGTATCTTAACGTCAAAATTTGTGGTTATACGTTGTATCGGCATGAAAGATTATGACACGGACACGTATTGTTAAAAATAGTGTTAGTCTATAGTTAGTTCGAGACATAAACTTTTTAAAATGACTAAAATATGTAAAGTACAAAAGGTGGTATATACGGACAGTCTCACGCTCACCCGTACGATCAGTTTCTATGGCTGTGTCCAATAAGGGACGCTAAAGCGTCCGCTACGGTAAATTTAGCGGCTGTGAGGGTTCTATATGCCTCTAACAACGAACGCTACGATAAATTTAGCAGTTGTGAGGTACTCTATGCCTCCAACAACGAATGGTAAAACATCCTCTAAAATATAGAGGCATCCCGACGACCGCTAAATCTGGCGGTTTCCTATTCATCTGATATCCATACGCTTCGTCGTCTTGAAGCAACTCGATCCACAGTGGCGCACCACCGACTTGGCAACCCCACACTCGAGGTAGCAGGAGAACCACCGCGCCATGTCGCCATGGCCGTCGGGGCGGAGCTTCCCCGTTGTGTCACACGCACCTGGCCGCGGCATCTGTATCTGCACAATGGAGGCAAGCACCGACATGGTGATGAAGCTTGGGGAGGCCTCCATGGACGTCCCAACCTCGCCGAGTGTGGAGTCCGCGAAGGGACGCCATTGTTGTTGAGGAAGAAGCTCGATGCAACGGATTTTGGAGCAGCGAGTTGCAGTTCGGACTTGGAGAACAAACTAGAAGAAGAATCCGTAAGCTGGTTTGGGGAATTCGGGGATAGAGTTACGTCTAAACAAGAATCAATTTCTGATGTTTTCTATTAATATCGTGGGTAAAATATATGAGATAAGATATCAGAGGATGAAATTTAGAGGACGTTGCTGGAGATGAAAAATATATAGAGGATGAAATCTTTTAGAGGATGCTCTAAATGACAGAGAATATTCTTTTAGAGGATGAAATTTAGAGGATGTTGTTGGAGACAGCTTAAGACTCTTTCCAGCAAGGACCTGTATAAGGTCGTGTACTCTATATTTAGAGGCTCGTGAACTCCTGTGTCCATCCAAAATGTATTGTAAATACTCCTGTAAAATATAGAGGGTGAAGTTCGTTCTCTATTTGTAGAGGTTGCACGAGCGTTCGCTATCCCCTGTGCTGGCTCCTTCGCGTGTCTGCCTCGATATTTCCATTATCGACGCAGGAGAGGCCGTCGCGGGGAGGCTGCCCTCTTCGTCGCAGATGGTGACCGCAAGTTGCAGAACGGGGAGCTCCACGTTGGCCGACCGTTGTAGCAGCGCGTGGTCGGGGCGAGCTCGATCCCCGCTAGCGTGCCGTGGACGATATCCGGCTACTCGCCGTCTATTGCGATGTAGCAGAACTTGGGCAGCAAAGAGGTGATGAAGTCCATCTCGGCGGTGAAGTTGTCGCACCCACATACACGAGCGGGAGGCGGCTCCCCATCACCGGGTCGAGAGCACAGGAGGCCATCGCGGGTGTTGAGAGCACAGGAGGCCATCGCGAGGATCGGGAGCACGGGAGGCGGCGACGACAGTTGCGAGGTACGTCGCTCGGTTGGCTGCCAACCTGCCAAGGGATGGACCGGAGAGCTATTGCTGCTTCTTGCATCATGTGACAAGGGACAACCGGTAGTGGCTTGGCAATGTGGTACCTTTTGCACACTAGGTGTTCGACGAAATATCTAGGAGGCCAGGAGAAAAGAATAGGAGCTTTATTTCAAGTATCGTAAAGCACATACATAACTAAATTAAACGAGTACAAACTTTATAGCCAGTTTTTTACATCTTTTGACGTAATCCCGACTTCATTTTTGCAAAACAAATGGAATGGAACATTATTTATTCTAAACATGGATTAATATACGTTCACAAAATTGTTATAGTGACTAATGTTAATTACGTTTTTTTGAAATAGGTACGGTAAGTCAAATTCAAAATTATATGTAAAAGGTAGAACAAATATTATAGTTTATAGATTCTGTTAACACTGTAAATATAGATGCTCGAATTTAGGAGACGTTGCTGAAGATGAAGAAGATATAGAGAATATAATCTTTTTAGAGATATAAATAATCATTTAGAAAACGAAATTTAGATGAGGTCGCTGAAGACAGCCTAATCCTCTTTCCACCGGCGTCCGATCCGTCCGAGGATCGCGTCGGTCGGCGCGTGGGCGTGGCGATGCCGCGCTGGTGGTCTGGCCGCGGCCAAGAAAATTATACAACGCTGCTTCGCTGACCATGCGGAGATGCGCGCGTCGCTGCTTGACGCAATGACGCGCCCAGCCCTGGGTTGCAAGTGGCAACTCCGCCCGCCGGTCGGAGTTGGCAACCGCTATGTCTCTGGCTCTGGCTCTTGTTGCTCGCTCGTGGATGAATGACAACAGAGAACACCGTGGGTGGTTTGCCCTGCATCGGTCAACAACAGTGGAGTCAGTGACTCAGTGCCGGCCTCCCGCGTGATTGCGTGAAGGAGCAACTGTGTGTGCCAGTCGCTGTGGCTTGCAAGTGGATGCTCGTTGCTCGATATATAAGATTGTCTCTATCAGTTTATCTATCTTTATATTTATATTTAAATTATACTTTATAAATAGTATAAAACAGTTTTTTTTTAATTATGGGTAAAATGCTATAGACGATCTAAGACCATTCAACACGTTTTGCACTCGTCGCAAAGGTGTGGCAGCCTCAATATATACTTAATATATTAAGAACCTAATATGCATACTCGGTGTTACCACGGCTTCACACTCCTCATGCAGTCACGCTCAGCGTCCGCAAAAAAAATAGTGTAAAACGAGCACTCAAACTCATGCCCCTCTACTTAATGTTTAGAAATAGAGAATAATTTTATTTGCAGCCTAGGTGCCGCTCCCCACACTCCCCCGCCTCGTAGCAACGCACGGGCACATACGTGTAGAGAGATTCCAAAGAGCGATTCCTGAGATTTAGTAGATCGAAATCGTAAGTTGTTGTGCCCCTCTGTAAAAAGGGGGCCTTCAGCCGGAGGAAAGACCAAACAGACCATTCGACTCGTCTTCTCGTTGCCACCGCTTCTCTGCCATGTCGTCCCTTCGTTTGCCGCGCAACAGATCAAATGGGAACGGTGTCTCGGAACCAACGTCGGCGTTTTGACGACCTACACAGGTGCTGACGAATCAGATTTCTAGGAAGTGCTTCGCGCACGTCCGCTCGGGTTCCTCACCATCACTTGTGGAAATCACTGTCAGTAAATCTTCATTTTCAGTTTATTGCGACGACGGTCTTATGGTTAGATCCGTTATCGATTCTTCTTTTATGCGTTAATCTTGTTGAGTTAGTTCAGATCTGTTCTGTTCTAATGTCATGAATACTATCTACCAGTAGATCTGAGTTTTATATTTTATGCTGCATTATCAAACTATTCTTAGACTATATTAATTTTCTTACATCCAACAAATAGTAGTAGTCGTCGGAAAAAACACTTTGCTTCCAAAAATAACCCGATACTTTCTAACAATTTAGGGCTAGTTTGAGAACCTCATTTTCTTACGAGATTTTTATTTTTTAAAGAAAATTAGTTCATTTTCTTTTAAAAAAAATAATATCCCTTGAAAAAATAGAGTTCCAAACTAACCCTTAAAAAACTCAATGATAGTAGAAACTACGCTTTAGTTACTGTTGGAACCAGAAAAGAGCGAGCGGACGGTCCGGCCCTGAGGCCGGACGGTCCGCGGTCCGGACAGTCCGCGCCTGTGGGCCGGACGGTCCGCGCGTGCGCAGAACAGATTAGGGTTCCGAGTTTTGTGCTACGGTTGTTAGCTAGATTCGCGGAATTAGCTCGGAATCAGTTGTGTAAAGGGTCCAGCCCCCCTCCTCTATAAATAGAGAGGTCTACGGCCGATTTGTAATCATCAACAATCGAATCAATACAACTTCTATTTCGCATTTTATCCTAGGAGTAGTTCTAGTCTAGTTTAGGTTTAGTCTTCCAATCCCCAAATTCTTCGTCTCTCTTCGGCTCTACGTCGATTAGAGGAGTCTAGGTCGGCCAGCCCGAGCCTAGACACAACCTAGGATCTCTACTCCCCGACGGGGTCCCTCCCGGGAGCGAGATCCAGGCGCCGTCGGCGATACGCGCGGACCGTCCGGCCCCAGGGCGCGGACCGTCCGGCCGTCAGGCAGGAACCCTAGCCGTGCACCAGGCCGCGGACCGTCCGGCCCCAGGCCGCGGACAGTCCGCCCTTGCGCAGAGAGCACCACCGCGCCTCGCACCAGGCCGCGGACCGTCCGGCCCCTGCGCGCGGACCGTCCGCCCCTGTGCAGAGGGCACCGCCACGGTTCTTGTTGAGTGTTTGGCGCTCCAAAAAGGCGTCAACATACTTTTTGGCGACTCCGCTGGGGAAAACACATCTAAGCTCATCAGATCGGCCCTCAATGGCCGGTTCAAAGGATAGCTCTGATATTTCTCTAAGCAACATCATAGAGCCGACTTGGGAAACCTTGTCGGCTGACGAGCAGCTCCAGTTTGAGGAGCACAAGGAGCGGATGATCCAGGAGGCGAAAGCAAAGTTCTTGGCCAACTTCAAAGTGGACAGGAACAACAAGGTCGTCCGACATCGGGCGACGGATCCGGCTTCGCTCCAACCCACGCCAGATATCCCCAATGTAAGTAATACCAACGATCTGCAATCTCTTAGAAATTATGTAGAAGATCAGCGTGAACAAATGCAGAACATCATAGGGGGTATGCAAAGCGATCTTAAGAGACTAGTACGTGCATTTGATAAATCTAATACCGCAAATTTTCCTTCGCACGAGGTTGAGTTAGGAGATAACGCGCGTAACACATCGGCTACAGGTTGTCACGACCAGTCACAACCCCTTTATGGGATGCCGATGGACACGTACCCTAAGCAACCGCAAATCGGCAGCAAACCAGCCGATCTGCACATGCCCGGACCGTCCGCACGTGAGTGCGGACCGTCCGGGCCAGCAACAGTCGGGCCTATTTTTAATGAGTTATCTAGAAATGCGCCCGAGCCACCACACACGACACAGAACCCAAACTACCCAGCCGGACGGTTCGGGTACGTATCCGGACAGTCCGCGCATGAGTCTTTTGAGGAGGATTATTACATGAATCCTCGCCCGTCCCAGCAACACTTCCCATCGCACTATACAATGCATCAACCCATTAATTCAAGATCCAGAGCCCAGGAAAGCTTTCCGGCCCCACCCAGGAGGCCGGAAAGAAACGATCAAACCTATGACCCATATAGGGCAAATGAAAATGCACCACGTAACTCAAACCAATGGGGGGGAAGACAACATGCTGATATCCAGCCGACCCCACCTATGTTTGACCAGAGAGCCGGTGGTCTCGCACCGGCTGCCATTGATATAGTAAGGGAAGAAATAGCTGGGGCATTCCGAGATAAGCTCAGAGTAAGCATGGTCCCTGGGGGGCAATCATATCGGAAACCTTATGACAGCCGATTTGATCACCACCCATACCCACAGGGAACCAGGATACCCGAATTCACAAAATTTTCGGGTGATCAAGGAAAAAACACACGTGAACACATAGGCCAATTTTTAGCACAATTAGGAGAGTTGGCCGACACAGAGGCATTTCGCGTACGTTTGTTTTCATTATCTTTAACAGGAACCGCGTTTGCATGGTACGCCACTTTACCTCCTAATTCTATTTCATCATGGGGGATTTAGAACAAAAATTTCATGATCATTTTTTCTCTGGTGACTATGAATTGGATTTGGTAGATTTAGCATCGTTGCGACAGACAAAAGATGAATCGGTTAATGATTACATCCGGAGATTCCGAGATACAAGAAACCGATGCTTTCAAATTCATTTAGCAGAGAAACAGCTAGTAGGATTAGCTTTTAATGGTCTGCGATATTATTTAAAAGAAAGATTAGAAGGCATCCAATTCTTTACACTAGCACAATTACACCAGAGAGCTTCGGCTTGTGAAAGCCGAAGCAAAGAAACTACTAAAACAATTCGTCACAACATACGTGTAGTGGAATGCGACCAAAGTAGCTCAGAAGACGAATCAGCAGAGGTGTATGCTGCTGAAATGGTTTGGCCAAAGCAGGCCAAATCTTCGGCTTGTGCCTCCTTACAGCCGGTTCAAAAGAAACGGCAAGAGGAGGTTAAGTTTACATTTAATGTTGGTAAATGTGATAAAATATTTGACGAACTACTCAAAATGGCAATATTAAAATAAATCACACTGTTCCATCCGCCGACGAGCTAAAACGTCGTGCATACTGCAAGTGGCATAACTCATTTTCTCATGCCACTAATGATTGTAATGTATTCCGACGACAGATTCAATCGGCCATTAATGAGGGACGATTGAAATTTCAGGAAATGCAGGTGGATACAGAGCCCTTTCCAATGAACGTGATCGACTTTGAGGGCAAGAAAGTCCTGGTTCGGCCAAACACGGCCGATAAAGGCAAAGGCAAAGAGGCAATCATCGGCAATTCTAAAAAGGCCGATGAGGATCATAAAGTTTCTTGCAGGAAAGTGGTAGCCGAGAAGACTCCCGATGGAGGGGAGACCCTAAAGGTGACCATCACAACCTCCAGTACTGGGGGGCAAGCGCAGACAGGGAGACAGATACAGGAACCCGTGCTGCGTATCCCGGACGGTCTGGCACGTAGGAGAGGACGGTCCGGGACCCCACCGGACAGTCCGGAGAGCTCTGGCGGACGGTCCGGCCATGCACAGAACTCGCAGCGACCACGTACCTTCAAACCACGACGACCAGAGATAGGTACGTGGAAAACAAATACATTTAAAGCAGCTGGTCGACTGATCAAGCCTGGCCCGACTTTCGATCAATTGTTGTCTAAATATGTGAAAAAGAAGGCTGGCCCCGGTGACCGGCCACCGAAGCGATCCCGCTCACCCATTCATGAGCAACGTCAGGTCAGGCCGATTGGACCATATCACCAATCGGAAGAAATGAAAGGTCCTATTGTACAATTGAGACCTAACATGCCGACATGGACCCCTCCACCTCCTTATCCATCTATGCCATATCCATACACATACTTACCTCCACCATATGTCCCAAATCAAATGTGGGGCATGCCACCATATCCATTTGGGATGCCACAGTACCCCGCCTGGGGGGCACCCCAAACATCCGTTTTTGATAGGTTGGCACCGCCAGTGCAAGACCGATTGAGCACTGCTGAATCCGGTCACCAGGCACAGGCCCAACAAGGTTGCCGGACTACTCGGCCTCCTAGGCCGACCAGTCCGGCAGGGGGGCATATGCCTGTAGCAACTCAAAGAACAAAAAAGGATATCATCAAAATAGGCACTGCGGATGTTGTCATACAGGGAGACAATAAAGGGCCGATGATTTTCGGCGAATCGGCCAACACAACCGAAAAGGATACGGCTACCATCAAAACAGCCGATCCAAAATACTCCATGCCTCGATGGTGCCCAGCGGGATTGACACGATCCCAAAAGAGAAAATTACAGCGCCTAAGAGCAAAAGAGAGCCAGGAGAAGGAGGCGGAAAAGACATTTAATGACACACATCCACTATACCCGCCACCACAAAAGAAATGGAGACCGAAGGCCGTTGAGAAAAAACAAACGGCCACAGAAATAGAAAGTCAGCATGCACCAGGCGCGGACCGTCCGGCCCCCGCATGCGGATCGTCCGCCGTTCACCAGGAAGGCTCTGGACAACCTGCACCAGGCGCGGACCGTCCGGCCCCCGCGTGCGGACCGTCCGCCGTTCATCAGGAAGCCTCCAACAACACGACAACATCAATGGAAGAGGACGACCTGCTAGGAGAAGACCTGGTCGACTACGAGGCTTCTCCAGAACGCCCAGGTATGGATGTAAATATTATTACATTTTCTTCCGATTGCACTATCATTGGCGACGATGAGCCTGTTGCTGCCCAGTTTGATTTTGGTCCTAAAGAAGCCGCCTTTACTAAACCAAAGGAATCGGTAAACCATTTAAAGCCGCTCTTCGTGCGCGGTCACATTGATGGAATACCGATTGCTAAGATGTTGGTGGATGGAGGGGCGGCTGTAAATCTAATGCCTTATTCATTATACAGAAAATTAGGTAAACAAGATGACGAACTTGTCAAAACCAACATGACCCTCAGTGGTGTTGGGAATAGTTCGATTAAAGCCAGGGGAGTCACGTCCGTTGAATTAACCATCGGGACTAAGACCCTTGCTGCTGCATTCTTCGTCGCTGATGTAGAAGGGAATTACAGTTTAATTCTAGGTAGAGATTGGATTCATGCCAATCAATGTATACCTTCTACATTACATCAAATGCTAATACAATGGGTAGGCGATGAGGTAGAACAAGTACATGCTGATGTATCGGCCTGCATCGCTGTGGCCGATGCCCCTGTACTCTGGACTTATGAGACTGCTACATGTCTCACAGGAGTAGATTTTTCTGATTATCAGTTCATAAGTATAGATAAGAAAGGTTTCATTCCTGTAATGCTAGAGCCGATGGAGAATCGGCTAAACCCTAAATAAAGTTTAAATGATGAATACACATGAAGTTCATGAGTCGTTGATCACGGACGATTCGGCTCTCAAAGCCGGATGGTCTGGTCTTTCACAAAACAGTTCGGGCTTTAAGACCGAACATCTACCACAGCGAAAAGACAGTATTACGGATGATCCGGTCCCCGAGACCGGAAAGCCCGCCATCATACAAAGATCATCTAATTCCTCTGTGGGGGACATGATAGAGGAATTCAGAGATCTTGATAAACTAGGACAGGGGTTTACATCGGCCGATCCATTGGAGGAGATTGACATAGGAGATGGTAAAACTCCAAGGCCAACTTTTGTAAACAAGACCCTGGAGGCCGATCCTAGAGATGAGATGATCGGTCTATTGAAGGAATATTCAGATTGTTTTGCTTGGAATTACACTGAAATGCCTGGACTAAGCCGAGAGATTGTCGAACATCGGCTGCCCATTAAGTCTGGTTTCAGACCTTTCAAGCAGAAAGCCAGAACGTTTCGTCCAGATCTTCTCCCACGAATCAAGGACGAAATCCACCGGCTGCTAGAAGCTAATTTTATTAGACCTTGTAGATACGCAGAGTGGGTCTCCAATATTGTGCCGGTGGAGAAGAAGGAGTCAGGTAAACTTAGAGTATGCATTGATTTTCGTAATTTAAATAAAGAAACTCCTAAAGACGAATATCCCATGCCCATAGCCGACACATTAATCAATAATGCATCAGGGAATAGAATTATTAGCTTTCTTGATGGTAATGCCGGATATAATCAGATTTTCATGGCCGAAGAAGATGCGTCTAAAATGGCCTTTATATGTCCAGGCTTCATTGGTTTATTTGAATGGGTTGTCATGACATTCGGTCTTAAAAATGCTGGTGCTACTTATCAGAGGGCTATGAATCTGATCTTCCATGAGTTGTTAGGAAACACTGTGGAAGTCTACATTGATGATATTGTAGTCAAATCGGCTAAGTTTAGTTCTCATATAGCTGATTTGCGCAAAGCCTTTGATAAAATGCGTCGGTATGGTTTAAAAATGAACCCACGTAAATGTGCTTTTGGGGTGTCGGCTGGTAAGTTTTTAGGATTTGTCATCCATGAACATGGTATAGAAATAGACCCTGACCGAATCAAGTCTATTCGGAATGTGGGGCCTCCGACTTGTAAGGTCGAAGTGCAGAGGTTTCTCGGCAAGGTGAATTATTTACGAAGGTTTATTTCTAACCTAGCCGGGAAGATTGATGCCTTCACCCCTATCCTTCGGCTTAAGAATGATGCTGAATTCACTTGGGGGGCAGAGCAGCAGGAAGCATTTGATCTCATTAAAAAATACTTGTCTTCGGCTCCCGTGTTAAAAGCACCACAAGTAGGAGCACCATTCAGATTATACATTGCAGCTGAAGACAAGGTTATTGGGGCTGTTCTAACACAAGAAACTGAGGGGAAGGAGCATGTGGTGACATATCTAAGCCGAAGGTTGGTGGATGCTGAAACAAGGTACACTTTTATTGAAAAGTTATGCTTATGCTTGTTTTATGCATGCACCAAATGTAGATGTTATTTACTGTCTAGTCATTGCACTGTTTCTGGTCAAGCCGATGTAATCAAATACATGTTGCATAACCCAATTATGAGTGGTAGAATTGGTAAGTGGGCTTATGCACTCATAGAATATGACTTGGCCTATGAACCATTGAAATCTATGAAAGACCAAGTCGTAGCGGATTTTATTGTAGAACATCGGGTTAATGATATTCATGAACTAGACATGTCATACCTCACTATTACTCCTTGGACTTTATATTTTGATGGATCGGTTTGCAATGAAGGGCAAGGAATTGGCATTGTACTTGTTTCACCAAGTAATGTCTCCTTTGACTTCTCTAGCCGATTAAAAACTTATTGCACTAATAATCAAGCTGAATATGAGGCCCTCTTATTCGGTTTAGAACTTTTAAATAGTATGGGAGTAAAACATGTGAAGGTATTTGGTGATTCTCAGCTGGTTGTCCAACAAGTGTTAGAAGAATATCAATGTTTTGATGGTACTCTAAATAGTTATCTTGAGAAATGTTGGAGCATAATCCATTCTTTTGACGAATTCAGTATTCGGCATGTCTCTAGAGTTGAGAATCATAGAGCTAACGATTTGGCACAAGATGCATCAGGTTATCGGATAAAGAGAGGGAAATTTCACAAAACTGAAAATCTGATAACCAGTGCAGAGCCAAATTCCCAGGTCGCGGACCGTCCGCGTGACGACGCCGGACCGTCCGGGGTTACCAGAAACGTCCTCTTAATTGATTCGGCTGACAATGAAGCCGATGCAAGTGATTGGAGGACACCTATACTTAATTATTTACGAAATCCCAATAACAGGACAGATAAAAACATTCGGCGAACAGCTTTCAAGTATGTTTTGATGAGTGATGAACTCTACCGCCGAACAGTCAATGATGTCTTGCTTAAGTGCTTGGGCCCAGATGATGCTATATTGGCCATGGCCGAAGTACATGAAGGAATTTGTGGTACCCACCAATCGGCTCCAAAGATGAAATGGTTGTTGCGAAGGTCTGGTTTTTATTGGCCTAACATGGTAGCTGATTGTTTCAAGTACTACAAGGGTTGCCAGGTATGTCAAAAATTCGGCGACCTACAGTTGGTCCCTGCAGCCGAATTGCATCCTATCATCAAACCTTGGCCTTTCAGAGGATGGGGATTAGACTTTATTGGAGAAATTCATCCTTCATCATCAAAAGGGCATCGGTTCGTGTTAGTTGCCACTGACTACTTTACCAAATGGACTGAAGCCGTTGCTCTGAAGAACATGACACACAAGGAGGTAATTGAGTTCATAACTGAGCATATTATTCATAGATTCGGCATTCCCCAGACCTTGACTACAGATCAAGGGACTTCTTTTATGTCTAAGGAGGTACGTGAATTTGCTGAATTATATAGAATTAAGTTGCTTAATTCATCTCCATACTATGCTCAGGCCAATGGGCAGGCCGAGTCTAGTAATAGGACATTGATCAACTTGATAAAAAAGAAGATATCTGATAATCCTAAGTATTGGCATAAGATTTTGTCTGAAGCTTTATGGGCTCATAGAATATCTAAACATAGTGCTACTAAAGTGTCTCCTTTTGAGCTGGTCTATGGGCAGGAAGCAGTGTTGCCTGTGGAGATAAGTTTGAATGCTGTTAGGTTCGCCAGACAAAATGATCTAACCGTCATGGATTATTATAATTCAATGATGGATAATATTGATGAGGTGACCGACAAGAGGGTGATAGCTTTGGGAGCAATAGAAAAAGACAAGATCAAAGTGGCCAGGGCCTACAACAAGAAGGTCAAAGCAAAGTCATTTCAAGTAGGGGATCTGGTGTGGAAGACCATCTTGCCTTTAAGGAATAAAGACCGTAAGTTTGGAAAATGGTCGCCAAGCTGGGAGGGTCCTTATAAAGTAAAACAGGTAATGTCTGGTAACGCCTATTTGCTACAAACATTACAAGGCAAGGATTTACCAAAGGCTTTGAATGGGCGTTTCCTCAAACAGTACCATCCTAGTATGTGGCAAGATGCCTAAGAGAACCGATGTGATTACATCGAGTTAGTTGCTTTTGGTTCGCCCAGCTCCACCAAAAGGCAGGGGGGCATATGTTGGAACCAGAAAAGAGCGAGCGGACGGTCCGGCCCTGAGGCCGGACGGTCCGCGGTCCGGACAGTCCGCGCCTGTGGGCCGGACGGTCCGCGCGTGCGCAGAACAGATTAGGGTTCCGAGTTTTGTGCTACGGTTGTTAGCTAGATTCGCGGAATTAGCTCGGAATCAGTTGTGTAAAGGGTCCAGCCCCCCTCCTCTATAAATAGAGAGGTCTACGGCCGATTTGTAATCATCAACAATCGAATCAATACAACTTCTATTTCGCATTTTATCCTAGGAGTAGTTCTAGTCTAGTTTAGGTTTAGTCTTCCAATCCCCAAATTCTTCGTCTCTCTTCGGCTCTACGTCGATTAGAGGAGTCTAGGTCGGCCAGCCCGAGCCTAGACACAACCTAGGATCTCTACTCCCCGACGGGGTCCCTCCCGGGAGCGAGATCCAGGCGCCGTCGGCGATCTTACGCCGTCCCTGCGTACGCGCGGACCGTCCGGCCCCAGGGCGCGGACCGTCCGGCCGTCAGGCAGGAACCCTAGCCGCGCATCAGGCCGCGGACCGTCCGGCCCCAGGCCGCGGACAGTCCGCCCTTGCGCAGAGAGCACCACCGCGCCTCGCACCAGGCCGCGGACCGTCCGGCCCCTGCGCGCGGACCGTCCGCCCCTGTGCAGAGGGCACCGCCACGGTTCTTGTTGAGTGTTTGGCGCTCCAAAAAGGCGTCAACAGTTACTCATGCAATGCTCTAATACCACTTTACTAGTATTGCTATGTCCATTGTAAATCGATGGCGAGAGAAGCTTCTCGTGATCATCGCAGGTTGCGCCGCGCGGGAGATTACCAACACTAATAATACGGTTTGGACTAACTATATTACTTACGTTTGCTCAACAAAACTAGATATGGCGGCACAGCCATGCCAGGCACCAGCCGCCGATGGAAGGAACTCGTGAGTAGGTTAATCAAACTGTTTTAGGGCTAGTTTGGAAACACCGTTTTTTCAAGGGATTCCAATTTTCCCAAGGAAAAATGAACTAATTTTTCTTTAGAAAATGAAAATCCTTTAGAAAAATAAGGTTCTCAAACTAGCCCTTAAAAAAAACTCGCTAACCAGCCGCCAAAAATAGACAAAAACTGGTCGATTTGGCTAGCTCAAAACAAAGCAAATTTAAAATGGTGTAGAAACCGGCGGTAAACCACTGATAAATGTCCGAAACAGTTGTTTTTTTTGCCAAAACTAACTGGATTTTTATGGAAAAACCGAAAAAATGATAGGGTTCATTTATAATTTTCTCAGTTCGCGTTGAACATCTTATATTAATTGATCCACATAATATATGTTCACCAAAATGACATATGATATACATATGCAACCACAAACTTCAATTCTCATGCAACAATCAACCATCCAACTACACAAATACTCAAGTACAAGTTCTTTTAGAGTCTTCCCACGACACATATGTCAACATATTTCACAATACTCATGTGCATGTGTGGAAGGATCGTGATATGGACTCATTCCATATACAGTCGTATACAGAAGGTATTAGATACATTAGCGAGAAAAACAAGAACGATAAATAAATACTTATCGACGAAGCAAAAATAACACATCGGTATGCTTGTAGTTATATGTGCATGCATCTGGGCATGTCCTCCTCCGCTCTTTATTTCTCTACAATACTTGCACTTGAAACCTGTGCCAACTTTCTCTCCATACTTCCAAACTATGTCTGTCATATCTCAAGAACAATACATAAGTTGACATAAAACATCTTCACGTATATATTATGTATAAACAATTAAACATTAACAATGTCTGGGCACTAAACTAGCACTTAAACTGGACAAAAATAGCATTTAACAATAAATCATCTTCACATATATGATATAACATCTTCACATATAGCACATAATAGTAAACAAAACTAATATGCCCAAACTGGCCACTAAATGACTAAACTAAAACTCAATCTTGACACTAAATCCTATTTTCCGGTAAAAATAGTGGTTTACGAGTCCAAAATAGCAGTTTACTGATCTAAAATAATGGTTTACTAGCGGTTTTTGTTTTTTTTATATATTTTAAAAATATTTTAAATGTAGGACGATTTTTTAAAAAATGATGGTTAATCGAAACCCTGGCCCGGCGGTTTCGGTCCGGTTTTATAAACCGCTCGTGAGTCGGCGCGAAGAATAGTTTCAAACCGGGACCGGGAGCGCTTGTGCTGCCTACGCCCCGCATCGTTTATTTTTCTCACTTGGCACGACGACCGTGTCCAGCGGCAGCCCCCATCTGTCGCTGTCGTGGTCTCGCGGCTGAGGAGAACTCGTTTAAGGACTAGTATTCCTATGTCCCATTGTAAATGGATCGCGGGAGAAGCTTCTCCCGATCGTTGCAGGTTGCGCCGGGGAGATTCCTGACACTACAGATACGGTGTTTGGTTGGATGTATAAGAATGATTGGTTGGGGACGGCTACAGTTTATATAGTGTTTGAATAAGAGTTACGTGACGGATAAGGTAAACATCGGAGTAATTTTTTATGACGGCGTGATCCAAAAATCAAGTAGATGGTGTTGACCACATCTCATCCTATATTAACATCAAACCAAACACATCCTATATTATCTATATAGTTATATTTGCTCAGCAAAACTAGATGGCAGCTCAGCCATGCCAGGCACCCGCTGTCCCTACGGCCCGCCGGCAACCCCACTGCCCTGCCCCACTCCCCAGGCAGTGCCTTACTGCCTTCCCAGTTCCCATCCTGAAAAAGCGTCGCCATGGCGTCACGCACGGTGGACGGCCGACGCCGAAACGCTGCTTCGCCGACCGATCCGATGAACGGAACGGACAACGGAGTCGGCGCCGAGAATCGTTCCAAACCGGGACCGGGGAGCACGTGCGCCCCACCGCGCCGTTTATTTTTCTCGCTCGACACGGCCACGGCGACCGTGGCTGGGCGATGGTTGGTTTGGTTGCCTGCCTGACGCTTTCCCCCCAAGTGGCAACTCCACTGCCACTGGTCCGGCAGCCCCGCCCCTCCGTCGCTACCGTGGCCGAGGAGAACTCGTTCCAGGAGGAATAAGAAAACACACGGTGGTCTCGCAGCCCCGTTGACATGGTTTTCGAGAGCACGCAGCGCAGCGCTCGGCCTCCGTGGTTAATCGAGTGAGGCAGATTGACGGCGGCGGCGTCATGGCCCGTTCCTAGACCAGGGCCCACGTCGGCAAAGCGCAGCGTCCGGATCCTCCCCGTCTATCTAGATTCTAGAGTAACGGACCGATGTCGCCAGTCGCCAGTGAGACGGCGCCGGCTGCTCCTCCCCATCTCCATCTTTTGGCATCAAGGAAACAGGCTAGGCTAGCTGCCTGGCTAGTGCGTTTCGTTCACAAACGTGGTGCGTGCCTGCTGGGGTTCACCGGCGCGCCGTCCTAGGATATGGTTCCGTGGATTGGAACCACTCTGGACCATTACGACCACGATTGCAAATGCCGGCGACAGCTTCACTGGGTTAATATTCGTCTCTGTCCCTGCTCATCATCAATGCTACGGCGGTCTTTGTCTGTTTCTTTTCTCCACGAAGCTTCTCTTTACCATCCACCATCGTTATGTCAAACCAAGTTTATCTTACACAAGATCGTGACGACTGACGGCTGCAGCTGAGACAATGGTCTGGACCGTTGCATAAAGATAATCTACGCCTAGCGCACAAATAACTGCTCCGGCTGATCAAAACCTTACATATGCAATCCAATAGGAGTAATAAACCTACCGATCACCAGACCGTCATTCTGCCATCAGTTGCTTACTAATCGTGTACTATGCCAGATGCTGGTTTGTTTTGGTCTCCTGCCATCCTCGTGCGTCGCGCGCGCGGCCTTCCTCTACCCTTTTTTTCTTCTTCTTTTTATTCTTTTCCTGGAAATGTGAAACCCGGCCGGCCTTCGCAGCCCCTTCGTTTCCACACCACTTTACTCCTTAACCCTAGGTCGCGCCAGCCATGGCAATCAGCTAACTAGAGTGTCCGTTCAAAGCAAAACCACACGGTACTAATAGTAATCAACCGCACGCCCCCCTCGCGCGCGCCCACACAGTCCACGTACGTGATATACACAGCAGCAGCAGCAGCAGCTAGACGGCCATCTGATCAACCTTCTCGAGCTCTTCTCACATCCCCCGCTCATTTACCACATGCTAGCCAAGAGGGCTCGCTCGCTAGATTAGCTATATCCGGCCGCCGACATTATACTGACGATGGCCCACGCCGCCGCGGCAGCGCTCGCCCTTCTCGTCTTCTTCTGCGCGCAAGCGCGGGACGCGGCCGTCCATGTCGTCGACGCGGCGGCGACGCTGTCGCAGGGGCAGTCGCTGGGCGCCACCGACAAGCTGGTGTCGGCCGGCGGCACCTTCGAGCTGGCCTTCTTCACGCCGACGGGGGGCGACCCGTCGCGGCGGTACCTGGGCGTCATGTACGCGCAGTCCACCGAGCAGACCGTGCCGTGGGTGGCCAACCGCGACGCGCCCGTGAGCGCGGGCTCCGCGTACTCGGCGACCGTCACGGCCGCCGGGGAGCTGCAGGTGCTGGAGGGCGACCGCGTGGTCTGGCGCACCGACAACTCCGCCACGACGACGTCGCCGGGAACAGCGGGAGGCGAACAAGCAGCGAACGTGACGCTCACCGTGCTCGACACCGGGAACCTCCAGCTGGCCGCGGGCGACGGGGGCCCAGTCATCTGGCAGAGCTTCGACCACCCCGCGGACACCTTCCTCCCCGGGATGAGCATCACCCTGGACCGGCGCGGCGGGGCCGTCCGCCGGACGCTGTTCACGTCGTGGCGGAGCCCCGCGGACCCCGGCACCGGGGACTTCACGCTGGGGCAGGACCCGCTCGGCTCCGCGCAGCTCTACATCTGGCAGACGACCGGCGGCCACAACACCACCTACTGGCGGTCCGGGCAGTGGGCCAACACCAACTTCGTCGGCGTGCCCTGGCGCTCGCTCTACGTGTACGGCTTCAAGCTCAACGGCGATCCCAACAACGGCTCCGGGGTCATGTCCTACGTCTTCAACACGTACAACAGCTCCGAGTACCGGTTCATGCTACACTCCAACGGCACCGAGACGTGCTACATGCTCCTCGCCACCGGCGACTGGGAGACCGTCTGGTCGCAGCCGACCATCCCGTGCCAGGCCTACAACATGTGCGGCGCCAACGCCCAGTGCGCCGCCGCCGACGACGGCGGCCAGGCAGTCTGCACCTGCCTGACAGGTTTCGAGCCGAGGAACGTATCGGAGTACAGCAACGGGAACTGGACGCAGGGGTGCGTCAGGAGCTCCCCGCTGCCCTGCGGCGGCGAGCCGAACGTGAGCGGCGCCGGCGCCGGCGCCGGCGTAGGCGTTGGCTTCGCCGACCTCCCGGGCGTGAAGCTGCCCAACTTCGCGGCCTGGGGATCCACGGTGGGCGACGCGGCCGCGTGCGAGCAGTCGTGCCTGGGCAACTGCTCGTGCGGCGCGTACAGCTACAGCTCTGGCACCGGCTGCCTCACCTGGGGCCAGGACCTGCTGGACATCTACCGCTTCCCGGATGGAGAAGGATACGATCTGCAGATCAAGGTCCCCGCGTACTTACTTGGTAAGGGTTTTGCATGTCCTCGCTCTATTCATTCATGCACGGCTAATCGCTTATTCGGTACGGTTATGATTGACGAACGTAGGAGTAGGTTCTTTTTTGCGGCTGGGATACAAAATTGTTGTCAAGGGAACTTGTTTGTTTGCTAGTATAAGGAAACCTCTTTTTTTTTTGAAAAGTTTCTCTTTTTTAGAAAATGATATATTTTTTAATTGTTTGTTTGTGGGTTGTTGCGAGAACTGACAAATTGACCGAGCTAAACGACAATGCATGGCAGCCCGGTCGTGACTCGTCTTCTAGGGATGCGATTCCAGCCGTGTTAAGACTAATCGTGCCATAGGACAGTAGCGGCGTAAAATGCAAATACGTGGGTGGTGCGGGTTCACCGTAGAAGACGGTTGTAAACTTGGACTCGTGAATGCGTGTCCATTGGGTGGTGCGGGTTCACCGTAGAAAACGGTTGCAAACTTGGACTCGTGAACAGCGATTCTGAAGGGTTAAAAGCCTGGCGACCGATTCACTCTAAGAAAAACCATTTCTTGCTTATGTTCTGAATTAACGGTCAGGATCATCTGGTTGGGGCACATATGTTCTTTTTTTTTGTTTCAGATGCTGGTGTCACGCCATCTCTACGGATTTATTGTCTGTCTTTGTTCGACGACGCGTTAAGACTAATCGTGCCAGTAAATGTTCGTCCATTTCAAACTCAAATAAAATTTCACCGAAAATGACGCACCTAGTTACATGCAGACCATTTGCTTTTGGGTGCTGACTTGTCAACAAAAGAACAACGTACTGCCAAATCCCTTGTTGGGCTTAAAGATTGCTTTGACAACGGCAGATCTTTATTAAAGCTTTCTGGCAACTAGAGTATTCGAGATAATGGAGTGGAAATGGCTTCATGAAAAGGACCTAACCTGTGGCTCATCCTCTTTGCGAGCTTCTTTTTTTTTTTTGATGAAGCCAAGCAGAGCATGACGTTGATTGTTAGGTTCAACTGTATTATATCGCAGTTTAGCGCACAGGAACCATGTGAAGCATACCACGTTTTGACCTTTTATTAATGAGCAAACATGTCTGACCTTGTACATCAGAATTATCAACGGTCTGAACGCAGTGTTCAGAAAACAAACCTTTGAAACTTTGACCAGTTCGTTCTTAGCCGTTTCCTTCTGCTGTGAAATCCTCAAGTCACGGCTCACGAGTACTGTTAGTTTATGTTTAATGATGGGGAAAAAATATTCTTAGTACCTGACAGTAGCAGATTGCTGAGAACTGTTCATGTTGCTTGTCACCTTTCACAGAGACGGGCTCCAAAAGGAGGCGATGGACCACAGTAGTCGTCGCTGTAGTCGTCGCCGTGGCTGTATTGGCAGGATGCGGCCTTCTCCTGTGGAAATGCAGGAGAAGGATCAAAGGTGAGGGAACTGTCCGTATCCGAGCCAATCTTAAACCTGCTGTGCGCCTGTGCTACGGACGGAGTGTGACACTTCTCAGCTATAGATTCACCTTGAGTTCACTACTCATGGCAAGCGCGGTTGGTCTCGTGCAGAGAAACTTGGCATCGTTGTTGGCAGTGAGGAGACGAAGGCGACGCAGCCGTCTCTGCTTCCTTTGAGGGAAGCAAGGCAGGATTTCTCAGGGCCGAAGCAGACTGATCAAGAGGAAGCAGAGGGCGGCAAGAAGTTCGAGCTGCCTCTCTTCTCCTTGGAGACGGTAGCGGCGGCCACCGGCGACTTCAGTGCCGACAACAAGCTTGGGGAGGGAGGCTTCGGCCATGTCTACAAGGTACGGTTCAGGAGCACGTCGCGAATGCACTACACTACACTGCACACATGAGCTACAAGCACAATGTTTTCTGCTGGTGTGTCAGAATAAATGTACCAACAGTGTTACAATGTCAGGATGGTAAATGATGCGGTTGGTTGTTTTTACAGGGAAGACTTCCCGGGGGCGAAGAGGTTGCGGTGAAGAGGCTGTCCCGGGGCTCAGTGCAGGGGATGGAGGAGTTCAAGAACGAGGTCATCCTGATCGCCAAGCTGCAGCACCGCAACCTTGTCAAGTTGCTAGGCTGCTGCATCCAGGGGGAGGAGAAGATCTTGGTGTACGAGTACATGCCCAACAAGAGCCTGGACGGCTTCCTTTTCGGTACGATCCGAATCCACCCATGCACAGAGAGACTCACACTGACGGATGAGATATGGTCTCTTCATGCGCTGCAGATCCGGCGCGGCGAGGCCTGCTGGACTGGAAGACGAGGTTCCACATCATCGAGGGCATCGCCCGAGGGCTCCTGTACCTCCACAGGGACTCGCGGCTCCGCGTGGTGCACCGCGACCTCAAGGCCAGCAACATCCTGCTAGACCACGACATGAACCCCAAGATCTCCGACTTCGGCATGGCGCGCATCTTCGGCGGCGACCAGAACCAGGTGAACACGAACCGCGTCGTGGGCACGCTGGGCTACATGTCGCCCGAGTACGCCATGGAGGGCCTCTTCTCCGTGCGCTCCGACGTATACAGCTTCGGCATCCTCATCCTGGAGATCGTCTCCGGGCAGAAGAACAGCAGCTTCCACCACATGGAGGGCTCCCTCAACATCGTCGGCTACGCGTGGCAGCTGTGGAACGCCGACAGGGGGGAGCGCCTGATCGACCCGGCCATCCTGCCGGCGTGCTCCGTGCGGGAGGCGCTGCGCTGCGTGCACATGGCGCTGCTGTGCGTGCAGGACCACGCGTGCGACCGCCCGGACATCCCCTACGTCGTCATGGCGCTCGGCAGCGACAGCTCCGTGCTGCCGATGCCCAAGCCGCCCACGTTCACGCTGCAGTGCACGTCGTCGTCGGACAAGGACGGGATCTTCCCCGACAAGGTCGATGAGTCCTACTCCGCCTGCGATCTCACCGTCACCATGCTGCATGGGAGGTAGTAGCTAGGCTAGAAGGAATAGGATGCAGGGAATTGCATTGGACGAAGCTGTACATTAGACCTGAAATTTTGGGCCGCTCGGGCACGATCCAAGAAAACGGGCTTAAAGCACGGTCCGACACGAAATATACAACACGATACAAATACAGTGCTAGGCTGGTTTTGATTTTCAGCTCATCATGTCGTTTGGGCCGGCACGAGTGATTGGGTCGTGCTCGGGCCAGCTCGACAGCGAAAAGGCCTGTAAAAGAGCGAGTGTGCGGTGTTTCTACGGAACCATTCTATGTAAAGGAGAGCAGAATTAGTGCTTGCCTCTTATATAGGCGCATGAGGAGCTTAGTTCATTGAACTATTCTCTCTAATGTACGTTGATGGTTATCAAATCGTTAATAATTATAGATAATGACATGTAGTTACTAGTAGCATCTTAGTTATCAGTTACTCTCTTTTGATGATCCATTTAAAATGTGTGATGGCAAAATATTCATCTCATCGCAGCACATCACGTCTGCCCGCGTCGTGTTGCGCCACTTCGGTGAGCGCACATACGTGTGACATGTCCGTCATCCTTTTCAACTTCAGAAGGTACACACTAAGTGCACCTTTTAAATTGATCAAAATTTTTATTTTATTTTTAATATAGGATTAAACAATTTTAATTCCTTAGCATTATTACATCCATAAGAAATCAACTAGGTGAGTGCCCGTGCGTTGCAACGGAAATATATAATATCACGATAACTTATGTATAAATATGTGATATACTGTTATGAGAAAAGGTCCTCGAGCATTTATTTGATCTGAGCGACGATGATGGAGACTTCACTGGCGTGGCAGCGCACGAGGTCGCGCCACCAGAGCAAGTCGTCGCGGCCCTAAGAGTTATCCTCGATCGGAGGAGCCCGCGATGCCGCAGCCCGCCGGCCCGGTGAGGTGGGCCAGACCCCACCGCACGTCGAGAGGAGCGGACCTAGCATCAAAAATTATTACGAAGCATGCATCAGAGTCAAATATTGCTTTGTTGTTTTCATGTCACTTGAGAGCTAGAATGACGAAAGATGGGTAGAATATTGCTTTGTTGTTTTACTCGAGTGACATCCTTGAGATATCTAGAATGGCGAAATATGGGTAACGATCATTTGGATGTTCTTACTGCTAACATTGAACTCTAGAGCTGGAGAGATTTAGAAGTATCCCTCAATTTACATGCGTCAGAACATTTGACGCCTAATTGACATCCCAGTTAGCCAGGAAGGTCACTGGTTGCAGATTCTTTGATTTGTATAGTATTACTAACTCTGCGAATATCCTTAGCTTGTTAGCAGTGGTAACATTTGGTGAAATATTGATGATCCGGTGAATTGTAATGAAGCTGATTTATCTGTGGTAACCATTATAATTCAGTGCCATATGCATCTTCATAGTAATAGTCAAGTGCTCGTGCGTTGCAACGGCACGTAAATTATTCGATAAAATGGTAGTGTACAAAGATTATATGAAAACAATCTTAATATCTTATAAATTCTTTGCCAAAAACCAATACACGAATATTAGAGAATGTCAAGTTAATATTAGAGGGCAATAAGAGTCATTGAGGTTAGTGAGGAAAAGGGTCCTATCGTGCATGACACCGACATGCACCGACGACACAGCACGTCCTAGCTGTTGCGAGGTCCGGTTGAGCCTCTCACAGGCTTGATACGAGTGCGAGGAAGCCTTCGCATGGCCAGGAACAATATACTAAGGGTGTATTTGGTTTGACTTTTGGCTTTGGTTTTTGTCCCCTAAAAGCCAAGAGCCAAACCAAAGGGCTGGATCACGGAAGCAGCTTTTTCTAAAAGCCGACTTTCTCGCAATGCAAAAATGAAAGCACCCTGTACCTGCTTTTAGTGACTTTTAGATGGAACTGTGAAAACGTATATCGAATAACTTTTAACGATTTTTAGTGGTTTCGACTAAACGGTTTTTAGCTTTTTAACAGCTCACAGCCCACAGCAGCTTTTCCCACAGCTCACAGCCCACAGCAGCTTTTTTCATAGCCACAGTCCAACCAAACAGACCCTAAGACGACCAATCTTCCTCTCAAACATCTGCTGATATGCATCATTGACGAAAAAAATTGGTGAATCAACTATTTAAAAAGACAACTGGTGAGCTCCAATACATTCCTGATGATTGACGAGCTACTTCTTTTCTACTGAACAATTTATGAAGTAACACCTACTAAAATACAACTATACTATCGTACTGTATAATTTGAAGGGAACATACACTGTTCTCATAAAAGTGATAATGTAGTAGTCTTTATATCAAGATAATTATGTTTTAGCTACAACAACTGTCTATTAGAATTTAGCAAAACAATTACACAAAATATTCTCTTTTTTATCTACTGCATAATACAATATAACTTGTTATAAAAAAATATTTGGCAGTTACAACCATATTATTTGAATAGGTACCCTATATATTTTTATCATAACTTCAGGAAATTAACAAAGATTGACAACACCCATAAGCTCATTTTATTCACCAAACTCATAGAAATCTGAAACCTGACTGCTACCATAATTCCAGCAAAAAAGAGTGCTTGCTGGTTATTACCAGTTCCCTCTAAAGCACCGATCTTAGACTTAATCTGAACTATAGTATTGGTGGACTTCACATCGAGTAGCACTATTTTCATCATCCAGACATAGATCTGCAAAGAGGATAACAGAAACAGAAAACAATACTAAGTAACCTTCGGTCTCTCGTATAAAAATATATTGTGTCAAATTTTGCAGTAAAAGAACACCAGAGTAAGAATGACGGTACATGTACAAAGCACAATAAAATAATAAAAACAAATACAATAAGCACCACACATAAATCTTAATCCCTTTTGATATTACCCACTTAGCTTCACAATGTACAACAACGTTAGTACTCAAGCAACTCGTACCACAATCCCATTTGATACTATAGCAATTACTACTAAGAATGTTGATGAAATCTTAGGGCTACTAAATGACTTCCAAGAACCGGTAAAAGTTGATCCCTTAAACTCAAGTCTCACATAATCATCAACTACAAAAGTCGACACAACATCCTCCCTGTATTGTTTCAACTTAATCTCCTCTTCCCTGCTAGGCACCATCTCTAAGAGTTCGGTTCCAAGGCTCTCTGCCTGCCCTGTTTCCAATAATGGTGAACAGTCAGAGGAAACCTGAGCAACTTTGTAGGAATTCATGGTGCTCCCCGTAGCATCCTTCCTCTACGCACCTGATTTGAACTCAGCAAGGTACATGCCAAATCATCATGAGTAGAAATCAGATATCCAAGAGATACGTGTGGGGGGGGGGGTAAAAACATGGAACACAAATTTATTTGAACCATGTACTACAGGAGACAGCATAGGATCATGCATCATACATGCAAATTCATAGATAAGCAACCAACCTTACTAAAAACCAGCATCCTGCCACTCCCATTGTCTAGACAAATATCTACACATAGATCTTAAGTTTTGATCTCTACAAACCACAACTTGCATGGTCTAGATCTGCTAGCGGTAACAGTATACCTGTGGTAGTCGCCCTTCATCTTGAGGTAGAAGACCTTGGACTCGGCTTCATTGGTTGAATGGAAGCTATGGAACAGCAAAATCACAATGGAACACGTGCGTACTGAGCCACATCCATTGAAAAATGAACGGGGGAGAAATGTCAAGAAGGATGATGACCTGAAAAATGAAGCATTACCTTTTGGTGATTTCTCTTGTGGGACTATCTCTGCAAGTTCAGACTTTGCAGGCGAGGCAGCTCCAAGGCTTTGCAAAGAGCACACCACAATTACCAATGGCTAGTGTAAGTTCACAAATTGCTTTCCTTTTCTAATGACCAAGCTAAACTTTCTGAAATGGATTCTGGAATGCTAGAGCAGTACAAAAATAAAATCTTCACACAATTACCCCCATGAGGCCTAGCGCACTCACTAACCAACGTCTCCTCATTGTGAAACAATAGATAATGCAAGACCCATGTGCAAGATGCAATTTGCAAAAAACATTTAGACACAAGGCTAGCCTTTTACCTAGAGCTAAATTTCTGGTATGCACAATAAGACACACCAGAGTGGCAACCATCTTCACTCCAAGCATAAGAACACAGTATCTGAAACCCAACACAACAAGTGACAAAACTACCCACGTATAACACCATGTACCCGAAACATCCCCCACCAATTTTGTAAAACCAACAAGCGCCCTCTCAAGGGCTCCACAAAATCAACTCAATGACATTGCATCAAGTAGAACCAAATTAATTGCTCCACAGTTAATGTCTACTGACACTCGATGTGCATTACCTCACTGCTGCTTACACTCTGTAGGTCGTTTGCCCTGTTGCCCTTCCCCTCCAGCAGTTCCCTTGTTCTTTTGTTCCAAAGAGGAATATAAAAAATGTCAAAACATACTCAGAAGCTGGAAAGGATGTAGAAATGATATTCCTCATTAGAGAAAAAAGTTTCCATACCTTTGTATCATAATCATCATCATCCTCGTCATCATCGTCTTCATCATCGTCATCCTCACCATCCATAACTTCAGATTCCTCATGTTGAGCAGCCTCTCCAGTGAACCACGAGACAACATGTAGGATAATCTTGTCTCTGTTGGTAGATCTGATAGATATAGAAAGGATAATTTAGAAGTAATAAACAAATTCTTAATCTTGGTGCATCAACATATTGATCAAATCCCCTGACCCTAGAAGCATAATATGTAACAAGACAACAACCACTATAATACAAAACTTGTAACAACATACCCAATATCATAATCTTGTATATGATTCATGCATGTACATGAAAGTTTCATGTAACATACCATCATGTAAAGATCTCCTGAAACCTTGAACTGCCTCATTATTAGTGACAGCATTCCAAACAGCCTTATCGCATGACAAAGACAACCATTTTCTGCATAAAAGGTTAACACAGTGACGAAGAGATAAGCTGTCGAGAAACATGCAGGTGACAGCTCAGATAAAAAATTATGCATGGTACATAAAAATATGATAGAGAACTATAACGACAAGGCACTATCCATTATTTAAGTGTTGCAGAATACCTCTACTCGCATCAACAACAGTTGTGTCCGTTTAACCAGCCATTTTGCTTGTTTAATATCTATTTAACCCAAATAAAAGGCTATGCATACAAACCACATTCCCACATGCACGGAGCACTTATTGTAGTTAATTAAGTTCAACCTAAGTAAACTAATCCCTATGTCAACATGGGCCAGGATGTATGACAAAGAAACAACATACAATAATACCTGAGTTACTGATTCAGAGATGTTATGAGGAAAAAACACACCTCCTTGTGCTTGCCCCATGTCTCCTCTGCAAAAGTCTTGGCCAACGCAAGATCATCAGTGATGATGATGTTGTCAAACAAAGTGCCTGATATAACCTGTATATATAGAAAAAGGGCATAATTATGATGTCTTTTTGAACGAGAAAAGAAGATATAACTATCCAACACCAACTTGCCACATCTCAATGCCAATGTATTTTAGGCTGTCAAAAGCATAAATGTATGGATCATCCTTGAAATCTGTGAAGCACAAGACATAGATTCAGCACTAATATTCTAATAACCAAACAGTAAGAAGATACAATGTTCAATTTCAGGGAAACATACCTAGGTTGTCAATCATATGGGCCTTCCATTTACCCTGGTAGTTCGGGTTCTTGATTTTCTGGCAAGTGAAACAACATGTTGTTAGATATCAAAATATGAATTGTTGTCAGTTTTTATGTATTTAAAGGAATTGTCATACCTTTTTGTTTCCATGGTCCCTTGTATTTTGGTTGGGAATGATATGGGCAAATGGGTAGTCCATTCACCATCTTCATCATTGTCCCTGTCCTTAGGCTACAATGCACATTTTAGAATTTATAAACCCATGTTATTCATCCTATGACACAGACTACATAACAAATAACCACATAAATACCTTCTTAGCATCAGGGTCAGGAATTTCCTTGGGAATACCATCATAGCCCTAAAAAGTAATGGAAAAAGCAATGAGTTGTACTGTTCAACGAATTAAGGAAACTGGTAGTGACTTGAGGAATAACAAATGTCTCATCAAATATTATACAATAGAGGCTATTAAATCGCGGTCAGTAAGGCAATCTCTAGCAGACTTTCTATCCCACCTCATATTTCAAACTCTACCCTACAGTGCAATGCACGGCCATATTCACGGTTTGGTGAGGACAACCTAAGACTTTTCACTAATAATAAGCATACACATATGTGCTTAGAAATAAAACACTACCTCTGGCTTCTTGTCCTCAGGGTCAGGAATGTACTCCTTGTCATCCCAGTCCTTAGGCTGCAATCATCGACACATACACCTCAAATAATTAGAACAAGTGCGAACAAAGAAATTCACAATAATAAATATTAAGTATTTACCTTCTTAGCCTCTGGGTCCTTAATTTGCTTAGGGGGAAGAATATCCCAGTGCTCATAGATGATGTCAGTTTGCATCTCTTCATTAGCACTGCAGTCAATAATGGGAAATGGAACAACTGAATCTCTGCATTGAGCAGGGATGCAAATGTATAGCTTGTCAGTTACGAAAGTTTCTGTCATATCAAATGTTTGAATGATAATTACGAGTATTAAATATATTTCAATTATAAAACTATTATACAGATGAAGGTTAAAAGACATGACAAATTTATTAAACCTAGTTAAGCCTATATTTAATACTTAAAATTGATATTCAAATATTTGATGTGACATAAACTAAATTTTAGTCAGGAAACCAAACACAAAGATTAAAGTTGAATCTGCATAAGTGCATGAGATTTAGAATACTGGATCTAACGAATAGCAGCAAGTGAAAAGGCCACCGAAATGTAATCCCCGGCCTACAAGTCCCTAGCAAACAAGCTGTACCTTCCCAGACCTACCCTCACGGAGTCAACCAGAACTAAGCCAAGGCACACCGAAATCAAGGGACGCTGCGCTCCAAGGGCGCGCACGCACGACACACATCTGGTAGGGTTTGCGGAGGGGAGAGAAGGGCGCGTACCGAATCCAGCAATGAGGCAGGAGGCCGCGACTACGGGCTCCTTAACGACAAAGATCTTGAGCTTCTCCATCACGGCCATGGCTGCGGCCTCTGCTTCCACTACTCCGCTTCGCCTTTGCGTACCCTCGCCCGCTGCCGTCGCTGGAGACGAGAGGAATACAAGCCAGTGCTCTCCGACGATCTACGACCTCCTATCGTTTAATGGGGGTATCGGTACGGGCCTCAGCCCAACAAAAAAATGGATGTTAGAGGAGAGAGGCAGAGCGATCGAGATAGAATTGAGGGACGGACGAGATCGAAGCCGAGGCGTAGGTAAATGGACCAACGATTGAGATCGATGGAAGGCAGAACCAGAATAGGCAGGCTACCTTACAGCTTTAATATAGTAGTATAGATTAAATTAAATAGGGCAGTCCATTTAAATCCAACACCTACAATAGCAAACCGTAGGCTACGTTGATTGCGAGAACGACATGGAGCCTTAATAGCCGTAACAACGAGTCCTAAATTTCACCTAAGAATGTGAAATATGGGTATTAGAATATACCGATGTATGGATATAGGTACATCGTTTTACTAGTTAGTCTACACTTATATTTAAACTTTACTTTACAAGTCGTACAATATACACAATACAAAATAGTGTTTTAAAAGACCATACGAGTGAACTATTGGATACAATCTTAACGCTAAAAATGGAAGAAATTTCACCTATTTTAGTTTTAATCTAAGTCGCATGCATGGGTATCCATGAATATAGTTGTGGACATAAAATTTGGCGAGATGGACAATTTATCGTAGACAAATATTTGATGCAAGTAGGTTACCCAACCCTCTGCCACCCCTACGACTACGATTTGCAGCAGGTGAGCGGTGGTGGTGAGCCCCTCCTCAACTCCCCGTTGATCCTGACCTGTCTCTGTTCCTCGAATTTATTTGATCGAGGAAACACAAAAATAGTCTCCTCCTCCACGAAAAAGAAAAACAATCGTTTCCAGCTTCTCTCGACTCTCGAGTCGCTCAATCTTAACTTGAATGAAATATATAAAAACCCAAAAAGTTAGCCGTGATAATATTTGATAAGTATTATTATATAAACTATAATATAATTCATAGTGATTTTATATAAATCTAGTCGAATTTTAGAATGTTTGAGTTATTCTCGACCTAAGATGATATTCTGTTTAGATAGAGGGTGGAGGGTATCTGTCGGTCATTAATCCCCAAATTACAATGACTAAACTGCCCTTAATAATTATAGCTAATTAGTTTATTTTAAGATCAATCAAATGGTATAAATGCCATAGGGAGGAACCGGCCCAAGAGCCTTAGGCCCCGTTTGGTTCCATGGAACTAATGTTTAGTCCATACCTTTTAGTCCCTTTTAGTCCCTAATTCTCCAAACACAAGAACTAATAGAGGGACTAAACCAGTTTAGTCTCTAGTCCCTCTAAGGGCTCCTAAACAGGACTAAACGCAAAATTTCCTCTCCTGCCCTCGCGCGGCCGCAGCAGCCCGCGCGCAGCAGAACACGGCAAAAAAAACCCTAGCCGCCGCCGCAGCCCGCCGCGCTCGCGGCAAAAAAACCTAGCCGCCGCAGCAGCCCGCGCGCGCTCCCTTCACGCCGCCACAGCTCGTCACAGCTCGCGCTCGTACCCGAGGCAGTCCTCTTCACGGCGGAGAAGGCGCTTCACACCGCGCGTCACAGCCTCATGCTTGCTTTGCCTTGGATTCCTTTCCATGTTTTTTTTCCTTCTGCATCCTTCGCTCATCACATCAGACCAGGAAGCCACCGGTGAGTGTTTCATTCATCAAGTTTTTTTAAATTTTTTTTGATAGTCGCTTCCTACTTACCAGACCAGGTAGTCGCTTCCTACTTGCATGCGAACAAATGCAGAACACTTGGAAATAATACTTCCTAACAAAAAAACCGGTTCAGAATCCATCCTGCTACGTTTACCATAGGAGGCATACTGCTAATTTTGCACAAGGTTCAGAATGCATCTGATTTCGTTTACCAAAAGAGAGGGGAGGGGCACTGTTTGGATATCAACTTCTGGCTATTGTGTTCCTATTTCAGTGTCTTAATTCTTTCTTTTTTCTGTCCCAGAAGCAAAGCAGCAGCGCTCGCCCCTTCTTCTTCGCCGTCGGTCGCAAGATGGAGAACCACCACAACTTCAGGGACTTCTTATCCCAAGGTTGCTCTTCATCGACGTCCAGGAGCCGCACTGGTCATGAAGCTCCCGAGGACGACGACTTCGGCACCTTCTCGCAGTCGCCGTTTGCTCTGCCACCACGCATCAATGTCCCAGCACCTCGCAGCCGCATTGAAGCTCTTGATCTGAACTCCCAGTCCCAGGGTACCGATTTTCCATATCTCTCATCCTACCAAGATGTTCTCCAATCAGGTGATGGTGGATCCAATCTAGGTTTGCCTCCTCTTGGTCGTGGTAGATCAGCGCGCACACTATTTCAATCCACCAGATCCATTTCAGCTCCTATTTCTCATGCCCGAGGTGCAATTCGAGGTTGCCGTGGAGTTAGGGGGAGAGGCACTAGTAGTCGTGGTGGAGGTCGATCTATTATTTCTGCACCTATTGACCCTGTCCTCATTGAAGATTTTGGAGATGAACCAACCAATGAAATGGATTCTCGAGCTCCAGTGGTAAGAAAAATTTTCATGTCTTGATTACAATGTTTTACTGTGTTTATCACACATGAGTTACTCTATTTAAGTACTATTTCTGTTTTTATTTGATGAGTTACTCTATTTAAGATCTGTATGTTCATCACACATGAGTTACTCTATTTAAGTACTATTTCTGTTTTTATTTGATGAATTCAGTTTCATTATCTGTTAGTTCATCACACATGAATTTAAGGGTGCACTGTTATCTGTTAAAATATGTTTCATTAAGATCAATCTGATTTATAATATAACTTTGGAGTTGTCAAACCTGCTAAACCAAAATTGTCAAAAACCTCAAATCCTCCTAAACCAGATTGGAGCACTTACGACATTGCAAATTCCAGAATCCGTTTAATATCTAATAAAGGAAATCTATAGTGATTTATAATGATTGTTATTAACTTTTGTTCATATTTCGTGGTTGTTACATACAAAAGCCTCGTTTTGACAAGGCCAATTGGAATGAAGAGAACACACAAATATTCTGTGATTTATGTGTTGACCAAATTAGAGCTGGGAACTGTCTAAATGGTACAATGACAACTAGAGGATACAACCTGATAAAGGAAGAATTCTTTTCTAAGACAGGACTCAGACACGACACCAAACAATTTAAGAATAGATGGACTCAGTGTAAGGCCTTGTACTCTTTTTGGTTGTTTCTTAACAATCAAAGTGGGTTAGGAAGAAGGGCTGATGGTGTAGTTATAGCTTCAGATTCATTCTGGAAGACTCACACAGAGGTTAGTGCACTGGTGTCATATATCTCTGTACATGAAGCCCTTACAACTGATAGCTAAAATGTGTGTTACCTTTTATTGCAGAAAAGAAAAGAGTGCAGGAAGTTTCAACATGCGATTCCTACATACATGGAACAATTAGCAGAAATGTTCCATGGAATTGTTGTTGATGGGTCTAGTTCTTGTATCCCTGGTGATGTACACAGACCATCACAAGAAGTATATGAAGAACAAGAAGAAAATGGAGATGGGGAAGACCTTTTGAATTCTAGTACCCCTAGTAGCAGAGGAAAGAGGAGCTTTACCAGTACAGCACGTAGTCCACCTAAAAAAAGCAAAAGTCCTATGGTAAAGATGTTTAAAGGACTAATCAATGAAATGCAGCTATCAAGGAATGCAGACACTGATGTTTTTAACCAACTAAAAACTATCCAAGAAAACAAAAGTTTAGAAGCCATTGATCAGTTCAATTCTTGTCTAGACTTGGCAGTAGAATCTGGAGCTGACAAGGAGTCAGATGAGTACTTTGTGGCAACCAAACTATTCAAGGATGAGTACAATAGAGCTATTTTCAATCGCTTTGATACTGCAACACAAAGGATGAAGTGGCTACAAAGGTTTTGCAAGGAATATTTTGGTTGAAGGTTATTGTGTGGCTTTTAGCACAAATTATGTGAGAACTATGTGTCATGTGTCTGTGTTTTGAACTCTATGTGAGAATCGTGTCATATGTCTTTGTTTTGAACTCTATGTGAGAATTGTGTCATGTGTCTATGTGCCTATCATTTATCCAGTTTGCAACTGAGTTCCATTTAATTTTGTATTCCCTGATTATACAACTGTGTCATGTGTCTATGTGCTGCATATTTTTTTGTTAATGTGTTGATCTCTTTTCCTGTGATAATTATGAAGGTTGAGGCATCTGATGATCTGCTACAAGCAGCAATGTTACTAAGGTTGCGTAGCAAGAGGCGAAGATACATAGCAGCTACAACCATTATGATTGGTATGTACCACTTTGAGACTTACATGAACAAATCATCATACAGGGAACCAACTGAAACTGGTTATGCATGGGTTATGAGAACACTAGGAAATAGAACAAGTTGCTACAACATGTTTAGGATGAGCAGAACCGTGTTTGAAAACTTGCATACTGTTCTTGTTGAGACATATGGGTTGAAAAGCACTAGAAAAATGTCATCAGTAGAGGCTTTGGGGATGTTTCTATGGATTTGTGGAGCTCCTCAGTCACTTAGGCAGGCAGAAAATCGATTTTGTAGGTCTATAGAAACCTGTAGTCGAAAATTTGACAAAGTCCTTACTAGTTTGAACAAATTGGCAGCTGACATAATAAGACCAGTAGACCTAGAGTTTAAAACTATTCATGCAAGGCTACAATCACCTAGATTTGCACCTTTCTTTGACAATTGCATTGGAGCCATTGATGGCACACATATCCCAGTTGTGGTTCCAATTAGCAAAGTAGTGCAACACACTGGCAGACATGGGTACACTACACAAAATGTTTTGGCCATTTGTGATTTCGATATGAGATTTACTTTTGTTGTGGCTGGATGGCCGGGATCAGTTCACGACATGAGAGTGTTTAAAGATGCAATTGAGAAATATGGAGATAAGTTTCCACATCCTCCTGAAGGGAAATTCTACCTTGTGGACTCAGGTTACCCAAACCGTAAAGGTTACCTTGCTCCTTACAAAGGTACAAAATACCATCTGCCAGAATTCCGAAATGGTCCGATGCCAGGCGGTAAAAAGGAGAATTTCAATTACGCACATTCTTCTCTTAGAAATGTTATTGAGAGGTCATTTGGTGTGTTAAAAATGAAATGGAGGATTCTATTGAATCTCCCTAGTTATCCAATGCCAAAACAAAGCAAAATAATTATGGGATGCATGGCACTTCATAATTTTATTAGAGAGAGTTATCTGGGAGACAAGGACTTTGATTTGTGTGACCATGATGAGAATTATGTTCCTGAAATTGGTGAGTCATCTACTGCCAGTGCAATTAGTCAAGACGTCGTTTCAGTTCAAGGTGAAGACGACTACAATATGAATGAATTTCGAGAATGGATATGTGATGGTTTGTTTAGTAGAATGTAAAATGCATTGTGTGTAATAAATTTGTGTATCGTTGTGGACTGTTCTATTATTTGAAACTCATTTGTGGCAGCTTCTCAGTTTGGCATTTGGAATATTTGAAATATATTTAAAATATATTTGTGGTTTGTTCGTATTGGATGCAATGAAACGAGAGAGATCTTGTAATTCTTTGCTTCTGTTGTGCAAGCAGTTGCAGTTTCCTTTTGGTGGCATTTGATTTGTAATATATTTCACAGTCGCATTTGTAAACAGTCGCATTTGAAATATATTTCAGTTCACATGTGTTTGTATTTCAGTTTCAAATATATTTCAGTTTCAAATATATGCTCAGCAGCACAGTTCAGTTCAGCAACACAGTTTCAGCTCAGCGCACAGTCTTATTTGCAAGCAGCAGGGGCAGGGGCAAGAGTGAGGGCATTTTGGTATTTGTATACTGCTTTAACTGTGTTTAGCTCATGTTTAGTCTCTAGAACCAAACAGGGTAGGGACTAAAGATTAGTCTCTTGACTAAACTTTAGTCCTAGGACTAATAAAACCAAACAGCGCCTTAACTTACCCTTTGAGTATCTCACAGAATGTGCTCATCGGCGTCGGAGCCTACTGCGGGTGGTTGACTGTATCGGGCAGACATCTTCTTCTAGACCTAAACATCTTCTAGGCATACTAGCTCGCTTTGACCGGTAGCAGTTCCTGACGACTGCCAACGCCGACGCCGCCGTGATGCCTATACCGGCAGTAGCACCAGGAAAGAGAAGAGAGAACGCATTCTTTTTCCCGAAGTCCGCGTTCCGTCAACAGATGAATGAGACTCTCCTTCCAGAGGTCGCCGTCGGCCCATCGGGGAAGAAAACAGAGGCTAGTGAAGCATTTCTATTCGTGTCAAAACTCAGAATGTCTCAAAACATCACCATCGGCACCCACACTTTCCAATCACCGTTGTGAATGGAAGCCAGAGTTGATCAAAACCGGTGTTGCGGTCAAGCTTGGCTTCTGAATCGCCGCACGTCGCAGCGCAAAAGCGGAAGCGCCCGAAAGTTCCGCACGGCCAGGCAGGTGAGTGTTCGTTCAATGGGCTCGCCGTTCGCACAAGCATCCCGTCCCGGTAAAACTTGCAGCGCTGACAGGTAGAATTCGACTACCTCGTCATAGTTGGGTAGAGGGTCGTGTGCGTCGCTTGTGCTGGCCGAGTAGTCCCGAGAGCCATGGCGGCCGCGGGTGCGCGACTACCATTAGCTCTGTTGCTTCCCCTGTTCGTTACTTTCTTCGCCTCCCCCGCCTCCGCGACTGACACCATCACCGCCAACTCTTCCCTCAGCGATGGCCAGACGCTCGTTTCAGCGGGCGGGGTGTTCCAGCTGGGCTTCTTCACCCCGGCCAGCTCGACGGCGAGGTTCTTGGGCATCTGGTACATGGGCCTCGCTCCCCAGACCGTCGTCTGGGTCGCCAATCGGGAAGCCCCGATCACCGGCACCACGGCGAGCCTGGCCATCAACGCCACCGGCAGCCTGGTGCTCGCCGACCCCTCGGGGCGGGTGTTCTGGTCGTCGCCGCAGTCCAACATGAGCAGCACTGGCTCCCCTGTCGGGGCGCAGCTGCTGGACAGCGGCAACTTCGTGCTTCAAGGAGGGGGTGGCGCCGTCCTGTGGCAGAGCTTCGACTACCCTTCCGACACCCTGCTCCCGGGCATGAAGCTCGGGTGGGACCTGACCACGGGGCTCGACCGGCACCTGACGACGTGGCGGAGCACCGGCGACCCGTCGCCGGGCGACTACACGTTCGGGTTCGACCTCCGCGGCGTCCCCGAGGGGTTCATACGGCGCGACGGCACGGTGCCCGTGTACCGGAACGGGCCGTGGAACGGGCTGCAGTTCAGCGGCGAGCCGGAGATGGAACCCAACAACAGCAACTTCCAGTTCGAGTTCGTCGACAACGCCAGCGACGTGTACTACACGTTCCTGGTGGACGGCGGCGGCGGCAGCGGCAACGGCGGTGTCGTGTCGCGGTTTGTGCTGAACCAATCGAGCGTGCAGCGCTACGTGTGGCCGCCGGGCGGGCAGGGGTGGAGCCTCTACTGGTCGCTGCCGCGGGACCAGTGCGACAACTACGCGCACTGCGGCGCCTTCGGCGCCTGCGACACCAGCGGCGGCTCGCCGGCCTGCGCCTGCGTACACGGGTTCACGCCGGCGTCGCCGCGGGACTGGGAGCTCAGGGACAGCTCCGCCGGGTGCAGGCGCCTCACGCGGCTCAACTGCACCGGGGACGGCTTCCTGCCGCTGCGCGGCGTGAAGCTGCCGGACACGACGAACGCGACGGAGGATGCGACCATCACTGTCGACCAGTGCAGGCAGAGGTGCCTCGCCAACTGCTCCTGCCTGGCCTACGCCGCTTCCAGCATCAAGGGAGGCGACAGCGGCTGCATCATCTGGAGCTCGCCGCTCATTGACATCAGGCATTTCCCTTCCGGTGGCCAGGATCTGTTCGTTCGCCTGGCGGCATCTGACCTGCGTACGAATCTCCTCAGCTCATCTCTTCTCATTTGTTCATGACATCATGGTTTTCAAGTTGATTTTGGAAGTAATAATTTGGTTGGATGAGGTAATAAACTAATAATCAAGATGGAATGCATATGAAATGTTCTTCAAAACGCAAACCATTTATAATTTTTCAAAACTACTGATTTAAGGAATTATTAGAAGCAAGATGGTTAGATTCTTCAACAGGAGAATTTTTAGATATATTCTAGTAGTATTAACCATGGCCCACAATAAGAGCTCTAACTGTTATAATATTGCTTGTACCATGAGGCATGAGCTCATGGGATTACATATATCTAAGTGCATCTTTAATTGACCAGTCCTCTACCAAAATCAAAGATTGGCCGGACCTTTTTGTTGGCAAATGTTGCTTTCAGAAAAAGTATCGGAGGCTAATGCGAGTTAGCGGCTTAGCGCAGCCGTCGTTTTGGATTTCGGATTTGATATTTCACGTAGACTATCGTTTCCTTTACTTATGTTATTAGTAGCCATTATGTTTGTTTTTTTTCCCAATGTGCTCCCCTGTTTGTTCTAAGATACCCTAGGATTACAGAACTAGCGGTAGAGTAAAATTATATAGGTTACCACCAGGCTCGTTTCTTGATTTCTTGTACTGCCCAACTGCACAAGTTTGATCTCCCGAATCACAAGCAAATGCAAACAATACAGACGGGAAATGATAAATAAAACAAAATCATGTTGCATATTCCAAGTAGCAATCAGAATTGATTTAAGAAGCTATCGCGAGATGTTAGGTTTCTTTCTTTCTTTCTTTCGAAGCAACAGCCCATTGTCAAACATTTAGTAGCAGCTGAAGCAGCTGCTGGTGTGCAAGATCCATACATACAGTACGCTAAAAATCAATGTGCCCCCGACCAACCTAACGTTTCCACGATGACATGGACAGCCTCCGACGGAGACGGTTCCAGGAAGAAGAACGTAGTCGTCGCCGTTGTCGTAAGCCTATCGGCCGTCCTCCTTGTCGGCGTCGGCGGATTCTTCCTCTGGAAGAAGCTTTTCAGAAACAAAGGTGAGAGCAAGCCGCGCCCGTTTTTCCCAAACAAAGGAGAAGTCGACGACGGGTTGTTGCTGCAAATCCATGTGCTAATCTAATCCGGTTCCAGCTGGGAGGTTCCAGAGCGCGCAGAGGTTCAGCTCGTTTGACTCCAGCGTCCCTCTTACCCCGGTCCAACTCCAAGACAGGAGCAAGGAGGACGATGCCGGTCAGAGCAGCGACCTGAACGTCACGCTCTTTGACATGGACGCCATCGCTCTCTCCACTGACAACTTCGCGGCGTGGAACAAGCTCGGTGAAGGCGGCTTCGGCGCGGTGTACAAGGTAGGTAGTAAAGAACAGATCGTGTAGCATGTGCCAATCGGTTTGAGCTGAACATGATGGGCTGAGGGCGATTGATGCGAACGTATTGGACTCAGGGGCAACTGGAAGGAGGGCAGGTGGTGGCGGTGAAGCGGCTGTCCAAGTACTCGACGCAGGGGCTGGGCGAGTTCAAGAACGAGGTGATGCTCATCGCCAAGCTGCAGCACGTGAACCTGGTCAGGCTCCTGGGCTGCTGCGTCCATGGAGAGGAGAGGATGCTGGTGTACGAGTACATGGAGAACAAGAGCCTCGACAACTTCATCTTTGGTAGCAAGACTGGCTAACTTGAGAACTCGAGTTTTGAGCTGCTGGGCATTTCACATTCGAATTGGTTCTTTTTACTAATGTATGATGGTGTATTGATGTGTTTGAGCAGACAAGAACCGATCCGCGCAGCTGCACTGGTCCAAGAGGTTCGACATCATCCTGGGCATCGCACGCGGGCTCCTGTACCTGCACCAGGACTCCCGGTACAAGGTGATCCACCGGGATCTCAAGGCCGGCAACATCCTCCTGGACAAGGACATGAACCCCAAGATCTCCGACTTCGGCGTGGCCAGGATCTTCGGCGACGACACCGACTCGCACACCAGGAAAGTCGTCGGAACATAGTAAGTACGAACAGCACCCGGTTGTCCGGCTGGCTGCCTATTTATGCTCTCCATTTGACATCAGTTGGGTGTCTAACCGTTCCTGACACGACGCGCGCAGTGGGTACATGTCTCCGGAGTACGCCATGGACGGCGTCTTCTCGGTGAAGTCCGACGTGTTCAGCTTCGGCGTGCTGGTGCTGGAGATCGTCAGCGGCAGGAAGAACCGGGGCATGTACAGCAGCGGCGAGCAGACGAGCCTCCTCAGCCAGGCGTGGAGGCTGTGGAGGGAAGGCAACGCGCTGGCGCTGCTGGACGAGGCGGTGGTCCGCGCCGGCACGCACCGGAGCTCCGAGGTGCTGCGCTGCGTGCAGGTGGCGCTGCTGTGCGTGCAGGAGCGGCCCGACGACCGGCCGCACATGGCGGCGGTGTTCCTGGCGCTGGGCAACCCGAGCGCGGTGCTCCCGCAGCCCAGGCACCCGGGCTACTGCACCGACCGGGGCTCCGCCTCCACCGACGGCGAGTGGTCGTCCACATGCACCGTCAACGACGTCACCGTCACCATCGTGGAAGGACGGTGACGCCACGTGGCGGCTCTCTCAGCCCTGAGCCGTGCTAGCTGCCGGGATACTGCCGCGCCTTCGGTGATTTGTGAATAGCTTGACTGATATATGGGCAGGGGTTGACAACCCCCCAAAGCCCAAAGCTCTCTCTGTGTGTGTGGATGTGATCTGGACGGTATTGGAACTTCAATCAGGTTTTGATCTAGCACTCAAACAGCAGCTTCAGGAACTCGGTGTCATCCTCAGCTCCGGTGAAACTAGCGAGTAGCGAGGCAGTAAATGCAGAGAGAGACCGTCAGTTCACCAGCTTCCCGTCTCCAGACATTTACAGCCATGACTGCACAGTGATTTCTTCAGAAGAAAACAACACACTGTCACACTGTACCATGCATAATTTAAGTGCAGCACTTGAGTAGTATGTTTTAGTTGTTTACTGTCTCCTGTCAATTTTATTTTGTTTTGAAGTCGTTACATTTGTGTGTGTGCGCGCGCTAAGAAGGCTTGAGTATCATAATTAGCTTGATGGTACTGTAAATTATGAGCAGATAATTAAATTGTTTTGTGCTTCTTGCTAGTCAGAAGAATTTTTTGGCTATGACCTAACCTAGGCAATATTAAATTTTATTGTTTATATATAGAAAAATAGACAATTTTTGACGGTTGAAGACCGAAATAATAAGACCATGTTTGTTTCGAATTATAATCTCTCTAGATTATATAATCCAGCGCAAAAAATCCAGCAGGTAAACAAACACCTAGATTATGGGTTCGGATTATATAATCTAAAGCTCAGATTATGATAATCTCATAATCTACTCAAGAGTAGCTTATTTAAGATTATTGTTGGCAAAAGACCAACTACCCATGGTTATGTAAATAGAAGTTACAATATATGTCATCCTTTTTCCTCACCTCAAATAAACAAATAAGGTTACTGCTGTCTTTATGAATAATCTACATTTGTATAATCTAGACTACCAAACAGCTACATGTAGATTATAATATATCTAGATTATATAATTTAGATTATAATCTAGATTATATAATCTATAAGCAGCTGAAACAAACAGGCCCTAATTCTTTTTCCGACATAAATAGTTTATTTCTTTTTTTGCATTGACTTGTTGAAAAATTTTAGCTAAAAATAAAAACATATCCAAGAAACTAGCTAAATGACTTGTCAAGCCAAACTTTGACTACTCGACAATAAAATAACTCTCCAATAGACTAGCCATCTAACTCGTCAAGCTATCCGACTCTGCAAATTGGCTCCCTCACTAGTTAAATTTGGCTAGTCAATGTACTAGCCAAACTAGATAGATAGTAAGTTGGAGTGAAATACTATATATAAAGTGTAATTTTTATAAAAAGGTAAATAGAGAGAAAAAATAAGAATCCTTTGAAGATGCTCTAAAGGTTCTTTTCGGCAACCACCGCCAAAAACTAGTTATTTTTTTACGAATTTTGGGAGGACGCCAAAAATAGTCTTGGCAGTCTTAATTTTCTACAACTTGTTCAAGTCGTCAAAACTGAGAAGCTATTTTCGGCGGCCAAAAAAATCCGCCATGTTTCTTTCAATAAAAAAATTCTAAAATCGAGTATTGGTGAAGTTGTTTTTGTTAAGTAACCCTAGTTAGGGTTATGTGGGTAAATATCGATTTTGCCCCTGAGGGGTCTCATATCTCTATATAAGAAACATGTACACCCCTTTATATGATAGAGATCAGAAAGAGGCCAGAGGCCCAACCCTATATCCTATGTCTCGTGTGTTTCCTCTGTCGTGTTTATGGGAAGGGAGACGGGTTCTCTACAGCTTCTTGCGCCTCTACTGCTGACGGGAGGGAAGGGAGCGGATCTGGTGATCCGTGGTAACATAGTTCTCAACACGTTATCAGCACGCTCTACCTCGACGTTGCTGCGAGATCAGATCTACATCAACTCTCCATCAAGCCGGTCCGGTCTAGCCGAACTGTCCTATGCAACAGGCTTCGATTCTCTCTATGCAATCGTGCGGTATGCTTAAATTAGATATATTATTCTTGATTTGTCGGTGTGCATATGCTGTGATCCATGCACCAAGAATTAGTCATACAGGTGGACACCAGATCTCGCAGGGCCGCATGCGCGACAGACTAGTGCGTCCCTGGCTCTCTGAGCGCGAGCGACTGAAAAAAAAGGATAGTAGTGCATGGACTTTTATACAGGTCAAAGCGGTTTTTAGTTGAGATTAGCTTGCTTGCATGCCGGCAGTCATGGCGCATACCGTATAGACGTGATGGGTCATATCCTTGCGTGACCTGCATGTATGCTCTCGCCCATAAACGAAATTAATGAACTTTTAGTTATTTTTAATTTGTATGCATGTTATTTATTCTCTATTTTTTTGTTGCAAACAATAAATAGAACAAATCATGTTTTATTTTGCAATTTCTACATTAATTAATTATTTTCTGGCGTAAATAATTAGTAGAAAAATACATGCTTAAATACGGGAAAATATCTTTTACACCTGATGTGTCGGGTTGATGCATTAAATCTGGTATTTATTTTTTCTGCATTAATATTATTTCCTGTAGTAAATAATTAGCAGAAAATTATTAAAACATATGTGAAAGCTATACTGCGCATATATAAACCGCTCTAAATATTTATATTATGTTGAGCTTTTGGACCCATATCGAGCGATTAAACTGTATAGTGGGTACTCAAACATGTCGATCAAACTACATTATTAATCGGCTAAGTTATGATATTGGCTGAGCATTGGCTGCGCCCTGGCAACATGACACATTATTTGTGTCGTACGAACTTGGCTGCGTCATGTGATTGCTATGTAACATTCTCGTTTAATCGGACAACTCCCGTTGAGTCGAACCGCCATCGCTGAGTTGCGTATTTTTCGCATGCCCTGTAGGCATTGTCTGTCTGCCGTGATCATCGAGCCACAATTGTGCATGTTGCGCACGTTGCGTGGACTTATCGTGTACCCCCGACTACCAAGACATAATTGTGTCTCTCGCGCTTGTTACAGAGGCTTGTTGTGTTGTCGTGGCCCTGATGGTCGCACACGCGTTGACGCCAGATACGCTAGAGCTTGTACTCGCGTTGATTGTGGTGGGTTGTTCAACCCCCTAAAGTCACATTATATGCAACCTTCTTAAACAATTTTATTTGGCCCTATATTTTATTTGATTGTGTTGTGTGGCATCATATTTATATATCGCCAAGTGGCCATAACAACTATATCAAACTCTATAATGCTTGGAAATCTGGGAAATTAAATTGAAATACAATTAAACACAGATAAGTTAATTTTCTGCTCTCTCCTCATGCATAAAATTTTACCCGAAGTAACCCGAAGATATATAATATAATGCATGAAAGCCTTTTTGGCACATAAGACATCACAAATTGGGATTTTATTAGTAAGCAATATGACCTTACCAAATGAATAAAGACTAGAAATTTTAGTCATATATTGCTCAACCAGTTGTTGACACATTGCTTCTTTGTCGCTGAGCGACATGAAGCAAACTCTGAGATAAAAGGACATATAACCTCTAGCAACACGAAGTTGTGTGTATATCGAAAGGTAATTCTAAGAATTTTTTCACAATGTTTGTGTGAAAAACCATTGTGTGTTCGCGTCGAACCACTTTACTCATCCTATCTAGGACCTATGCTTGTGTTGCATACATCTCTCAGAATTGTAAATACTTATAGTCGCTGAATTGACTTAGGATAGTCCTTTGACTGGTATGGTATACTTTAAGCCAATTGGTAAAGGTCAGTCCTGAATGGACATATACCTGGGATTAATGTAGCAGAACTATATTGGATTCCACCCTTTAACATGCTTTTCTTAATCTATCTCTGATCTACCAAAAGAAAGAAGAGTAGAACAATAGCTATAAAATCCCACATCACTGCAGAGCTTGAAGCTAAATTGGGCATTAATCTGTCCTTAGTCCTTGGTGCCGAAAGAGCCATAAATCTTGAATGCCAGAGGGGTAGTGATGGTAATTTATGATAGAACTATGAAGATCTTGTGGAGACCGGATGACTCCTTCATATGAGAGCAACACTATCTGTTGTTGAAGACTGATCCCAGACGGATATTGGTCTTTTTTCGCTCTTGCCAAGCCGTTATCACCATTTGCTTAGTCTTAGCACTCAGGTGGGTTTTCCCAGATAAAACAAATTCTTGGCCTTGTATGTTCTATTCCAAAGCATATCTTTTTGTTGAACAATGAAGAGATCGAAATAATGCTAGATAGAACAAATTGGTATATAATATGAGGAGAAATGTTTGCCCTGCTGGCAGCATCACAAATTATTAACTATTGTTATAAATTCTCTCTCAAAATTATAATACCTAAAAAATGTTGCATAACTTGAAACCCAATTTCAGATCAGTATGAGTAATTGGGTAAACCATGGGCAATGGTAAAATGAGTTGGACTATACATCTCTGCATACAATTTTTTTTGCTTGGCAGCATTGGCCTGATGCCGTGCACTTTACTACCATTATCTACGCACACATTTTCCTATGTGCTTAAAAGCACAATGCAACCAGTGAATGTCCTTGTGAGCGCTAAATCCTGATGGTCATTTTAGTTATTGATCTGAAGTCAACTACTAGCTCCAAACGACGAATGGTGTGCATGAGCCTCTGAGGGACCCTTATGCATAAAATAGTGTTGCGTATATCAATCTAAATGTTAATGATTGACTGTACATTTGGTAATAATAACAATAAGTTTGCAGAATTGTAACCACGAAGCAACTTGTTGTTGCGTGTCTCACTGGATGTTGAGACTAACCCTTCATATTGAAGGACAAATATGTAGTATCCATGCCACTACATTAATATAAGTCCAAAGCTCACTGCATAAAACCCCTATCTGTAATATGCGTAAGATTTCCCAAATAAATCACCACAATAGCATACATTGGCCACAACTGGATGATTGTGGTTGGGGATTTTATCTGTATGCTTTTAAGAACATCTCGGTATTAGGGGGAGAAATGCCCATATATTGTAATGCCTCAATATTCTATTAAACACACAAAAAACCAAACTGAACCTATCGTTCGGTGTGTACTCCTGTGTATATGGAGTTTGCCAGAAATCGTTGAGGAGTAACCATATTGGTCTGAATGCTTCTACCTGATGTAGATGTGGATATACCTGGGATTAATATCATATCCACATTTGACTTATTGGCATTTGATCTATTCTCGGGGACGCCTGTGAATATGATCCATTGGCCTTAGTCAAAGCATATGTTCTGATTGCAGATTCACGTGGTCTGTAATAACTCTCCTCCGATGAACTCGCCCTGCTGGTGATTTGCCTCACGAAGAGGTTCATCTTGATGATGAAATTCCTAGCAATGCGCGCAATATCATTGTGCTAGGAATACGGAACAATGAATCTTTCGTTTTTGGAAGTGACGAAGATAATTATTAAATGTGGGAGACAAATATGTCGACACCTATTGTAACGCCCCGAATTTTGCAGTTGAATTTTTTCTTTTCTTTACTCGCCAAAATTCGGGCGTTACCTTTTCTTTTTCTTTTTCCCCTCGCTAAACCTTGACCTTTTCCAAAGTTAGCGGGATTCGGTTTGGATCTCCCGTGTAAAGAAAAACCCTAAAACTGTTTTATGTTGTTTGATGCACCATGCCGAACCATGCATTCTTCGATTGTTTGAAAGTGCAAATGCATTCATGTAGAAAGATCGGATTTCGAAAAGGAGATAATCTTTTCTTTTTCTTTTTCTTTCTTTCTCTCTCCCTCTTCCCCTTTCTCTCTCCCGCGTCGTGGGCCTCTTGGTCGGCCCAGCCGCCCCTGCGCGCCCCCCCTTTGGGCCCGAAAGGCCCAGCCGCCCCCCCCCACCTCCCTTTTTCCCCCAATTCTCTCTCCCTCCCTCTCATTTTCTCCCTCCTCTCCCTAAGCCGCCGCCCCTACCCCCCTGCCCTAGCCGCCGCCCCCTGCCCTTGCAGCTCGGCCGCCGCCCTCACCGGTTCGGCCGCCCAACGCCGGTGAGCCCCCCTCCTCTCTCCTCCCTCCCTCTCCCCTCTCCCCTCCTCTCCCCTTGGCAGCCCAGCCGCCCTGGCCCCCAGCCGCGCCGCCCTGGCCCTTGGCCGCGCGCCCGGCCAGCCCCCAGCCCCGCCTGGCCGCGCCCTGGCGCCCCCGGCCAGCCCCCAGCCCGCCCCCAGCCGGCCCCGGCCAGCCCTTGGCCGCGCCCCCGGCCGCGTCCCCAGCCCGCTCGGCCGCGCGCCTGGCCGGCTCGGCCGCCTGGCCAGCCCGACCCCCCCCTGCGCGCCACCGGTTCAGCCGCCCTGGCCGCCGGTTCGGCCGCCCCGGCCGCCCAGCTCGGCTGCCTGCGCCCGCGCCCGCGCCCAGCTCGGCCGCCCTGCCCCCGGCCGGTTCAACCGCCCTAGGGCCGGTTCAACCGCCCCCCCTCTGTTTTTTTTATTTTTTTATTATTTTATTTTATTTACTTTCTGTGATCATAGCTATTTTATTTTAGGTAGGCTAATCATTGTTAATATTATTGAAATATGAAGCTTAATTTAGAATTCCGTTACGCTAGTTGATTCACGTAATTAATTGTTTATCTCATTCAATGTTGATCAACTAAAAATGATTAGGTTTCCATTAGTATATATATAACAGAATTCTTTTGTTAGGAACCAATTGTAACTGATCATTAGTGCATAAACTTTAACCCCCTGCGAGACCCTTTCCCGTTTCTTTCTAACTTTAATGAATGCGATATCGAATGTCATACTTGATGCTTAGTCGCTTTACTTGTTCCCTTGTATGGTGTACTGTTCTTTTGGTATTAAATATGTGGATGTGTGTATGTTTGCGCTCGCATAGAGAACGATCCGGTCGAAGAGCCCGAGGAATTCGCAGGAGAAGCCCCTGAGCAGCAGTCGGTTGGTGGAGGCAAGTGTCCTTTGACCTATCTCTGTCCTATTCATTCTTTAATTCACCTCCCGCATTACACATTTATACCTAAGGATTGACTAGCTTTTGTTACCCATGTCCTTGTTTACCTATTTGGGTCGGATTATTACTGCTTAGTCTGATGCTAATGCTTAACTCTAATCAATGAACATGATGTGATTATCTATGATACGCTGTTTTCCCCTTCTTATTTATGATCATACTTGTGGCATTTAAGGGGACTCGAGCGGTTTCTCGAGTGCCTCTCCGTAAGGACCTGTTCAATGGATGACCGCCCGGGAAAACAGTGCAACCATGAGGGTGGAATGGGACACCCTTAGCTGAATAATTGGAGGAACCGGGGTGTAGTTCGCTTAGCCGTTGTGCCGTCAATGGGGCTCGGTGTATGCGGCTCGCTCTGCCAAGGTTGATTTGTCCCTTGGGGAGGAGTGCGGTACATTTAGGAAACCTAACGGGCGGCTACAGCCTCGGGGAATCTTTGTAAAGGCTACGTAGTGATGCCCTGTTGGACCACCTAGGTAGTGGTCAATGGGGAGTCGCTCTCTCCGGGCAGAAAGGGAATCACGGCTTGTGGGTAAAGTGCACAACCTCTGCAGAGTGTTATGAAACTGATATATCAGCCGTGCTCGCGGTTATGAGCGGCCAAGGGAGCTCCAGAGATTAGTGATACTTGATCAGAGACATTTTGGTACAGGTGGCAATGAGATTGATAGTTCTGATTATGATTATGGTATTGGTAAGTGGTATTCTTTCCGTTTGGAAAGGATACATTGGGCTAATAACTTGGGTTAATGTTAAAACCTGGCTTTCTACTAGTAAGTAATAACCTGACCAACTAAAAGCAACTGCTTGACTTACCCCCACATAAAGCTAGTCCACTACAGCCAAACAGGATGCTTGCTGAGTATGTTGATGTGTACTCACCCTTGCTCTACACACCAAACCCCCCCCCAGGTTGTCAGCATTGCAACCACTGCTCAGGAGAAGATGAAGCTGTGGAAGGAGACTTCCAGGAGTTCCAAGACTACGACGAGTTCTAGGTGTGGGTTAGCGGCAACCCCCAGTCGGCTGCCTGTGAAGGCCGCGTTATCTACGTTTCTTTTCCGCACTTTGATTTATTGTAAGAACTATATGGACGTCTCAGACGTATGATGTAATCGACTATTATTTCCCTTTTAATACTATTTGAGCACTGTGTGATGATGTCCATGTTATGTAACTGCTGTGTACGTGAATAACTGATCCTGGCACGTACATGGTTCGCATTCGGTTTACCTTCTAAAAACCGGGTGTGACATAAGTGGTATCAAAGCCGTGCTGACTGTAGGACCGCTAACCTAGAGTAGAATGGTCGTTCTAAGGACTATAGACCTCTGTCACTGCCTTGACTTTGATATCCCTTCAAAAGTTGGTCCTACTGACCAAACCTATGTTCTACTATATATTATACCTTGCTGAAAATTTTGTTTTATTCTGATCCTTCATTTATTTATGATTCATTACTTGCTGGTCATATTAATTCTGTTCTCACCCTTTTGCTTGCGATATCTTTTGTAGATGGCTCGACTTAGACACACTGCACGAAAGTCCGTCATCCCCTTCTTACCCTCCCGCCTTGCTGAGCGTCCGCTTCGCCGTCCCGCGGCCGGACAGTCCAGCCACTTGGAGAGACTGCACCACCGCCTGCATGAGGAGCAGGAACGTCGACGACAGGAGCAGCAGGGCTCTTCCTTCTCGCTCCAGCAGGAGATAGAGTCTGTGAGGAGCTGCTCTCCTGTGCTTCCCCTGGAGGCGCTGTAACACCCGGATTTTAGGGGTCCAAAACCCGGGCGTAAACATAATCACCAGGTGTGCTGGGACCAAGTCTCACACATATGATGAATCATGGCACAGGATCGAATGTCACATCTTTATATATAATAGGAGTTCTATACAAAATAAATAGTTACATTATAAGGAGACAACGGTCCAGCAACCCAAAGTTGACTGGGAGACGACGACCTAGACCTCTCACGAACACATCGCAGCATCCTCCATGAGCATCATCCTGCAGTACCTGGTCTTGACCTGTGGTGTATGTGAGACAGCAAGAGTGAGCTCACATACGTTCATCGCTCAACAAGTTGTGGGGAATAATGTGCATGAACTCGCCAAAGGTGGGAGCTCATGTGAAGTGTAAGGCTTAACAAAGAGGATGGTTAGAGCTGAGCATTGCTTTTAAAGTTGGTCAAAATTTTATTAGCAGTTACTAAGTATAAGTAAATACCAACCCAATTAAGTAGTAGAACAAAAGTAACAACTTCACCTGCGATGCAATGCATATGACAAATTGAGTTTAAGTTCCATAATTTAATCATGTGAGGGTCCGAGCTGCTCATGACCGTGAGCACGGCTAGTATACCAGTTTTACACTCTGCAGAGGTTGCGCATCTTTACCCACAAGTCGTGTATCCCATGTCACCAGGGTTTGCAAGGCCCTTAGACACTATCGAGGTGAATGGCTAGGGATCCACTACGAGGCCTTTACAAAGTTCCACTAGCTTCCGAAAACCCGCTACAGTTTATAGGAAGTTCCAATGCAGGAATCCCTTGCAGGACCGCCATCGCAGCAAAATCCTCCCGAGGGCCTCCCTACACTGACCACTCCCCTACTGCCCTTGCCCCTTTCGGGTAAGGTAGTCTTCCACTAGCTTTCCTAATTAATCAGCCAAGGGGTCCCATTCCTCCCTTGTGGTAGCACTGTTTTCCCGGGTGGTCGCTCCATGTTCCAATTAACATAATGATCTTATCATGAACAATAAATAACAACTGATAACAAAAGTGTAATCATGAATAGTGTATCTCCATACCCAAAACCACATATAGCACTAGCAAGTACTACCCAGGAAGTTCAGTGGTAAACAAGGTATAAAGATAGACAAACTAAGGTAACCTATTGGGTCCCATCAAAATTAACCTATGCAGATCATTATGATTAATTAGAACATGAGTGGGTAAAAAGAAGTGATCAAGGGCACAACTTGCCTGGGACTTGAGAATCCAGGTACCAGGATGATCTTCAGATGATTCGTGACCTCACTGCTAGTCGTAGCAATTCAAACAAACATGGTATAGGCAAAATTAACATTACACCAAACATATGTGCAAAATACATATTAATAATCTACATATTAAAATAAGATCACAGGAAAAAGAATTATTAATTTTGGAGTTGTAGAATTCAAGTTATGAATTTCCTAAGATTTAAGGTGATTATAATAGGATTAGATGATAAATTAATTTCCTAACAGAGTTCATGTCAAAACAGTGATTCTAAATGATAGAGAATATTATTACAAAATTTTAGAAACTGGAATGGTTCAATTTGGAGCAAAAATGAATTTTCTATGAATTATCTAAGTTCTAATAATTATTTTCATATTAAAAATCCATTTTCTATTTCATTTATTCAATTTAAACGAGTTCTGGACTGGGCCTCGATTACTGCAAAGCGCAGGGGTCTCTACGCAAGATTTCCGAGACACAGGGAACAGGGTCCCTGGACGGCGGGTTTATTTAAGTAAAACCGAGGGGCTCTTTATGAAGATTGCTACGGCGAAGGGGTATTCTCAGATCTCGGCCGTCCGATCAACAATAGAAGGCCAGGATTAGATCTTGGCACACTGAACCGGTACACATTCCTGACCGTTCATCCCAAGATCTGCGTCACAGATTTAATGAAGTTTGATTTCCCTATGGATCGTCCGATCGAAGATCCACGGTCCCGATTTAATATCACGAAGGGGTATCGCCTGCTCTAATCTGAGCCGTTCTCTGGGAGATCGACGGCACCGGCCTTTCTTCTACACCCCCCCCCAACGCCGACGGCGAGGCTGAGCTCCACGGCGGAGCAGTCCCGGCCGGGCGTGGTGACTGCGATTGAGCCCCCTAAATCTACCTCCGAAAGGTGCTATGCGCAGCGGTGAGTGAGACAAAGAGGATGGGGGTGGTTTTACCTCAAATCGGGGCGGTGAATGCTCTGCCCACGAGACGATGCGGCTCCGCGGCGGAGCACCAACTACGGCGAAGAATTCCGGCCAACGCAGAGGCCGGTTTCACCCAATCGGCCACGTCGCTTCTCCAGGGACCCCGCCGAAGCCCCGGACGCAACGCACTGGGACAGGAACACACGCCAAGGCCTGAATCGTCGACGGCGGCGAAGACGCGGGGAGGGAGCTCGGTCCTGGGAAGCGAGATGTAAAGGAGGGGGGTCGCGGCTCACGTTTTTATAGCGCCCTGACAGTGAAGTCCGTACCCGCGATTCCCGGCGGCTCCACCGGCAAGGAAACGGCCGAAGCCGAGCTTGGCGGACATCCATGGCGGCGCGGAGATCGGCGCCCAGTTGAGATTGGGGCGGAGTCTGTGTGGAGGGGACGAGCCCGACAGGTTGGGCCCATGTGCCAGAGATAGCACACGGCGAGCACGCGCAATGTCCGTGGGCGAGGTGGTTGAAGGAGCCCCGATTTCCCCGGCGGCGAATTCCGTTTCCTGGGCACGCGACGCGGAGGAGACGGGTCTGACACCAGGGCCCCATGCGCCAGCGCCCAGAGAGAAAAGAAAGAGGCGAAGGCCGCCAGGTGGGCCCGATTGGCAGAGGCACGAGCGGGTACGCAGGAGAAGTGAGCGCGCGCTGGAGTCCCTGTTCAGCGGGGCCCAGTTGTCAGCGAAACAAGGGAGCTGGGCTGCGCGTGGAGAAGAGAAGTTGGGCCGGCTGAGAGTAAATCGGCCCAGCACTAGGTTTTCTCTTTTTCCATTTTATTTTCTATTTCTTTTCTCCATTTTCAAATCCAATTTGAGTTCAAGTTTAAATTCAAACTTTGTGAATAACTTGTCCTTAGTTTGAATGGTATAATTTAATAATATAAATGTGAGGGATGTTTATTCTGATTTTTATTTTATTTTATGTAGTATTTTTCTTAGTTCTTCCCTTCTCTAATCTTTCACAAATTCAAATTTAAAATACCAATTCAATTCAAACTTGTAACTAGTTCATTTTGGTGCAATTAAAAGTATTTGGTTTGGGAATATTTATTCAAATATATTACTCATGTTTTCATATTACTTCTCTTTTCTTCCTTTCCCATTTATTTTCTATTTTTTTTTATTCCAGATTCAAATTTAGACTTCTATTTTAGTTTTCAGATTTTTCAAATGTATCAATTGAAACCCAAAGGTGAATATAAACCATAATATTTTAATATTACTTATTTAAGTTTTATTCTCCTTGTTATTTATTTCATGGGATGTATAAATGGTTTCCTTTTAAAAGAGAAATCCTTTTCTCATCATTTTTCTTATTTTCCTAATTTCCAAAGCATTATGATACTTTGTTTATATTTTTTTCCTCTACTAATTTTGGGTCTTACAAATCCTACCCCCCTTAAAAATAATCTCGTCCTCGAGATTTGTAAGGAAAAAGGGTGCATGTTCATATTGATTCAACACATATGCATAAACAAAATCTCGGCATGATGCATATCTTATTAGCAAAACACAGGGTCAAATGGACCTTATTATTATTACTAAAATAGTAAAATACTACTACTGGCTAAACTAATATTTAGGTCTTACAAATAGTAAAATATATATATATGTATCTATATCTATGTTTATCTCTACTCTTGTTGTTCGTTGACTTCTTCACCGACTACTTCATCTCCGACTGGCTCTTCTTCTTGAATTTCAAGTTCACCGGGTTCAGCTTCTATTTCTGCATGATGGGCATATCCCCGGTTGATAGATAGGGGCTGACTCTTTCCTGCCGAGGCTTGTCCTTGCTTCATCGGAGCCGGTGTGGTGTAGGCAGCTCTGTTGGGACAGTAGTTGGCGTAGTGTCCCGGTTGTCCACACTTGAAGCATGTCCTGATGGCGGTTGTGTTAGGAGCAACGGTTCCTACTGGAGTGCTTGCCTTTGGAGGAGCAGTTGGTGTCTGATGAGTTTGTTGTCCAGAACTGCCACTAGCTGGTGTACTTGGAGTGGTAGTATAGCGAGGACGGGAGCTACTTCCAGCCTGCCCTGGGTTGACAGCCTTTCTCTTCTCTCCAAATATACTCCTCTTGTTTTCTACAGCAATAGCTTTGTCAAGTAGCCTTTGGAAGGATGGGAATGTGTGCGATACCAGTTGATATTGCAAGGGTCCAATCAATCCGTCCAGAAAGAGCTCCTGCTTTTGCTCATCATCCTCAACATCTCTGGGAGCATATCGAGATAACTGGATGAATTTGTCCCTATATTCACTCACGGACATACTTCCTTGCTTGAGGGATAGAAACTCCTTCCTCTTAATCTTCATGAGTCCAGCAGGAATATGGTAATTCCTGAATTGTGTGGAGAATTCTTCCCAGGTAATTGTATCGGCAGCAGCATGAGCTGCACAGTACGCATCCCACCAATCCGCAGCGGGACCAGCAAGACGACCTGATGCATAGAGTACTTTCTCTCTATCCGAGCACTGGGCTATGTTGAGCATCTTATCTATGGATTTTAACCAGTCATCTGCTTGCAGCGGATCTGCGGAGTTGGAGAAGGTTGGTGGTTTGTGGCTCATGAATTCCCGGTGCTTGTCCCGGGGTGGAACTGGTGGTGGAGGTGGAGGCAATGGTACTTGTTGTTGTTGCTGCTGTTGTTGAAGTTGTTGCTGCAGCTGCTGTTGTTGTACCCTTCTCTCCTGGCGTATCTCTTCCCGTTCCTGGCGCATTTCCCGACGTGCATCCTCTCTTTCCTGGTGCATTTCTTGGCGTTCTTGCTGCATTTGGGTGCGCATATCTGCCATAGTGTCAGCCATTTGCTGCATCATTCTCATTTGAGCTGCGACTAGTGGATCAACTCCGCCTTGTGGAGGATTAGGAGGATTCATTTCTGCTGACTGTGGTTGAGGTTGTCGATTAGCAGGTAAATCAATTCCACCACCCCGCCTGGTATTGACCATCTAAGTTAGAAGCATATGGTAAGATAGCTTTGCAAGGGAATCATTTAGTAGACAGAATGAATAAGCTAATAGTTGGTTATGTACTGGAATTTCTTTGGCAGGGCTGGGCCAGATATTCTATGTCAAGACTAGGGTAACTAGTTGTACGAGGTGAATGTCCAAAAGGTAAGATAGAATATGTCAAGATGAGATAGATGCGGAATACTACATATATTTTCTAAGGGGATAATCTAGATTGTCTAGTTATCTTACAAATGCTAGCTTTTATGCCTAGATGTATATGCAGATGTAATTGTGGGCATTACTCCACAACCCATCACATTCAAACAAAGATCCAAATCAGACATATTTCATAAGAGCAAACATTCAAATACATAGACACTTATAAAAATAGTTTTGTTTTTGTTCCTAAGAGTAGGTCTCCTATTCCTAAAGGTCACTTTAGGCACAGGATTTCAAAGTGTGAAATCCACATTCGTCTTTAGAAAGAAAAGATAAGAATAATCAGAGTAAAGCGGAATTAGATGAGAAAAGATTAAGAAAAGTTTAGAAAAGACTCAGTGTAGCAAAGGTAAGTAGATAATGGTTGTCCAGTTCTATCTAGGTTTCGTCCTACAGTCAACATTCCTCTGATACCACTTCTGTAACACCCGGATTTTAGGGGTCCAAAACCCGGGCGTAAACATAATCACCAGGTGTGCTGGGACCAAGTCTCACACATATGATGAATCATGGCACAGGATCGAATGTCACATCTTTATATATAACAGGAGTTCTATACAAAATAAATAGTTACATTATAAGGAGACAACGGTCCAGCAACCCAAAGTTGACTGGGAGACGACGACCTAGACCTCTCACGAACACATCGCAGCATCCTCCATGAGCATCATCCTGCAGTACCTGGTCTTGACCTGTGGTGTATGTGAGACAGCAAGAGTGAGCTCACATACGTTCATCGCTCAACAAGTTGTGGGGAATAATGTGCATGAACTCGCCAAAGGTGGGAGCTCATGTGAAGTGTAAGGCTTAACAAAGAGGATGGTTAGAGCTGAGCATTGCTTTTAAAGTTGGTCAAAATTTTATTAGCAGTTACTAAGTATAAGTAAATACCAACCCAATTAAGTAGTAGAACAAAAGTAACAACTTCACCTGCGATGCAATGCATATGACAAATTGAGTTTAAGTTCCATAATTTAATCATGTGAGGGTCCGAGCTGCTCATGACCGTGAGCACGGCTAGTATACCAGTTTTACACTCTGCAGAGGTTGCGCATCTTTACCCACAAGTCGTGTATCCCATGTCGCCAGGGTTTGCAAGGCCCTTAGACACTACCGAGGTGAATGGCTAGGGATCCACTACGAGGCCTTTACAAAGTTCCACTAGCTTCCGAAAACCCGCTACAGTTTATAGGAAGTTCCAATGCAGGAATCCCTTGCAGGACCGCCATCGCAGCAAAATCCTCCCGAGGGCCTCCCTACACTGACCACTCCCCTACTGCCCTTGCCCCTTTCGGGTAAGGTAGTCTTCCACTAGCTTTCCTAATTAATCAGCCAAGGGGTCCCATTCCTCCCTTGTGGTAGCACTGTTTTCCCGGGTGGTCGCTCCATGTTCCAATTAACATAATGATCTTATCATGAACAATAAATAACAACTGATAACAAAAGTGTAATCATGAATAGTGTATCTCCATACCCAAAACCACATATAGCACTAGCAAGTACTACCCAGGAAGTTCAGTGGTAAACAAGGTATAAAGATAGACAAACTAAGGTAACCTATTGGGTCCCATCAAAATTAACCTATGCAGATCATTATGATTAATTAGAACATGAGTGGGTAAAAAGAAGTGATCAAGGGCACAACTTGCCTGGGACTTGAGAATCCAGGTACCAGGATGATCTTCAGATGATTCGTGACCTCACTGCTAGTCGTAGCAATTCAAACAAACATGGTATAGGCAAAATTAACATTACACCAAACATATGTGCAAAATACATATTAATAATCTACATATTAAAATAAGATCACAGGAAAAAGAATTATTAATTTTGGAGTTGTAGAATTCAAGTTATGAATTTCCTAAGATTTAAGGTGATTATAATAGGATTAGATGATAAATTAATTTCCTAACAGAGTTCATGTCAAAACAGTGATTCTAAATGATAGAGAATATTATTACAAAATTTTAGAAACTGGAATGGTTCAATTTGGAGCAAAAATGAATTTTCTATGAATTATCTAAGTTCTAATAATTATTTTCATATTAAAAATCCATTTTCTATTTCATTTATTCAATTTAAACGAGTTCTGGACTGGGCCTCGATTACTGCAAAGCGCAGGGGTCTCTACGCAAGATTTCCGAGACACAGGGAACAGGGTCCCTGGACGGCGGGTTTATTTAAGTAAAACCGAGGGGCTCTTTATGAAGATTGCTACGGCGAAGGGGTATTCTCAGATCTCGGCCGTCCGATCAACAATCGAAGGCCAGGATTAGATCTTGGCACACTGAACCGGTACACATTCCTGACCGTTCATCCCAAGATCTGCGTCACAGATTTAATGAAGTTTGATTTCCCTATGGATCGTCCGATCGAAGATCCACGGTCCCGATTTAATATCACGAAGGGGTATCGCCTGCTCTAATCTGAGCCGTTCTCTGGGAGATCGACGGCACCGGCCTTTCTTCTACACCCCCCCCCCCAACGCCGACGGCGAGGCTGAGCTCCACGGCGGAGCAGTCCCGGCCGGGCGTGGTGACTGCGATTGAGCCCCCTAAATCTACCTCCGAAAGGTGCTATGCGCAGCGGTGAGTGAGACAAAGAGGATGGGGGTGGTTTTACCTCAAATCGGGGCGGTGAATGCTCTGCCCACGAGACGATGCGGCTCCGCGGCGGAGCACCAACTACGGCGAAGAATTCCGGCCAACGCAGAGGCCGGTTTCACCCAATCGGCCACGTCGCTTCTCCAGGGACCCCGCCGAAGCCCCGGACGCAACGCACTGGGACAGGAACACACGCCAAGGCCTGAATCGTCGACGGCGGCGAAGACGCGGGGAGGGAGCTCGGTCCTGGGAAGCGAGATGTAAAGGAGGGGGGTCGCGGCTCACGTTTTTATAGCGCCCTGACAGTGAAGTCCGTACCCGCGATTCCCGGCGGCTCCACCGGCAAGGAAACGGCCGAAGCCGAGCTTGGCGGACATCCATGGCGGCGCGGAGATCGGCGCCCAGTTGAGATTGGGGCGGAGTCCGTGTGGAGGGGACGAGCCCGACAGGTTGGGCCCATGTGCCAGAGATAGCACACGGCGAGCACGCGCAATGTCCGTGGGCGAGGTGGTTGAAGGAGCCCCGATTTCCCCGGCGGCGAATTCCGTTTCCTGGGCACGCGACGCGGAGGAGACGGGTCTGACACCAGGGCCCCATGCGCCAGCGCCCAGAGAGAAAAGAAAGAGGCGAAGGCCGCCAGGTGGGCCTGTTGGGGGCCTTCGTCCTCCGAAGGTCCTCAAAAACATGATTTGACAATGTTTTCCAAGTGGATTATGTGGACAGGTATTTTTGGACTTAGAACTATGAATATGAAGCACGGCCAGGACGAAGCCTGAACTAGACGAAGGACGAGCGCAGCCGAAGCTGTGCGCAGGGAAGCTTCGTCGCGACAGCAGAGGGGGGAACCGACTTAAAGATGAAAAGACTGCGTGGGCCTTGACAAATTTCCATAAGCCATTAACAAATGTAATGGACATGGATGTAATTTTACGTGGGCTGCGTCCCGCGCCTATAAATAGATGAACAGTACTCCCGCACTGTTCACGCGGACTTGGCATTGGCATTTGCGTCACGCTTGTACTTTTTACCTTCTCTCAGGACCGAAGGTACATTTGTAATTTGTAATCATTTCTATTTCTTTGTGTTAATAAAATAGAAATGATTCTATGATCTACATTCCATGTTTTATATGAGTCCTTCGTTATTACTTGTTGAATTTACGAAGGTATGTCTCTTGTGACCTTCGTCCGGAACTCATTATTCCCGAAGGGGAATAATGTTCGATAGGACGAAGGGCCTTAACGTTTAACACTTTTTATGTTGCCTTGTTCTTAATCCGAAGCATTTAAGAACAAGTCCCCAACATTGGCGCCCACCTCCGGTGAACCTACTTCCACTTCGAGTTTTGTGAACACCTTCGGAAGCTATAGACCTTCGCTATGGCGCCAAAGAAGGCTTCAGCGGCTGGGGCTGCAGCACTACAACCGCTGGACCACAACCAGGAGACCGTCTCTCTTCGGGAGGCCCGAAGCCAGAAGAGAAAGGCCGTCAGCCCGACACTTCAGGAAGAAGAGCTAGACCAAGAAATCAGGGATATGGAGATGCTACACCAACAAGTACAAAGAAAGAAGGAGAAGATGGCCCGCCTAGCTGAGTTGCAAAGGCAGATAGACGAAGCCTCTGAGGAAGTTCGCCATCTTACTCACGATGAGCAGAACAGAAGGCCTCATCAGAAAGACCTTCATCAGGAGGGCTTCGTCAACGAAGATGACTGGTATGATAATTTCCATCAGGGAAATTTTGTTTTCGATGATGCTTCTCCTCTGTCTGCTGAGCTGCAGGCTACACCTTGGCCTCCATCCTATAAGCCACCCCAGCTTCCCATGTTTGATGGTCACTCCGACCCGAAGCAATTCTTGATGAGCTACGAAGCAACAGTGTCTTCGTACGGGGGCAATGCTGCAGTCATGGCGAAGTCTTTCGTCATGGCCGTCAGGAATGTTGCTCAGACCTGGTATTCCTCCCTTCGGCCAGGAACAATAACTTCATGGCAGAAGCTGAAGGATATGTTACTGACCAGCTTTCAAGGATTTCAGACGAAGCCGGTCACAGCTCAAGCCCTGTTCCAGTGTATTCAGGATCACGAAGAGTACCTTCAGGCGTATGTCCGAAGGTTTTTACGATTGAGGGCGCAGGCACCAACGGTGCCCAATGAAATTGTTATCGAAGCCATGATCAAGGGGCTTCGTCCTGGGCCTGCAGCTCAATACTTTGCTAGAAAGCCTCCTCAGACCTTGGAGAAATTGCTCCAAAAGATGGATGAGTACATTCGTGCTGACAATGACTTTCGTCAAAGAAGGGAGGAGGCCTTCAGATTTTCTGAAATGACCAGGGGCTTCGGAGGAAGATACTACCCGAGACATGTCCGTTCCATCCACAACACTCAGAATGATGATAAGGGGAGTCAGAACAGACCGCAATGCTCCTCACAGGCTTCGGGGCAACAACAAACTTCCTTCCGCCCACCAGCTCCAAGAGGCAGAGGCGCCAGGGGCTTCGGCGGAAGATTCGGAGATCAGCCAAGGAGACTGTTTTGCTTGTTCTGTGGAGAAGGCAAGGGCCATACCACTAGGTCGTGCCATATTACAATCCAGAAGCAAAAGGAAATTGCCGAAGCTGCATCTCAACAAGCTCAGCCGAAGCAGGTCATGCATACTGCTTCGTATCATCCGCCTTATATCCCACAATACATAGACAACCACCCTGCAGCTTCTGTAGCTTCGGCAAGTCAACCTCAAGCTTCCTGGCAACAGCTTCCGCCCCCACCTCCATTGCAGCAAGGTCAACAGCCAGAAGGGAGTCAATACGCTCCACATCAGAGGGACTTCAGAGAGCAGTCCGAAGCTCGCACAGTCAACAGCACTGTGCCAGAGTCGAAGCACATTTATTGACACGTATCCTACCTTTGATAGCAGTCTTTCCTATTCAGTTTTATTTTCTGTGAAGCAAAAAACATTGATAATTTTCATGTAATAATTTCGTTGTTTTCCACGAGGAAGATCTATTTGCTCCACAAGCTTAAGTTGCTGAAGCTTAAAATTTTTTCCGTTACCAAGGAGGACCTTCGAATTAAAAATCCTTCGGAGTAACAGAAAGTCGTTCTAAGGAACGTAGAGTAAGTTTGTGAAGTCACAAAAAGCCGTTCCAAAGGGAGCGCAGTGTAAGTTTTCTGCTCAGAAGTCGTTCCTAAAGGAATGCAGAGCCTACAGCGAAAAGTCAACGCTGATACCGCCTAAGTAAAGGGCGAAGAAGCTCCTAAGGGAGGCTTACAGCGAAAAGTCAACGCTGATACCGCCTAAGTAAAGGGCGAAGAAGCTCCTAAGGGAGGCTTACAGCGAAAAGTCAACGCTGAGATCGTCTAAGTAAAAGACGAAGAAGCTCCAAAGACGTTCCTAAGGGAATGCAGAGCTTACGAATGTGTTTTGTGTGTATCTTCGGAACAGACGTCATTTGCATAACATAACATCATCACATCATTTCGCATAGCATAAGCATCATACATCATGTTGCATACGGCAAAAGAAGGGCACACAGTATTAACCTTCGAAAGAATGATTTGAGAAAGTGCAAATCGTGCAAAGTCACGAAGGAATATAATGATGATCTTCGGAAAATAGCTTCGGAGGCTGTTTTTACGAAGCATGGATGAGCTTCATCAGAGCAATATCAAAATTGTTTAGCTTCGGAGAGTGCTTTCACGAAGCATGGATGTGTCTTATCAGAACAGTTTTAACGAAGAATGTTTTCTTCACGAAGCATGAAAAGAAGGGAAGGTGTTTTTTTCGCCGAAGGCTCAAAAATGGTATGTATGTACAGTTTCATGCATCGTAAAGAATTGAATAATGGAAAGAAACTTGTATATTACATTCAAATGTACAAATGTTACATAGATCACAATTTAACTGTTTTTCTAAATAGCATCTAGTCTTCTCTTAATACTGCTTCGGCGACTTCATTTAAAAGTTGATCAACAACTTTGTCCATGATAGCTTCGGCCATTTGTTTAATTTCATCATCCCCTTTTGTGTGGGGATCGACAGTCGATTCAGCAGCTTCTGAGGCAAAAGAACATTTCTTCATTATTATTACAAACTGTGAGCAGAGTTTGAAACAAAAATTACAACATAATAAGAACGACTAATTAATACCTAATTGCCTTTCGGGCTCCGTACTTTTTTCGGCAGCTTCTGCCACTTTCCTAGCATCGTGGATGCCTCTTTCGCTCCTTTGGATAATTTCTTGTGCCATTCCTCGGCCGCCGTCGTTCCAGATATCAGTAAAAAATTTGCCACCAACCACGCTTGCTTCGGCCGAGGGGTCCTTGATGTCTTCGCAAGATAAGGTAGCTTCGGACTGAGCTAGAAATTTTACATGCTCGCAACCTTTTTTCTCTAAGACAGAAGCAATTCCTCTGGCGCCCGAAAAAGCGCAGATATCACCGCGACTGCTCAGGATCTCCTCGAAGGCTTCTACTTCGTGACTAATCCATTCCAATGGACCTTCGGGGTTGCCTCGAGAGAAATTCTCTTCGCTGGAAAAGGCACCCACGCTGGCGAAGCTGGTCTTAATTTTATTCACGCACTCTATAGATTTAACATAACATTTTCCCTGAGATGCACGAAGCTCTTTAACTCTTAACTCCAATTTGTTGACCATATGATCACTGAGTTCTCGTTTTGTTTCCTCAAGCACGCGCTCCTCTTTAGCTCTAGCCAGCTGTTTCTGAAGATCTTTAATCTCGCGTTTTTGAGCTTCGGCCTGGGCCTTTGAAGCAACTTCGTCTTTCTTCACTTTATCTACCAGTGTAAGCAGAATTTTATCTTTTTCCAAAGCTTCGTTTCTCAGTTTGATAACTTCGGAGCGTAAATTATTAAAAGCAATTTCATAGCTTTCATCTTCGGCGCTCTTTTGGGCTCTTAGTGCGTTGCTTAGGATCATGCCCTATACGAAAAAAGAATCCGTATAAGACAAAAGAAATGAGTTAAAAAAAGAAAAAAAAGGGGGTTTTTCAAGCGTTTAATTCCCATACCTTCAGGCTGTTGTACGCAAGGCTGTCTGCGAGATCTTCTTTCGTCATGGCGCTTAATCCGGATTCAAGCTTCGGGAAACCAATACTCCTGGCCATCTCTCGGCAGACGGATAATTCTTTATTGTCTGGGAGGCAGTACAGGAAATCATCTTCGTTTGTCCCATTGAATATCACTGCCCCCTTCGGATATTTTAGCTCCCTCGCATAATGGTTAGCTTCATGAGTTTCTTCTTCAGATAATTTTTTCCCCGAAGCATGTCGAATGATGTAATCACATATGCTGGCAGGCGCTTCGGGGATGGCAGTGCTAGTTTCTTCAACTAAAATTGGTTCTGGTATTTTTATTGCTTCGGCTTCCAAAGTTTGCTCCTTCAAGGGCTCCGAAGGCCCAGCTTCAGCTTCAGCCTGTTGCGTCGAAGCTTCAGTAGAAGCTTCAGCAACTTCAACACTCTTTTTTGGAGTTGTGCTTGAAGACTTAATTGTCTCCAAGACATCTAGTACGTTTACCATTCTTTTCCTTTTTGGGGTCACCGTTGGACCCTTTTGGATTTTTGCTGTTTCGACATTTGCTACAGGACTCAAAACTTCTGATGCTTTTTCCTTAGTCGGATTTTTTGCTTCTTCCATTTTTTCTGTGGATGGCGCTGCGGCCATCTCTGCAATTTCTGGCAACAAGGTTGGCTGTTCAGCTTCGGCGGCCGAAGAAGTTTCTCCGGTGAACTCAGGCACCGAAGCTGGTTCAATGTGGCGTGGCCGGTGTGTGAGGACCTTCAACCTCTTTCCTTTCGGTTCTGGCTCGCTAGGAGCAGCTGCAGCTTCTTCTTTTGCAGAGGTTGTGTTCTTCCTCTTCTGCCCTCGAATGGGATAACGATAATCGGGGTAGAAGAACCCGATTGCGTCAAACACCCGGTTGAGTCTCTTCTTTTTTCGGCCTCCGAAGGCTGCTGATAGCGCAGTATTTTCGGCCTTCGAATATGCCCCAAGTAGTTCATCACTTAAAGTTTCAATGCTCTTCAGCCAGTCATCATCAGGTTCAACAAATTTATCTGCATATTTGAACATGAATTTCAGTCTAACTAGTCCGCCTTCGTCGGACTCTTTAATAGTTTCCTTCGGCATTTCCCATTTTTCTGTAAGTGGCCATACCCTGAAGGCAATGTGCTCTTGGACCAAGTCCCTTGTCCCAATGAAAGAGCAGACCACACCGAAGGCTCTTTGGCACTCCTCGGCTGCTTCGTCCATTTCAACCTTCGGCCTTCGTAGTCCGAAGCGTTGCCAGATGGGGCACATAATAATACTTTTGACATTATCTTGCGCTGTTAGGTCATTTTTCACATAAAACCATTCAGTCATCCAGGCTCCGGGCCACCTCTTCCGAAAGGTCGGCACAAGGCAGCTTGACCCGGAGCGGGCGCCGAAGCTGTAGCACCCAAAATTGTTGTGATATTGCTCTTTTCCCCAGGGTTTCGTCTCGTACAACAATTCATGAATGTTGCAGAAGCTTTTAGCGTTTGGTTCCAAACCTTGGCTTCTCGCAGCCCAGACAAAAATCCCCATTCTTAGGATAGCTTCGGGAGTGAGTTGATGAAGGTAGACTTGGAATGTTTTCAGTACCTCAACAATAAAGTTGCTCAGGGGGAATCGAAGCCCAGCCTTGAGAAAGCTTCGGAAGACTACAACTTCATCTTCTCCCGGGGTGGGAGAGGTCTTTTCTCCAGCATCAGCCCTCACAATAGATATATCTCGAAAATACCGCCCCCTCATATTATCAATATGACTCTGCTTGATGGTGGTCTTCCCGAAAACCGTGTGACTTGGCCGCCATGGACGATCTTCGGCCTCTTCCCCACCACTCTCCACATCATAGCTGTCGCTGTCACCAGTGTCTTCGGACAAACCTTCGAGAATCTCTTTGGTGATTTTCTCTGTATTCGTCTCTGCCATCGCTATTAGGAACCCCAGATTCTTCTCCTCCTCGAGACTCAGCTTCGTCTCAGCAGGGATCTTCTTGCCTTCAGACATCTTCGGAAACGCTAAAAAATTGTTCCCGAGGTCGGAGCTCCAAAATCAAAAAGACCAGTAAATCTTAGTGCACAAGAGCTAAAAATTTTAGTGGGCCGAAGCAAAAGGCAAGTGTGCGTACCAAATGAGTTTGCGGTGCGATCTTATTTATACGCCCAGGGCGTTAAAAATTTAAAGGCCCCGCCTGTCAGTGAATGTTGCTATTCTAGCAAAGGGAAGGTGTTTTTTCGGACCTTCGGCTCAAGGCCTTCGTCCATATCGCAATCTGAATTTATTATTAACAAATTAATATTGCGAGGGGCTACTGTTGGGGGCCTTCGTCCTCCGAAGGTCCTCAAAAACATGATTTGACAATGTTTTCCAAGTGGATTATGTGGACAGGTATTTTTGGACTCAGAACTATGAATATGAAGCACGGCCAGGACGAAGCCTGAACTAGACGAAGGACGAGCGCAGCCGAAGCTGTGCGCAGGGAAGCTTCGTCGCGACAGCAGAGGGGGGAACCGACTTAAAGATGAAAAGACTGCGTGGGCCTTGACAAATTTCCATAAGCCATTAACAAATGTAATGGACATGGATGTAATTTTACGTGGGCTGCGTCCCGCGCCTATAAATAGATGAACAGTACTCCCGCACTGTTCACGCGGACTTGGCATTGGCATTTGCGTCACGCTTGTACTTTTTACCTTCTCTCAGGACCGAAGGTACATTTGTAATTTGTAATCATTTCTATTTCTTTGTGTTAATAAAATAGAAATGATTCTATGATCTACATTCCATGTTTTATATGAGTCCTTCGTTATTACTTGTTGAATTTACGAAGGTATGTCTCTTGTGACCTTCGTCCGGAACTCATTATTCCCGAAGGGGAATAATGTTCGATAGGACGAAGGGCCTTAACGTTTAACACTTTTTATGTTGCCTTGTTCTTAATCTGAAGCATTTAAGAACAAGTCCCCAACAGGGCCCGATTGGCAGAGGCACGAGCGGGTACGCAGGAGAAGTGAGCGCGCGCTGGAGTCCCTGTTCAGCGGGGCCTAGTTGTCAGCGAAACAAGGGAGCTGGGCTGCGCGTGGAGAAGAGAAGTTGGGCCGGCTGAGAGTAAATCGGCCCAGCACTAGGTTTTCTCTTTTTCCATTTTATTTTCTATTTCTTTTCTCCATTTTCAAATCCAATTTGAGTTCAAGTTTAAATTCAAACTTTGTGAATAACTTGTCCTTAGTTTGAATGGTATAATTTAATAATATAAATGTGAGGGATGTTTATTCTGATTTTTATTTTATTTTATGTAGTATTTTTCTTAGTTCTTCCCTTCTCTAATCTTTCACAAATTCAAATTTAAAAATACCAATTCAATTCAAACTTGTAACTAGTTCATTTTGGTGCAATTAAAAGTATTTGGTTTGGGAATATTTATTCAAATATATTACTCATGTTTTCATATTACTTCTCTTTTCTTCCTTTCCCATTTATTTTCTATTTTTTTTTATTCCAGATTCAAATTTAGACTTCTATTTTAGTTTTCAGATTTTTCAAATGTATCAATTGAAACCCAAAGGTGAATATAAACCATAATATTTTAATATTACTTATTTAAGTTTTATTCTCCTTGTTATTTATTTCATGGGATGTATAAATGGTTTCCTTTTAAAAGAGAAATCCTTTTCTCATCATTTTTCTTATTTTCCTAATTTCCAAAGCATTATGATACTTTGTTTATATTTTTTTCCTCTACTAATTTTGGGTCTTACAGGCGCCCCCTGCACCACCACTGGGCGTCCCAGCTTCTGGAGTAGCTGCTGGATGAGACCCAGACGACGGAGGTAGCGACGACAGCTTGAGCCACGACATCGACTTCTCTGCTGACCATGAGCCGGAAGGATGGGTTGCTCGACCCATCACTCGCGACGCTGCTCGCGGGTGTCACTTCCACGACACGCTCGACACCCTGCTACGTCGGGCACTTGACCGGCGTACTTGGTCCATCGAGTATCGCTGTGTGGTCTACCAGCATAGTCGCGGGGTCTACCCGGACCGCTGGGAGGCGACCTGCTTGGTGCGCCGTCCGGAGAACAGTCTCCAGGGCGCGGAGGCTTGCTCAGAGCACTATTCTATCTCTGAGCGGGACTCAGCTGAGGCAGCCATGCAGGATGCTGCACGGCGTGCGCTTTCGCACTACTGCTCGGTTCTCGGTGGGGTAGCTGACGGCCTCGACCTGAAGTATTACCCCCGCCGTCCATCTGGCAGCACAGGAGGCGTGATTGTTTCACCTGCTGGTGAGGACAATCCTAGGTTGAGCAGCACAGTCAACCTAGCCGCCGTGCTAAACACGGAGCTGGACCATGCATTAGACGAGCTGAGTAGGGCTCGTGCTGAGATCGCCCTGCTGCGGGCTGAGCGCGCGGAACGTCGTCACTTGGATGATGGTTCCCCCGCCCCCGTTGGGACTCAGCACCCGTATCGCTCGCCTCGGCGTGGACTCCAGTCTTATGGCAATCCCGACTGCAAGACCACGATAAATCTAGAACCATAGCTCGTTAGAGTTGGATCTTGTAATTAATACAAAATATATACATAGAAGCTTCAGTCTTAGCGTTAGTTTCGGTCTTAGTTAGTCTTAGTTAGACAGGGTAGTTTGCTATATCCTGTGCATTTATGTTTGTCATGATGAACTATGTTTGGTTTGGATCTTTGTAATGATTGTCACCAGAGTGTGGGTATCCCCTGCATTTTGGTTTGCATATTATGTTAATGGGGTTAGTTATATAGTTGGGAAAACCTTTATTCTACTTTCCTCTTTATCTGAGAAGCTGTGTGGTCTGTGTTGGAGATCAGTGAAGATGCTCATCTGTTCAGTGCTGTTGGAGAATTCTATACTCTTTTCTTATGCTGCAAGATTTGCCAGATCAGTTCTGATGTGTGGTTGCGTTCTGCAGATGTCAGAGAACAGGCGCAGAGGAGGAAGGCGTGCTCAGCAGGAGCAAGCCGGTCAGCAAGATGAGGCGCCCCAGCAGCAGCAGCTGCCGCCCCCGCCCCCGATGTCCATCGAGCAGATGTTTTTGATGCAGACTCAGGCAGTTTAGGCCATCGGTCAGACTCTGGCCGCCATTCAGCAGCAGCAGCAGCAGCAGCAAGCACCACCCCAGCCTCAGATGCCTCAGATGCCTAGAGACAAGCGTGCTGAATTCATGAGAGGTCATCCACCAACGTTCGCTCACTCTTCTGACCCCATGGATGCTGAAGATTGGCTGTGCACTGTGGAGCGGGAGTTGCATACCGCTCAGTGCGATGACAGGGAGAAAGTCTTGTATGGTCCCCGTCTGTTGAGAGGAGCAGCCCAATCATGGTGGGAGTCTTACCTCGCCACCCATGCCAACCCCGATGCCATCACTTGGGAAGAGTTCAGAGGTAGCTTTCGTCAGTACCATGTGCCTGCAGGTCTGATGACAGTGAAGAAGGAGGAGTTCCTGGCCCTTAAGCAAGGGTCATCATCTGTCAGTGAGTATCGAGACAGGTTTCTGCAGTTGTCTCGCTATGCTCCTGAGGATGTCAACACCGACGCCAAGCGACAATACCGTTTCTTGAGAGGCTTGGTTGACCCTCTACAGTATCAGCTGATGAATCATACCTTCCCGACATTCCAGCACCTGATTGACAGAGCAATCATGACAGAAAGGAAGCGTAAGGAGATGGAAGATCGTAAGCGCAAGATCAGTGGACCCCAGCCTGGAAGCAGCAGTCGCCCTCGTTTTTCAGGCAATCAACCTCAGTAGTTCAGGCAGAACCAGCGTCCACCTCAGCAGCATCAGCAGCGTCAGCAGTATCAGCAGTTCCAAAGGCAGTACCCTCAGCATCAGTACCAGAACCGTCAGAGCAATCAATCAGGAGGTCAGTTTCAGAGGCAGAATCAGCAGACACCTCGTCTTCCTGCCCCCGCAACTCAGCAGAACAATCAGGCAGCACCAGCTCAGGTTGGAAACAGAGCATGTTTCCACTGTGGAGAGCAAGGCCACTGGGTGATGCAATGCCCGAAGAAAGCAGCCCAGCAGCAGTCAGGCCCCAATGCCCCAGCAAAGCAGAATGTGTCCCAGCCTGGAGCAGGCAACCGCCCTCAGCAGCGCTATAATCATGGAAGATTAAACCACCTGGAGGCTGAAGCAGTTCAGGAGACCCCCGGCATGACAGTAGGTATGTTCCCAGTCGACTCCCATATTGCAGAAGTGTTATTTGATACTGGAGCAACGCATTCTTTTATTACTGCATCATGGGTAAAAGCACATAATCTTACAATTACTGCCATGTCAACCCCCATTCAAATTGACTCAGCTGGTGGTAGAATTCGAGCTGATAGCATATGTTTGAATGTAAGTGTGGAAATAAGGGGGATAGCGTTTCCCGCTAACCTTATAGTAATGGGTACTCAGGGAATAGATGTCATCCTAGGGATGAATTGGCTAGATAAGTATCAGGCAGTTATCAGTTGTGATAAAAGGACAATCAAGTTGGTGTCCCCACTAGGAGAGGAAGTGGTGACCGAGTTAGTCCCGCCTGAGCCGAAGAAAGGAAGTTGTTATCAGATGGCTGTCGATAGCAGTGAAGCAGACCCAATCGAGAGTATCAAGGTTGTGTCTGAATTCCCAGATGTGTTTCCAAAGGATTTACCGGGTATGCCACCAGAGCGGAAAGTTGAATTCGCCATAGAGCTTTTTCCTGGAACCGCCCCTATCTTTAAGAGAGCTTACAGAATATCTGGACCAGAGTTGGTTGAGCTTAAGAAGCAGATTGATGAGCTGTCAGAGAAAGGTTACATCCGGCCAAGCACCTCGCCTTGGGCCGCCCCTGTCTTGTTCGTGGAAAAGAAAGATGGCACCAAGAGGATGTGTATCGATTATCGAGCTTTGAATGAAGTCACGATCAAGAACAAGTATCCCTTGCCCAGAATAGAAGATCTGTTTGACCAGTTGAGAGGAGCCAGTGTGTTCTCCAAGATTGATCTGAGGTCAGGTTATCATCAGCTCAGGATCCGGCCTTCGGACATTCCGAAGACGACATTCATTACCAAGTATGGTTTGTATGAGTTCACAGTGATGTCTTTTGGTTTGACCAATGCACCAGCCTTCTTTATGAACTTGATGAACAGTGTATTCATGGATTATCTCGATAAGTTTGTGGTGGTATTCATTGATGACATTCTGGTTTATTCTCAAAGCAAAGAAGAACATGCAGATCATTTGAGGATGGTATTGCAGAGATTGCTAGAGCACCAGTTGTATGCAAAGTTGAGCAAGTGTGAGTTCTGGATCAGTGAAGTCCTGTTCTTGGGTCACATAATCAACAAGGAAGGATTGGCTGTGGATCCGAAGAAAGTGGCAGACATTCTGAACTGGAAAGCGCCAACGGATGCTCGAGGAATCAAAAGCTTCATTGGAATGGCAGGATATTATCGGCGATTCATTGAAGGATTTTCGAAGATTGCGAAACCAATGACAGCGTTGCTAGGCAACAAGGTTGAGTTCAAGTGGACCCAGAAATGTCAAGAGGCCTTTGAAGCGCTGAAAGAGAAGTTGACAACAGCGCCTGTCCTAGTCTTGCCTGATGTGCACAGGCCCTTCTCTGTGTACTGTGATGCTTGTTACACAGGTTTGGGATGCGTGTTGATGCAAGAGGGAAGAGTTGTGGCTTACTCGTCCCGACAGCTGAAGGTTCATGAGAAGAATTACCCAATCCATGATCTAGAGTTGGCAGCAGTGGTTCACGCACTGAAGACATGGAGGCACTATCTGTATGGACAGAAATGCGATGTTTACACAGACCACAAGAGTCTGAAGTACATATTCACTCAGTCAGAATTGAACATGAGGCAAAGAAGATGGTTAGAGTTGATCAAAGACTATGAGTTGGAGATTCATTACCATCCAGGCAAAGCAAACGTAGTGGCAGATGCTTTGAGCAGAAAGAGTCAAGTCAATCTGATGGTCGCTCGTCCGATGCCTTATGAGTTGGCCAAGGAGTTCGACAGGTTGAGTCTCGGATTTCTGAACAATTCGCAAGGAGTCACAGTTGAATTGGAACCTACCTTGGAGCGCGAAATCAAAGAAGCGCAGAAGAATGATGAGAAGATCAGTGAGATTCGGCGACTGATTCTAGATGGCAGAGGGAAAGATTTTCGAGAAGATGCAGAAGGCGTGATATGGTTCAAAGACCGCTTGTGTGTTCCCAATGTCCAGTCCATTCGGGAGTTGATTTTTAAGGAAGCTCATGAGACAGCTTATTCGATTCACCCTGGCAGTGAGAAGATGTATCAGGATCTGAAGAAGAAATTCTGGTGGTACGGAATGAAGAGGGAAATCGCAGAGCATGTGGCTAGGTGCGATAGTTGTCGAAGAATTAAGGCAGAGCACCAGAGACCAGCTGGATTGTTGCAACCGTTGCAGATTCCTCAGTGGAAATGGGATGAAATCGGCATGGATTTCATAGTCGGATTGCCTTGCACTCGAGCCGGCTACGATTCTATTTGGGTAGTAGTGGACCGTTTGACCAAGTCAGCCCACTTCATACCTGTCAAGACCAGCTACAACAGTGCAGTATTGGCAGAGTTGTATATGTCTCGGATCGTTTGTCTTCATGGTGTGCCAAAGAAGATAGTGTCAGACAGAGGAACGCAGTTCACCTCTCATTTCTGGCAGCAGTTGCATGAAGCTTTGGGCACACATCTGAATTTCAGTTCAGCTTATCATCCACAGACAGATGGTCAGACTGAGAGGACCAATCAAATTCTCGAAGATATGTTGAGAGCCTGTGCGTTGCAAGATCAGTCCGGATGGGACAAGAGATTGCCTTATGCAGAGTTTTCCTATAACAACAGTTATCAGGCCAGTTTGAAGATGTCACCATTTCAAGCGCTCTATGGAAGGAGTTGTAGAACTCCGTTGCAATGGGATCAGCCTGGAGAGAGGCAAGTGTTTGGGCCAGATATTTTGCTTGAAGCTGAAGAGAACATCAAGATGGTCCGAGAGAATCTGAAGATAGCGCAATCGAGGCAGCGAAGCTATGCAGACACAAGAAGAAGAGAGCTGAGTTTCGAAGTCGGAGACTTTGTCTATCTGAAAGTGTCACCGATCAGAGGAGTCAGAAGATTCGGAGTGAAAGGCAAGCTAGCACCCCGCTACATTGGTCCGTACCAGATCCTCTCAAAGCGTGGAGAAGTGGCCTATCAGCTCAGTCTGCCAGAGAATTTGTCAGCTGTGCATGATGTCTTTCATGTGTCTCAGTTGAAGAAGTGCTTGCGTGTGCCAGAAGAGCAGTTGCCAGTGGAAGGTCTGGAAGTCCAGGAAGACTTGACCTATGTCGAGAAGCCAGCTCAGATCCTTGAGATTGCAGATAGAGTCACCCGAAGGAAGACCATCAGAATGTGCAAAGTCAGATGGAATCACCACTCTGAGGAAGAAGCAACCTGGGAGCGTGAAGATGATCTGATGGCTAAGTACCCAGAGCTCTTTGCTAGCCAGCCCTGAATCTCGAGGGCGAGATTCTTTTAAGGGGGATAGGTTTGTAACGCCCCGAATTTTGCAGTTGAATTTTTTCTTTTCTTTACTCGCCAAAATTCGGGCGTTACCTTTTCTTTTTCTTTTTCCCCTCGCTAAACCTTGACCTTTTCCAAAGTTAGCGGGATTCGGTTTGGATCTCCCGTGTAAAGAAAAACCCTAAAACTGTTTTATGTTGTTTGATGCACCATGCCGAACCATGCATTCTTCGATTGTTTGAAAGTGCAAACGCATTCATGTAGAAAGATCGGATTTCGAAAAGGAGATAATCTTTTCTTTTTCTTTTTCTTTCTTTCTCTCTCCCTCTTCCCCTTTCTCTCTCCCGCGCCGTGGGCCTCTTGGCCGGCCCAGCCGCCCCTGCGCGCCCCCCCTTTGGGCCCGAAAGGCCCAGCCGCCCCCCCACCTCCCTTTTTCCCCCAATTCTCTCTCCCTCCCTCTCATTTTCTCCCTCCTCTCCCTAAGCCGCCGCCCCTACCCCCCTGCCCTAGCCGCCGCCCCCTGCCCTTGCAGCTCGGCCGCCGCCCTCGCTGGTTCGGCCGCCCAACGCCGGTGAGCCCCCCTCCTCTCTCCTCCCTCCCTCTCCCCTCTCCCCTCCTCTCCCCTTGGCAGCCCAGCCGCCCTGGCCCCCACCCGCGCCGCCCTGGCCCTTGGCCGCGCGCCCGGCCAGCCCCCAGCCCCGCCTGGCCGCGCCCTGGCGCCCCCGGCCAGCCCCCAGCCCGCCCCCAGCCGGCCCCGGCCAGCCCTTGGCCGCGCCCCCGGCCGCGTCCCCAGCCCGCTCGGCCGCGCGCCTGGCCGGCTCGGCCGCCTGGCCAGCCCGACCCCCCCCTGCGCGCCACCGGTTCAGCCGCCCTGGCCGCCGGTTCGGCCGCCCCGGCCGCCCAGCTCGGCTGCCCGCGCCCGCGCCCAGCTCGGCCGCCCTGCCCCCGGCCGGTTCAACCGCCCTAGGGCCGGTTCAACCGCCCCCCCCCTCTGTTTTTTTTATTTTTTTATTATTTTATTTTATTTACTTTCTGTGATCATAGCTATTTTATTTTAGGTAGGCTAATCATTGTTAATATTATTGAAATATGAAGCTTAATTTAGAATTCCGTTACGCTAGTTGATTCACGTAATTAATTGTTTATCTCATTCAATGTTGATCAACTAAAAATGATTAGGTTTCCATTAGTATATATATAACAGAATTCTTTTGTTAGGAACCAATTGTAACTGATCATTAGTGCATAAACTTTAACCCCCTGCGAGACCCTTTCCCGTTTCTTTCTAACTTTAATGAATGCGATATCGAATGTCATACTTGATGCTTACTCGCTTTACTTGTTCCCTTGTATGGTGTACTGTTCTTTTGGTATTAAATATGTGGATGTGTGTATGTTTGCGCTCGCATAGAGAACGATCCGGTCGAAGAGCCCGAGGAATTCGCAGGAGAAGCCCCTGAGCAGCAGTCGGTTGGTGGAGGCAAGTGTCCTTTGACCTATCTCTGTCCTATTCATTCTTTAATTCACCTCCCGCATTACACATTTATACCTAAGGATTGACTAGCTTTTGTTACCCATGTCCTTGTTTACCTATTTGGGTCGGATTATTACTGCTTAGTCTGATGCTAATGCTCAACTCTAATCAATGAACATGATGTGATTATCTATGATACGCTGTTTTCCCCTTCTTATTTATGATCATACTTGTGGCATTTAAGGGGACTCGAGCGGTTTCTCGAGTGCCTCTTCGTAAGGACCTGTTCAATGGATGACCGCCCGGGAAAACAGTGCAACCATGAGGGTGGAATGGGACGCCCTTAGCTGAATAATTGGAGGAACCGGGGTGTAGTTCGTTTAGCCGTTGTGCCGTCAATGGGGCTCGGTGTATGCGGCTCGCTCTGCCAAGGTTGATTTGTCCCTTGGGGAGGAGTGCGGTACATTTAGGAAACCTAACGGGCGGCTACAGCCTCGGGGAATCTTTGTAAAGGCTACGTAGTGATGCCCTGCTGGACCACCTAGGTAGTGGTCAATGGGGAGTCGCTCTCTCCGGGCAGAAAGGGAATCACGGCTTGTGGGTAAAGTGCACAACCTCTGCAGAGTGTTATGAAACTGATATATCAGCCGTGCTCGCGGTTATGAGCGGCCAAGGGAGCTCCAGAGATTAGTGATACTTGATCAGAGACATTTTGGTACAGGTGGCAATGAGATTGATGGTTCTGATTATGATTATGGTATTGGTAAGTGGTATTCTTTCCGTTTGGAAAGGATACATTGGGCTAATAACTTGGGTTAATGTTAAAACCTGGCTTTCTACTAGTAAGTAATAACCTGACCAACTAAAAGCAACTGCTTGACTTACCCCCACATAAAGCTAGTCCACTACAGCCAAACAGGATGCTTGCTGAGTATGTTGATGTGTACTCACCCTTGCTCTACACACCAAACCCCCCCAGGTTGTCAGCATTGCAACCACTGCTCAGGAGAAGATGAAGCTGTGGAAGGAGACTTCCAGGAGTTCCAAGACTACGACGAGTTCTAGGTGTGGGTTAGCGGTAACCCCCAGTCGGCTGCCTGTGAAGGCCGCGTTATCTACGTTTCTTTTCCGCACTTTGATTTATTGTAAGAACTATATGGACGTCTCAGACGTATGATGTAATCGACTATTATTTCCCTTTTAATACTATTTGAGCACTGTGTGATGATGTCCATGTTATGTAACTGCTGTGTACGTGAATAACTGATCCTGGCACGTACATGGTTCGCATTCGGTTTACCTTCTAAAAACCGGGTGTGACACCTATATTGCCTCTTTAGATTGAAAATGGATCCTAAACAAAGTCCTAGGCATGAGTGCTTTAAGCTCTCTTATCGGGTCATTGATAAATGCAATCGAGGATGAACCAATAATCGCAAAATGAAAATTGCGAGCTTGAAGTTCGGACATTTATGGGCACTATTGAAATAATATGTGGTGAATGCGATGGTTCAAGTGGTCTTGTGAGAGACGCACCCCACATAAGTGTTGAATAAATATTGTTCCGTTATGTAATATACCTGGCAAATGGCATGAATTAAAATATGCAGTTAATAGGATTCTGAAGATCCATCATGAGATCCTAGGAGGACTCATATCTTTGAATTATAAATATGCAACATATAAATCTCATACCGAATAATATATTCCTGATGAATGATCACTCTCCTGTGTAGGGAAAATATCTCCTAGTTGAGATTATAGTTCCCAGATGGAACCTTTCTAGAAGAAATAAAGTCTGTGTTGAACACCAAAGTTTGATAACCCCTATTAAGGTATAAAGACCCATACATATCCGAAAAGGAATAAGATGAGGTACCAAAGAACTTGAAGTTCACCGAATAAGCACATGTGCATTCCACGATCTTTACTCATGGTATTTTCCACTAGATGTGGAATTACGGTATCCTCTAAAGCTCAATGGCAGAAATCTATAAGGTTTAGGTGTTACTGGCAAAATATACCCATTGTGCCAGAATGATAGACTATAACGATTTATCTGATCGATGAAAAATCCCTGATGGATTACGATCTTTGATAGACCTTTGTTACACCATCATAGATGTTGCAATGGATGAACGCCTAGAGCGATATGTCATATTTATAATATGTACTATTGCAACTATATTATCCCCTAAAGTCCTATAGAAGGACATGTTACTTGCTTTGCACAACTATGTATAAATTGTGGTGTAAGATAGAAAATTATAGCACCCCAACCTCATCCATTCTCATTATTTCCAGATGAACAACGAGACATATATCTTGAAGAATATGCTTGAGTTATGAGGGATAACGACTTTGACAGTTGTCATCGTCAGGGGGAGAGAATGCTTATATTGATCACAAACGTGAGACAATAAATGTCATATTCTATGCCCTGAAGGCATCAGCTTGATGATCAATATGTGAACCTTTATGGAAGTTTCTATCAAATATAAAGATCCAGTCGATCGAACACCATCAGTCAAAGTGGCTTGTTTATGTTGATACGTGTACTTACCTCGTATATCCTAGAAGTGAGTAGAGGTGAAGTTCCTGATATAATCCTTGCAACAGTATGCAATCCGTTTGCTAAATCTCTGTGTGCATATACTTCCAAAAAAAGATGTTGTGCCGTATTGATTGAAAGGGAAATGTGTCATTGGGCAATTTCTATTATGTTTTGGTGATTAAGTGTCCAACACATTTAAATAAGCTCTCATGTGCTAAACAAAGAGAGAAGTGATAATCAAGGCAAAGGTATGGTTCTAGACTTAGTACATTGGTTTTTGTGTGTACTAATATATTTGTCTAAGTGCTAGAATCAGAAAAGAGAAGAAGAAAAGAACTTGGCTGGAGTAGCCAAGACTCAGCTCGGTCTGGCACACCGGACTGTCCGGTGGTGCACCGGACAGTGTCCGGTGCGCTAGGCTGGCTTCCGGCGAACTGGCCGCTCTCGGGAGTTTTTGGCGGCGTACGGCTATAATTCACCGGACTATCCGGTGGTGCACCGGACTGTCCGGTGAGCCAACGGCCGCCAGCGCAACGGTCGGCTGCCAAATCCGCGGGCGACGCGTGGCTCGCTCCAACGGTCGGCAGGGGCACCGGACTATCCGGTGTGCACCCGATAGTGTCCGGTGCGCCAACTGCCACCAATCTGCAATGGTCGGCTGCGCTCGATTTGGAAGGGAATCAGGCACCGAACATGAGCAGTGGTTGTCCGGTGGCACACCGGACTGTCCGGTGCGCCACCCGACAGAAGGCAAGAATTGCCTCCCCATAATGCCTCTAACGGCTCCCAGCTGCCTTGGGGCTATAAAAGGGACACCTAGGCGCATGGAGGAGGCATCCAAGCATTCTTTGATCATTCATAAGCACCAAGACTCCATTCTCGCGCATTCGATTCTTTGAGATAGTGACTTGAGCTCCAATTGAGTAGAGAACTCCTTGAGTTGTGTTTTGAGCTCAAGTTGTGGCTTGTGTGCGTGATTGTGCTCTGGTTTTGAGTCTTGTGTGTGTTGCTCTTCCCTCCCTTACTTCGGTGCTTCTTTGTGATCATCAATTGTAAGGGCGAGAGGCTCCAAGTTGTGGAGATTCCTCGCGAACAGGAGAAAGCATAAGAAAGGAAAACCCGTGGTATTCAAGTTGATCATTGGATCACTTGAAAGGGGTTGAGTGCAACCCTCATCCATTGGGACGCCACAACGTGGAATAGGCAAGTGTTATACTTGGTTGAACCACGAGATAAACCACCGTGTCTCTTGTGATTGCTTTTCTGTGAGATCTTGTGTTAGCAAAAGCTCGCTTCTTAACCATACTAACACTTAACCAAGTTTTGTGGCTATAAGTATTTGATTTTTACAGGATCACCTATTCACCCCCCTCTAGGTGCTCTCATTGATACGGTTTTGCAAGGATCAGGGGGAGCACATTTCTAAATTTAGCCCTTGCAGAAGATTCGATGGAATCCTGATCCAGTAGATCGAAATTTGTTCTGATGACATTTGTTGTACTCTTTTTCCTTAGTGAGTTTTTCTGAAGTTTCTCACATAAGGTTTTTAATGAGGCAACAAAGTGCAAATGCAGTTTGCGTCACCATGTACTCTTTCTCCATATTTTTCCCACTGGGTTTTTGGGAGTTTTAAAGAGGCATGTGTTAGTCGCGGTATTCGCCCAAGGGGGAGTGTTAAGTAACCCTAGTTAGGGTTATGTGGGCAAATACCGACTTTGCCCCTGAGGGGTCTCACATCTCTATATAAGGAACATGTACACCCTTTCATATGATAGAGATCAGAAAGAGGCCAGAGGCCCAACCCTATATCCTATGTCTCGTGTGTTTCCTCTGTCGTGATTATGGGAAGGGAGATGGGTTCTCTACAGCTTCTTGCGCCTCTACTGCTGACGGGAGGGAAGGGAGCGAATTTGGTGATCCGTGGTAACGTAGTTCTCAACAGTTTTTGTAGTGTTTGCCTTATATTTTAAAATAGAGCACTTATTTAAGGCACTACTAGATATGCTTTTACAAGGTCTACCCCTCAACTAGTCCATGTATACCTCCTATGCATTAATTAGAGGTAATATTTTCTTTATAAATAATAGTTAATGCTCTTTAGTCGGTGTAAGTTTCTAGAACCAAACATGGTGTTTTGTATACTATATTTTAGTTTTTAAAATTTAGGCTACTTTAGAATGTAGGAATTTTAGAGGAATTATACATAAATGTGTGTCTATTAAACGACGACATATTCTGGATTACACAACAATAAACCATAAGTATTAGCATACCTATGATTGCAACAAATCTTAATGAGAATATTGTGGAGCGACACAACCGGTCAAAGGGTTAGTCAGGTTGATATGGATCTTGATTTTTATACAGTGAACTATCGAACATCTCGAAAAAACCAACATATGAAGGTTGCTCTCGCATCGACAAGGCCATCTAGAGTACCACTAAGTCTCACAGTCTCACTAGAAGACGTGATGAACAACATGGTAGAGAGAGAGAGGAGAAAAACGGTGTAGTGAAAATGTTTTTGACGATTGAAAGTTGAGATACTCAATCGATCATAATCCTCTTACATATAGAACGATGAATGATTTTATCACAATAATAAACAACTCCAAAACGTATTTTCCAGGTTTTCTACACCAAATTATATCCAAGACTAATTTGAAACAAAATAGATTCAGTGGGGGTCGCACAGGACCAACATGGCCGGTTAATTTCCTCATGCACATGTCGTTTTTCTCCTTTTTGTTTGTTCTTCCTCACTCACTTCACCAAATATTTCCATTATTCTTTTGATGCGAGGAACTTATTAACATTTCCCAAACTGCATGTTGATACAATTTTGTGTCAATATATGCCCCTAATTTAGGCGAATGTTGTAATGAATCTAAAAACGTAAACAAACTAAATAGCAATAATATTCAACTTATGGACTATCTAGCATCTAAGGCTAACTCCAACAATGGTATGTAAAAATGGGAACTCGAATACAAGTTTGGGTTATGCAGTCAGTCGAGGAACGAAACCTAAATGTTGTAGTGTTCAACCGGATACTCAAAAAAGGTATTCAAGTGGTTTGAGGAGATGATCATCCATATTTAGGTATTCTCCCACATCACATCTAAAATGTGTATAAGGTATAGATGCCCTGTTAGAGACGGTTTAGTGTTATTTAGATATCTATAATGGGTTTAGGTGCTCTTATATGTACTATGTTGGAGTCAGCCTAAGGGTGACGTACTTCAACTATGTCTGTTCTAAGGGTGATACTGTATCGACAATTGTTTGAAGAACACTCTAACCTTTTTACCCAAACACATTAAAGGTATATTTTCAAATAACTTTCAACAATTGATCTATGGATATTATCACCTTGAAATGTCTCCAACAAATATGAATTCTCGAATATCACTTTGGTCACTATATAAAGATCTTTTCAACTTGGTGACCACTTGCCAAACTTGTTGGTCTTCATCCCAATTGGTAGTATGGTTTTCCACACTAAATCTTCAACCTAGAATGATTTGCTTTTGACCTACTTGTTATCTTTGTCACTCTTTATACTTTGAGAGCTTTGATTCTTTTGTCAGTGACCTCATCTATAGTTGTTGGCGTTTCGACCCCGGGGGGTCCCTGGACCGACGAGTAAATTATCGCCGCGTGCCCCAACCTAGATGGGTCGGCGCGAGACGGAGCGCGGAGGGGGGAAAGCCAGAGGGAGACAGGCGTAAAAGGGGAAACCCGCGGCATTCGTGTTTGTCCCGCGCCCAGGTCGGGTGCGCTTGCAGTAGGGGGTTACAAGCGTCCGCGCGGGAGGGAGCGAGAGGCCTATGCGCGCGCCGTCCCGTCCTTCCCCGCGCGGCCAACCCTCTGTAAGAGGGGCCTGGACCTTCCTTTTATAGGCGTAAGGAGAGGGTCCAGGTGTACAATGGGAGGTGTAGCAGTGTGCTAACGTGTCTAGCAGAGAAGAGCTAGTGCCCTAAGTACATGCCATCGTGGCAGCCGGAGAGGTTTTGGCACCCTGTTCGTGTGGTGTCGTGGCCGTCGGAGGAGCGCTGGAGCCTGGCGGAAGGATAGCTGTCGGGGCTGTCGAGTCCTTGCTGACGTCTCCTTGCTTCCGTAAGGGGGCTGGGAGCCGCCGTCGTCATGGAGCATGCGGGGCGCCATCATTACTTGTTTACCGGGGCGAGCCAGATGGGACACCGGTCTTGTTCCCCGTAGCCTGAGTTAGCTTGGGGTAGGGTAATGATGGCGCCTCCTGTGACGTGGTCGGTCTGAGCCCTAGGTTGGCCGAGGCGGAGGCTCCTCTGAGGTCGAGGTCGAGTATGTCTTCCGAGGCCGAGGTCAAGTCCGAGCCCCTGGGTCAGGCGAGGCGGAGACCGTCGACTGAGGTCAGGGCTGAGTCCGAGCCCTGGGGTCGGGCGAGGCGGAGTTCGTCGTCTTCCAGGGCCGAGCCCGAGTCCGAGCCCTGGGGTCGGGCGAGGCGGAGTTCGTCGTCTTCCGGGGCCGAGCCCAAGTCCGAGCCCTGGGATCGGGCGAGGCGGAGTTCGTCGTCTTCTGGGGCTGAGCCCGAGTTCGAGCCCTGGGGTCGGGCGAGGCGGAGTTCGTCGTCTTCCAGGGCCGAGCCCGAGTCCGAGCCCGAGTCTGAGCCCTGGGATCGGGCGAGGCGGAGTTCGTCGTCTTCCGGGGCTGAACCTGAGTCTGAGCCCTGGGGTCAGGTGAGGCGGAGTTTCCTATGGCGCCCGAGGCCGGACTTGGCTGCTGTCAGCCTCACTCTGTCGAGTGGCATAGCAGTCGGAGCGGCGCAGGCGACGCTGTCCTCTTGTCAGGCCGGTCAGTGGAGCGGCGAAGTGACTGCGGTCACTTCGGCTCTATCGACTGAAGGGCGCGCGTCAGGATAAGGTGTCAGGCCATCCTTGCATTAAATGCCCCTGCGATATGGTCGGTCGTCGTGGCAATTTGGCCAAGGTTGCTTCTTGGCGAAGACTGGGCCTCGGGCGAGCCGAAGGTGTGTCCGTTGCTTGAGGGGGGCCTCGGGCGAGACGTGAATCCTCCGGGGTCGGCTGCCCTTGCCCGAGGCTGGGCTCGGGCGAGGCGAGATCGTGTCCCTTGAGCGGACCGAGCCTTGACTTAATCGCACCCATCAGGCCTTTGCAGCTTTGTGCTGATGGGGGTTACCAGCTGAGATTAGGAGTCTTGGGGGTACCCCTAATTATGGTCCTTGACAGTAGCCCTCGAGCCTCGAAGGGAGTGTTAATACTCGCTTGGAGGCTTTTGTCGCACTTTTTTGCAAGGGGACCGGCCTTTTTCGGTTATGTTTTGTTCTGGTGGGTGCGCGCGAGCGCACCCGCCGGGTGTAGCCCCTGAGGCCTCGGAGGAGTGGTTTGACTCCTTCGAGGTCTTAATGCGTTTCGCGATGCTTCGGTCGGTCTGGTTGTTCCCTCATGCGAGTTGGCCGTAGCCCGGGTGCACGGTCGGGTCCCAAGTTCTCGGGCTGGTATGTTGATGCTGTCAACGGTTTGGCCGGAGCCGGGTTTGCGAGAGCAGCCCCCGAGCCTCCGCACAGAGCGAGAGGACGGTCAAGGACAGACTCGACTTTTTTACATACGCCCCTGCGTCGCCTTTCCGCAAGGAGGAGGGGGGGAAAAGCGCCATGTTGCCCTTGGAGGGCGCCGAACATGGTGTCTCCAGTGAGTTGCTAACGGGTGATCCGAGTGGACGCCCGTGCCCCATTTGTTAGGGGTCGGCTAGTGGCCCGGAGGCGCGCTCCAAAAGTACCTGTGGGTGATTTGTTGGACCCGGTCCCCTTTTGACGGGGTCTGAGGGCTCGATGCCTCCCTCTGATGGGATTTCGTTACAAAAATCATTCCCGTTGGTCTCGGAAATGTCCTAGGGTACCTCGGGAGCGTTGCCCGAGCCTCGGTTATGTATCGAACGTACCCCTGGTCATCCCTCGCTCTGCGTCTGAGGCGGCTGTGAACCCTTCGAGGGCCAGCCTACGAACCCCTGATCAGTAGTGGGCGCGGATCCCGGGTGGCCTGAGGCGGCCGTTGAACCCTTCCGAGGGGCCGGCCTTCGAACCTCTGACCAGTAATGGGCGCGGAGCCCGAGCGCTCTGAGGCGACTGTTGAACCCCTCCGAGGGGCCAGCCTTCGAACCTCTGATCAGTAGGGGGGCTCGGGGCCCGTTTCCTTCATGGAGAAGGATCCCTTTTGGGGTATCCCCTTTCCTGGTCCCTGTTGTAAGAGAGAGAAAGAGGAAAAGGATACGAAATCGAATGACGTGGCGCACCTTTTTTTGACGCGGTCATTATGGCGGAGGTGAAGCGTCGCCTGCTTCGCCTGCCAAAGGCGCCGCCTGTCCTGCCGCAGAGTTAATGCGACGGGACGAGTGGTTCACGAGGCAGCCGTTGTGCGTGCGGGAGCCGCTCGAGGAACGGGACACGGGCGCGCCGTCTGCACGCCGTGGGAGAGGGTTCTCTCGCTGTCCCAGGAGGGGATGTGAGCGTGGCTGGCGACTTGACCGCTGCTTCCGCCCGCCTGCCACCGCCATTACTGCCGGCCCATTTTTGGCCGTATCGACCGTCACGCCTTCTCCCGCGGCCGACTGACCCGTGACCAATGTGCCTGGTTGGCACTGTTGGGTCGTGCGCAGGGTTGCCTCGAGTCGCGGTACTGGTTCCACAGTCGAGGAGGCACGGTAGTGGCGCGAGTGGCGGTGCAGTTTCTTGCACGTAGCAACCGACGCACCGGTTACATGACGTGTGGGCCTGGGCCACCATGCTGGACATGTTGAAGTCGAAAGGGTGCGCCCACTTGGTGCGGTCGCATGCCGCCTGCATGGCGGTCCGCCCTTTCACCCGCTGGTCTGGGCGAAAGTGGAGGAATGCTTGTAACCGCTGGGCAGTTGCGCGCACCGCGCGCGGCGGTTTGGCTTCTTCTGCCCTGGGCCAGCTTGCATGACACGTGGGACCCGGCCCCCGTGTCGTAGGGGGAGGACCTTGGAGTGTGTTGGAGAAGACTCAGCCCACGATGGCTGAGGACGCAAGTGGGGAGAGTTGCCTTTAAAAGGAGGGTGACCCCCTTGAAAGGCAACCATGTCTTCACGCTCCCCTTATGCATCGCGGCTTTCCACCTTCCGAGCCCCCGGATGGGGGACACTCGCAGTTCTTCTGCCTTGTCGTTGGTGGAACGCAATTTCGCGGAAGTTGGTACCTTTCAGCCATCGTTCGGCTACAAGGATTTTCATCAGGCAGCCCGGCCGCATCCCCTCACCGATGGTCACCCAAGACGGTGACCACCAGCTCCTGGGTGGGGAGAAGCAAGCCGGGCTGCGGCCTCTACCCCTCCCTCAGCTTCAAGGATGTTCATCATCAGTGCTGGGGAGGGGAGTGCGCCGAGTTGGGGTCGGTCTCCGCGCGGGCAGCGGCCCGCTCCTTCCCTCAATGATCGAGGGGAAGGGCGTTCGCCGTTCGTGGCGTTGGTAGCTGCCGCGTGTCCGGCTCTCTGGTCCGAGCAGCTTTGGCGCTGCTCCCGGTGCCACCTTCCGCCGCGGCAGCCGGAAGAGGTTTTTTCCGCCGACGAGATAGTCGGTGCCGCCCGCGGACTGACCTCCAACTCTACGGCCTTCTGCTCGTCCTCGCCCCTCGAGTGGGGACGTGGGTGAGGGCTTTATGGCAGCAGCATCTGCCCTGAGGTCATCGCTACTGCTGTTCGGCCACTCGGAGCAGAAGTTGTTGTCACCGCTGCTGGAGCGGGCGGCGGCGAGCCATCCGTCGGCCTTCTGTTGCTCCGCAGGCCCTCCAATCGTGGGGGGTTGTTCGTACCTGCGGAGGTGGAACCGGAGTTCCGTTTGTAATGGCACCTTGAGTGCCGGTGTCTTGTTCATTGTGGCTGTCGGGGCCTGAACATGTATGTATTTTTGGCACGGAGCCGTGTTTTTTCCTCATTTCGAGCACTAGGATTCGCCTGTCGGCTAACTGAACCGCTTAACCAAGTGCGAGTTGCCTCGTGCGAAGGTGACGAGTGAGGTATCCGTATCCCGGAGGCGTAGGAGTCCCTCGGCTCGGTCGGCCTTGCCGCCCGAGGCTTCTCTTGCTTAGTTAAAGGAAACCCTCGGCCGCTCTTCGATGAGCCGAAGCCGGAGGCAGCGGTGTCAGCATGGACAGAGACAGAGTTGGCTCGAAAAGAAAATTTGGTCGGTCGGAGCCTGGCCGGGCTGTCCACTGGCGGGAGCGACGCTGGAGTCGAGTTGCCGAGGCCACGAGCCGGGCTGATGTCCTCGGGGGACAGCTGGCTAAGGCTTCGGGGTGGCCGGCCGAGCCGTCTGCTCGGGCCGGATTCCTGGAGAAGACCCTGGCGGCGATGGCCCGGGCGCGGTGCTGATGTCGTCCTTCGGAGTGGAGATCCTCCGACCACGTTGTCGTCCGAGGCTAGGTCGGACTTCGCCGAAGGTGTTGTTGACGCCGAGGGTGCTGCTGCTCCCTTCAACTGTCAAGGTCCGAGCCTGCAGGTTCGGTTTATCTTGTAGTGTGCGTATGTTTTCTGCGGCCGCCGAGGCCCAAACATACTGTCGTCGTGTTGTAAAGCTGTGTTTCTTTTCCTCTTGTTTCGAGTGTCTGGACTTATTTGTCGGTAACAGAATTGTTTGTCCGAGCGAGAGTTACTTTTCATGGAAGGTGATGAGTGAGGTATCCGTATCCCGGAGGCGTAGGAGTCCCTCGGCTCGGTCGACCTTGCCGCTTACGTGTACTCTTACTAGTCTGTAGGATTCTGCTATCGATATAGTCGAGAAGGCCCGAAAATCGTTTCGGTAGAAGAGTTTTCGAGCATGAAGACTTGTTCGGTCCGCGGAATCACCCATCCGAGCGTGAGTTACTTATCGCAGAAGGTGATGAGTGAGGTATCCGTATCCCGGAGGCGTAGGAGTCCCTCGGCTCGGTCAGCCTTGGCTGCTTACGTGTACTCCGTCGTTTTCAGGATCCCACTTTCGAAGTAGTCGAAAAGCACGAAAGACGTTCTGGCAGAAAAGATCTTTTCCAAGGAAAATTTTGACGCGGAGGGGGTTCCCCCCCTCTAGCCCCCGAGGGAGGGTCGGGCTTTGCCGAGGCAAGGCTGACCGTTTCTTGATGGTTAGACTTTGTGTGTGAATGAGGTGTACGAACGACTTGAAAGCATCTTAAGGGTAGAAGCGACGTAGCTGTCGGATGTTCCAAGCGTTGCTGTAGACCTCGCCTTGACTGTTGGCCAGCTTGTACGTTCCGGGCTTCAGAACCTTGGCGATGACGAACGACCCTTCCCAGGGAGGCATGAGCTTGTGCCGCCCTCGGGCGTCTTGTCGCAGCCGAAGCACCAGGTCGCCCACCTGGAGGTCTCGGGACCGAACCCCTCGGGCCTGGTAGCGTCGCAGCGACTGCTGGTACCGCGCCGAGTGTAGTAAGGCCATGTCCCGAGCCTCTTCCAGCTGGTCCAGTGAGTCTTCTCGGTTAGCTCGATTGCTTTGGTCGTCGTAGGCCCTCGTCCTCGGGGAACCGTATTCTAAGTCTGTGGGCAAGATGGCCTCGGTCCCATAGACTAGAAAGAACGGTGTGAAACCCGTGGCTCGGCGTTGTCCCCAGACTCCAGACCACCGAGGGGAGCTCCTTCATCCATCGCTTGCCGAACTTGTTGAGGTCGTTGTAGATCCGTGGCTTGAGCCCTTGCAGAATCATGTCGTTGGCACGCTCTACTTGCCCATTCGTCATGGGGTGAGCCATGGCAGCCCAGTCCACCCGGATGTGGTGATCCTCGCAGAAGTCTAGGAACTTTCTGCCGGTGAACTGGGTGCCGTTGTCGGTGATGATGGAGTTTGGGACCCCAAAGCGATGGATGATGTTGGTGAAGAACGCCACCGCCTGTTCGGACCTGATGTTGTTTAGGGGTCGGACCTCGATCCACTTGGAGAATTTGTCGATGGCGACCAGCAGGTGCGTGTAGCCCCCGGGTGCCTTCTACAAGGGGCCGACGAGGTCCAGTCCCCACACAACAAACGACCAGGTGATGGGTATCGTCTGCAGGGCCTGAGCGGGCAAGTGTGTCTGCCTCGCATATAATTGACACCCTTGGCAGGTGCGGACAATTCTAGTGGCGTCGGCCACCACGGTCAGCCAGTAGAAACCTTGTCGGAAGGCGTTTCCAACAAGGGCTCGAGGCGCTGCGTGATGACCGCAAGCCCCCGAGTGTATTTCTTGTAAGAGCTCCTGGCCTTCGGCGATGGATATGCATCGCTGGAGGATGCCCGAGGGGCTGCGGTGGTAGAGCTCCTTCCCGTCCCCCAGCAAGACGAACGACTTGGCGTGCCGCGCCAATCGCCGAGCTTCGGCTCGGTCGAGGGGTAGCTCTCCTCGGTGGAGATATTGCAGGTACGGGGTCTGCCAGTTTCGGTTAGGCGTGACCCCGCTCCGCTCCTCCTCGACGCGTAGTGCCTCACCCTCGGGGGCCGAGGGTGCCTCGGGCCGAGACGAGGGTACCTCGGGCTGGGCCGAAGGTGCCTCGGGCTGAGCCGAGGCCTTCTCGAGATCGGGCGCGTCGTCGGTCTTGACGAAGGGTTGATGCAGGTCTCGGGAGAAGACGTCCGGGGGAACCGTTGTCCGCCCCGAGGCTATCTTAGCCAGCTCGTCCGCAGTCTCGTTGTATCGTCGGGTGATGTGGTTGAGCTCGAGCCCGTAGAACTTGTCTTCCAGGCGCCGAACCTCATCACAGTAGGCCTCCATCTTCAGGTCGCGGCAGTGGGAATTCTTCATGACTTGGTCGATGACGAGCTGCGAGTCACCGCGAGCGTCGAGGCGTCGGACCCCTAGCTCAATGGTGATGCGCAACCCGTTGACCAGAGCCTCGTACTCAGCCACATTGTTGGACGCCGGGAAGTGGAGGCGTAGCACGTAGCGTAGGTGCTTCCCGAGGGGCGAGATGAAGAGCAGGCCCGCGCTTGCCCCTGTCTTCATCAGCGACCCGTCGAAAAACATTGTCCAGAGTTCCGGTTGGATCAGAGCTGTTGGGAGCGAGGCATCGACCCATTCAGCCACAAAGTCCGCCAAGACTTGGGACTTGACGACCTTCCGAGGAGCGAACGAGATTGTCTCGCCCATGATTTCCACTGCCCACTTTGCAATCCTACCCGAGGCCTCTCGGCACTAGATGATCTCCCCCAGGGGAAGGACGACACCACAGTCACCGGATGAGACTCGAAGTAGTGTCGCAACTTCCGCCGCGTCAGGATCACCGCGTACAGCAGCTTCTGAATTTGTGGGTAGCGGATCTTGGTTTCGGACAGTACCTCACTGATGAAGTAGATCGGCCTCTGGACGGGCAATGCATGCCCCTCTTCTCGTCTCTCAACCACGATCGCGGCGCTGACCACCTTAGTGGTAGCGGCGACGTAGATCAAGAGGGCTTCTCCGGCCGCGGGGGGCACCAAGATGGGCGCGTTCGTGAGGAGCGCCTTTAGGTTCCCGAGGGCTTCCTCGGCCTCAGGGGTCCAAGTGAAGCACTCGGCCTTTCTTAAGAGGCGGTACAAAGGCAGGCCTCTTTCGCCGAGGCGCGAGATGAAACGGCTCAGAGCCGCAAGGCATCCCGTGACCCTCTGTACGCCTTTCAAGTCTTTGATGGGCCCCATGTTGGTGATGGCCGCGATTTTATCTGGGTTGGCCTTGATGCCCCGCTTGGAGACGATGAACCCCAAGAGCATGCCTCGGGGGACCCCGAAGACGCACTTCTTGGGATTGAGCTTTACGCCTTTCGCCTTGAGACACCGGAATGTCGCTTCAAGGTCGGAAAGGAGGTTGGAGGCTTTCTTCGTCTTGACTACGATGTCATCAACGTAGGCCTCGACCGTTCGACCAATGTGTTGGCCGAACACGTGGTTCATGCACCTTTGGTATGTCGCACCCGCATTCCTCAAACCAAACGGCATGGTAACATAGCAGTACATGCCAAAAGGTGTGATGAAAGAAGTCGCGAGCTGATCGGACTCTTTCATCCTGATTTGGTGATACCCTGAGTAGGCATCGAGGAAAGACAGGGTTTCGCACCCAGCAGTGGAATCCACGATTTGATCGATGCAAGGCAGAGGGTAGGGAACTTTTGGACATGCTTTGTTTAGACCAGTGTAGTCTACACACATCCGCCATTTCCCTCCTTTCTTTCTCACAAGCACAGGGTTGGCAAGCCATTCGGGATGGAATACCTCTTTGATGAACTCTGCCGCCATTAGCTTGTGGATCTCCTCGCCTATGGCTCTGCGCTTTTCTTCGTCGAATCGGCGCAGAGGCTGCTTCACGGGTCGGGCTCCAGCTCAGATATCCAGCGAGTGCTCGGCGACATCCCTCAGTATGCCGGGCATGTCCGAGGGACTCCACGTGAAAACGTCGGCGTTTGCGCGAAGAAAGTCGACGAGCACTGCTTCCTATTTGGGATCGAGCTCGGAGCCGATCCGGATCTGCTTGGAGGTGTCGTTGCTGGGGTCGAGAGGGACGGACTTAACCGTCTCCGCTGGCTTGAAGTTGCCGGTATGGCGCTTCGCGTCTGGCGCCTCCTTGGAGAGGCTCTCCAGGTCGGCGATGAGGGCCTCTGATTCGGCGAGGGCCTCGGCGTACTCCACGCACTCCACGTCGCATTCGTACGCGTGTCGGTACGTAGGGCCGACGGTGATGACCCCGTTGGGGCCCGACATCTTGAGCTTGAGGTAGGTGTAGTTGGGGACAGCCATGAACTTGGCGTAGCATGGCCTCCCCAACACTACGTGGTAGGTTCCTCGGAACCCGACCACCTCGAACGTGAGGGTTTCCCTTCGGAAGTTGGAGGGAGTCCCGAAGCAGACGGGTAGATCGAGTTGTCCGAGGGGTTGGACGCGTTTCTCGGGGATGATCCCGTGGAAAGGCGCCGTGCCTGCCCGGACCGAGGACAGATCGATCCGCAGGAGCCCGAGGGTCTCGACGTAGATGATGTTGAGGCTGCTGCCTCCATCCATGAGGACCTTGGTGAGCCTGACGTTGTCGATGACGGGGTCGACAACGAGCGGGTATTTCCTCGGGCTCGGCACGCGGTCGGGATGGTCGCCCCGGTCGAAGGTGATGGGCTTGTCGGACCAGTCTAGTTAGACTGGCGCTGCCACCTTTACCGAGCAGACCTCCCTATGCCTTGCTTGCGGTGCTGAGCCGAGGCGTTCGCCACTTGCCCACCGTAGATCATGAAGCAGTCATGGACCTCGGGGAACTCTCCTGCCTTGCGATCCTCCTTCTTGTCGTCGTCGCGGGCCCTGCCACCCTCCACAGGTGGCCCGGCCTTGTGAAAGTGGCGCCGAAGCATGGCACACTCCTCAAGGGTGTGCTTGACGGGCCCCTGATGATAGGGGCATGGCTCCTTGAGCATCTTGTCGAAGAGGTTGGCGCCTCCGGGGGGTTTCCGTGGGTTCTTGTACTCGGCGGCGGCGACAAGGTCCGCGTCGGCGGCGTCGCGTTTCGCTTGCGACTTCTTCTTACCCTTCTTCTTGGTGCCGCACTGAGTGGACGCCTCGGGGACATCTTCCGGCTGGCGGCCCTGGGGCTGCTTATCCTTCCGGAAGATGGCCTCAACCGCCTCCTGGCCAGAGGCGAACTTGGTGGCGATGTCCATCAGCTCGCTCGCCCTGGTGGGGGTCTTGCGACCCAGCTTGCTCACCAGGTCGCGGCAGGTGGTGCCGGCGAGGAACGCGCTGATGACATCCGAGTTGGTGACGTTGGGCAGCTCGGTGCGCTGCTTCGAGAATCGCCGGATGTAGTCCCAGAGAGACTCTCCCGGCTGCTGGCGGCAGCTTCGGAGATCCCAGGAGTTCCCAGGGCGCACGTACGTGCCCTGGAAGTTGCCGGCGAAGGCTTGGACCAGGTCGTCCCAGTTGGAGATCTGCCCCGGAGGCAGATGCTCCAGCCAGGCTCGAGCGGTGTCGGAGAGGAACAGAGGGAGGTTGCGGATGATGAGGCTGTCATCGTCCGTTCCACCCAGGTGGTAGGCCAGCCGATAGTCCGCGAGCCACAGTTCCGGCCTCGTCTCCCCCGAGTACTTTGTGATAGTAGTCGGGTTCGGAACCGGGTCGGGAACGGCGCCCGTCGTATGGCCCGGCTGAAAGCTTACGGATCGGGTGGTTCGGGCGAGGGACTCCGATCCTCCCCGCTGTCGTAGCGTCCTCCACGCCTGGGGTGGTATCCTCGGCGCACCTTCTCGTCGAGGTGGGCTCGACGGTTGCGATGATGGTGCTCGTTGCCGAGGCGACCCGGAGCCGCAGGCGCTGTGTTGCGCGTGCGCCCGGTGTGGACCGAGGCTTCCCGCATGAATCGGGAAGTCACAGCGCGATGTTCTGAGGGGTACCCCTGCCTTCAGGAGGCAGAGCTTTCGGCCCGTCGGACCGCGGCGTCCTCCAGGAGATTCTTGAGCTCTCCCTGGATACGCCGCCCCTCGGTGGTTGATGGTTCCTGCATCGCGCGGAGAAGTATTGCCGCTGCAGCCAGGTTCTGGCCGACCCCATTGGAAGCCGGTGGCGGCCTTGCCGTGACATCGTCGGCGATGCGGTGCTGGATGCCCTGGGTAGATGACGTGCTTCTCCGGCCGGAGGTTGGCCTGCCCATTCCTGCCCGATGTCCCGACGGAACGGCTCAAGTGTTCCTGCTCCCTCGTCGAGCCTGGCCTGCATCTCGCGGATTTGCTCGAGCTGTGAGTCCTGACCCCTCGCAGGGACTGGGACCACAGCTAGCTCCCGTAGGATGTCAACGCGAGGCGCAGGCCTAGGGGGATCACCGTTCTCCGGTATACCAAGATGGTTGCCTTCGTCGGGACCCCCTAGATCGACGTGGAAACATTCACGACTTGGGCCGCAGTCCTCGTCACCGAAGCTGCGGCTACCGTCAGAACAATCGGAGAGGCAGTAGTCGCATGCGGTCATGAAGTCCCGCATGGCACTGGGGTTACCAAGTCCGGAGAAATCCCAACAAAAGTCGGGCTCGTCATCTTCCTCGAAACCCGAGGGCTCGTAGGTCGAGACGGCTGTCAGCCGGTCCCAGGGCGACCGCATACCGTACCCCGGAGGGTTTGGACTCGCCTCTATGAAAGCGTCCACCGAAGCGAAGTCGCTTGGTGGGTCGAGGCTGAATCCAAAAGGCACGAGATGGAAATCGGTCGGTACCTCTGGGTCGACGGGCGGTGACGAAGTCACGTCAGGGGCAGACTGCACCGTCGTCTCAGGTACGAGGGTGACGCCCAGCAAGTCCTTTGCGAGCGTGCTGGCGTCGTCCGTCCGCTTGGAGTTGGCGTGTTGCGGGGAAACGGCGCTCGTCTTCGTCTCAGACGCGAAGTCGATGCCCGACGTGTCCCCCGTTGGGGGCGCCGGCGTCGTCGACTCGCTCGACAGCCGACGAGGTGCCGCCTCCTGCTTGGCCTTGGTTGCCCCGCCTCCTCCTCCGTCGGCGGGGAGGCGGCGGGACAAACCCGAATGTTGTTCTTCCGCCACGTGGGGAAGACGTCGTTGATTCCGCCGCCGGCGGGCGGGTTGTCGGTCGCCATTGTCGCTGTCGCGCGGCGGGGGAAGGAGTATCATGTCGTAGCTGCCGTCGAGGGACATGAACTCAAGACTCCCGAAACGGAGAACCGTCCCGGGCTGGAAAGGTTGCTGGAGACTACCCATCTGGAGCTTGACGGGAAGCTATTCGTCAACACGCAGCAGGCCCCTACCTGGCGCGCCAACTGTCGGCGTTTCGACCCCGGTGGGTCCCTGGACCGACGAGTAAATTGTCGCCGCGTGCCCCAGCCTAGATGGGTCGGCGCGAGACGGAGCGCGAAGGGGGGAAAAAGCCGGAGGGAGACAGGCGTAAAAGGGGAAACCCGCAGCCTTCGTGTTTGTCCCGCGCCCAGGTCGGGTGCGCTTGCAGTAGGGGGTTACAAGCGTCCGCGCGGGAGGGAGCGAGAGGCCTATGCGCGCGCCGTCCCGTCCTTTCCCGCGCGACCAACCCTCTGTAAGAGGGCCCTGGACCTTCCTTTTATAGGCGTAAGGAGAGGGTCCAGGTGTACAATGGGAGGTGTAGCAGTGTGCTAACGTGTCTAGCAGAGAAGAGCTAGTGCCCTAAGTACATGCCGTCGTGGCAGCCGGAGAGGTTTTGGCACCCTATTCGTGTGGTGTCGTGGCCGTCGGAGGAGCGCTGGAGCCTGACGGAAGGACAGCTGTCGGGACTGTCGAGTCCTTGCTGACGTCTCCTTGCTTCCATAAGGGGGCTGGGAGCCGCCGTCGTCATGGAGCATGCGGGGTGCCATCATTACTTGTTTACTGGGGCGAGCCAGATGGGACGCCGGTCTTGTTCCCCGTAGTCTGAGTTAGCTTGGGGTAGGGTAATGATGGCGCCTCCTGTGACGTGGTCGGTCCGAGCCCTGGGTTGGCCGAGGCGGAGGCTCCTCCGAGGTCGAGGTCGAGTCTGTCTTCCGAGGCCGAGGTCGAGTCCGAGCCCCTGGGTCGGGCGAGGCGGAGACCGTCGGCTGAGGTCAGGGCTGAGTCCGAGCCCTGGGGTCGGGCGAGGCGGAGTTCGTCGTCTTCCGTGGCCGAGCCCGAGTCCAAGCCCTGGGATCGGGCGAGGCGGAGTTCGTCGTCTTCCGGGGCTGAGCCCGAGTCCGAGCCCTGGGGTCGGGCGAGGCGGAGTTCGTCGTCTTCCGGGGCCGTCCGAGCCCTGGGATCGGGCGAGGCGAAGTTCGTCGTCTTCCGGTGCTGAGCCCGAGTCCGAGCCCTGGGGTCGGGCGAGGCGGAGTTTCCTATGGCGCCCGAGGCCGGACTTGGCCGCTGTCAGCCTCACTGTGTCGAGTGGCACAGCAGTCGGAGCGGCGCAGGCGGCGCTGTCCTCTTGTCAGGCCGGTCAGTGGAGCGGCGAAGTGACTGCGGTCACTTCGGCTCTGTCGACTGAAGGGCGCGCGTCAGGATAAGGTGTCAGGCCATCCTTGCATTAAATGCCCCTGCAATACGGTCGGTCGTCGTGGCGATTTGGCCAAGGTTGCTTCTTGGCGAAGACTGGGCCTCGGGTGAGCCGAAGGTGTGTCCGTTGTTTGAGGGGGCCCTCGGGCGAGACGTGAATCCTCCGGGGTCGGCTGCCCTTGCCCGAGGCTGGGCTCGGGCGAGGCGAGATCGTGTCCCTTGAGCGGACCGAGCCTTGACTTAATCGCACCCATCAGACCTTTGCAGCTTTGTGCTGATGGGGGTTACCAGCTGAGATTAGGAGTTTTGGGGGTACCCCTAATTATGATCCCCGACAATAGTATTCATCATCAAATCATGATACATAACATTAGATAGATTATTTTTCTCTGTAAGTCTATATGCATCAAAATTTACTTTGACTATCAACCCAAAAGAAGTAACCTTTCCACACGTACAAATACAGATGTTCTCGGATGCAAACACAGATAGTCGCATGTCGAATACGAAACTAGTCGAACACGAATAGCGTCGGTAACAAATATTTTATTGAATACCGTGTAAGATACTATTCCACACATATCACTGAGTGTTGTAATTATTTAGTCAATCCTTAAGTCCAAATAGTTCGATTGAAATACATCATATATACACAATATATATACACACGGATTTGATTAATATCTGTAGACGTTCACGTGAGCTGTGCATGCATGCAGCTTCTTGCACATGCATTGATTATCTAGCGTTTTTTTTAAAATCATTGGCAAGTTATTGGCAATAGAAGCACGTGGATGGGAAGAGGCATCAGCTTCAGTCGCTTGGTGCGGGCGTACGTGTAGGTGCGTGATGTTGGCAATGGCGCGCCAACGGCCCATCCTCGCCCAGCCCAGTAACGAGCACGGGCACCGCGCGCAACGACGGCGTGACCGGTTAGTACCACCTTGCCCAGCCAACAACAAGAGACATGAAATCATCTCTATAAAACATATCCGAGCCAACAACAAGCTTTTTGAATATCTGTTTGATATATATAAAAGTTGGATGTGTCCCATAAAATTTTAATATTTGATATCGGATATTAGTTATATTATATTTGTATCCGGATATTTTTCGAACCATTTTCCATCCTAACTGCCATTTCCTTGCACCGCACTCGCAAAACCCTTGGTCCACCCCCTCTTGGCCTCTTCCTCTCATTCGGTGGCTATGACGTCGCGGAATCACCGGACCCTGCCTGGCCTCGAAGCCACGGAGCCGGAGATGCCGGCGGCGGCCCTCAGCAGAGATCTCATGGAAGAGATCTTCCTCCGCGTTTCCTCCCCTGCAGACCTCGCCCGTGCCTCCACTGCCTGCGTCTCCTTCCGCCGCATCATCAGTGATCCGTCCTTCCTCCGCCGGTACCGCTCTATCCACCCGCCGCCGCTCCTCGGCTTAATCGGCGTTGCAGGTTTCACACCTGTCGACCCGCCCCATCCCTCCGCTGCTCTATCCCGCGCTGTCGCCCGCGCCGCCGACATCTCCTTCGACTACCTACCTCGCAGTCGCACCGCCAATTGGCGCCACTCGCATCCGTGGTATCCGTGCGATGTCCGCGACGGCCGTGTCCTCGTCAAGTGCATTCGCGAGGAACCCGTCGTATACTTGGACCTCGCGGTGTGCGATCCTTTGTCCCGTAGATACCTGCTGCTGCCTCCTTTGGCCGAGGACCTAGTACTCGCCTCCGTCGGGCTCCAAAAACCAAGTGTGGTCCATTCTGGGGTCTCGTTTATCCCTTCTGGAGGCGTGGAGGAGACATCATTCAGAGTGATCAGCTGGAAATATTCCAAGACAAGGTTAGCGGTGTTTGTCTTCACTTCGTCTTCTGGCAGCTGGAGCGTCGGTACATCTACCACCAGGGATGATCTAGGCTTGGACCACGAGTTTGTCAGGCTTTATTCGGTCCAGTGTGCGTATGGCCACTGCTATTGGAGATTATGTGGCACAAGCAAGTTAATCAAGCTCGACATGAACAGCATGGAGTTCTCCACTGTTGACCTCCCACCTGATCACGAAAAGAGGAATATCATCATTGTGGAGTCATGGGGAAGCAATGTTGCAATGTTTAGTATGATTGATGAAGGCGCATCTGTGGATTATTACACCTCTTCGCAAAATGACAGCGACAAGTCCCATGAGTGGCATATGATGATTAGCATCCCTTTGCCTGCAGATTATATTATTGCCCCCTGCTTTAAGGGTCCAGCTGAAGGGTATATTTTCCTAGAAGGCATTCGAATAGATCATGAGGCGGGACATTCAGGGTTATTCTCACTTGAGATTAAATCTTTCAAAATTGAGAGGGTCTGTATGTCACCCTATCGCTTTTTTGGCCGTCCATATTTTGGTTTCCCACCTTCTATGTCACCAACAAGAATTTAAGGATATGGAGGGGGTAAATTTTCATCGTAAGTGTTGCCTTCTGCATTTTAGCAGAGCTCTAAATCATTGCCACGTGATTATGATGTGGGAATAAATTTTACTTGTACTATGTAATTTTTGGGTTCATCCAAGTCTTCCATATATCTTTGTGTTCACCACGGAGCTCATGTGGTATTTGATAATTTGCTTCCATTAGAGACTTGCCGGCTGTTCTTGTTAACATGATCTTTTCTTGTCTAAGTACTCTCTGGTGTATCAAAGTTCAAAGGTAAAGCGTGTACTCAGGAAGTCACTCGTGATCTGCTTGTTATTTCCTACAAGTTGGTATATAAGAGGGTTTTACTATGAATTTTTTTTCTTATGGAGGATCCATCCCACAGTATTCAAAAAATCATGAAATAAAAAAAGATAAGCACTAGTTTATCGACATGCTTCTGGGCCATTGTTTCAAATTTAGAAAGGGTCTGTACCCTTGTGACCTTGTTCACATATGATTTGTGTGCGTACTGTTTAATGGTTAGTCTTGATACTGTTTAATGATCAGTTTCACATATCTGTTCCCTCCTTGCCACCCATTGCATGCTTTTGCAAATATTCTGAAGGTCGACAGATGCTTCTTTCTATCGATCTATTCAATCGGCATAGCTTTATGAAACTCCATGTTCTCCAGTGACTAGTGTTTGTAATTGTGACTGATAGACTTACATGGTTGCATTTAAAGTTGCTAATTATATTATGATCCATTGGAGCAACTGAGCTGAGTTGTACTAGTTATGTAGTGTTTTCCAAACAGTATTGCCGGCCGGCCGTGGTGGTGAATACTACGGCAAACATACCTTTATGGCAAGTTTCTGAATGTATGTGGGAGGTTGTCCAACGAAAGCTAAGATATTTAACTTAAATATTGAAAAGTTGGAGTCTAACACAGAAAGCTGTCATTTCATTCGCTATCTGGAAAGATCAAAGAGATAATAGTAAGTTTGTCGTTTTGTATTTTTAGAAGATGATATGATTAAGGGAAGCATGATACCCTAAGAGATTAGCTTTGATGAGAAGCGAGCGTGTGCCTTGATTCTAATGATTTTTGAGCCATTTTTTCATTATGTGCTATTAGGGATGTAAATGATACATATATTATCCATCCGTATTCAAATTTCTATCCATCTAAGAGGACTGAGATCCTATTTGTATCCGAGTTCGAGCGCCCAGTATTCGATCAATATCCGATCTTTATCTGTATCCGTATTCTCGAAGTTATATATTTAATATATCGATATCCATCCGGATCTTATTCGCCACAACTTGATAATATATGTATCTGATCTGAATCTGAAGAGAAAAAAAATATGAAAACAAATATGGAACGAATAATATTTATCTGTATTTGATCTGATTACACCACTACGCGTTATAGTCGCACCACCCGCTGTTGTGACACATATTGGTGGTCCTTGAGATACATACGTCAATGTCATTGAGTCTCTAATAATAGTGCCCTAGGTCACTGTCCCTGTAAATGAGGAGCCAGAACAACCTCATGTGGAAAGTAATGAACTTGTTCAAAAGAATTCTAAAAGATTTCAAAGGAATAGGAGGTCAACGATTCTTGATGATTATAAAATTTATATGAGTGGGGGATATAGATGTCGAGGATGATCCAACCTCTTTTAAGGGAGCCATTTGTAGTGTTGACTCATCCAAGTGGCTTAAGGTTGTGGAGGGTAAAATAAAGTCAATGAGTGCCAATCTAAGTTATTGAAACCTGACCCAGATTGAGCGCCTCCCCGCACTCCACGGAGCTTCAGCCAGCGCCCATACGACCCGTGGCGGCGTGCCGGACCTGAATGTCTTCTTTGATTCAGCATAGCCGTCGAGTGGCTGCGTCCGCTGGCGCTCACGCCCCCACACCGCCACGCGTGCTAGGGCAGTGCTGGAGGCGCACTACTCCGACCTGCTGGCCGCCTTCGACAACCCGCTGGACCACCTGCCGCTCTTCCCCTATGTAGGAAACGGGTGACGCCTAAGAGGGGGGGTGAATTAGGACTTCTAAAACTTTTACTAAACTAGGCCACAATTAAATCCCTAGAGCAAAACCTATGCAAATAATCAAAACTAGAATGTGCAAACTAGGTTTTGTCTAAGTGTTGCTATCTCTATCGCAAAGGCTAAGTTTCAATCTACACTAAATAAGTATGACTACAAGATTGAAACTTAAATGCTTAATATAAATGCGGAATGTAAAGAGCTAAGTAGAGAAGCAAACTCTCGTGGATGACGCCGGTATTTTTACCGAGGTATCCGGAACCACGCAAGGTCCCGACTAATCCTCGTTGGTGCCCCTACGCAAAGGGAAGCCCACGCGAGGGCCAAGCACCACGGTCGAGTAACTCCGTAGAGAGCCGCGGGCCTTCTCCACGCGCAAGTGGTGCTCCGCTTCCGGCTCCTCTCGGACGCTCCCCGCCGTCTCCACTATCGAGCTTCCGGCCGAAACGCCGCGGGCCTCGTTCCCTCCGGTACACGGTGGCGGCCGTGACACAAACGCGGTTGTCACGGTCTCGCAAGACTCTCGCCCCACTCGGTACAATTACAACGGCTCACGCAAGAGCCGAGGGGTTGTGAGGTTTATCTAAACTCACTCAACAATCTAGGGTTCACCTAGAGCAAGCGCTAAAGCGGTCTAACTAACCTAAGCACTTCGCAAAGCACCTACGCTAATCACCGAGTGATTCTATTAAGCACTTGGGTGTTTGAGCTCTTGGAAATGTGCACTATATGCCTTGGTATGTTGCTTGGGTTCTCACTCTTGAGAATGGCCGGTTGGGGTGGTATTTATAGCCTCCACACCCCCAACTAGCCGTTGGACAGAAAGCAGCAGCTTTCTGTCGTCGGGTGCACCGGACAGTCCGGTGCACCACCGGACACTGAACAGTAGATGTCCGGTGCACGCCACGTCAGCCGACCGTTGGCGCCTGTAGCAGTCGACCGTTGGATCCGACCGTTGTCGTCTGCCCGTTGGCACACCGAACAGTCCGGTGCACACCGGACAGTCCGGTGCTACAGCCAGAGAGCGCCTGTCTGCGGCCTCTCTGCGCAGACAGTCCGGTGCACACCGGACACCAATGTCCGGTGCGCCACCAGGCGCTGGCTGACAGCCCTTATCTTTGGATTTCTTCGCTGATTTCTTCGGGCTTCTTTGTTCTTGAGTATTGGACTCCTATGCATCTTTTTATGTCTTCTTTTGAGGTGTTGCATCCTCATTTCCTTGGTCCAATTCTCTTCGCATCCTGTGAACTACAAACACAAACACTAGAAAACTTATTAGTTCACGGATTGTGTTGTTCATCAAGCACCAAAACTCAATTTGCCAAATGGCCCGGGGTCCATTTTCCTTTCAATCTCCCCTTTTTGGTGATTGATGACAACACAACCAAAGCAAGCAAATAATACAAGTATTTGAGTGAAAATATGCAATCTACTTGCTAAGATGCATGATTGTCCCCACAATGTGATATTATGGACTTAAGCCTCCCCCTAACTCCATAATTCACTTACTTCCTATTTTTGGACCAAATAACCAAAACCACTTAAAAAGCCATTTGTAGATATAAAATTTTAAATTGGTGGTGTTTGGTGTTTGATATAGTTTTCATTGCTTTGGTCCCTAAACTTCTCCCCCTTTGGCATCAACCACCGAAAAGGAAGACATTAAAAGCATGTAGGAAGTAAATAAAAGCTTGCCCTCATCAAGAATTGTATCAAATGATATCACTAGAAGGATATTAAATTAAATTATGTGAATGATACCACTTGAAGGAGTCCTCAAAAGATTACTCCCCCTAAATGAGTATTCTCCTTTAGAAAGAGTTTTTCTCCCCCTTTAGAGATGAAGAAATACTCCCCCTGACAGAGATCCTCTACTTAGGAAAAAGCATGTGAAAATTAGAGGTGCAAGACATGATTTGAAAAGACTAACTTCCCTTATGCATAGGTAACAGAATATGAGTTAACTACTTATGCATTTTTGGAACATGGAAGCATATGATATGAAATATAGTCTAATCAAATATTGGAGAAGACATGTAAATGATACTGAATGTAGTCTCAAAAGATACCAATTGAAAGTCAATGGTGAGCTTGAGAGACATAAGAGTTCTTGGAGATTTTGCAGTGGAAGATTGTTGTCTTTCTCCGGGGACTTCATTTTCCTTACAATGAGACTATCACATGAAATAGACTTGAAAAGGTGTTAGTCTCAAAGTGTTAGATTATAGAGTAACCTCCCCCTAAAGGTGTGCATACAAGTTTTGAATACTTGTAGGAGACATGCACTTTGATTTGATATCAAGAGGGGCAAATTATCCATAATCCAAACTTTGGCACATATAAGTTAAATGATACACTTTGTAGAAATCAAAATTTTCAATTTATGCATCATTTACTATGGAGTGATATAGAAGCTATGTGCCGTGCTTAAATAAACATTTTAAACCATGTAGGTTTGCTTAAGTATATAAATTGAAAGCAAGCAATCCTACCATGTGATTTACTTAGTATGCATGATTTTAAACAAAAGTACATAACAATTGTAATACTAGGCAAGAAAGGTAAACTAGATAGAAGGTAAATAGATACGCATATCTAAAAATGAAGAATACAATAAAACTAGTTACCTTAGTCATGGGCGGGAAATTTGGGTCCAAAATTTTCACTAACCCACTTGGCAATAAACTTGATCCAATATGATGTATCCCATGATATACATCCCAACTTAGCCAAGTCTCCAAATTTCCCGAGGACCTTCGGTCCACTTACTTCCCTTTCGAGATCCAAACCTTTTTGGTGCTTTTCATGGTTGAAATTATTTCCTTTGGCACCCAAATGCGTTTGGCCCCCTTTCCTTTGTTGGCTTGCTTGTTGGCCTTGATTGCTATCACCTTTCCATTCTTTTTCTTCTTGATCAAGTATGGTGTAGCATCCTTTTTGTTCACCTTTTTGATGTAGGTGTTGGAGATTTTGCTTGATGGCTTTTGCTTGAGCTTTTGCCTTTGTTTATCCCCGGTCATCGCCTTGCATTGGAAAGACTTGTGGCCTTCCTTGTGGCATAGCCTACAAATCACAATTTCTCCCTCCATAGGCTTGTTCACTCCCACAGTGGTGTTATCCTGTGGAGGTCGGATTTGTTTGGCTTTGCCTTTCTTGTCATACAAAGCCTTGCCAAGGCGAGCCACTTCTTGCTTTAATTGTTCATTTTCCTTTGCAACCTCATCCGAACATGTCTCTACAACAATATTCTTAACAACGACTTGGTTGCAGGGGTTAGAATCATCAATTAAATCAAAGCAGGAAGTAGAAGCATCTTTCTTAATTATTTCAGGTATTTCAACTAAAGATGCTGCTGGGGTGCTACCAATGTTTTCTAGCTTAGTAGTTAGCTCATTATTGTGTATGCTAAGAATTTCAATTTTCTCTAGCAAATTTTCAATAGCTTCTTGGGAGCTAGCTAACTTTGCCTTAAGTTTTTCATTCTTTTTAATAAGGCTATCATCGGTAGCAGTGGATGGAGCACTAGATTCTAATAGCTCAATTTTAGTTGATAGCTCACTATTTAAGTTTGCAAAAGTTTCAAATTTTTCTAGCAAACCTTTGTAATCATTTTGAGAGCTAACCAACTTATTTTTCAAAGTTTTAAGTTGAGCTTTTTGCTTAGTGCAAACATCCTGGAAAAATTTTACGGCTTCCGCAAGCTCTTCTAGAGAGGCCTTTCCCTCACCTTCATCATCACTACTACTTTCATCACTAGAGGATGGAATGCTTTTGTTACCTCTTGCCATAAGGCATTTGTGTGATGACCGTGATGATCGTGACGAGGACCGGTGGCTGCGCGTCCTTGGAGGTTCATCTTCACTTGAAGAATCATCCCAAGTTCTAACACTTGTGAGCGCCTTGCCTTTGCTCCTCTCCTTTTTGGGTTTGGCCATATTTGGACAGTTGTCCCTGAAGTGGCCCTTCTCCCCACATGCGAAGCATCCTCTCTTCCTTTGCTTTTTCCTGTCAATGTTAAAGAGAAGATCCTCGACCTGCAGGGGCACACCCATTAGATTAATCTTGCGGATCATCCTCATTACCTTTCCGACGCGTCGGATTGTTTCTTCGTCCTCGGAGGATGATGTGCATGGTTGATTATCTTCATCATCATCACTTTCTTCTTCTTCTTCCTCTTCTTCGCTTGAGGAACTTGGAGTGGGAGCCTTCTTTTTGCCCTTCCTTTCATCACATGCAAAAGCATATGGTCTTGAGGAAGTTGGCTCCTCTCCCCGACTCATTTTTCGCGACATCTCAAAGGCCGCGATTTTCCCAATCACAATGGTCGGGGTCATGTTGCTCAAATCCTCCATATTGTGAAGGATGGTGATGATGCTCCCATATCTTTGTTGTGGTAGCAGGGAGATAATCTTCCTCACAATGTCCGCATCACCTAACTTATTAATGCCAATAGAGTTGAGCTCATTAATTATTAGATTCAAACGAGAATACATGTCTCTAACAAGCTCATCATCTCTCATGGTGTCGGCGTTTCGAGACCGGGGGGTCCCTAAGCCGACGAGTGAGTGTGCCGCGTGCCCCAGCCCAGATGGGTCGAGCGCGTGGGCGAGCGCGAAGGGGGGAGAGCGAGGTGGCCGGAGCCGGGTCGTGAGGGAGGCGGAGATCCTGCGGCCTTCGTGTTCGTCCCGCGCCCAGGTCGGGTGCGCTTGCAGTAGGGGGTTACAAGCGTCCACACGGGTGAGGGGAGCGAGCGGCCCCAAGAGAGCGCCTGCCCCTGCCCTCGTTCCCGCGGGGCCAACCTTCTCTAAGAAGGCCCTGGTCCTTCCTTTTATAGGCGCAAGGAGAGGATCCAGGTGTACAATGGGGATGCAGCAGAGTGCTACGTGTCTAGCGGGGGAGAGCTAGCGCCCTGGGTACATGCCAATGTGGCAGCCGGAGAGAACTTGGCACCCAGCTGGTGTGGTGTCGTGGCTGTCGGAGGAGTAACGGAGCCTGGTGGAGGGACAGCTGTCGGAATAGTTGGGCTCTTGCTGACGTCCCCCCGCTTTCGTAAGGCAGCTGAGAGCCGCCGTCGTCATGGGTCTAGCGGGGCGCCATCATTGCCTATCTGGCGGAGCTAGCCAGATGGGACGTCGGTCTTGCTCTCTGCGGCCCAAGTCGGCTCGGGGTAGGGTGATGATGGCGCCTCCTGTTGACGTGGCGGACTTGTGCCCTAGGTCAGGCGACGTGGAGGTCCCTCCGAGGCCGTGGTCGAGTCTGTCTTCCATGGCCGAGGCCGAGCCCGAGCTCCTGGGTCGGGCGAGGCGGAGGTCGTTCGGCAGAGACCAGGGCGGAGTCCGAGCCCTGGGTCGGGCGAAGCGGGGTTCGTCGTCTTTCGGGGCCTTAGCCCGAGTCCGAGCCCTAGGTCGGGCGGAGCGGAGTTCGCCGTCTTCCGGGGCCTTAGCCCGAGTCCGAGCCCTGGGTCGGGCGGAGCGGAGTTCGCCGTCTTCTGGGGCCTTAGCCCGAGTCCGAGCCCTGGGTCGGGCGGAGCGGAGTTCGCCGTCTTCCGAGGCCTTAGCCCGAGTCCGAGCCCTGGGTCGGGCGGAGCGGAGTTCGCCGTCTTCCGGGGCCTTAGCCCGAGTCCGAGCCCTGGGTCGGGCGAGCTTCCTATGGCGCCTTTGGCAAGGCCTGGCTGCCTGTCAGTCTCACTCTTTGCGTTAAATGCCCCTGCGACTCGGTCGGTCGGCGCGGTGATTTAGTCAGGGTTGCTTCTTAACGAAGGCAAGGCCTCGGGCGAGCCGGAGATGCGTCTGCCGTAAAAAAGGGGGCCTCGGGCGAGACGGAAACACCTCAAGGTCGGCTGCCCTTGCCCGAGGCTAGGCTCGGGCGAGGCGCGATCGAGTCGCTCGTATGGACTGATCCCTGACTTAATCAAACCCATCAGGCCTCTGCAGCTTTATGCTGATGGGGGTTACCAGCTGAGAATTAGGCGTCTTGAGGGTACCCCTAATTATGGTCCCCGACAGTAGCCCCCGAGCCTCGAAGGGAGTGTTAGCACTCGCTTGGAGGCTTTCGTCGCACTTTTTTGCAAGGGGACCAGCCTTTCTCGGTTGCATTTTGTTCCGGTGGGTGCGCGCGAGCGCACCCGCCGGGTGTAGCCCCCGAGGCCTCGGAGGAGTGGTTTCACTCCTTCGAGGTCTTAATGCCTTGCGCAATGCTTCGGCTGGTCTGGTGGTTCCCTCATGCGAACGGGCCGTAGCCCGGGTGCACTGTCGGGGCCCAAGTTCTCGGGCTGGTATGTTGACGCTGTCAACGGTTTGGCCGGAGCCGAGTTTGCGAGAGCAGCCCCCGAGCCTCCACACAGGGCGAGAGGGCGATCAGGGACAGACTCGGCTTTTTTACATACGCCCCTACGTCGCCTTTCCGCAAGGAGGAGGGGGGGAGAGCGCCATGTTACCCTCGATGGGCACCGAACATGGTGTCTCCGGTGAGCTGCAAGCGGGTAATCCGAGTGGACGTCCATGCCCCGTTCGTTGGGGGTCGGCTAGGGGCCCGGAGGCACGCCCAAAAGTACCTGCGGGTGATCTGCCGGACCCGGTCCCTTGGCGACGGGGTCCGAGGGCTCGTTGCCTCCCTCCGATGGGATTCCGTTACAGTATCGTTCCCGCTGGTCTCGGAAATGTCCTAGGGTACCTCGGGAGCGCAGCCCGAGCCTTGGTTATGTATCGAACGTACCCCTGGTCATCCCTCGCTCGGTGTCTGAGGCGACTGTGAACCCTTCGGGGGGCCAGCCTTCGAACCCCTGATCAGTAATGGGCGCGGAGCCCGAGTAGCCTGAGGCGGCCGTGGAACCTTTCGGGAGGCCGACCTTCAAACCTCTGACCAGTAGTGGGTGTCGGGCCCACGCGATCTGAGGCGGCTGTTGAACCCTTCGGGGGGCCAGCCTTCGAACCCCTGATCAGTATGGAGGCTCGGAGCCTAGTTCCTTCACGGGGAAGGATCCCTTTGGGGGTATCCCCTTTCCCGGTCCCTGTTGCAAGAGATAGAGAAAGAGGAAAAAGGATACGAATTTGAACGACACGGCGTACCTTTTTTGGCGCGGTTATTTTGGCGAAGGCGAAGCGTCGCCAGCTGCTCCTGCCAGAAGCGCCGCCTGTCTAGCCGCGGAGTTAATGCGCCGGGGTGAGTAGTTGGCGAGGCTGCCGTTACGTGTGCGCGAGCCGTTCGAGGGACGGGTCACGGGCGCGTCGTCTTCACGCCGTGAGAGGGGGTTCTCTTGCTGCCTCCGGATGGGACGTGAGCTTGGCTGACGGCGTGACCGCTGCTCCCGCGCGCCTGCCACCGTTATTACTGCCGGCCCACTTTTGACCGTGTTTGACCGCTGCGTCAGGCTGGCGCCGCTGGGTCGCGCGCTGGGTCACCTCGGGTCGCGGTATCGGTTCCGCAATCAAGGAGGTGCGGTGGTGGCGCAAGTGGTACAGTTGCTTGCATGCAGCATCCGGCGCGCCGGTCGCGCGACGCGTGGGCTTAGGCCTCCGCGCTGGCAGGTTAGGAGTCGGAGAGGCGCGGCCACTTGGCGGGGTTGCATGCCGTCTGCATGGCTGCCTACCCCTTTCGCCCGTTGGCCTGGGCAAAAGTGGAGGGTCGCTTGTAACCGCTGGGTGGTTGCGTGCGCCGTGCGCGGCGGTTTGGCTTCTTCTGCTCGGAGCCGGTCTTGTATGACATGCGGGACCCAGCCCCCGCGCCACAGGGGAGGGCTTTGGAGGCGTGTTGGAGAAGACTCGGCCCGCGACGTTTGGGGGCACAAGCAGGGAGAGTCGCCTTTAAAAGGAGGGCGACCCCTTCCGTAAGGCGACCATGCCTTCTTCCTCCCTTATGCATCGTGTCTTTCCACCTTTCAAGCCCCCGGATGGGGGAAACCGCCGTCTTTTCGCCCCATCGTTGGAGGAACGCAACTTCGTGGGAGTTGGTACCTTTCAGCCATCGTTCGGCTTCAAGGATTTTCATCACACAGCCCGGTTGCTCCCCTCCGCTGGTGATCACCCAAGACGGTGACCTCCAGCTCCCGGGTGGGGAGAGGCAAACCGGGCTGTGGTCCCGGCCCCGCCCTCAGTGTTGAGGGTGTTCGTCATCCTCGCCGGGGCGAGGAGCGAGGCGAGCCGGGGCTCCACCTCCTGCGCGGGTCGGCGGACCACCTCATCTTCCAGCTTCTGGTGGTGGCGATCGCCCTTTAGCCCCACGGCGGAGACATCCTCCATCCATGCCGGGGAAGGCGAACTGTTGCTGCCCAGCTAGGATGCAACATTCCGTCTTCCTCCTCGCATTCGCGGCGAGGACGGCTGCGAGGATCTGCCAGGGTGCTTAGGGGCGTCCCGCGTTTTGCTGGTGATTCGCCCAGAGCTTGTCGCTCCACGGGCTTCCCGGGCGGGGAGGTCGTCCATACCCGTGGAGACGGAACCGGAGTTCCGTTTGTGATGGCACCTTGGATGCCAGTGTCTTTTGTTCATTTCGGCTTTCGGGGCCTGAACATGTATGTAACTTCGGCACGGAGCCGTGTTTTCTCCTCATTTTTGAGCACTAAGACTCGCCTGTTGTTTGTCTGAACCGCTTCACCAAGCATGAGTCGCCCCGTGTTAAGGTGACGAGTGAGGTATTCGTATCCCGGAGGCGTAGGAGTCCCTCGGCTCGGTCGGCCCTGCTGTCCGAGGCTCCTCTAGCTTAGTTAAAGAGACCCCTCGGCCGCTCTTCGTCGAGCCGAGGCCAGGGGTAGCGATATCAGCATGAGCAGAGGCGGAGTTGGCTCGAAAATAAAACCTGGTTGGCCGGAACCTAGCTAGGTTGTCCGTTGGCTGGATCGACGTCGGAGTTGATCAGCCGAGGCTTCGGACCGGGCTGGCGCCCTCGGAAGATGGTTGGCCGAGGCCCTAGGGGTGACCGGCTGAGCCGCCTGCTCGGGCCGGGTTCTCGGAGAAGTCCCTGGCAGCGATTGCCCGGGCGTGGTGATGACGTCGTCTTCGGAGCAGAGACCCTCGGACCGCGTCGCCGTCCGAGGCTAGGTCGGGCCTCGCCGAAGGTGCCGTTGATGCCGAGGGTGTTGCTGCCCCCTTCCAGCGTCAAGACCCGAGCCCTTGTTGCGTGTTAAAGCTGCGTCTCTCTTCCTCTTGTTTCGAGTATCTGGACTTTTTGTCGGTAACAGGGATGTTTGTGCGAGCGAAAGTTGCTTCTCGCGGAAGGTGAGGAGTGAGGTATCCGTATCCCGGAGGCGTGGGAGTCCCTCGGCTCGGTCGGCCTTGCCGCTTACGCGCACTTTTACTCGTCCATGAGGCCCTATCACCGACTCGGTCGAGAAGACTCGAAGAATCGCTTTGATAGAAGGGCTTCCGAACGTAGAGACTTGTTCGATCCGCGGAGTCACCTTATCCGAACGCGAGTTACTTATCGCAGAAGGTGATGAGTGAGGTATCCGTATCCCGGAGGCGTAGGAGTCCCTCGGCTCGGTCAGCCTTGACTGCTTACGTGTACCCCATCGTTTCCAGGACCCACTTTTCGAAGTAGTCAAAAAGCACGAAAGATATTCTGGTAAAAGAGATTTTTTTTTCGAGGAAAATTTTGACGCAGAGGGGGTTTCCCCCCTTTTAGCCCCCGAGGGAGGGTCGGGCTTTGCCGAGGCGAGGCTGACCCTTCCTTGTTGACTAAACTTTGCGTGGGTGCGAGGTATATGAACAACTTGGAAACATCTTAAGGGTAGAAGCGACGTAGCTGTTGGATGTTCCAAGCGTTGTCGTAGACCTCGCCTTGACTGTTAGCCAGCTTGTACGTTCCGGGCTTCAGAACTTTGGCGATGACGAATGGCCCCTCCCAGGGGGGCCTGAGCTTGTGCCTCCCTCGGGCGTCTTGCCGCAGCCGAAGCACCAGGTCGCCCACCTGGAGGTCTCGGGGTCGGACCCCTCGGGCGTGGTAGCGTCGCAGGGACTGCTGATACCGCGCCGAGTGTAGTAAGGCCCTGTCCCGAGCCTCTTCCAGCTGGTCCAGCGAGTCCTCTCGGCTAGCTTGGTTGCTTTGATCGTCGTAGGCTCTCGCCCTCGGGGAGCCGTATTCCAGGTCCATGGGCAAGACGGCCTCGGCCCCGTAGACCAGGAAGAACGGCGTGAAACCCGTGGCTCGGCTCGGTGTCGTCCTCAGGCTCCAGACCACCGAGGGGAGTTCCTTCATCCATCGCTTGCCGAACTTGTTGAGGCCATTGTAAATCCGAGGCTTGAGCCCTTGTAGAATCATGCCGTTGGCACGCTCTACTTGCCCATTCGACATGGGATGAGCTACGGCGGCCCAGTCCACGCGGATGTTATGGTCCTCGCAAAAATCCAAGAATTTTTTGCCGGTGAACTGGGTGCCGTTGTCGGTGATGATGGAGTTCGGGACCCCGAAGCGATGGATAATGTTGGTGAAGAACGCCACCGCCTGCTCGGACCTGATGCTGTTCAGGGGTCGGACCTCGATCCACTTGGAGAATTTGTCGACGGCGACCAGCAGGTGCGTGTAGCCCCCGGGCGCCTTCTGCAGAGGGCCGACGAGGTCCAGACCCCACACAGCGAAGGGCCAGGTGATGGGTATCGTCTGCAGAGCCTGAGCGGGCAGGTGGGTCTGCTTCGCATAGAATTGGCACCCTTCGCAGGTGCGGACAATTCTAGTGGCGTCAGCCACCGCCGTCGGCCAGTAGAAGCCTTGCCGAAAAGCGTTCCCGACAAGGGCTCGAGGCGCTGCGTGATGGCCGCAAGCCCCCGAGTGTATCTCTTGCAGGAGTTCCTGACCTTCGGCGATGGAGATGCACCGCTGGAGGATGCCCGAGGGGCTGCGGTGGTAAAGCTCCTTCTCATCGCCCAGCAAGACGAACGACTTGGCGCGTCGCGCTACCCCCCGTGCCTCGGCCTGGTCGAGGGGTAGCTCTCCTCGGCGGAGATATTGCAGGTACGGGGCCTGCCAATCTCGATCAGGCGTGACCCCGCTCCACTCCTCTTCGATGCGTAGCGCCTCGTCCTCGGGGGCCGAGGGTTCCTCGGGTTGAACCGAGGATGGCTCGGGCTGGGCCGAGGTCCCCTCGGACGGGGCCGAGGGTGCCCCGGGCTCGGGCGTGTCGCTGATCTTGACGGAGGGTTGGTGCAGATCCCGGGATAAGACGTCCGGGGGGAACCGTCGTTCGCCCCGAGGCTATCTTTGCCAGCTCGTCCGCAGTCTCGTTGTAGCGCCGGGCGATGTGGTTAAGCTCGAGCCCGTAGAACTTGTCTTCCAAGCGTCGAACCTCATCACAGTAGGCCTCCATCTTCGGGTCGCGGCAGTGGGAGTTCTTCATGACTTGGTCGATGACGAGCTGCGAGTCGCCGCGAGCGTTGAGGCGTCGGACCCCTAGCTCGATGGCGATTCGCAATCCGTTGATCAGAGCTTCGTACTCAGCCACATTGTTGGACACCGGGAAATGGAGGCGTAGCACGTAGCGCAGGTGTTTCCCGAGGGGCGAGACGAAGAGCAGGCCCGCGCCGGCTCCCGTCTTCATCAGCGACCCGTCGAAAAACATGGTCCAGAGCTCCGGTTGGATCGGAGCCGTAGGCAACTGTGTGTCGACCCATTCGGCTACGAAGTCCGCCAGTACCTGTGACTTGATGGCCTTCCGAGGGGCGAACGAGATTGTCTCGCCCATGATTTCCACTGCCCACTTCGCGATCCGTCCCGAGGCCTCTCGGCACTGGATGATCTCCCCCAGGGGGAAGGATGACACCACAGTTATCGGATGAGACTCGAAGTAATGCCGCAACTTTCGCCTCGTCAGGATCACTGCATACAGCAGCTTCTGAACTTGTGGGTAGCGGATCTTGGTTTCGGACAGCACCTCGCTGACGAAGTAAACTGGCCTCTGAATGGGCAATGCATGCCCCTCTTCTTGCCTTTCGACCACGATCGCGGCGCTAACCACCTGAGTGGTAGCGGCGACGTAGACCAAGAGGGCTTCTCCATCAGCTGGGGGTACCAAGACGGGCGCCTGGGTGAGGAGCGTCTTCAGGTTCCCGAGAGCTTCCTCGGCCTCGGGAGTCCAAGTGAAGCACTCGGCCTTCCTTAAGAGACGGTACAGGGGCAGGCCTCTTTCGCTGAGGCGCGAGATGAAACGGCTCAAAGCCGCGAGACATCCCATGACCCTCTGTACGCCTTTTAAGTCCTTGATGGGCCCCATGCTGGTGATGGCTGCGATCTTCTCCGGGTTGGCTTCGATGCCCCGCTCGGAGACGATGAATCCCAGGAGCATGCCTCAGGGCACCCCGAAGACGCACTTCTCGGGATTGAGCTTGACGCCCTTTGCCTTGAGACACCGGAATGTCACTTCAAGGTCGGAGGCTTTCCTTGTCTTGACTACGATGTCATCGACGTAGGCCTCGACCGTGCGACCAATGTGTTCGCCGAACACATGGTTCATGCACCGCTGGTACGTTGCACCCGCGTTCCTCAAACCGAACGGCATGGTGACATAACAGTACATGCCGAAGGGCGTGATGAAAGAAGTCGCGAGCTGGTCGGACTCTTTCATCTTGATTTGATGATACCCTGAGTAGGCATCAAGGAATGACAGGGTTTCGCACCCAGCAGTGGAATCCACGATTTGATCGATGCGAGGTAGAGGGTAGGGAACCTTCGGACATGCTTTGTTGAGACCAGTGTAGTCTACACACATCCGCCATTTCCCCCCTTTCTTCCTCACAAGCACAGGGTTGGCAAGCCATTCGGGATGGAATACCTCTTTGATGAACCCTGCTGCCATCAGCTTGTGGATCTCCTCGCCTATCACCCTGCGCCTTTCCTCGTCGAATCGGCGCAGAGGCTGTCTGACCGGTCGGGCTCCGGCCCGAATATCCAGCGAGTGCTCGGCGACATCCCTCGGTATGCCGGGCATGTCCGAGGGACTCCACGCAAAGACGTCGGCGTTTGCGCGGAGAAAGTCGACGAGCACTGCTTCCTATTTGGGGTCGAGCCCGGAACCGATCCGGATCTGCTTGGAGGTGTTGCCACTGGGGTCGAGAGGGACAGCCTTAACCGTCTCCGCTGGCTCGAAGTTGCCGGCGTGTCGCTTCACGTCCGGCACCTCTTGGGAGAGGTTTTCCAGGTCGGCGATGAGGGCCTCGGACTCAGCGAGGGCCTCGGCGTACTCCACGCACTCCACATCGCATTCGAACGCGTGTTTGTACGTGGGGCCGACGGTGATGACCCCGTTGGGGCCCGGCATCTTGAGCTTCAGGTAGGTGTAGTTGGGGATGGCCATGAACTTCGCGTAGCATGGCCTTCCCAATACTGCGTGGTAGGTTCCTCGGAACCCGACCACCGCGAACGTCAAAGTCTCCCTTCGGAAGTTGGAGGGTGTTCCGAAGCAGACAGGAAGGTCGAGCTGCTCGAGGGGCTGGACGCGTTTCCCGGGAATGATCCCGTGGAAGGGCGCAGCGCCTGCTCGGACGGAGGACAGATCGACGTGCAGGAGCCTGAGGGTCTCGGCGTAGACGAGATTGAGGCAGCTGCCCCCATCCATCAGGACCTTGGTGAGCCTGACGTCGCCGATGATGGGATCGACGACGAGCGGGTACTTCCCCGGGCTCGGCACGTGGTCGGGGTGGTCATCTTGGTCGAAGGTGATGGGCTTGTCGGACCAGTCTAGGTAGACTGGCGCCGCCACCTTCACCGAGCAGACCTCCCGACACTCTCGCTTGCGATGCCGAGCCGAGGCATTCGCCGCATGCCCTCCGCAGATCATGAAGCAGTCGCGGACCTCGGGGAACTCTCCTGCTTGGTGATCTTCCTTTTTGTCGTCGTCGCGGGCCCTGCCACCCTCTGCGGGTGGCCCGGCCTTGTGGAAGTGGCGCCGAAGCATGACGCACTCCTCGAGGGTGTGCTTGACGGGCCCCTGATGGTAAGGGAACGTCTCTTTGGGCATCTTGTCGAAGAGGTTGGCACCTCCGGGGGGCTTCCGAGGGTTCTTGTACTCGGCGGCGGCGACAAGGTCTGCGTCGGCAGCGTCGCGTTTCGCTTGCGACTTCCTCCTGCCTTTCTTCTTGGCGCCGCGCGGAGTAGACGCCTCGGGAGCATCCTCCGACGGGCGGCCCTGGGGCTGCTTGTCCTTTCGGAAGATGGCCTCGACCGCCTCCTGACCGGAGGCGAACTTGGTGGCGATGTCCATCAGCTCACTCGCCCTGGTGGGGGTCTTGCGACCCAACTTGCTCACCAGGTCACGGCAGGTGGTGCCGGCAAGGAACGCGCCGATGACATCGGAGTCGGTGATGTTGGGCAGTTCGGTGCGCTGCTTCGAGAACCGCCGGATGTAGTCCTGAAGAGACTCTCCCGGCTGTTGCCGGCAGCTTCGGAGGTCCCAGGAATTCCCGGGGCGCACGTACGTGCCCTGGAAGTTGCCAGCGAAAGCTTGGACCAAATCCTCCCAGTTGGAAATCTGCCCCGGGGGCAGGTGCTCCAACCAAGCGCGAGCAGTGTCGGAGAGGAACAGGGGGAGGTTGCGGATGATGAGGTTGTCGTCGTCCGTTCCACCTAGTTGACAGGCCAGGCGGTAGTCCGCGAGCCACAATTCCGGTCTTGTTTCCCCCGAGTACTTTGTGATAGTAGTCGGGGGTCGGAATCGGGTCGGAAACGGCGCCCGCCGAATGGCCCGGCTGAAGACCTGCGGACCGGGTGGTTCGGGCGAGGGACTCCGATCCTCCCCGCTGTCGTAGCGTCCCCCACGCCTGGGGTGATAGCCTCGGCGCACCCTTTCGTCGAGGCGGGCCCGACGGTCGCGATGAGGGTGCTCGTCGCCGAGGTGGCCCGGGGCCGCAGGCGCGGTGTTGCGCGTGCGCCCGGTGTAGACCGAGGCTTCCCGCACGAGTCGGGAAGTCGCGGCACGAGGTTCCGAGGGGTGCCCCTGCCTTCGGGAGGCAGAGCTCTCAGCCCGACGGGCCGCAGCGCCTTCCAGGAGATGCCTGAGCTCTCCCTGGATTCGCCGACCCTCGGTAGTTGATGACTCCGGCATCGCGCGGAGGAGCATCGCCGCGGCTGCCAGGTCCTGACCGGTTCCGCCGGATGCGGGTGGCGGCCTGTCCCTGGCATCGTTGGCGATGCGGTGCTGAAGACCCTAGGGCAGGTGACGTATTTCTCCGGCCGGGGGCTGGCTCGCCCATACCTGCCCGACGTCCCGGCGGATCGACTCGAGCGCTCCTGCCCCCTAGTCGAGCCCGGCCTGCGCCCCGCGGACTTGCTCGAGCTGTGGGTCGTGACCCCCCGCCGGAACGGGGACCACAGCTAGCTCCCGCGGGATGTCGGCGCGAGGCACTGGCCTAGGGAGATCACCATCCTCCGGCATGCCGAGACGGCTGCCTCCAGAGGGATCCCCTAGCTCGACGTGGAAACATTCGCGGCTCGGGCCGCAGTCCTTGTCGTCAAGGCTGCGGCTGCCGTCGGAACAGTCGGAGAGGCAGTAGTTGCATGCGGTCATGAAGTCCCGCATGGCGCTGGGGTTGCTAGATCCAGAGAAATCCCGGCAGATGCTGGGGTCGTCATCTTCCTCGGACCCAGAGGGCCCGTAGGTCGAGACGCCCGTCAATCGGTCCCAAGGCGACCGCACACGAAACCCAAAAGGGGTTGCACTCGCCTCAACGTGAGTGCCCGCTAGAGCGAGGCCGCTAGGCGGGTTGAGGTCGAGTCGAAATGACGAAGGATGGGGATCAGTCGGTACCTTTTTGTCGACGAGGAGCGACGAAGTCACATCGGGGGCTGATCGCGCCGTCGTCCTGGGTACGAGGGCGACGTCCCGCAGGCCCTCCGTGAGCGTGCTGGCGTCGTCCACCTGCTCGGGGTTGGCGTGTTGCGGGGGGACGGCGCTCACCTTCGCCTCAAACGCGAGGGTGACGCCCGACGCGTCCTCCGTTGGGGCACTGGGGATGCCGATTCGCTCGACAGTCGACGGAGCGCAGCCTCCCGCTTGGCCCTGGTTGCCCCGCCTCCTCCTCCGATGGCGAGGGAGAGGATGGGGCGAGCTCGAATGTTGTTCTTCCCCCACGCGGGAAAGACGTCGTCGATTCCGCCGCCGGCGGGCGGGCTGTCGGCCGCCATTGTCGCCGCCGCGCGGCGGTGGAAGGAGTACCATGTCGTAGCCGCTGTCGAGAGACATGAACTCGAGGCTCCCGAAACGGAGCACCGTCCCGGGTTGGAGAGGTCGTTGGAGACTGCCCATCTGGAGCTTGACGGGAAACTGCTCGTCAACACGCAGCAGGCCCCCTACCTGGCGCGCCAACTGTCGGCGTTTCGAGACCGGGGGGTCCCTAAGCCGACGAGTGAGTGTGCCGCGTGCCCCAGCCCAGATGGGTCGAGCGCGTGGGCGAGCGCGAAGGGGGGAGAGCGAGGTGGCCGGAGCCGGGTCGTGAGGGAGGCGGAGATCCCGCGGCCTTCGTGTTCGTCCCGCGCCCAGGTCGGGTGCGCTTGCAGTAGGGGGTTACAAGCGTCCACGCGGGTGAGGGGAGCGAGCGGCCCCAAGAGAGCGCCTGCCCCTGCCCTCGTTCCCGCGGGGCCAACCTTCTCTAAGAAGGCCCTGGTCCTTCCTTTTATAGGCGCAAGGAGAGGATCCAGGTGTACAATGGGGATGCAGCAGAGTGCTACGTGTCTAGCGGGGGAGAGCTAGCGCCCTGGGTACATGCCAATGTGGCAGCCGGAGAGAACTTGGCACCCAGCTGGTGTGGTGTCGTGGCTGTCGGAGGAGTAATGGAGCCTGGTGGAGGGACAGCTGTCGGAATAGTTGGGCTCTTGCTGACGTCCCCCCGCTTTCGTAAGGGAGCTGAGAGCCGCCGTCGTCATGGGTCTAGCGGGGCGCCATCATTGCCTATCTGGCGGAGCTAGCCAGATGGGACATCGGTCTTGCTCTCTGCGGCCCAAGTCGACTCGGGGTAGGGTGATGATGGCGCCTCCTGTTGACGTGGCGGACTTGTGCCCTAGGTCAGGCGACGTGGAGGTCCCTCCGAGGCCGAGGTCGAGTCTGTCTTCCATGGCCGAGGCCGAGCCCGAGCTCCTGGGTCGGGCGAGGCGGAGGTCATTCGGCAGAGACCAGGGCGGAGTCTGAGCCCTGGGTCGGGCGAAGCGGGGTTTGTCGTCTTTCGGGGCCTTAGCCCGAGTCCGAGCCCTGGGTCGGGCGGAGCGGAGTTCGCCGTCTTCTAGGGCCTTAGCTCGAGTCCGAGCCCTGGGTCGGGCGGAGCGGAGTTCGCCGTCTTCCGGGGCCTTAGCCCGAGTCCGAGCCCTGGGTCGGGCGGAGCGGAGTTCGCCGTCTTCCGGGGCCTTAGCCCGAGTCCGAGCCCTGGGTCGGGCGGAGCGGAGTTCGCCGTCTTCCGGGGCCTTAGCCCGAGTCCGAGCCCAGGGTCGGGCGGAGCGGAGTTCGCCGTCTTCCGGGGCCTTAGCCCGAGTCCGAGCCCTGGGTCGGGCGGAGCGGAGTTCGCCGTCTTCCGGGGCCTTAGCCCGAGTCCGAGCCCTGGGTCGGGCGGAGCGGAGTTCGCCGTCTTCCGGGGCCTTAGCCCGAGTCCGAGCCCTGGGTCGGGCGAGCTTCCTATGGCGCCTTTGGCAAGGCCTGGCTGCCTGTCAGTCTCACTCTTTGCGTTAAATGCCCCTGCGACTCGGTCGGTCGGCGCGGTGATTTAGTCAGGGTTGCTTCTTAACGAAGGCAAGGCCTCGGGCGAGCCGGAGATGCGTCTGCCGTAAAAAAGGGGGCCTCGGGCGAGACGGAAACACCTCAAGGTCGGCTGCCCTTGCCCGAGGCTAGGCTCGGGCGAGGCGCGATCGAGTCGCTCGTATGGACTGATCCCTGACTTAATCAAACCCATCAGGCCTCTGCAGCTTTATGCTGATGGGGGTTACCAGCTGAGAATTAGGCGTCTTGAGGGTACCCCTAATTATGGTCCCCGACACATGGCAAAAGAATTATACTCATTTAAGGCTAGGCAATGTTTTTGCTCATGGACATTGGATGTGCCGTCATGGAGCTCATGCAATTTTAGCCAAATCTCATTAGCAGTTTTCAAGGTAAATACTTGATTGAAAATATCCATGCTAAGAGATTCATACAAGCAATTTTTGGCTCAGCATTTAAATGGATTTCTTTTTCCTCACTCGTGGTGGGTTTCTCGGGATTCTTGAGAGGTTTCATCCCGTCACGAGTGACTCTCCAAACACCTAGATCAACGGCCTCTAGGTAACAAGCCATTCTAGCACTATAATATGGGAAGTTAGTGCCGTCGAAGTGTGGTGGCCTATGGGTATCCATCCCTTCCTCTAAAAAGCGTCGGCTCTTTTAGCGGTGAAGCTAAAGCGATTCAAATGAGCCAAACCGGGCTCTGATACCACTTGTAGGAAACGGGTGACGCCTAAGAGGGGGGGTGAATTAGGACTTCTAAAACTTTTACTAAACTAGGCCACAATTAAATCCCTAGAGCAAAACCTATGCAAATAATCAAAACTAGAATGTGCAAACTAGGTTTTGTCTAAGTGTTGCTATCTCTACCGCAAAGGTTAAGTTTCAATCTACACTAAATAAGTATGACTACAAGATTGAAACTTAAATGCTTAATATAAATGCGGAATGTAAAGAGCTAAGTAGAGAAGCAAACTCTCGTGGATGACGCCGGTATTTTTACCGAGGTATCCGGAACCACGCAAGGTCCCGACTAATCCTCGTTGGTGCCCCTACGCAAAGGGAAGCCCACGCGAGGGCCAAGCACCACGGTCGAGTAACTCCGTAGAGAGCCGCGGGCCTTCTTCACGCGCAAGTGGTGCTCCGCTTCCGGCTCCTCTCGGACGCTCCCCGCCGTCTCCACTATCGAGCTTCCGGCCGAAACGCCGCGGGCCTCGTTCCCTCCGGTACACGGTGGCGGCCGTGACACAAACGCGGTTGTCACGGTCTCGCAAGACTCTCGCCCCACTCGGTACAATTACAACGGCTCACGCAAGAGCCGAGGGGTTGTGAGGTTTATCTAAACTCACTCAACAATCTAGGGTTCACCTAGAGCAAGCGCTAAAGCGGTCTAACTAACCTAAGCACTTCGCAAAGCACCTACGCTAATCACCGAGTGATTCTATTAAGCACTTGGGTGTTTGAGCTCTTGGAAATGTGCACTATATGCCTTGGTATGTTGCTTGGGCTCTCACTCTTGAGAATGGCCGGTTGGGGTGGTATTTATAGCCTCCACACCCCCAACTAGCCGTTGGACAGAAAGCAGCAGCTTTCTGTCGTCGGGTGCACCGGACAGTCCGGTGCACCACCGGACACTGAACAGTAGATGTCCGGTGCACGCCACGTCAGCCGACCGTTGGCGCCTGTAGCAGTCGACCGTTGGATCCGACCGTTGTCGTCTGCCCGTTGGCACACCGGACAGTCCGGTGCACACCGGACAGTCCGGTGCTACAGCCAGAGAGCGCCTGTCTGCGGCCTCTCTGCGTAGACTGTCCGGTGCTTCACCGGACAGTCCGGTGCTCACCGGACACCAATGTCCGGTGCGCCACCAGGCGCTGGCTGACAGCCCTTATCTTTGGATTTCTTCGCTGATTTCTTCGGGCTTCTTTGTTCTTGAGTATTGGACTCCTATGCATCTTTTTATGTCTTCTTTTGAGGTGTTGCATCCTCATTTCCTTGGTCCAATTCTCTTCGCATCCTGTGAACTACAAACACAAACACTAGAAAACTTATTAGTTCACGGATTGTGTTGTTCATCAAGCACCAAAACTCAATTTGCCAAATGGCCCGGGGTCCATTTTCCTTACACCCTACTTCACCAACTACCTCCTGCTAAGCCAGCTCGAGCACGGCCTACTGGCGCGCCACGTCCCGGGCCCGCCCCCCTCTCGCGTCGCCTTTGTCGGCTCCGGCCCGCTCCCGCTCAGCTCACTCGTGCTCGCCTCACGCCACCTCCCCGTCGCCGCCTTCGACAACTACGGCATCTGCGGGGACGCCAACGACCGCGTGCGCCGACGCCGCGCTCGCCACGCGCATGGCGTTCCGCACCTCCGACGTCGCCCACGTCACCCGGGAACTGACCGCCTACGACGTCGTCTTCCTGGCGGCGCTCGTGGGCTTGGCCATCGAGGAGAAGGCGCGCGTCGTCGAGCACCTCGGGAGGCACATGGCGCCCGGCGTCGCGCTGGTGGTGCGGAGCGCGCACGGCGCGCGGCTTCCTGTACCCCGTGGTTGACCTCGAGGAGACCCGCCGCGGCGGCTTCGATGTTCTCGCCGTGCATAGTAGAGCTCTCGGTCGGACCCGATCCTTCCAAGCTAAACCTCCCACGTTCCTCTCCCTTCCAAGCTAACCCTCCCACGTCGCTCCGCCCACCGGAGCCGCCATCGAACCTAGAGCGTGCCTTCCCTGGCCGATGTCTCCCACGTGCCTGCTCGGCTACGCCGGAGTGTGTCGATCCTGGTCGCTCCGGGAAGGAGCTACACGTGGCGCAGATTTACTCCGTGCTCCCCGCCGAGATGCAGCGCCGCCGCCTCACGCGCGCCAAGGTCGTCGCGCTCATGGTCATGGCCAGCTCGGCGCTCGTCAATGTTGTCACGATCGCCCACCATCCTCGCCCTTCCGCCGTCGCTGGCGCTGCTCGTGTTCCCGGCCCCGAGGAGGTGTACACGACAATATTATTTTCCTTGTTATTTTATTTATCCTCTACATTCACTTCCTGTTTGTTGCTTAATGATTAAGCGCTTGAATTTGGTGCATGACCACGCTCTCTGGTTATTTTGATGGTTAACCACTTCAATTTAATTTCTGATGAGTAATTTCATTAGTATGATCATACTGACTTGCAGAGCAGACCTTCAAATGAATGCCTTTTTTCTCTGTTTACAAGTTTTCATGTTTGAGTCAGATTCAGCTTGGGATAAAAAGGATTTGGTCTCACCCACTAGAGATTGTATGAACTATTATGGTGGCGTGGACTGTGGATCTTAACTGGTAATTTACATATCCGTACTGGCTGCTTGACCCTATATTGAGATGTTCACCAGCTGACTACAGAATAGTTAAGCCAACAGGATCATTCGTGATGGCAATTTGTTCTCATGCTTGTTCTCATGCTCTGATTAAATTAACTTCTTTACCATTGTATCTCCTTTGTGTGATAAAAATAGTTTCTAAAAGCTAAGTAGCATAGCCTTTTTAAGGAACATGTTAATTTTGTAAGAATTTTTCTATCCTAGGTCCTACCTCGCTATTTTATATGTTCTCAACGCACACCTTACCAACTCCAGTACTACCATGTCAGTCACATTTTTATGTAGGTGCCATGCTTGATAAAGAATGGAACTGGCAAAGCTTTTGGATCATGTGCCAATACCTATGAAAGAAAGCTTGGAGGAACCCAATGCAAAGATCAATGGTCTGCTGCGAGCGTATATTTCTAGGTTGAAACTAGAAGGCCTTTCTCTTAATTCTGATATGGTCCACATTAGACAGGTAGCTTGCTTCTACAACCACTATCAACTATTTCTATTCAGAATGCTCAATGCTAACGGTCTGCTATTTTTTCCTCTCTACATGTAATTAAGTTCTCGGGTATTCCTCCTTGGCCCTTCTCAGCACTACTGTCTATTACACTCCAAAATGTGCTTTTAACCAGGGTCGCTATCTATTGTACCTCAGTTGGGGATTTGCTAGTAGACCAGGGATGCTGATTTAACATTTTTAGTGTTTCATGCAAAGATGGTATATGATATATGCAATTAATTACAACGATGTGTTCTATTATGCCAATAACCACTAAGCATTTCAAAATTTTAAACAAAAATATCTTTGGTAGTCATATATCATGTAGTTTTCTTGTTGAGTAGGTCTGGTTTACGGGGGAGCTTTCTCATATCTCGTCAGAGTTTGACAATGTAAGTAATATGCAAGTGAGCTCTTTTTCTTGTGTTACTTCTTGCAAGGAAGGTTCATTGCTTATGTTCATTTTGTTACTACCAAATTGTCACTTTTGCAAGCAGATTGCAACCACAAATGATTCACTAGCTCTGTTTTTTCTATTGTATCTTTTAGGTTGTTCAAGTTGTACTGGAAAACTACAAACCTCAGAAGATGCAAAATGATGATCAGGGTACCAATGATGCTGTCAGCCAGTTGGTGCAGGAAGACCAGAAGGCTGAGCACCCCCTTCCCCTTTCATTATCACTGCGGCCCCCTCTTGGGAGAGCATAGTTAATGTTAAGGGAGAAGTCAGCCTACCAGAGTAATATAATCTTAGTTTTGCTCTTTTATTGACTGTATTTTCTTCATATACAATAAGTGGGTGATTCCTAAACATACTCCCGTGCTGCAGGGAAGATGCTAGGGATCCCAAATTTTGGTCTAGAATCTATGTGCACAATATGGCCAAGCTTTCTAGGGAGGCAACCACATTCCACCGCATCTTGGAACATCAGTTATTATGTCCCTCTCTTTGGATATAAAAGAAGGTCATACCTTGGAGCACTTTCATGGAATTTGATGGCCACTATTGCGGATGATAAATATAGCGCAACAACCTATTATTTTAATGTTGTATACCAGAAAATATTCTCTTAGAATTGTCGAATTCTTCACCGTCCTTGGATAGGGCGCCCAAAGGGCGCCGCCTGATCTAGTCGGGTTTAAAACTTAGAACAAAAAATTCTAGAGTAGCCAACACAGTAGATTACAAATGGGTCTTCTAGACGAAACTCAAACATAACCCCAAAAAGAATATGGAAAGATTTAAAGCAAGGTTTGTGGCTAAAGGCTTCATTTAGAGAGAAGGAATCGATTATCGTCTGCAACTATGGGTAATGGCTTCTCGAGGAGGTGGAGCTTGTCGCTACCACCACCAGTGGCGGGGAGGGCGAGGTGTGGAGTGATTGGGATATAGCTCTTTGGGAGAAGAGGGAGTGGCCAGGGTGACGACTTTGTGGTGTTTTTGTGTTGAAGTGTATAAGTGGATTGTTGACCTTTTAATGATTTAAGCTTTTGGGTTATTGATTAGTGTCTCCACTCTATCATGGTATCAGAGATAGAGGTCATGAGTTTAAATCCTGTTAACACAATTAAAAAAATTGTTGCTCGGTCATATTTTACATCTGAGACCTAAGAGAGACTGGACGTGAGGGGGAGTGTTGGAATATAATATAGATAATTTTCTCAATTCTTTCTGCCAACTTAATCTTTTGAGTTGAATTGATTAGTATGTGCAACTTAATATGATATTAGGGTCAAAGGCCTTGAGTTTGTATCATGGCAAAGGCTTTATTTATGTCTTCACCCCTTTATTTTCATGTTTGTATTTCAATTTTGCTGCAGATGAGTGGGGATGTTAATGTGTATAAGAACAACTCCAATAGTTCTCTAAAAAGAGCTTACTAAAATCATGTTTAGCAAGTTGCTAAAAGCTATCAGGAGTAAAAAATAGCTTAGTCTCTGATAGTTGCTCATACTTAGGGAGTAGTTCGATTTTGAATGTAGCTTTGGTAGCCCTACCGCCATCAGATATGGTTGATGACAGGGTTGAGAGTAGAGGATGTCGAAGGCAGAGGAGAAAAGGCTGGTGAAAGTGCATTCATCTCTTTTGTGAGTTTTGGTGATTTGGATAACAACACATTTAAAGGTCTAACAAGTTTGCTAAGTGTTGAACAGGAAATTCAGTATGATGAACATACTTGAATAGTGTATAATGATCAGTGAACAAAGGTTCAACACGAGGTTAAATAACCAATGAGACAATGAAAATGGATATAATATGGTCTCTATATTGGTTTGAATATATGGACAAGTCCTGAGAAATCACTATGCATAAATATGATCATAATAGAGGTTGAAGTGATTAAGAGGATTGGTCAAGCCAAAGTGGATAAGATATGAGGAATCGTGAATTGGCTTGACCATATTACTATCAGTCCATATATGCTTCTATGAGAATCAAATTAAAGCTTGATTAATCTTAACAGTTATATCTAGAAGACATTCAAGCAAGGTTCACAATATTGAAGAAATGATTCTCTCAATGGATGCTCAATATGATGTGACTCAAGAATGGCTTGATAGGGTGAAGATAGCAAGGAAAGGGCTTCGAGGAACTAAGCGAAGGTGAAGGCCAAGCGACGGCTTGTAGACCGAGGTACCATGGCTAAGGTGAAGAAGAGAGTACTTGCACTAAGTCGATGAACTAATCAGCTATGAAGAGTTACAACATGTTGATGCATCAGTAAGGTGACTTGAAGCCATGATTTGAACTCATATAAGGTGATATGGTACAAGTCACAGGGTTTGATTTGAGTTTGCTTCAAAAGGTGAGACAAAGATGTTTGTGATCCTTATGAAGCAATGCCATGGAGAAATCACACATGAGACACCAGTGACTCAAGGAGTTTTCTTAATTAATTTTATTTAACTTGAGTATAGGAATCGTCGTACTATAAAGGGGGATCCAAAAAGAAGGTTGGTGTTTGCCAAAGCTCAAACCTCTCTATTCAAAAGCTATTTTTGAAAAGCAAAAATCTCTTTAACGTTCTATGGTTGACCGTGGTTAGGGTTGAGAAACCTAGAGTGTTCTTGCTGAAAAGCAGCTGAACTTGTTCAGCTGCAGCTGAGCTTTTCAGCTGAGCTGGACTTCAGCTGAGCTGAGCTCCTTCAGCTGCAGCTGAGCTTTTCAGCTGAGCTGGACTTCAGCTGAGCTGAGCTTCTTCAGCTACAGCTGAGCTGAACTTCAGCTGAGTTGAGCTTCTTCAGCTGCAGCTGAGCTTTTCAGCTGGGCTGAACTTCAGCTGAACTCAACTTCAGCTGTGAACCTCTTTGACCATACACCAGCTGAACTTGCCTCCGGGCAGTTGAGCTGGGGTTTTCTCTCCTAAACTCTCTGGTCAAGACCGGTTGAACTGGTCCTGAGGGGCAGTTCAGCTGGTCTCTGACCCCTCTGACCTCTGATCTGCAGTCTGCCAGTCAGACTGGCGAACAGGTCGCCAGGAGGTGTCAGGGGCGGTTCAACCGCCCCCCTTGGGCGGTTCAACCGGTCATGGTCAACTTGGTCAGTCTGCAGGTCAGTCTGCCAGTCAGTCTGCCACTCAGACTGGCAGACAGGCTGCCAGGCCTGCCAGGGGCGGTTCAACCGCCCTAGGGGGCGGTTCAACCGGTCTCAAACAGCAAAATCGGCCCCAACAGCTAGTTTTGAGCTCCACCTATATATACTCACTCCTACCTCTCACCCCACAGCAGTGAGCACGATTTGAACTCCATTTCTAACCCAAGAAACACCTCCCTCTCTCTCTCACACATCTCTTGCCTCTCCCATTTCAAATCTTTGGAGAGAAATCTTTGAGTGAGCTTGAGAGCTGCGGTTTTGTGCTTCATCTCTAAATCTCTCTTGCTCTTCTTCTTGATTCGAGCTTTGGTACTACATCGAGTTCTTTGTGGATTCATTACTCTTGGAGCTTCTAGCTCCTAGACGACTAGGTGTCTCTTGTGAGTCTCCAAATCTTGTGGAAGACCACAAGAAAGTTTGTATTACCCGCTCGTTTGAGCAAAGATTAGTGTGTGGGCTTGACCTTTGTGGTCGGCAAAGGGAGGATTAGGGTTGAAAGAGACCCGGCTCTTTGTGGGCGCCTCAACGAGGAAGTAGGGCACCTTGGTGGTGTGACCGAACCTCGGGATAAATCTTGTGTCTCTTGTGTTCTTGCTCATTGTGTTTGTTTGTGTTCTTTGTTCTCTCATCCTTTCGTGGAAGATTTGTTCATATCTTTTTGGTGTGTGGATTTTGAGAAGTGCCCTTCTCAGATCTACTACTTTGAACCCTGTGGATCATTTAGAACATCTCATTTCCAAAGTTAACTGGGTGAATTTCGAGATCAATTCAGTTTTACCGAGTTTGCTTCTAGTTTTTGTAGAAAAAGTTTTAACTTGCCTATTCACCCCCCCTCTAGGCAACTTTCAATTGGTATCAGAGCCTAATCCTCGTTCTAACGCTTAACCGCGTGAGGAAAGATCATGTCGGGGGGACTAAGAAACGAAAGTGCTTCTAAGCTTGAAAAAGTTGAGGTTGCCTCGACTTCATCTTTTGGTGCAGATGTTGATCCTAGGGCAATAGACCTTGCCATGAGAATCGCCGAAAGGATGTTCCTCAAAATGAAGGAAGATGAGGCGAAGAACATTATTGAAGAAGAAGAAAATGATCGATGGAGACCAAACGACGAATCCACCCCTTCACAAGGTTCGTCTTTCAAATCCACTTCTCATATGTGCTTTGTTGCTAATGAGAGTGATAGTGAAAGCGAAAGTGAGGATGAGGAGGAGCATGAAAGTGATAGTGAAGATGAGGATGATCTTCAAAAATTCTTCGCTCAACTAAGTAAGAAGAACCGGATGAGCTTGCTCAAACTCATGAAAAGAGCGGAAGAACAAAAGGAAATGCTTCATAAGCAAGAAGATATCCTCATCGAAAAAATCGAAGACTTGGAGAAGTTGACCAAAGAGCATGAGAAGCTAAAGTGCTCTCATGATGATTTGGTCCAAAGGTATGAAGACATTTCAATTGAGCAAATTAAAGCTATTAATCATTCATCATATATTGCTCAATTAGAAAATAAAAATGCTATGCTCAAGAACACGGTAGAAAAGCTAAACATTGAAAATCTAGCTTTGCAAGAAAAACATGATATGCTTGTGTGCTCTCATAATAAATTTATGGATTCACATATTATGTTAGAAATGGCTCATGAGGTTGTGTTAACTAATTTTAAATCATACCAACCTCACATATGCACATGTACTCAAGTAGAAACTATATTATCATGTGCTAACAAATGTTGCTCTCAAGAAAGCCAATCTTCCATTGAGCTAGAAATTTCAGGAATTAGTGATATTTCTATCACACAAGAAAATAAAGAGCTCAAGGAAGAAGTTGGAAGGCTAAGAAGGAGCTTAACTATTTTGAAGGGAAAGTGTCATGCTCAACCTTCTCAAGATAACCGTGATAATATGGTGAAAAAGCTTGAGAAGGGGACAACCGTAGCATGCACAAAACCCCTTCAAAAGAATACCAAGCTTTCCAAGAAGGACATGAACAAGACTCAAGGTAAGAAAATTAATGCTCATATTATTTGCTCTAACAATGTACCTATGTGCTTCAACAAAGAAAGATCAAAGAGAAGCGATAGGAGGTGTTATGGATGCAAGGAGAAGGGTCATGAAATTGGTTCATGCCCCCGCATGAAGAACCAAGACCTTGCACGATCAAGAAAGATGACCATCAAGAAGGATGAAAGCAAAAGGCAAATGCATTGCAAGGACAAGCACCGCATTTGCTACAATTGCCGTAAACGAGGTCATCTATTCAAGGTTTGTCCAAAGGGTAAAACTCCTAAGCCTAACTTGTCAATACATTCAAATATGCTTAGGAGACCCAAATTTGACTCTTGTGCTAGAAAGGTGATGAGTTCACCACATTCTAGGACCAAGGCTATTTGGGTGCCTAAGTCCTTATTGGCTAACCTTGATGGACCTATCATGAGATGGGTACCAAAATGTACTTAATAAGTTTTGCAGGTACCCAGAGATGATATGAAGCTTTGGGGTGCTTGAGCGGTTCAACTCAATTCTTATCTCAAGCTATCAATCTTACATTGTCTATCCTTTAAGATTGACCCAAAGATGAATTGAGTTGTTATATCACTAACTTCATATTCATCTCTAGCAAGAACTTGTGTTGTAGGGAATAAGGATTAACCTTTGTGGGAATCAAGCAAAAGGCCTACAACCAAGTGATATCCAAAGGATGGTAACAATTAATTCTTAAGTGCACATTGCTTTTAATTGGTATATTCCTTTGTGTCTTTTGTAGCCACATAGGAAAAATGAAGCACTTGAGAATGAACTTAAAAGATTTTACCTTGCTTTGGAAAGGATCTAATTATATGGTAGATTGCAATTTCATGTTTTTATATTATGACAATCTACATGCTTTAAATTGGTTGTATGTACCTTGTGGCATATTTCAAATTGATTATCGTATTATTGCCATGACCTAGACATAAAGAGGATTATCCCATGTTTTTAAATGAATAGAGTGCTAAGTAAGAAATTCAAATCCTTAAAGCACTTACCAAAAGGGAAATTCTCTATATGACTAGAGTTGTGAGACTAATGTTTTTATCTAAGTGATTTATGTAGTTTCACAACATGAGAATGTGTTTCCCAAATGGAGTGTGACATTCAACGTTCAAAGAAGATCTAACCAATACTATGTGATGTATTCATTCTCATTTAAATTGGTTTTGAGTCTTCTACATTAATCACTCACCATGCTATGAATTAAACTTGCCATGTAAACTTAATTAAATAATCATGATACTTTCATCTTTTTTTAATTGATGTTATGCATGTTGCTTGTAAGGGTAATTTAGTTCATATCATGAAGTTTCCTTATTTTAGTAACCTTCTTGTCATTCATATACTAGAGGTTTCTAAATAGGAAACTATTGTTTGTGTTTCTAATGCAATCTCTTTTAAGCCATTTCGTGGAAATTCATAAGTAGAGATTGTGCTCTTTCATTTGGTAAAATCACAAGCATTAAAGGTTAATCTTCAAACAAAGAAAGATTAGGAATGCTCAAGGCAAAGGTATGGAACTAGTTGTTTCATTTGGTATGTGACCAATAATAGTTCCTTTCAAGTGGCATTCTTTCAATTGGTAATAATCTATTCCATGGAAACAAATGTCAATATGAAGGTTAAATTCCTTTGGCTTAAATTTGTAAATTGGTGCATATTGTTAATTCACTCCTCCATGTGCATTAACTTAAAAGGAATTTAATTTATGCCTTTATGCCTCATAAATGATGATTTGTCTGCCATTCATATATAAATATCATCATTTATTAAATACTTCCTTGTACCACTAATATCTCTTTTTGAAGTGCTTTTTCGACTAGTTTAAAAGGAAAAGAGATAACAAGCTAAAGAAGGAAGTCTCCACAAATGAAGAAAAGAAGAATACTTAGATGACACCATCTCGTATAGTAAGATCTTTCAATTGATATAACAAATAGTACATTCTATATGGTGGTGAGTATTCTTAGGCATAAGTTAATTCATTGCAAATTTGTCATGCCTTGACCATGATATGTAATGTACTCCTCATGAGACTCTTAACTGAATTGAAAGTGCATGTGGCAAGTCATTCAAATACTTGATGCACATAACTAGTGGGAAAACATTATATATCTTGTGTCATAGAGAATAAGTTTCACTTGAGTAAGCTATATTGAGATAATCCAAAATGGTAAATTTGTATCTCATTCATATGGATTGTAATCTTTGTTTTCTAAATAGCTACTCTTGATGCAGTTTAAAATTCCCTTATCGTTAATTCTAAAAGTGCATAAGAATCCTTTTGTTGATATTCATCACATACATATGCACTAACATGGATATGATTTTTAAACTTTAAAAGGTACAATTAGTGATCCATACTCTCTAAATTTTGGAAACCCATATTTTGATATCTTAGAAATCTACTTCAATCGATATCCATATGCTTCACATTGAATTGGATCACTAAGTTGTAAATTCCATGCATAACTTGTCTTTATGATATGAATGCTTGTGCGACTAACCTTGATAAGCTAAGTGCACCCAAAGTCAAGGTAGGTTCATCATCAAGAAGGCAACACAATGATGTATTAATAAAAGGAGAAAAGGCTCCTATTCTTAACTCTAGTTTTATCTATGTGATTAAATATTGACTTGAAACCATGTAAGATGGTTGTCAAGTATATGTTGGTGCCTACACAAAGAGAAAGGCCACAATAAGAAATGTGTGGGTACCCAAGGCTCTTACTACTAATCTCAAAGGACCCAATTCAAATTGGGTACCAAGATACGAAGCTTAAACTTGTTTTGCAGGATCACTCCTTCAATGGATCAAGTTGGGTGCTCGATAATGAATCCACTAAGGAAAAAGAAGCACTTGAGGATATACATCAATTGTTGATTATGAAATAAAGGTCTAATTGGAAGATGAATGAATATTATCATATGGTGCACAATCCAAAATTATGTGACGTATTCTCTATCTAGTTAATTTGGATTTGATTCTTCTTTATTAGACACTCACCATAATATGGATTAAGTCAGCCCTTTAGACTTCATTGAACAACCATGCATATTATTCATGTCATTTAAAATATATTGTGCATGAGGGCTCAAGGGAAATTTAGTCCATATTATGAGGTTTCTCTATTTTAGCAACATGCTTGTCTTCCACATATAAAAGGGTTGCTAAATAAGAAACTAGTGCTTGTGCTACTAATTCCATCTCTTGTGTTGAGTTTATCCATAGAAAATCTATGTTAAGAGATGGTGCTTGTTTTAAATTGGATAAATCACAAGCTTAAAGGATATTATTCAACTAAAGTAAGAAGAAGTTGATCAGAGGCCAAGGTATGAAAACTTCTTCTCCTTCGGTTGTTTTAGTATTCTATCCTTAGTGGGATGTACCATAGTATAGGTTAAATTCCTTGCAATATAAAATGTTCAATAGTGCATATAACTTTGACATCAACTATATGTGTGCACTAATTTTAAAGGAATTTAGTCTATCCTTTTGGGTTTCAAGAATGATGGTTCATTTTCATCCACATATAAGGATCATCATTTGTAAAATCTTCCCATGTGTTTTTAATGCTCTCTTTTCTAAGTGTTTGAACAAGGTCCTTCCAAGTGCCTTCAAGATGGATTCAAAATCTACGGATATAAGAGTCTTGGTTATTTCAATCATTGAGTTTCAATGGGTCTCATATCATGTATGATTGAACCATGCCAAGATGAATGAAGTTCAAGATTGCCTTGGATGAAATCATAAAGAGAAAAGAAATCACAGTGATTCAAAAAGGGAGTTACATTTTTGTCAACCAAATAATGAAGATGTAGTGACATATTTATATGATATCCTTCATTATGAGGTTTGAGGTTCATATTAGCATGCTTTACCCTTCAGAATTTCAATTGATATACTTTCAGTTCTTAAACTTTCAATTGGTTTAATTTTCATCATCTATGTAAAGCATGTTATGTTAAACCAAGATATAGTGCAAACATCTCCTTTAACCTCGTATTGTTGATGTGCATAAGTGTACTTTGTGTACTCTTGCATGCACAAATTGAGGGAGAGTTTAGCCTATATCTTGTGAGACTAATGAATTCTTTTAAGTTCATGTTGTGTAGTCTCACACCTTGGAGAACATCAAATGAGGATGAATGGTTCCATAGAAATGAAGAATTTCTCTTAATTGTTTGAAGAGGATAAGTTTCTCTTTGAAATGTCAAGCCCATCAAAAGCTAAGATGGAAATTCATGATTATAATGGAGACCATGTGGCGTAGAACAAAGGTGTGTCACTCCATGAACTATTGTATTACAATTGTGTATCTAGGCTCTTACATGCTAGTGTGTGCATGTATATGCAATATCTTAAGTCACATCATAAGGTTGCACTTGTGGTGACGATTAAAGAATCTCTAGATATTTGATTAATACCTCTTGTGGTGATATCATAAGTTAGTCTTAAGTCATCTTTGTGAGGTATGAGTCAAACATGCTAACTTCTCAAGAATCTTGGCTTAAAATATTGCATGTCATGTCTATTAGTATACCTTTTAATTATGAGTAATTCCTTAAATTGGTACAATTTCACATTTTCATACTTTATTTGTACCAAGGTTCAAATTGTAGGACTTAATCCCCTGGCCTCACAAGTCCAAGTGCATAAGCTAAACAAGTATTCATCACTTGTATGCACACATTTAGGGGGAGAATAGTCTATAATTTGAATCTTTGAGACTAACTTCATTTCCAAGTCTATTATGTGTGTAGTCTCGAATTAGAAAGGAATCTTCGGGCAAAGACAATCGCTTCCACTGCAAATTTGATGGGTATCAAAGATTCTTTGCTCCAATAAATGTATATTTTATACATTTCATAAGGGAATGAGTTTCTCTTTTATATGCTACTCCAACATCATCTAAAATTGGTAAACATGTATCATATCCTTTTGGATTGCAAATGTCTAAAGTAGCATAGCTTATAAATTCTCCGGTCTAGAACTTAATTGATTAAATAGTGCACATGTTTCTTATGTTGCATAATTATGTTCAATTGATACTCCTTTTATGCCAATGGTACTTTAAATTGCAAATAAGTACTTTCAACGGATATCAATTGAATTCATATATATGTGTGCACTAAAACTTGAGGAGAACTTAGTGTAATATGCTATTAGTGATCTATTTATCTATCAAATTGTATCAATTGGTGTTTTTCAATTGATATTTTTCATACATGATCACTAGTTGCATAATCCATACTTGTGCAATTTTCATGTTGCCTCTTGTTGTGATAAGAAAATACTAGGTGACATCTAGACTCCAGGTATCAAGATTTATCTTTCAGTTAGTATGACAATCTTCATTTGATATCTTGGACCTATGTCACAATTATGCCAACAAGAGCTTGCAAATGAATTCTAAATCCAACACAAGTCTGGAAACCCCTTGAAAAGGTAAAACGCAAAGGTACATCACTTATGACACTTATCCATTACCTTTGTGCCATCTAAGGATCCCTTTCATAATAGTGTGTTCACATCTCGCTTAATCATAATTTCTATCCTTTATATTCTTTGTATCCTTTTTGGAGATTTATGACAAAGGGGGAGAAATTGTGCATTAAAGCTTACCTTTAGTCTTATGTAACTAAGTGTTAGAAGACTTTTAAAAAGGGGAGAAATAATTAACAAAAAGGGGAAGTCATAAGAAAAACATAAGATGAAGAAAGTTGATAAGTGCATTCCATGTCATGAGCATCACGTTTATTTTATGTCACACTGCACCCTATGAATAGCATGATATAAGTTGTCTATACTTTGACCTAAATATGTGCTTTTGGCATTTGAGTACAAAAGTGTTATTTTCTAAAATGCACATATTTAGGGGGAGGAAACTATATCATAGGATTTAAAATCTTATTTATCAAATCTTATGTAAGCTTTAAATGTGTTGTCATCAATCACCAAAAAGGGGGAGATTGAAAGTGCATTCATCTCTTTTGTGAGTTTTGGTGATTTGGATAACAACACATTTAAAGGTCTAACAAGTTTGCTAAGTGTTGAACAGGAAATTCAGTATGATGAACATACTTGAATAGTGTATAATGATCAGTGAACAAAGGTTCAACACGAGGTTAAATAACCAATGAGACAATGAAAATGGATATAATATGGTCTCTATATTGGTTTGAATATATGGACAAGTCCTGAGAAATCACTATGCATAAATATGATCATAATAGAGGTTGAAGTGATTAAGAGGATTGGTCAAGCCAAAGTGGATAAGATATGAGGAATCGTGAATTGGCTTGACCATATTACTATCAGTCCATATATGCTTCTATGAGAATCAAATTAAAGCTTGATTAATCTTAACAGTTATATCTAGAAGACATTCAAGCAAGGTTCACAATATTGAAGAAATGATTCTCTCAATGGATGCTCAATATGATGTGACTCAAGAATGGCTTGATAGGGTGAAGATAGCAAGGAAAGGGCTTCGAGGAACTAAGCGAAGGTGAAGGCCAAGCGACGGCTTGTAGACCGAGGTACCATGGCTAAGGTGAAGAAGAGAGTACTTGCACTAAGTCGATGAACTAATCAGCTATGAAGAGTTACAACATGTTGATGCATCAGTAAGGTGACTTGAAGCCATGATTTGAACTCATATAAGGTGATATGGTACAAGTCACAGGGTTTGATTTGAGTTTGCTTCAAAAGGTGAGACAAAGATGTTTGTGATCCTTATGAAGCAATGCCATGGAGAAATCACACATGAGACACCAGTGACTCAAGGAGTTTTCTTAATTAATTTTATTTAACTTGAGTATAGGAATCGTCGTACTATAAAGGGGGATCCAAAAAGAAGGTTGGTGTTTGCCAAAGCTCAAACCTCTCTATTCAAAAGCTATTTTTGAAAAGCAAAAATCTCTTTAACGTTCTATGGTTGACCGTGGTTAGGGTTGAGAAACCTAGAGTGTTCTTGCTGAAAAGCAGCTGAACTTGTTCAGCTGCAGCTGAGCTTTTCAGCTGAGCTGGACTTCAGCTGAGCTGAGCTCCTTCAGCTGCAGCTGAGCTTTTCAGCTGAGCTGGACTTCAGCTGAGCTGAGCTTCTTCAGCTACAGCTGAGCTGAACTTCAGCTGAGTTGAGCTTCTTCAGCTGCAGCTGAGCTTTTCAGCTGGGCTGAACTTCAGCTGAACTCAACTTCAGTTGTGAACCTCTTTGACCATACACCAGCTGAACTTGCCTCCGGGCAGTTGAGCTGGGGTTTTCTCTCCTAAACTCTCTGGTCAAGACCGGTTGAACTGGTCCTGAGGGGCAGTTCAGCTGGTCTCTGACCCCTCTGACCTCTGATCTGCAGTCTGCCAGTCAGACTGGCGAACAGGTCGCCAGGAGGTGTCAGGGGCGGTTCAACCGCCCCCCTTGGGCGGTTCAACCGGTCATGGTCAACTTGGTCAGTCTGCAGGTCAGTCTGCCAGTCAGTCTGCCACTCAGACTGGCAGACAGGCTGCCAGGCCTGCCAGGGGCGGTTCAACCGCCCTAGGGGGCGGTTCAACTGGTCTCAAACAGCAAAATCGGCCCCAACGGCTAGTTTTGAGCTCCACCTATATATACTCACTCCTACCTCTCACCCCACAGCAGTGAGCACGATTTGAACTCCATTTCTAACCCAAGAAACACCTCCCTCTCTCTCTCACACATCTCTTGCCTCTCCCATTTCAAATCTTTGGAGAGAAATCTTTGAGTGAGCTTGAGAGCTGCGGTTTTGTGCTTCATCTCTAAATCTCTCTTGCTCTTCTTCTTGATTCGAGCTTTGGTACTACATCGAGTTCTTTGTGGATTCATTACTCTTGGAGCTTCTAGCTCCTAGACGACTAGGTGTCTCTTGTGAGTCTCCAAATCTTGTGGAAGACCACAAGAAAGTTTGTATTACCCGCTCGTTTGAGCAAAGATTAGTGTGTGAGCTTGACCTTTGTGGTCGGCAAAGGGAGGATTAGGGTTGAAAGAGACCCGGCTCTTTGTGGGCGCCTCAACGAGGAAGTAGGGCACCTTGGTGGTGTGACCGAACCTCGGGATAAATCTTGTGTCTCTTGTGTTCTTGCTCATTGTGTTTGTTTGTGTTCTTTGTTCTCTCATCCTTTCGTGGAAGATTTGTTCATATCTTTTTGGTGTGTGGATTTTGAGAAGTGCCCTTCTCAGATCTACTACTTTGAACCCTGTGGATCATTTAGAACATCTCATTTCCAAAGTTAACTGGGTGAATTTCGAGATCAATTCAGTTTTACCGAGTTTGCTTCTAGTTTTTGTAGAAAAAGTTTTAACTTGCCTATTCACCCCCCCTCTAGGCAACTTTCAATTGGTATCAGAGCCTAATCCTCGTTCTAACGCTTAACCGCGTGAGGAAAGATCATGTCGGGGGGACTAAGAAACGAAAGTGCTTCTAAGCTTGAAAAAGTTGAGGTTGCCTCGACTTCATCTTTTGGTGCAGATGTTGATCCTAGGGCAATAGACCTTGCCATGAGAATCGCCGAAAGGATGTTCCTCAAAATGAAGGAAGATGAGGCGAAGAACATTATTGAAGAAGAAGAAAATGATCGATGGAGACCAAACGACGAATCCACCCCTTCACAAGGTTCGTCTTTCAAATCCACTTCTCATATGTGCTTTGTTGCTAATGAGAGTGACAGTGAAAGCGAAAGTGAGGATGAGGAGGAGCATGAAAGTGATAGTGAAGATGAGGATGATCTTCAAAAATTCTTCGCTCAACTAAGTTCTTATATTATATGTTATATGTGTGTATTTTTCAATCTCATAAACTAATAATTAATCATTAATATATTCTATATAAGATTTTAAAGTTAGAATTTTTATACCTAACTTTTATTTTACTTTGACACCAAGTGAGTAAAAGGACAAGATAATAGATTTTCGAATGAAGTATTCTCTGTATATGAATTTTTAACAATATTGTAAAGGTGGATTGTTGTCATAATGTCTGTATTGCATATTGAATCTCAGTAACTGTTCTATTTGCCAAAAAAACTTTTTAAAACTAATTATTGAAACAGTCATGTTTCCAAAAACTATATATATATATATATATATATATATATATATATATATTTCTTAATGTGCGGGAAATTATAAAAAATAATCACGCGAGTGTAAAGAAATTGACATCAACTGTGTTTAGGGAGTTCATATCGAGTTGTCAAATATGGAGAATAAATAAGGTTAGATAGCAAGTAGCTAAATTTAACAAATCTATTTAGATAACTATTTTTTATTCAATTCTTAAATTTAAAATTTAGAGAGTTATTTAGAGAACTATTAGAGTTACTCTAAGTGTATTACCAACCTTCTAATGTAAGTATTTGGCTTGAATTGGTTAGTGACACTTTTGCTTGACATCTTTGTGGCGAGATGGACGCAGGGCGGAGACGAAAGAGGGTAACGGCATGGGAAGCGGGCTAGAGAACTTAACGTCTGAGCGGACAGCCGTCGCGGGATTATCTCATCCCCTCGCGTCGACGGCGAGGAGCGCGGCGGGAGGAGTGGCAACTGTACGACCCGAGGGAGGTTGCCGCATGGTAGTAGAGAAGATGAGTTTATCATAAATCAAACTATTATAAGTTTGAGTAAATTTATAAAAATGGTAATAACAGTACTTTAATACAACAAGTTAGCAGCAATAACATTGTCAAATTTAGTTTCATAATTTATTTCTTTCATGTGATACAGATATTAATCAAACTTAGGATAGTTTGAACTATAAGAAACGTCGATTGCTCATGTTTCATAAGAATGAAGTATATGTTTTCTAAATGTGAAACCTCAAATTTTATAAAAAATACAAATGATATCGAATGTTATTATGAACAATACAGGTTAAAATGAACGATGTGGATGGTTGTAAGCTTGTAGCGCAACCAGGCAAAATCAAAAGATGGCAGGTGCAGGATGTTCTAAAATTTCAGGACAATGAACGGACATAAAAACCTGTGGAACAAATGAACAATTGCAAACATGTAATGCACACGAGTCAGGCAATGTTGTCAGGCAGAAGAATAACAAAAAAAGAGGTTTGCTAATGTTACAAGTCAAAATTTACATAAATGAATCAACAAGCCCATGGACACTTTATTACATCGAGCATTCTATGACTCTGATTATTTATTATACATCGGCTTCAGAAATCAAATAACAATAGGATACACTGAACAAGAATTTTCAAGGTTTTTCTTTCTCAACAGCCATTCTGAAAAATGACCAGGGGTTCTCTGGATCTAAATACAAGACTCAGCTTTTCTCAAGCCTGCAGGAAACTGGCATACTTTGCGCCAAGGAAGAGCCTCTGCACACAGATCAATGCATTTTTCCTCACTTCAGTGTTCTCATGATTCATGAGTTTCATGACTCGGTCCTTAGCCTTGAGGTCTGCCACCACGATTCGGCCAGATGGATGGTACTGAAGGAATTGTGAGAGGTCGTAGCAGGCCACGGCAAGAGCGGTGGTGTCACTTGATGTGTCAATGATTGTCATGAGAACTCTCAGAATCTGCCAAGTTATAGGTGCAATTTCATCACAACCACAGAGCTGAATGCTTATGAGCCTACCTAAAACTCGGCCAGTGAAGAAAAGACCGTCATCCCGGTATTATATTAAAAAGAGACCGAAACATTGTCACGGCCGAGAAAACCCCCGAACCCTGGCCCCCCATCACTAACGGGCCGATCAACTGCCCACTCTGCAACAGCCTAACCGGAAGGTGGTGCGCAGGATATGCAGGCAGGCACAACGAGAGGATTTTTTTTAACCATTAGGGCTGATCTGGTGGACAGGGTTCACGAGAGGATCCATAGGGGAGGAATCCCCTTGCTATTCAAATAAATGGGGGAGGAATCTCCTTGCTATTCAAATTTGAATAGCAAAAGGATTCCTCATGGATCCCCTCAGGATCCCTGATCACCAAATCAGCCCTTACACTTGAGAGCGGTGGTGTCACTAAATGTGACAGATATCTCTTCAATGTAGTGATGCACAGCTATGAATTGTCCATAATAGCTTAGCTATGAATTTGAGAGTTAAACTACTTAGCCCAATTGTGCAACAAGTTTATTTAAATATTTTCAATCAAGATGAAAGGACAAGGTGTACCTGGAAATCATTTTCTTCAAAATTGTTAATGTTCTCACGCCAGAAACTTGGATCTTTGTGCATTGGAGACCAGTCCAGATGACCAAGAAGAACTTGCTGTTTGTACTTATCAAAGGAACTCAACTTCTTGAGGTTTTCTTTGAGTCCCACCTCTAGTTGATTCAGAGCATCTAACAGATCCTGGGTGCATAAATAATAGCAAATTGCAGTTAGCACAAAAAGGTGCAAAAACACATACAAGCTCAACCTGAGCACATACTAAACGGCGATACATTCACATTTTTTTCTCAAACGTGCAAGAGCTGTGAATCACTACATTAAAGATATCGTCACATTTATTTATGCTTGCATGAGAATTCACGAGTCCAATTTTTTGAAGCAGCAACTACAGGAACCTCCAACATATTTTTTGAAGCAGCAACTACAGGAACCTCCAACAAATCACAATAAATGACAATTGTGAACTTATCACTTGTGAGTTGTCCTTTTAATTGTAGTATTGTACTATTTGGTTGTCTAAGATTGTTGCCTGACAATTCTGGCACCTCAAAAAAAATCAACTCCCAAATATTTTAGCAAATTGTGTCATTTTCCTCTAAAAGGGAAAAAAACTAAAGTAAAAATCCTAGATAAAATGCAACATTTTTTATTACTGAACAGTAAATAGCAAATATTCAAGACAAGTTGGTTTTAAAGAAAGCATATGCATGCCAGGGCGCCAGGCTATCTCCAGCGGTCTCCCTATCTCACTCCCTATTTCAAACTCCGTTTTGTAAACAATGCAGTCTACAGTGCAAAACAGTTTTTTGCACGCCCATATCCATGCTTGCTGGAGATGGTTACATTTCCTTCAATTGAACCAATGATTCAGATATGAAAATTCCAATATTTGATGCATATTTTCCTGTGGAATATTAAAAATCCAAAGGTTTGGAAAGCTCCTCACCTCATCAGTCCATGCTTGAGCTTTCAAGTTTTGTACCATTTGTGGCAATCCAAGATCGATCATCTGGGCAGCAAATGCACCCTTTGCCAGCAAATTGCGGAAGGACAACACAACAACTCTGACCACCTTCAAGTTTGTGCATAATGTTAACATTTTTCTGACGTAATTACAGTGGCACAATATGATATGCAAATTTAGAACATTACCTTCTCTTTAGTAGAGCCCTTGACAACCTCTACAAGTCTTGGCATAACCCTTGTGGTGGACAAATAATCAACTGCAGCATCATAAAAGGATAAAAGCCAGATGCAGAGGCAAGTTTCATAAAGGAGCTGCACAAGAAATAACAAAAAGGAACACAGGTGAGGAAGTTAGTTCTATAGTTGAAAGATGGAACAGTTTATGTCTGTTATCTGCAATCAAACTGCTAAGACCTGATGAGACAACTCTTCCCCAACGTATTTCCATTCTAGATGCTTAGGGCCAAGCAATCACCTGAATTGACTGTTGTGTGGAAGCTGGGGAAATGAAGGGAATGAGCAGCTTGATGCCATCAGCTTGAACAAATAATGTCCTAACATATGGTTCTCTTAGCAAAGTGGAGAGGCAATGGATAGAAGTAGGAATAGAGCAGCTCGGGTGTGTAGGATTCCTCAGCTGCAAAACAAACCATAATAAAATTTCAGAACGCATGAACGGTAGTTTCATAGCATATATAACAAATAAAAATTTGTAAAGAATTAAAAAGATCATTCACATTTCTAACCTGTGAACAGAGCCAATCAACCAAACCTCTCAATACATCGTGTGTTGAAGTAAGCTTGCTCTTCGAATTCGAAGCATCTCCATTTGGAAGTGTGCCATTCTGAAGCTTCGGTCGTGCACTATAGTCAAAGTAAAGTAAGATCTACAAATAGTTTTGCTTTTGCATGATGAGCATTTGAATATTAGCCAAACTTACCTAATTATAACAGTCAATATCTTACAACTTTTTTCTTGTACAAACCAGTTGCCTTTCCATAACAACCTGAAAACTATAATTTTGTTAGCTATATGGTGGTCAGAGAACAAGATAAATCAGGCCTAGCATGGTGCGGAGGAACTCTTTCTATTGTGAGCCTGTGAGGGTATTACCAAAACAAAACAGGCTATCAGGTACAGAAGGTGACTATTCTAAATATATAATCTTGCCATCAGGATGTGAAAGGGCAATATATGTCAATCTAATTGCTGAAGAGCGAAATGAGCTGATTACTTAAATTAATAAAATAAAAATAAAAAGAATTAAACAAGCATAGTACACTTAACTTAAGAACGGTTCATAAATATCTTCACCCGACAAAGATTGATCATAAAACAGTGCTGCACGCTTAGGATTTGCTGAAAACAAAGGTATCACCAATGTAACATAAATAAGTGATAATCAAATGGTTTAATGATGGAAGTGATTATTTTTCATCTGAAAGGAAAAAAAGGCTGATAAATAGTCGCATACTTGCAAGCATTTCATCAACGAGTGCAAGCACGTATTCCACAGTCTCTTCCTTGGAGATGCTCCGCAGGATATTCAGGAAAACTCGGATATATGCTGGCCCATCCTAAAAGAACAGAGTTTTAAGGATCTTTGTGTTATATAAAACTAGTCGAGTAACCAAACATGAAACATATAATAGAGATCTGTCCAAACAGATAAAAAAAGATAAACATAAATTCAAGTAAAATATAACTATTTTCAAGGCCAAGTACAAGGCAATACAGGCAGTAAGTGTTATTTGTGGGGAAAAGAGGAAAAGGGAAATTAGTCAACTAGATCCTGTTTACAGTAAACCTATGAAATGTTGTGTACACACCCTGTTAATGGACTGAATCAATCCAAATATTGCGGGGAAAAAGAGTTCAGTACAAATATGCATATCTGATAACCTCTTGTAAGCTAAAAGAATGATCCTGAGACACCAAAGAATACGGTAGCTTAGTAAAGAGTGAGAAAACAAGAAAATTGTGATGCAAAGATGAATACATCAATCATAACAAGATAGTACCAAATCTGAAAGATGGAAAAAGAAGGCACTAAGTTAGTGATGCAATGGTAGTTAATCATTTTTACCCACAAATAATCTTGGGTGAGAAAGCAACTCACCTCCTCAAGCAAAGGAGCTCGCTGGCTCTCCGGTTTGTGGTCATATCGCCGTAAAAGCTGAAGGCACGTTCCGGAGATAAGCTTAGTTGACATGTAATGCTCCCATGGAATATCTCGCTTCAGAACCTTGACATACAAAATCACAATACATAAATTAATTAAAAGGAATCAGACTTTTCCTCCCTGCTAACGTAATGCAACAAAAACTCCAAAATCCACTGATGCGTGCGACATTTTTATGAAAAACATCCTAGCCAAGAAAGAAGGCATGCTAACACTGAAAATTAATATGCCAGTGCTAGAAAAGTGCAATTTTCCATAAACTTGTTCAGAAGAATAGGCAGCCTCAGTGATTCAGTACCTAGTAGCACAATTAACGAGGCATATGATTATAGATTTGCCATAAACTTGATAAAATGTTCATGGTATCAGGCGCTCGGTACATAATACGAGAACCTATAAAGCATATGATGTCAGGTAACATATCAAGAGTTTCTAATTGGTTGGAAGTTAGAACCTATAGACAGATGGCAGGAAGATTTTGCCCCAAGAAATATAAACATAATGCAATGCAATCATCTGCAATTTCCAGTAGTTATTTCTAACTCTTCCTGCCAATGTTAAAACTTTATATGCTAACTGATACAAATATAAATGCAGCAGTAAGCAGTCATCAGCTTTATGTAAGCAGGAAACACTTTCCCTGGAAACCCAACTCCCTACAAATTCAGGTAAAGAAGAACAAGACAGCCTAAGACATCTGCAGAGAATCACTAGCACGATATTATATTAGGCCCGGAGTGTATGCATCCATCATTTTAACACAGCTAAAGGGTGGCTATGTCTTGGGTCGTGGCCCCATCCATACAGAAACAGCAAACCACTTTTTCTTTGCATAACAAAAATCCCATTCCTATGATAATCACGGGAGTTTCGTTTGCGCTATCACTATGGCTCAAGTAGCAATAATGTCAGCCTAGGATGCTCTCTAGACTCCATAGATGAGCACAGCAAAACGTGAGCCTAGGATGCAAGTAGCAATAAAGTAACTCTGACATGGGTGGAAATTTTCATCTACTTGAAGCAACATTGCAACAGATTTTACAGACTTTTACCCAGCAAGTCAATCAATACAGTAGAATGACAATTGGCAAAGTGTATCCTTCGTACCACACTACAGCCTCCTAATGCGGCCCAACAAACCAGCCCGCACAACCAACAAAATCCACACAGTCGGCACGAGGCAGCTAGCAAGCATCAACAGTTGAAACGGAAGCGGGTAAGCAAACCCCAGGCACTGACCTGTTCGGTGGTGAGCTCGGCGCGATCCATGACGGGACGGGGGCAGTCCAAGCACCGTCCGCGAGCCGGCCCTGCAATTCAACCCGCGTATCAGATCGGAATCCCCTTTCTCCCACCGCTCGCAGATCAGATCGACGCGACAGATAAAAAAAATTCCCGCAAAAGTGGGCGGGCGGAGAAGATAACCGCAGAGAGACCCGATTTTTCTAACCTGGCACCACCGGTAGAGGTGGTGGAAGAAGGATCGGGGGACTCCCGGCGACGATTGGGGACGACGAGGCGAGAACAAGGAAGAGATCTGAGAGGGACAGCGAGCGGGGCGTAATTAGATGAGGGCGAGACGGCCAGACGGGTGGTCCGTGGCCGAGTCCCTCCACAGTCCGCACCGGTTTGGTGGGGCCCATGTTTACATGGCCACGTGGAGGAGTCGTGCTCTGCTGTGCCTGCAGAAAACTGGTGCCGATGTGATCCATCATCCATCCCGCAGCGCGAATCTTGACGCGGTGTCTTTGCCTCTTTCTAAAAGAAGGCAACGTATCCAGTAGCATGGTGCTCACATGTATATAAAAATATGAAGTATGGACATTTATATATCTAACTGTAGTAGCTACGAGTGATTCTTCCTAAAAGTTTGATGAGGGAGGTTCTTTATAAAATTAGATATGTTGGATTAGGGATGGTAATGAATCGTGATCAAAATGATTTTTTATAATTTATTAGATCTAAAAATAATTTTAGTTTAAAAACAAATAAAAATGTAGTTTAATCTAATCTTTAAATTTTATAATATAAATTTTAATGTCTGGAGATGTGAGATAAATATACTAGATTTAAAATATACAAGTGATCGTGTCCCTATCAGCACATGGTTTAAAAAAGAACATGCTATTCAATTGCAGCCGTCCTCTGTCGTCCTCGTCCCTGCCTCGTCGCGGTGGCTGGCTGGGCTGGAGACCTGGAGTCCACGTTTCCATGAAGCCGATGGGCACAAGGAAATCGTCATTGCAGGATTTTAGTCATCGCAAAATTCAGGTGAAGTACGGTCGGTAAAACCGAAAAAGTAACAGATTAGTCTGAACCTAGATTCATTTTAACAAAGCATGACAAATTTTCATGACTGGCTTGCTTTTCTGTGTGAGCTGAAATCAGCGCATCACAGCATCCGGTCGGGCCTGCTGTGTGCCTGCGTACATGGGGTCAGTAGATATCGTAGTACGAGCATCGCAAACAGAATTCAGGTTTAACGGAAGCGGACACAAAGACGGAAGACGACGACTAAATTTGTGCACAATCACAAGTTCACCCCCTTTCAGGGAGCTCAAGGTCCATCGTGCTTTGTGTGTTCAACACAACCCTGTATTTTATCCGTCAGTTTTACCAGTTTAACATGTACTCTTGTTACATTGCGTACACGAAACGCCTTACCGCTAGAGTTCGTCGTCGGAAGAGTAATTTTATTCTCTTGTCGTCCTCTTTTTTTTTAAAAAAAAAAGGGTCAATCTGAGGGGTATCATTTCAAGCAACAGCTTTTTCGAAAGGCAATAGTTGTAGTTGTTAAGGATTTGGTTCCATGTATCTGACAAACACGATGAAAATTGAGTAACCAGATCATATCAATTCTATGAAACGTGACGTCGGTTTTTCTGAATTTTCAGTTCCAGATATGCACAACAATTGATCCTAGTGTTCAATGTTACCTTCAACTAGTTAAACCATACTTGCAGTATCAACTCGCGATTAACTGATGCATGTTTCAGTGGCAGTGAAGGATTCGGAACACGACGCGCTGCCCTGCTTCTCCCAGGCCTCTCCCGGCGAGCTGTAGCTGCAGCTCGAGTACCTGGATCTGGAGCTTCTTGATGTGATCGATAGCGTCGGACAGGGTGGACTCCTTGTTCATCTGAACCACCAGCAGGAGAGAAACACATCAGGGCCATCAGTAGCCAAATTTCGTCTTTTTTTTGTAGACGGACGCGCTAGTGAGGTAGTATGCGATCCTTTTTTTTTTGATAAGACAGGAGGGGCGAGCCCTACTGAAAATTTTATTAAGACTTTAAGACAACAGAGTTTGAAGCAAAAAGAAAAAAGAAAAGAAGATTACAAAGGATAAAACAGCCAAACAACAAAAAGGAAAAAAGGAAAAGGAAAAGGAAAAGAGGCAAGCTGAGTAAGATAAAGCGTCAACGTTGAGTCCGTGCGTGAAGCGTCAACGTTTAGGCTCGTCTCTTCCTGTAGATCATAAACATGGGTTGTCACAATGGAACGTTCGTGCCCAGTAAGATAAAGGACCTGTTTGGCACAGCTGCTGCTTGTTGAAAAAGCAGCTTATCTGATAAGCTGGTAAAAAGCAGCTTCTGTTTGTTGTCTGCTTTTAATTTATTTTGAGAAGTAACTGAACTGATAAGCTACTACAGAAGCTGTCTGTTTGACATATAAATTGAAGTGGATTGAGGAGTAATTAATTTAGATTTCACTTCAATCCATCTCAATATATATGAATTGAGATAAATACGAGGATATCTAAATAATGCCTAAAGGATTATCCGGTCTTTTGTGGCCGGTGGCGACTAGAGTTACGGGAGCACAAAGAGTTGTATTCCATGTCGGTTATTGTCTTGATTGATATAACGTATGTGAACGAGGCCTTCAACCATGGATATGGTAAAGGTGTGGTTAGTTAGGATAGACACATACTCACTCACCTTGACCGAGTCAGCGACTTTCCTTTATTCTCGGTTTTCTTGCTCTTTAACTTTCTATAGAAGGTACCCTTTAACAAATTGACACATCAATACTAATGCATTATGGAGACCAAATATGTGCTACCGAACTCATTGACTATAACATATCCCTTCGCCTCATGGCTGGGTAACTTTCTCAATATGGCATGGTTGTTCTATAGTCCCTTGGTCTAGAATCATAAGTTTTTCTTTAATTATATGTCGGCTACGTGTTTAGATAAACACAATGGGTGCCAGACCTTTTATGAACAGTTCTGCTAACATCTAATGTGTTTTTATATTCTCAACCTTAATATTTTGATTAGGGATCTTCTCCTTAGCAACATAACACTTGACGTCGATATACTTGATACACCCACTTGACTTGTTGTTGTAGGAGTAAAATAACGCTGGCTCATTGTCACAGTATATTCTTAGTTTCCTTTCTATGCAAATCCGTGAAGGGAGTGTGACCGTCAAATCAATGGTTTAGAAGTTGGACCATTATGTCCTTGATTAAGTGGTTTAGCTATAAATATAAAGGAGTATGTTAGGAATATGAAAAACTCCTCAAGCTTTTTATTTCTTATTTAGGGTTTAGACTTTATTTTGTTAGTGAGATCCACATATGTTTTAGTCAAAACATTTTCATCAGTGTATTTTGAGATTTGAGAAGAGTGGTTGTAACCACGATGGTTCATGGTAATTTGAAGGTCTCTCTGGTGCATCTTTGTTTACTCAATGTTCTCACCTTGGATTTTTTTTCTCGAACTCTTTTGTTTTGATCTTTTGGATCAGAGTTCTTGAGGACATTTGGGCTAGATAGAAACGTATAAGAACCTTCTAGAATTATCGCCATCAAATGACATGGGCTGATTTACATAGAGCATGAAATTCCAACCCCTTGAGCAATTTGAAGAAAACCTCTAGCCAATTTTGTATTTTTTTTATCCGACTTTGAAGTCCAGATCTTTTGGAACTCAAATATTATGGATATTTTTGAAACTTTATTTTAAAGGATTGCAAAATTTCAACTCAGCCGGAATTCGTTTGGATCATCTTTTGATTTTTGGAGCTTTGATTCGGCCGGCTGCAAACAAGCTAGGCGGTCACTATTTTGAGTATTTTTAGACTTTTAGGTGTCCGTTTTGCAATTCGTTTGTTTACTTAAGTTCGTGTATACTCAAGGAACTTTTATAGTGTATCCAATCACTAGTTAGTTGTAGTGTTTTTGGTTTAGTCATCTTCTTCATTTCCATTGAAGTAAAGAGATCAAGTTTCACATTTTGGAGAGTTTTCATGTGAATTTGTTTTTGGCATTCTGAGTTATTCACTGTGTTCATCGATCATCACCAAAAACATCTAACCATCTATTGGTACGTGAGCATCTCATTCGAGTTTTGGTGTTTTAGAGGTTTGGGTATAGATTTATGAAGCAAGCCAAGACTGCCTTTATGCAAAAAATATTTTTATTGGTTCTCATTAACTCCATTTGGCTGCCTGATTCGATCCTTCACTGAGACAAATACTTCTAATATAGATCAAAATTAGGCAATAAGCTGAGTATGTCTTCAAGTGATATTTTTTAATAAGTGAATCCATGTATTTCTTAAGATTGAAATATGTGATCTATGTTGCAAAAAAGCGAAATGGTCTCTAGATGAGTTGGTTAGGCAGTCCGACTAGCACTCCTTAGGTCCTAAATTCGACTCATCATGGGTGTGATCGGGGTTTTTCTCAATCTGCGTGAGGTCTTCTTCTTAATACAATACTCGGGCCTGTCTTACCCTCCTGTAGGTCGAGTTTTTTATATTGCAAAAAAGAACATTGCAATATCACAGGGTTTAACAAAGTTCACCATTTCCATGGAACTATGGTGTTGTTCGATTGGCTTTAATCGAAAATGGCTTCTACTGTTTCTACAAACAGTGTTTTATCTCTATGGATTCGAGCTATAACAGTCCGAACAATTGGCTTTAATCTGAAATGAATAGCCCGCCTAAGTTTGTGAAATGGTATTCTCATAATCTAAGTGGAATAGTTTGCAACAAAAGTTCATATACCGAATACCAAATTAATTCACTAAACATAATGGCATTTTCATCGTACGCATTTATTCCAGTTTGGAATGGTATTTTCTGATGCTTGCCTTTGTTGGCCTTACTAGTTTATAAACCTTTGTTTATCAGATGTTTAGGATCATACAAAAGTAGGATAGGTATAAGCCAGATATTACATGTACAAAGACTTGATTATTGCACTAGCCAAATGCAAGAAGATGGAGGAAACAATGGTAATTTGGGGTAACATACTAACATGAGAGATGAGATCTTGTTTCCTGACTCACAGAATTATGCCAAAGTAACAAGACGATTCTTGGGAAATGGTTCCCCATCAGATGCAATGAGTATCTATGAAGGCATGAAAAAGTCACCTGATCCACCACAAGAGTTACCTTTTAGGGTACTGTTGAAGGGTCTTTTACCTCACCCATTGCTAAGAAATAGGGTAAAGCAAGATTTTGAAGAGTTGTTCCCAGAAAAGCATAGCTATGATCCTCCAGAAGATTTTTTTGGCATGCTCTGAGGTAAGGGTTTTCATAGCCACATGAACCTTCTGAACTTCTAATTTCAACGAGATCATTTGGTTGCCCTACTGATTGTTTTATCACTTGTATCTCAAAACCATTCCCAAGAATTTGATTTTTGTGTTGGAAATTTATTCGGGTACGTTCAGAGACATGAATGCGCTTATTGTTTGGATGCCCATGTTGCGAAAAAACAATAAATGGGCGAGAGTGAGACGCTGATTATTCCGATTTCTGGTAGTCAGATTAGTTGTCCATATCATTGTGCAATTTTTTGTTGTTCGGCCTACCTCATTAATATTGGGCCATCTGATCGCCTCAACAAGCACAACTTTGCATGATGCACTGCCCGATCTTATGAGTAGTAACAGAAAAAAAGGATGTGCTCTTCTTTGGGTCCACTTGTATGATTAGGTTGTTAGAACACTGTACTGGCTACATTCATATCGTTCCTTCCCTAACAGCATATGAATGAAGTATCAACTAAAAAACTATCTCTAGAAATAAATATGAGCGATGCCCCAATTATGTACTCTTAACTACCTGATTGTTTACCCGCACCATTCATCCTAAATCATCATGTGTATTAACTTTAGCTGAACGTTCGTTTAGTTGCCTGTACGCAAGAACCCGTGGTTATATGAGTGGATGCAAAATAAATCATTCTGAGACTATTTACCTGCGTCTTCATGTACGCTAGAAATTGTCGCATCTAGTCGGCCAGGCTCGCGTGGGACTGGTTGTGCGGGCGCACCAAACCAATCAGCCGCTTATTGATACTGCGTGTTCTGTTACTTATGCTCCAGAAGCCTTATCGTTTTATTCTCCATGTTGCCATGAATGATCTTCGTTCTTATTCCCTTGTTTAGCCAGTCTGAGACTGGTACAGTTTGTCCAAGAAATTAACATATTTTTATATTTTAGCGGTTAAGGAGTGTGGTTTAATTCCTAAAAGCCGAAAGATAAATTCAAGTATATCCTTCAAGGATGAAAACAAAACATCTGATACTGAAGCAGCTATCATCAAATTGATCTGGTATTTTGGTTCCCTACCGTTGACGCTCCGCAGTTTCACCTTAATACGTAGTATATAATGACAGGCCCAAGTTGATCACGTGATCCACAGCAGCAGTGTCATTACGAATGCAGCAAAAGTACATCCAGCTGTGCCAAACGTACTTTGCACCTGACGAGCACAGTGCAGTGCTCATCGGTGCCATTGTCAACGAAGCCCTCCTGCATTAACCAACGGCAAGAATATGTCTTGAGGCTCTGATGAACCAGCTGCGCGGAGGAATCTCTCGGGCGATGCATGACCAAGATAGATCTGGAACGAGACATCACTCCGGGATGCTTTGCTCTGGGCTCTGGGCGGCCCTGGGGAAGATCTGCTCCCAAACGGAGATCTCAACCAGAGCAATTACTTCACTTTAACACCAAATCGATTTATGTCGTATGTGGTGACTCTGGTGAGCAGGTTAACAATGTCAGAATCATCCTGTCGGCAGGTTAGTCATGTCACGGTCATTGATCGGTAGGTTCATGGTGCCGGAATCGTTGTCCTGAAAAAGATGGACAGCTCATGTTCACTGTGTCTCTTCATCGGTTTGTCCAGTGGTACAGTACAGAGAAGACAGCCTGAATATTCAATCGATGGCTCTGAAGATCTCAGCGGGGTTCTTTGTTGCACGAGGGGGCTGGTTGTCACGGGCTGGTCGGCCCCGGCAGTGCTCGTCGGTGGGGGAGAAGGAGAAGAAGCTTCTTCTCTTCTTCTTCCTCCGTGCTGGTTTGATTCTGCTGTCGATCCCCGCGTGAACCGTTCCTGATAAGTTGACATTATGGCCCCCACGCGTGCGTGCGTGCGTGCGTTCCAGCCTGCTGTTTAACAGCTAGCTTGAGCGTGCAACGATCCTGATTAGTCTTGGCCCTAAAATTACATCTGATCCAGAAAGGGCTTCTTAGATTAGAGGTTGAATCTATGGAAGGGGACAGCTGGAGGATCGTGAGCAGCGTTCACGGGAAACAGAGCGATTCGCGCTTGCTTTGGCATGCATTCTCCAGACAAGGCAACCGATCAGAAGCTTCTTCTTGCCTTACCTCCTGTTCTACGAGTCCGGAAGGAGGTAAAATGGCATCTTTACAAGGCGACGAGTTCAACGACGGCGTCCCGCCTGCAGCGCCGCACCTGTTATCTGCAAACTGGCGCTGTACTGTACTGTACCTCCGATGCCTGCTCCCGGTAAGACACGGGCAAATTATATTCTGAACAGCCTCATATAAAATCGAGCTGCTGCTTAAATCCTGTCTGGTGATTCCTCCACACACACACACATGTGGTGCATGGAAGTGCGTTTGTGCAATACTACAATTGGAGGCATCTATCTTGATTTAATTTCAATAAGAAGACACTGAAAATTCTGTCATTTTGTGCTCGTGCCCCACAAAAGGTGTCATCTTTTCTTTCCATCATTCATATGTTCTAGTGCTTCTGAACTCAGGGTGAAGGAAATCAAATTACTGCAGTTGCTCCTTCATCCCTGTTGTTTCACAGATGAATTTGTTGTCCCAGGCACGGAATAGTGCGAGATCCGAGGAAAACGGAGTCGACGACAAAAGTAACACTACTTTGCTTCGTTGGCTTGAGTTCACTCGAGTTTTTATAAATAAAGTTGAGCCAAGAAATACATCAGCCACCGATACCAAGAAAACCTGCCCCTTTCTGATGCTACAACAGCTCCTCACCCGCAGGCTGCAGCCATCTCATCTCGATGTGTGCCGGCCGCATGCTGCCTTTCACCTTCCAAGAACCCGCGCAAGCAAGCTCATCGTCAACTGCTGGGCAGAACACAAGGCCCTGCAAGGTATGCAGCAGCTACAGAGCTACTGCTTCCAAGGCTCCCCTCCATCTGGACACAGTTGTTGCCTTCCTCGCAGCTTGACTTTGAATCTGGATGCTGAGCTGCTGCTGCTGTCTGCTGAATGCTGATGCAGATGCAGTGCTGTTCTTTCCATCTTCCTAGCTCCATAGTCAGGGACTCAGGGCCTCAGGGGCGCACGTCCATCCAGCCAGATGTCAGTTGCTGATGCACTCGGATCGGAGCATCCACCTCAGAGTTGACCGCCGAGTGCCGGCTGGCCCCATGGATTCCTAGAAGCCACACCCGCTTCCCTCCTCCTAACTCCAAACATTTTTTTTTCTAGAGCCACCAGCAGCCACGAGGGAGACTGATCATGCAATACAACCGAGAAATCAAGATCCAAAATTTTGAAGGGTAGGGGTGGGTGCGTGCATGGCCATGCGTCCTCTGCCCCGGCCCCAACCCAACACCCCCACCTTTGTTTAATCGGCCAGCGGATCACTGGGCAGCGATCATCAGGCTCAACTGCCATGTCCATCTCCCTATATAACGGCCCTCCCAGCCACGGCCATGGCCTCCCCAGCACATCATCAACAAGGGATCATCCACACGACCGCACCCACTACTACTGAGTGAGAGAGCTCCTGCGCCACAGGCCCACAGCTCTCCTACACGTCCACCGATCATATCGCTTGAGCTCTGATCTCCCTCAGAAGTCAGAACCTATCTGAAGAGAGACGATGCCTCGGTTATTCCTCTTCTGCCTGGTGTCCAGCCAGCTGGCCGCGACCGCCGTCACGGCGCGGCCTTTCGCCACCGTCCTCCTGCACGGCGGCGCGATGAGCAGGGTAGCTGCGGACGCTCCTTATTCCGCTGCCGCCGTCGCCCTACACGCGCACTCCCTGCTGGAGGAGTCCAGGTTCGCCGGGTCGCCGCTGAGCTCGCACCGCGGCGGGCACAGACCCTTCGACCGGGCGTTCGCCGGCGGCAAGATCATCGTGGCGGGGCTCGCCGCGGCCATCGTCGTCGCCGTCTTCTGCTACATCCGCATCACGAGGAAGAAGAGCGTGGAGCCAAAAGTCTGATGATGACTATATAGACCGGCCACCTGACTCTTTCTCTCGGCACACTCTCTGAAAGACTGAAACCCTTTCTGCTCTACAAACTGCAGAGTGAGGATATACGGAGAAACAAGTGTAACCCCCCTAGATTTGCTGTACTATACTACATTTGTGATGATGGATAGATGATTCAGCTCCTTCACAGTTCACACCCAATGTTACCTCTATTTATCCATCATCGCTGAGATCAATTATGCCCGGGCGCCAAAGAATGTGCTTTCTGACGAAATACGTGGATGTCAACGCCCCAGCCCCCAGACCTTCGGTTCTTGAGCTGAATTGGCCTTGTTTTTTTGAGATGGACGGTGATGAGTTCTTGTCCTAAAACAAAAACCTTTCTCTGATTTGGGATTCTCGGGACTGAGTTCGACTGGGAGTAAATGCAAGCATGTGTGATCTGTCTGTTGGCTGCCAAGGAAAAACAAAAATAAAATGAGATAATTGGAATTTTGCCACTTATAATGTTGTATTCTTGTTATAATTACCACTGTGTTTATAAATTATGGATCCAGCTAGGTCTATGAAACGTGAGCCTGCTGATGACAAATATCAAAATCTCTCAAAATAAAATGTTACCTGCGTACGATATGATACGAGCAAGCCCAAGTGGATTGCGCTTGCACCACTCTGAGTTTCTCTCTTGTCTCCAGTTTTCGTGGCAACCAGATATTCAGATTTGTCTGTGATCGTTATCGTATAAAAACGAGTTTAGGCTAAATACCAGAAATTATTGAATGTGCTAAAATTATATTTTTATTTAAAATTAAATAAGAAGAGGATTTTAGCCTCTTCAATCTACTCTTTTTTTTTCTCCTAAACTAGTCCCAAACAATCTGTCTGCCATTAATTAGCTGGTCGAATTTGCCCCGCTGGTGCTGGCCTCTTGAATTTAGTTTGCGAAGGGTCCAAACATTTTTTTTTTGAACGAACGGCACGAGATTGTGCACGTTTCTATTAATAAAGAAGAGAGTGAAGCAGTGCCCAAGAGACACCGCAGGAAGGGTACATAGAGGTTACGTAATTACAGCAAAGGTAAAAGCGCAAGAAGGTGCTTAGCACCTGCGACACCCCACAGCCTTGCCTCTGCCTTAATTGCTGCTAGCAGATCTGCCACTGACCTCTCTTGCCTTTGGAAGGTGCGGTTGTTCCTTTCCAGCCAAATGTGCCAGACCACCAGTAGGAGCAGGGAGCGCGTTCCCTTTTTGGGCACAGCGACTGAGCCGACCAAAAACCACCACTGCTTGATGGAAGTAGAGTCCGGCCAGGTAGCTGGAGCTAAAGGGCCAATGGAGAGCCAAGATGCTAGGGCGTCCCAAATTCTCCTCGAGTAGCGGCAACCAGCAATAATGTGATGAGCTGTCTCAGGGTGCCGCTTGCAAAGCGGGCAAGAAGGACTGTGCGGCCATCCACGAGCTGCGAGCCTATCAGAGGTCCAAACCCGGTTGCGGATGATAAGCCAAGCGAATAGTTTGCATTTCGATGGCCCCCATGGCTTCCAAATAAGGGCTTTGAGATTGGAACAAGTGTGACCCATGAATTGAATCCGGTAAGCAGAGGCTGCAGAATATTCACCGGAGGCGTTGTAGATCCAATCGATGCGATCCTCTGTGTTCTGCACCAAGGAGACCGAATGGGCGAAGGACCAGAGCTCCACAAACTGTTTTAGATGATCCGCCGTGTGGATCGCGTGAAGATCAATGCGGTTGACCCACGTGCTGTCAGTCAAGGCCTCCCGAACAGAGAGCCTGCAGTCAGAGGAGGCAGCGAAGATGTCAGGCGCAATGTCCTTGGGTCGTCGACCGTTGACCCAGGCGCAATGCCAGAAGGAGGTCCTGGCGCCGTCGCCAATTGCGATTCTCGTGGCTGCTGCAAAGAGTAGTTTATCAGTGTCGTTGCAAGGGGTCTGTAACCCTGCCCAAGGGGCCTCTGGGACCTCCCACTCCCGCCACAGCCAGCGGAGCCGCAGCGCCCTTGCAAAGCGATGGATGTCAAGTACGCCGAGCCCCCCAAGATCCAACGGCCTCGCCACCGTCGGCCAGTTAACCTTGCACTTGCCACCAGTGAGGTTCTCATTCCCTGCCCAGAGGAAACGCTTCCTAAATTTGTCAATTTTTTCGAGCACCACCTTAGGTACATTAATGGTCGTAAGAGTGTGGACAGGTTGTGCAGACAACACAGATTTGACCAAAACGAGTCTTCCTGCAAAAGTGAAATTGCGACCTTGCCAGCATGTTAACTTGCTGCTAACCTTATCGAGAAGATACTGGAAGTCAACTTTTTTGAGCCTCTCAACCGACAAAGGAATCCCAAGGTATTTAATAGGGAATTGCGATCTTGAAGCAGGGAAGCCAGCAAGAATTTCGTCGAGATTGAGGGCAGCACATTTAATCGGAACGACTGAGGATTTCTGAATATTGGTACGCAAACCAGTCGCTTCCCCGAATTGATGTAGCAAGGTTGCGAAGGAATCCAGCTCTCTCTTTTCAGGTTTGACAAAGATGATGGCATCATCCGCATACATAGCGATCCGGAGACGTGTTCTAGCCTTGGCAACTCTAGATAGAATGCCAGCCTCGGTGGCCAAGTGGAGGAGGCGCTGCAGGGGATCAATGGCGAGCACGAATAAAAATGGCGAGAGGGGGTCTCCTTGCCTTAGGCCCCTACCATGAGTGATTGATTGACCAGGAATTCCATTTAGAAGCACTTGAGAACTGCAGGTAGCCAGTAAAGATGCCACCCAATCTCGCCATTTAGGAGGGAAGCCAAGATGAGCCAAGAGAGCGAGTAGGTAGTCCCACCGAACAGAGTCAAAGGCTTTCGAGATGTCAAGCTTGACAAGAAGCATGGGAGTTCCATTGCGGTGATATCTCCTGGCCATGTTGCGGACGAAAAGAAAGTTGTCGTGAATGCTTCGGCCTTTGATGAACGCAGTCTGACATTTGGAGATGATATCCCTCATGGTGGGCGCAAGCCTCATAGAAAGCAGCTTCATGAATAGCTTTGCGACACTGTGGATGAGGCTGATGGGCCTGAAGCTGGATAAGTTCTCAGCGCCATCATGCTTTGGGAGTAGCACAATGTTGGCCCTATTCAGGAGGTCGAAATTTAGAAATCGTTGATCGTGCAAAGAATTCATGACCGCCATTACATCTGCCTTGATGATGGACCAGCATGACTTGTAGAAGGCACCGGTGAACCCATCCGGGCCCGGTGCCTTGTTTGGAGGTAAATTCCTAATTGCCTCAAGAAGTTCTTCCTCAGCGAAAGGGGCTTCCAAATGTGTCAACTCAAAACGTGGGAGACATAAGGCTCCCCAATTCAGGTCGACCTCCCTTGGTCCAGGAGCTCCCAGCGCAGCATTGAAGTAATCGTGCACAAACTTTTCCTTGTCCTCGTGTGAGGTCGCCCAAACGCCTTCTTGGTTAAGCCTTTGAATGCAGTTTTTTCTTCTCCTTGAATTTATCCTCGAATGAAAAAACTTGGTGTTCGCATCACCCAGCTTGAGGTTAGTGACTCTAGAGGCCTGCCGCTTGCGTGCACGCTCAATGACGGCAAGTGCAGTCACACGACGCCTAAGGCCGGATCTTAGATGACGCTCGGCAACAGAGAGCTCCCTGGACTCCTGTGCGACGTCCAAACGGTGAGAAACATCCAGAGCCATTACAAATTTTAGCCTCACCTCGGAGATGAGCGAACGACTCCAAGCTCTCAAGTGTCTGGCCGTGGTAGCAAGCTTGTGGTGCAGCGCCTGGACAGAGTGCATAGGGGCCGTAGGCATGGCCCAAGCCTTCGTGACCTCGTCTTGAAACCCAGGAAGTTTGATCCAGAAATTCTCGAAACGGAACGGACGCGGTCGGCGGGGCCCAGCAAGACTAGAGAGAAGTAGAGGACAGTGATCTGAGATTGAGGTGGCTAGTGCTTGTAGACCATGAGAATCAAAGGAGAGATCCCAGCTTTCATTACAAAAGACTCTATCCAGCTTGACCAAAGTAGGCCGACGACGCTCATTGCTCCAAGTGAAATTTCGGTTTTGAAGGCGGATTTCACGAAGCTCACAAAAATTTAACGTTGTCCGAAATAGACTCATTTGACGAAGGTTTAAGTTCCGATTGTTCTTATCCCGAGCACGGTAAATGAGGTTAAAATCACCAAGGACTAACCACTTCTGGCCATCCGGAGGCTTGAGGCGACGCAGCTCACGAAGGAATGTCGGTTTTTGGTTGCGGCGTGTAGGTCCGTACACCACGGTAATCAGGAAAGAGGCCCCGGAGGTCTTGATTGTAACCGTAGCCGAGACCGAGAAACGCTTGATAGTAATGTCGGTGAGGTCAATAAATGTGTCGTTCCAGAGTAGTAGGATCCCACCCTTGGTCCCATTAGCTGGTTTGTAAGCGAAGCTGTTCAGCTTGTGGCCTCCCAAAAACGCAGCAAGCATGGCATCAATATTTGCAAGTTTGGTTTCTTGGAGGCACGCCAACTGACAGGAGGTGGCGGATAGAAATTCATGAACCGTGACACATCTTGCCGCCGAGTTTAGCCCCCTCACATTCCAGCAGATCGCATCAAAGATTTGATTCATTTAATCCGAAATTTCGCTCATCAGCTGACTGGCAGCTGAGCACACCAAGGATGCTAGAAGGAATGAAACAACTACGTAGAACAGCCATACGCAATATCATCATGCCCCTCAGAAGGGGATATGCCATTACAAGATGAAGTTCGGATCTGAAGACGCAGATCAGCAGCAGCATGCCTATTCTCGCGAAATGAAGCACGACACTGGGCAGGCAACATATCAGCAGTCTTTCAAATAGGCGAAGAATAAAAACAGAAGACGCAGGGTACATGCAGGATGCTTGATTCATCAAAACGTTGGAACTCATGGAGTGGCCAGCAGGTTCACTCATCCACCGCCCCCCCTGCGGCTGGGACGCCTTCCATTGGATTGATGCCGTCGATCCCCTGCCCCACCAAGCCGATCAATGCCTCATCAAGTTGTTCCGTATGCTCGTCGTCGATTCCCAGCAAGCTGGTAAGAGCGGCGGTGACAGGTTCGGGCAGAGCAGTGTTGAACATGGCGACGTACTTCTTCAGAGCCTGCTCTACCGAGTTGTGATTAGTCTCCTCTGCAGTGAGCCCAAGCCGTTGGCAGAGGATGATTTGGGCCCGCTTTAGGGCCGGCATTGCCGGACGATTGGCAAGGCGCGCACTGCGGCGAACTTTCGCCATGTCGTACGTCCTCCGTCGCCTCTGCTGAGGAAGGGGTGGCGCTTCCTTCAGCAGCGGTAACGGCGGCGTGGAGAAGAAGCATCCATGGATTGCTTGTGTTGGTGAAGGCATGGGGACCTGAGACGCTCCAGTCGCCGCCACGGTAGAACGATGCTCCCTGGGGGAGCCGGGAAGCTCCACCACCTCGCTGTCGCTAGCAGGTTCCACGAGGGAGCCCACCACCTTGCTGCATCCGGCCGTGACCTCGCAGGCAGCGGCCGCAGCAGCCCCAGAGTCAGCAGCCACATCAACCACAGAATCAGTCACAATCTCAAGCTCGCGCATGGAAACCACCATCTCATCGACATGATCAATGAACGGACCACCATCGCCCCCGCTGGTATGGGCTGGTATGGCGCACAAGATGCGCCCTATGGCCCTGCTGACAGGGACAGTATCAGCACTGGACCAGGCCCGGTTCCCTGGCAATAATGGCACAGTAGCGATGTTGAGTCTGTCCGCGAGGTGACAGGCCTTGGTGATGTAGTCGTCTGCTTGCCGGAGCCATTGCTGCTGCTTGACTGCCGCGTCGTGTAGCCAAGCGCGCGCAGGGGCCAAGAGGTTCTCTACTGGGCGCTGCACCTGATCCTCAAGAAGGTGGCTGAGGTCGGTGCGCAGGGTAGCAGCTTCAGTGGCGAACATCTTCTGCAGCCCCACATTGTCCCGAGCCCTGAGCTCCTCCAAGGATGGGAGTTTGAGCTCGAACCCGGCAGGGACGTGCAGCTGTTGGTGTCGACGGCCGTCGCCGCTGCCGTGACTGGAACGGCCGAACTCCCTACGTCTTGGGGACCTGGAACGTGTGCGCGTCCACGCAGAGCCTTGTGGCCAGCCGACAGCGCGCCGATGACCATGGCGGCCAGGCCCATCCTCCTCATCATCGTCAGGGCCGCCGCGACGGCGGAGCAGCTGGGGCTTGGGGTGGTCGTCCGTGACGCCCGGGCGGGGAGCATTTCGGGGACGATCCCGCCGCCTCCCCGCATCCGCCCCAGCCCCGCGCCCATGGTCATTACTAGCCATGGCCTCGCGAGGGGGGAAGGGTGCTCGTAGACGCGGTCCGGCCCTGGCTCGCCGTCCGCCTTGCCCCAGTACCAAATGAAGGGATGGCGCGCCGGCGTGAACTGCGGAATAGCGGTTCCAATAAGGGGGGATGGCGCCGTCGTGTAGTCCTCCATCGAGTCCAAGTGCACCAGCACCTGGAACGCAGTGCCGAACTGCCATTTGGACGGAAGCTCGTCCATGACCTGCCAAGAAGAAGAAGCATCTCCCACAGCACGGTTAGTGAAGATGAGCCCAATTCTCTTAGGAATCTTGCATGGGTTGCGCGTCCACGCCCACAGGTTGATGCTGCGGGTGTCCGACGGGTGCAGCAGGTCAGTCTCGATGTATTGCATGGAGCAGGACCGGCCCACCAGCCTCTCTACCACGTCAGGGAGCCACGCGTGCCTCGGCACTCCCTCGAGGCAGATGCGAACGCGGTAGAAGAAGTGCGCGCCAATAGCATGCTCCAGGCTGCGATACGGCCGGAGACAAAGGACGACACCATTCCTCTTGATGCAGCGTCTCCTGTGCGCCGCCTCGCAATGCTTCTGCTGCTCAAATTTGATCAAGAAAGCCTCAGGAGAGTGCTGGGAGACAGTTACCTCGCCGCGCTTGAGGCGCAGCTCATCGAGAATCGTCTCTTCAACCTGCCGGACACCCGCCCCCTGGGGTAGGCTGAAAGCCCATGGGACGAGAGCAGTGGATTCCCACTCCTTGGCCTCCTGCTCGATGTCGAAAGAGGTTGGGATGATGAGTTCGACAGAAAATCAGCATCAAATGCTGCAGTATCTGTATGATGAACACGTACACAGCAATGCAATATCTCTTGAGGAGCTTGAGCACGTGCAAATGATTATCATCATTCTTGCAATGCTCCATTCACCAGCCGACCACGCATCATAATATCAGATGCATGCATGGACACGCACCTGCCTGCCTACCTTCTTGAGGCCTGTCTTGTTTGGAAGCGAGCTATTTGTTAGAGCATCTCCAACAATGCCTCAAACTAGTGTCTCAAATTGAAATATAGGGCTCTACACAATAAAAATCACTCCAACAGTGCCTCAATTCAACAAATTTTGTCAAAAAACTATAGGGCACCTTCTCAAGTGCCTCAAATATACTACACCATAGTGGACTGCCCTATAATCTAGATTTAGGGCTTTACTGTTGGAGCGAAGTGTTTTGTTGGTGCCCTAAATTCTATAAAATTTACTTATTTTTAAGTTATAAGGCATTTTTATAGGTCACGTTGTTGGTGATGCTCTTATTATAGTATTCATTTTATTAGGGTTTAGGGTTTTAGTCCTTACAAATTTAACTTCTCTCAAGTAGTATTTAGAAGTGAATCCATCCTTTAAAATAGTATACTGGTCTCCTTTTAATCATTTTTATTTTCTGGTCGAACATAATGTTGACAAGAATGGAACTCTGTATACATATATCATAGGTGTCATTGATGGGAAGATGAAAAACATACTCTACACTTCTTTGCATTTTGCTAGACATTTTTTTGATCCATCCTAAAGTTATAATGATCCTACTATTGTTTTTTTTTTTGAGCTAGTCATGGATGCATCGATGTCAGCTCTTGAAACAGTGATGATTATGACAAGCAAAATCTACCGAAGCTTCCCACTTTTCTTTAAATGTGTTTGTGTTTTTCAGATTTAATTAATGTTGAACCTGAATTGTAGAATAACAAAAAGACATTTACTTCTGAATATTATTATAGAGAAACAGAAATTATAAGTACTAAAAGGGAGAAGCCTAAAGAAACGAGAATTATAATACCAAAAAACTCTTTGGGAGCAAGTGTATTTGAGAGGATTTAGAGGTCTAGAATCCTTTACTATTTAAATTTAAATAGTAAGAAATTTTAGATCCATCAATTCCCTCCAATCACTACCGGAATCGCAGGCTTTGCCGAGTGTTGTATTCTTTGCCGAGTGTCTTTTGTCGGGCACTCGGCAAACAAGGCTTTGCCGAGCGCCGCACTCGGTAAAGCTAGGCACTCGGCAAAGCGACCTTTACCGAGTGCTGAACACTCGGCACAGGGCGACACTCGGCAATGACAACTTTGCCGAGTGTCAAACTCTCGGCAAAGGGGGCTCTCGGCAAACGGCCGTCAGCGGCCATCCCAAAGATGACGGCCGTCAGTCTTTGCCGAGAGTCAACGGCTGGCACTCGGCAAAGAGGTTCTGTGCCGAGCGCCACATAGTAGGCACTCGGCAAAGCATACTTTGCCGAGTGTCATCTATAGACACTCGGCAAAGTATATTTTTATTTTTTTTTTATTTTGTTTCTCAAAATTTTTGTGGTATGTTCCTACACTATGTAGACCTACATGTATCATTTGTGGACAATTTTAACAGAGTTTTCAATCGTTAGTAGATTTAGTTCGTTTATTTGAATTTCTTCGGAAAATTTAGATTTGAACTGTAGGTCACTCGAAACTTGGAAAACCGTGCATTCAAAAATGATATTCATGTTACTTAGCATAAGTTACGACCGATTCCAGGAGCGGACCGGAAACTTCGAGCAACATGCTCACTAAACATGGCCATGAACTTGCCATCCACATGTTTAAAAATTGTATAAAACACAAACAAAGTCAGAAAATCCTGAAACTTGTCCACGTGTCATGATATCATATGTACAGGCTGCGATAAAAATTTTAGAATGTTTGGAGAAAGTTGTGGGACACTATGTGTAGAAACCTAAGAGAACTACACATGAAATCATAGAGTTTCAATGTAGTTCTCCTAGGTTTCTACACATAGTGTCCCACAACTTTTTCCAAACATTCTAAAATTTTTATCGCAGCCTGTACATATGATATCATGACACGTGGACAAGTTTCAGGATTTTCTGACTTTGTTTGTGTTTTATACAATTTTTAAACATGTGGATGGCAAGTTCACGGCCATGTTTAGTGAGCATGTTGCTCGAAGTTTCCGGTCCGCTCCTGGAATCGGTCGTAACTTATGCTAAGTAACATGAATATCATTTTTGAATGCACGGTTTTCCAAGTTTCGAGTGACCTACAGTTCAAATCTAAATTTTCCGAAGAAATTCAAATAAACGAACTAAATCTAATAGTTATAAAAAACACTTTTATAATTATACCAAAATGGTACTTGTAGGTCTACATAGTATAGGAACACACCACAAAAAGTTTGGTTGCCAAAAATAAAAAAAATAAAATATACTTTGCCGAGTGCTGTCCAGTTAGCACTCGGCAAAGACAACTTTGCCGAGTGCCTGTCCTTGGGCACTCGGCAAAGTCTATACAACACATCTTTGCCGAGTGCTCGAGATCCAGCACTCGGCAAAGGGGACTTTGCCGAGTGCCGGAGATCCAGCACTCGGCAAAGTTTATTTTTTAATTTTTAAAAAATCTTTGCCGAGTGCCGGATCGCGGGCACTCGGCAAAGAACGTTTTAATAGCGTTACGGCGCCCGTGTCTCTCTCTCACGCTCGCTCGCTCGCCGCCGTCACGCCGCGCCGCCGTCGAGCCGCCCATCCTCTCGCCGCCACCCGCCGTCGAGCCGCCCGCCGTCGAGGCGCCCGCCGTCAAGCCGCCCGCCGTCGCGCCTGCGGCGAGCACCGCTGCCCGCTGTCGCGCCCGCGGCGAGCAGCGCCGCCCGCCGTCGCGCCGCCACCCGCCGTCGCGCCCGCGGCGAGCACCGCCGGCCGCTCGCGCTCGCCGCGCCCACCACCGTCGTCGCGCGCCCGTGGCGACCACCGCCGCCGTCGTCGCGCACTCGGCCTCCCAGCTGGTATATTCCCGAAGCACTTGTGCCAGTTTTATAACTCATTATTGCAGTGGGTAGCTAGGTAGAGTGGTCGGGCCACCTTCAAGTGTAGCATGTACAGGTGGCTATGGCTGGTTATTGTGGCGAGGAGGCTCCCACGACGGTGCCAGATGTAGAATATCCTGTGTGTGCGGCTTGTCAATTCCACCAAATTTTAGATATGTGTCATCGTGGTTCGCTAGAGGCTAGAGCAATCTAGGTATACTTTGAGACGATGCACAGGTACCACCCCATCGACTTCTGCTCATCAACGTCGTCATTACCATGTCGGATCAACTTTTGTACTAGGCCGCAGGGGCGAAGAGCAAAGGCATCAATGTCCTCCTCATGGTGGAATGCTAGGCAGTCCCGGTATAGGTGTAGCTTATGAAAGGTGGCCTTGTGAACACGGTCGACGTTGATGTGTGTCAAGATGGAGTCCCTGGCATGCTTCACGATTGGCTTGTCCCACGAGCGTAGCAGCCATATTTGCTGGAATGGAAGCGAGGACGGCTTCAAACGCTTGTCGATTGTCGTGGAAGCCGGCGTCGTGAATTCAACAACATCCCAAAGCTATTGGGCCTTCATCTTCACCTTCATCACCGAACTTCCCTTGTTGTTCGTCAATGAGCATCAACCATGACGTGCCCTCCAGAACTCTTTGATCACCTGGTGGATGACGGGCAGCCATAGCTCTGGCGACGTGAGACGTGGAGCCTATGAGGGCTCTACGACATGTGTGTTGGCTTCTCGTCGTCGTCATCCTCCACGGTAGGGCAGGGGCAACGGCAGCAGTGGCTGCAGCCTTGGCCTTGGCCTGCGCTGCTCTGAACACCTCAGCTGCTTGCATTGTCGTCTCCTTTGCCGGGGCGATGCAAAGCATGCCGCATGCTTCGTGGCATCCACGGCGGCTACTGCTCCCTTTCAAAGGCCAGACGAGGTCGACATCCTCTAGGTGAAAAGCCCCCCGTGTTGTGATACCAAATGTTGGGGAATAAAACCACAACTTGGAATTAGGATTTGGTTGGCAGTGCTATGATAGCTTCTTGAAGTTCTATTTAAAGAGATAAAACGACAATTTTACAACTAAAGCAAAATAAACTCAACAAGTTAAGCTTAATGGCTCAAATCAGCCCTTACAAACTCAGAGTGTGGCGCACAGGCAAGGTGTTACTGGTTCCGTGTGCCCAGCTGCTGGGTAGTGGTGGTGGTGCGCGTGCGCCGCCCACGGCGCGTAGGGGACGACGGCGGAGGGGAGAGGGAGGCGGTGGTGGTACTGGTGGTGCACGACGGGCGGGTCGGGTCGGCGCCGCCAGTCGATGAAAAGCCTGCCGCGCGCCGCCTCGCCGACGCCGCGGCCGAAGGAGACTGTGTCCCCGGCGTCGAGGCGCTTCTCCTTGACGAAGCGGCTCCAGCCCTTGGTCATCACGTAGCTCTGGCTGCTGTTCCAGTAGGAGTAGCGGAAGCGCCAGGGCTTCCCCGTGCGGTCCTCAAAGCTGAGCAGGAGGCCCTCCAGCGGGAAGTACTTCTCCGCGTGCTGCTTCGGGATCACCAGCCGGTTCAGCTTCCCGACGTCGCTCGGCGTCACCACCTTGTCGAACATGTGCTCCTTCTCCACCGTCGCATGCTGCTGCTGCTGGTGCTGGTTGTGCTCAGCAGCCGCCCTCTCCTCTCCGCCGCCCGACCGGGTCGCGGGCGGGGGAGCGGTGAACTCCATCGATCTCCGATCGACGACCGGCGATCGGTCGAGATCGAGCCGGCCGTCCGTCGAGGCAGCAGGTCGAACGTAGGCCGTAGACGCCGGCCGATCGATCGACGCTGCTGCCGCTACCGCCTCCGCGTTGAGACTTTCCTTGTGGTCTGGATTGTTTTGGAGGTCGGGTAAAAACCAGAGGTGGGTGTTGGATCAAGATCGCTGGCTCACTTGTTCTTGTTAAGTTTGAATCATGCATGTCAGCCATCGTGCTGTTAGTGTGTGCATCCCACGAGCGTAGCAGTGTATACTTTAGGTGAATTTTTTGTTACTGTGTGCATGTCAGCCATCGTGCTGTTAGTGTTATTTGCAGGTTTTTGTATTAATAGACTTGTGTTTCTTTTTTACAGAGAAGATACTTGTCTTCCTAGCCGCTGCGGGTCTGCCTGCACCGCGTCGCGTCGCCACTGCACCAACCCGCCACAGCCCCACTAGCCTGACTCCACCGCCACCCTAGGTATAACCTCTATTTCCGCATCATGGTCGTAGATCACGTAACCCAGTTAGGCGTCTCCCGTTCAAAAGTGATACGGTGTAGATATGCAGATCTTTGCATATCTACAAATGTATCAGTTTCGAATTGTCCACGTTTTTTGGACAGCCCGCGGTTGCGTAGATGGTGTTAGTTTCCATGCTCTACTCCGGTCCGAGAAAGAGTTTCGGCGTCACCTCCCTGTTGTTCTCCGGACAGTACACTCTCCCTGCCAGGACGTGTATCCGGAGAACAGCGGGGAGGTGCTGCCGAAATTCTATCTCGGATCGGAGTAGAGCATGGAAACTAACTCCATCTACGCAACCGCGGGTGGGATTAGGACCTATCCTCACCTATTAGAAGGTAGGAACGTAGTGTACATGCATTACATGTCTATATTAAACTATACTCGGTTATATATGTTAGAGGATGGAGGACCGTGAGTGGATGTACACGGGCCGCGTTCGACGTAATGATGTCACCCCAGAATGGATTAGGAAGACCGATGCTTTCGTGGAACGGGCATATGGCGAAGCTGCTAAAGGAGCTAGCCTAGTCCCTTGTCCGTGCAGCAAATGTGACAACCGGAAAAGAAAACCAAAGAAGGCCATGGTAGAACATATTTGGAAGAATGGATTTACGCCGGACTATACTCGGTGGATCTTCCATGGTGAAGCGCATCGCACGAGAGAGGAGGTGGTGAGACAACGCGTCGAGGATTACGATGCTGATGCCGGGGTAGGAGACATGTTGAACGACTATCACGAGGCACAGTTCGCCGAAGGACGTACGGAGGACGAGCCAGAGGCAACCGCAAAGGCATTCTACGACATGTTTGACGCGGCACAGAAACCCCTTCACGGCAAGACAAAGGTTTCTCAACTGGATGCCATTGGGCGTATAATGGCGTTCAAGTCGCAGTATAGCATGAGTCGAGACGCATTCGATGGTTTGTTGACAGTTATTGGCAGCCTGCTTCCGGAGGATCACGTTCTTCCAAAGAGCATGTACGAGGCACAGAAACTCCTTCGTGCACTCAAGATGACGTATGAGCAGATACATGCTTGTCCGAAGGGCTGCGTCCTATTTAGGAAAGAACACACTGAGGCAAAGTACTGTCCTAAGTGTAAATCGTCTAGGTTCATGGAGGTAGACTCTGGTGATGGACAGAAGAGGCAGCTCGACATCCCCGTGACAATCCTACGCCACCTTCCGTTCATACCGAGGATCCAGCGTCTATACATGACAGAGGAATCCGCGAAACAGATGACATGGCACAAAAAAGGCAAACGATACAATCCTGACAAGATGGTTCACGCATCCGATGGTGAAGCATGGACCCACTTTGATGCCATTCACCATGAGAAAGCCAAAGAGGCTCGACATGTTCGTGTTGCGCTGGCCACAGATGGGTTCAATCCCTATGGAATGACCGCTGCCCCATACACATGTTGGCCCGTGTTCGTTATCCCCATCAATCTCCCCCCGGCGTATGCTTTCAAAGACAGAACATATTCGTGTCGTTGATAATTCCTGGACACCCGGGGAATAAAATGGGCGTGTACATGGAGCCTTTGATTGATGAATTGGTCCGTGCTTGGGAGGAAGGGGTATGGACGTACGACCGAGCTACGAAGACAAACTTCAAAATGCATGTTTGGTACCAGTACTCCATGCATGACTTTCCGGCGTATGGGCTATTTTGTGCCTGGTGTGTTCACGGTAAGTTCCCATGCCCAGTTTGCAAGGAAGCTCTTAGGTTCATTTGGTTGAAGAAGGGTGGCAAATATTCGTCATTCGATAAACATCGACAATTTCTCCCTCCTGACCATGCATTCCGACAAGACATCAAGAACTTTACGAAAGGTGTCGTGGTGACAGACCGCCCACCTGCAATGATGACTGGTGCCGAAGTTCGCGAACAGATAGATGGTCTCGTGGCCAACCCAGAAGGTGGTTTTGTGGGATATGGTGAGCAACATATGTGGACACATAAGTCGGGCTTGACTCGGCTCCCCTATTATGATGACCTGCTCCTTCCACACAACATTGACGTGATGCACACTGAAAAGAATGTCGCCGAGGCACTTTGGGCGACAATTATGGAGATTCCTGATAAGTCAAAGGATAACGTAAAGGCAAGAGTGGATCTGGCAGAGTTATGTGATAGACCAAACCAAGAGATGAAGCCGCCTAGTGGTGGTAAGACATGGAGAAGGCCTAAGGCCGATTTCGTCCTGAGCAGGGCCCAGAGGAAGGAAGTACTACAGTGGATCAAGATGTTAATGTTCCCTGATGGGTATGCAGCTAACCTTAGTAGGGGGGTGAACTTATCTACTCTGCGAGTCTTAGGGATGAAGAGTCATGACTTCCACATATGGATTGAACGAATTCTTCCGGCGATGGTTCGAGGCTATGTCCCTGAGCATGTCTGGCTAGCGCTTGCAGAGTTGAGCTATTTCTTCCGCCAGCTTTGTGCAAAAGAGTTAGCTCGGACCATGATTGCAGACTTGGAAAGGATGGCACCCGTGTTACTGTGTAAGCTGGAGAAGATCTTTCCACCCGGCTTCTTCAATCCGATGCAGCATTTGATTATTCATCTCCCATATGAGGCACGAATGGGGGGGGCCCGTGCAGGGACGTTGGTGCTATCCAATCGAGAGATGTCTAAAGAGTATCCGAAAGAAATGTAGAAATAAATGCAAAATCGAGGCTTCCATTGCAGAGGCATACATACTGGAGGAGGTGTCAAACTTCACAACAACTTACTATGGTGACAAACTGCCGAGCGTGCATAATCCACCCCCTCGTTACAATGATGGCGGCAATGAATCGAACCTCAGCATTTTTCGAGGGCAACTCGGAAGCGCGAGTGGTTCGACCACCAAGACCCTGAGACATGAAGAGTGGCGCCATATCATGCTATATGTATTGACCAACCTTGAAGAGGTGACGCCATACATGGAGCAATTTCTTCATGAATTCTGGCGTCGATCAAGGGACCCAACTCCACAGGAATATGATACCCTTCTTAGAAAGGGTGCGGGAAATGGATTGCCCGATTTCATTTCCTGGTTTAAACATAAGGTACGTGCTTAGTTTGTTATTCCAAGTTGCTCTTACGTGCGAATAATATAACAATCTAGCGTGTTTGAACTTGCAGGGCCAAAGAGAGCCGTCTATGAGTGCCGAGTTGAGACAAGTAGCCAATGGCTTTGCCTATAGGGTCAGGAAATTTTCTGGGTATGACGTCAATGGATACCGTTTTCGCACAACAAGCTACGACCAAAGTCGGGCCAATCGAAAAACCACGTGTTCTGAAGTCTTTACGCCCGGGCTTGACGAGGTCGAGTATTATGGAAGAATTGAAGAAATATATGAACTCAATTTTTATGGTTCCAAACCTCTTACTCCAGTGATATTCAAATGTCATTGGTTTGACCCTGAAGTTACGAGACGGACACATTCTAATCTTGGGATAGTCGAAATTCGACAGGATTCCACCTTAACAGGAGACGATGTCTACATTGTGGCCCAACAGGCCACACAAGTGTATTATCTTCCATATGCGTGCCAAACGAAACAACATCTTAAGGGTTGGGATGTTGTGTATAAGGTATCACCGCACGCTAAATTACCTGTTCCAAACGATGAAGATTATAACTTAGACCCAGACACATATGACGGAGAGTTCTTCCAAGAAGATGGGCTCGAAGGGCAATTTGAGATAGACTTAACCGAAGCGATCGGAATGGAAGTAGATATTGAAATGGTTGTTGATGACGAGGATGATGAGGTGCAAAATGAGAATGACTTAGAAATACTTGAAGGCAATGCCAATGACGAAGTTGCGCCTTCAGATGATGTTGACTATGAAATGGTTGATAGTGATGATGACACTTATGATCCGGCTAACCCGGACACATATGAAGATTATTTTTAATCGATGTAATGCTATATTTCATTTATTTTGCATATGTTTCTAAATACATATTTTTTTATCTGTGCTTAATTGTTTACTCTTAATTGCAGGTTGTTGGACAAAGATGGTGGGCGGTGGGACAAGGACGAGGAGGGGGAGGGGGAGGGGGAGGAGGAGCACCCGTAGGACGGAGGAGGAGGCGCAGCAGGACGACGTCGTACAGCAGCAGGTGGAGCAGCAAGCCGCTGTCGATGCGGCACAGCAGGACGACGACGATGCGGCGCAGCAGGACGACGACGACGACGCCGCCGCTCAGCAGGACGTCTCAGGTTCTGGCTCCTCAGGTTCGAGGAGTATCTACCTGCGAGGTCCCGCGAGCCTACCTAAGCGACCCATACTTCGTGACAGACGTCCGCTCATACGACCCGATGGAGAGAGGTAGGTAACTTTAGATGTTGTTGCTGCTTTTTCATATTATATGTTCAAATTAATAATAGAAACTAATACTTCATCTTAATCACTTCGACAGGTCTTGGATGGTTTTGGAGACTGCAGGGGGTCACGGCCGCAACCCCAATGGCATCCTCGGCCTTCTATGCCGGGAACACTTCCCTGGGCTTGTCGAGTATGCCGGAGTGACGAGCCCAGCGTACACCTTCGACCACTACGCCGTCGCCCCCGATGCAGTAGATCGGGACGGCAGACAATTCAACAACAAGGCGGAGCGGGTCAAGCAAGAGCTGTGGGTAAGTCTTCCTCGCACTATATTGTTTAATAAGTCGCATTTGTTGCATATTCTTTAAATAATGTATGGATACATCGTCTTTGTATGTAGGATTTCTTCAGGTGCGATGCTGGATACGAGGCCAGGGCGGATGTGGTGTCTACGACGTGCTGTAAGAAGCTCGTCGTGGACATGCACTACGAGGCGCGCATCCAGGCCATCGTCACTTACCACGGCTCCGTCCTTGGGGAGAAGGTGAACAAGAAGGACGCCCGAACCATGTCATTGACTGCGGACCAGTACTTGCAGGTAAATACAAAACTTTATTATTGGTACTAAATATGCTTATTCTTATCTTCTGATATGCGGTGTACTTATATTTTTTTAGATGATTCCTCATTGGTGCGCCGCGCATCCTGAGTGCTGGGAGAAGATGGTGCAGAGGTGGTGCTCGGCTGAGTGGGACGAGGCGCACAACGCTAGCCGGGAACGGCGTTTGCTGATGCAAGGTCCCTCCCACCATCAAGGCAGCCGCAGCCTGGGCAAATACGCGGAAGCATGGGTACGCGCTCTTTTTTATTTAGGTATATAACTTTCGATTAGACATGATTTCTAACCATATCGTTGGTTTTCTCGCAGTCGGCGGCACATGGTGGCGCGCCTTGCTCCACGTTCTCGGCATATGCCATGGCCCACAAGGGGAAGGCGACGTCCGACGTCACCTACAACCCGGATGACGGGCCCGAGGCGTACACCAACCCCGCCATCCACAGCCGACTCAGTGAGTACACCGCAATGGCCAAGGAGGTCCATGGGCCAGATTACGATCCGAGGACCGAGGACATCGACGGAGATGTCCTCATGAGGGTCGGAGGAGGCAAGAGGCATGGGCGGTACTGGATTGCCGACGGGGCAATCGACTCGTCCTCCACTCCCACTCTCTCTCAGGTGCGAGCAAGGAGCACGAGCGCGAGCCCAGCCATACGACCTCGGCAGGACACCTCACAGCATCGTATCCAGCAACTCCAGGTTATTCCTTATCTATTCATCGTTCATTGATTTTTATATATCTTCTCTTTGCATTATCGTAACATTAGGGCGAAATATTACAGACTCAGCTAGATGATGAGAGGAGGCAACGTGAGGAGCTGGAGAAGAGGATGGCAGATTTGTTCGCGTACGTGCAGAGCCTTGGCGCCGCACAGGGTCATGCTCCACCACCTCCGTTGTTCCCTGCAACTGACCCTGCTGAGTTCACTACTCCTGTGAGTATCAAAATTTTAGTACTGCATGATATATATTCATATGTTCTCACACATACAATCTATTCTCTATGCAGGGTCAATCGGCGGCGTCGAACAACCCTCATGCTTCGTCCAGCCCTTCGCCGAACCAGTCCAGATGCCCACCTCGTTGATGATCTGTTTTGTGATGATCCAGACTTACCTTTATGAGTGTTGGTGATGTTAGTTAAACTTTATCTTGTGAGATACTTGGTGATGTTAGTGATGACGCAGACTTATATCTGTTTTGTGATGATCCTTACTTATATTTGTGAGACTTTAGTGAGACTTTGTGATATATATGGTGTTGATGATAAATGTGTTCATTCTGTGATGTGATTGATATATAATGTGATGTGAATCATATATATCTTTTGTTTGTTTGGATGGAACAACAAAAGCAAATAAAAAAGGGACATTCTGGTCACTTTGCCGAGTGTAACACTCGGCAAAGGGGCGCTTTGCCGAGTGCTATGACCATGGCACTCGGCAAAGAAGGCAACCTGGGAACCGGTAAAGCCATCTTTGCCGAGTGCTGACAATGGCACTCGGCAAAGAAGGAAACCTGGGAACCGGTAAAGCCGTCTTTGCCGAGTGCTGAAAATGGCACTCGGCAAAGAAGGCAACCTGGGAACCGGCAAAGACATCTTTGCCGAGTGCCACTGCCAAGGCACTCGGCAAAGGGACTGGCAAAGGGGCCCACTGGAGGGTTCTTTGCCGAGTGCCAGTCCACCAGACACTCGGCAAATAAACCTCCTTTGCCGAGTGTCGCCGTGGGCACTCGGCGAAGGATCCGTCACCGTCACTTGGCGCCGTGACAGTGACTTTTCTTTGCCGAGTGCCAAATGGTACTCGGCAAAGTCTTTGCCGAGTGCCCGACAAAAAGTACTCGGCAAAGATGCTGTTGCCGATGTACAGTTCGCCGAGCGTTCTTTGCCGAGTGTTACACTCGGCAAAGCATTTGCCGAGTGTAAAATAGCCTTTGCCGTGTGTCTCAGACACACAGCAAAGAAGCTGATTCCGGTAGTGAATACACTTCGCTCCCAAACAAGCACCGGTGACTGTCGAGGACGAACCGTATCAGCAGATAGTACACACGATCGATCTCGGTTCAGTCAGAGTTCAGTCAGGTCACTTTCCCTTTCGGTTGGCGTAACAGATCCTTGTCACGTTGTGTGCTGATCGATAGCTGATCCAACTTGTGAGCTGCATGCTAGCTTTTCCTTACATGCAGGTGCAGCATGATCGGTTGCAGTACAGGTTAGTAGTCACTTTACTTTTTTTTTTTTTTTTTTGCTTCAGAGACAAGCAAGTAATAATGCAGCTAGATAGAGCCTAGAGGGAGCTCACAACATGCCCTTAACTACATTGCCATGCGCATTCAACGGAGAATTAACGTAGTACCTGTAGAACACACATGCTTGTCTGCATCAGCAGCAGGACGCTGCGCTGCGAGTGTGGTGTGTGTGGGTTGAGTTTTTGAGTACGTGCAATCAACGTAAATCTCTCTAAGTTTTTTTTTTGACAGCATTCAGAAAAGAGCGTAACTTCGGCTCCTCCTGCCAAGACGCCTTCAAGCATTTTGGTTTAAGAAGATAACACAAATGACAAATCCCACTAATCTGGGACTACCATTCTCAGGGTGCTACGCCCTGAGGACCTCCCATCGCCTTGATCAGGAGAAGAGCTTGGTATTGGTACCGAATAATTTGAAATATCGAAGCACGGTGGAGAAATAACCACACCACATAATCTCATAACGACTATAAAAGAGTAAGATTTTAGGCGGATCTACCCAAGGGTTTCAGAGTTCAATATCAACTCACACATAAACAGTACCACACAACATCTAAGAGGAGACATAAAGTGCGGTGAACCATTAAAGGCTAGTTTGAGAACTCTACTTTTGCAAGAGATTTCTATTTTAGTATGTAACGGATGTTTGGATCCATTCATTTTGGAGGAATTGAAATTTACTTTATAAAGTAATCTATTTAACTTGGAAACACTCTACCGCTTTCCAAAATTCAGATATAAAGGCTATCTCAAATTCATAGGATAGTGGATGGTAAATGATTTTATGTACCAGTAGAATATTATTCTACTTTACAACTTATAAAACACTCTAACTCGCCTCTTTTAGTAAAATCTAGCACATAAATATCTCCGACATCTTGCTAATAATAGTATATAAATATATTTTTGCATGAAATCATATTACGTCCCGTTTGGATCATTGGAATTGAATTCCATTCTAATAATAGTAATTTTGACATATACCATTTAAGCTAATTTAGTTTTTATGCAAAATATATTTGTATATTATTATTAGCAAGATGTCGGTGATATTTATGTACTACATTTTTACTATAGAGGAGTGAGACGAAGAGTGTCACGTAAGTTACAGACTAGAAACAAATTCTACTAATGCATAAAATCATTTTCCATCCTCCACCGCATGAATTTGAGATAGGCTTATATCTGAACTTTGGAAAGTGGTGGAATGTCAAATTCTAAACTAAATAAGTTACTTTATTGAGCGAATTCCAATTCCTAAATGAAGGGTCCAAACGGCCCGTTAGCTTAATTGATATGTGACTAAATTACTATTATTAAAATGGAATTCAATTCCAAGGATCCAAACTGATCCTAAGAGAAATTAGTTTGTTTTCCTTTGAAAAAATAAAATCATTTAAAAAATAGAATCCCCAAACTAGTCCTAAACCAGAATTTCCACCACAACCAAGAGTTGATGGATTGATGCCCACTAATGTTTGTGATTATAATCTTCTTTACTTTGTGTTCATCGATCAATGAGTAGCGAGGGAAATTAGAGTATTATGTATAATGTAGCCGAATCTTTCTAACTACCCATGTATTGGCTTCCACTCGTGTGCTTGGTTCGTCATGACCGGACCTACGCCAAGCTCTCTCCTAATTGTCTCCTTTTGATACTATAAGTGTTGGTTTCTAGAGACTAAGTTTTAATTCTTTAATTTTATTTCATTTTAGTCTCTAAATTATTAAACACGAAAACTAAAACTCTATTTTAGTTTTCATATTTAGTAATTTAGAAGCTAAAATAGAATAAAATAGAGAAATAAAAAATTAGTCCCTTGAAATAAAACAACCCTTATAATACATTGACGCTGTTATAGTGTACCAGCAATAGTGTTTTTTTTTTTGGTGTAGTGTTTTGCTGTGCAGCGGTGCTTTTATTACAAGTACTCATTTAACTCGACTAAGGAGATGCACGCTTATATTTTGCAACGAAATAATCTTCATTTTCGGTGTGTTTGGTATAGGAAATAAAGTTTAGCTCATGTCATATCGAATGTTTGAATACCAAGTACAAATATTAAATATAATCTAATTACAAAACTAATTACATAGATAAAGACTAAATGACGAGACAAAAAATTTAAGCATAACTAATTCATGACTAGTAAATGTTTAGTGTAGCAACACATATGTGAATCATAGACTAATTAGGTTTAATAGATTCAACTTGTCGTTTAGTTCTTATTTATATAATTAGTTTTGTAATTAAACTATATTTAATATTTTTAACTATCATCTAAATATTCAATGTGACAGAGACAAAAATTTAGACCTCCTTTGGTTTTTAGTCATCTTACTAAACTTTAGTGACTAGAGCTTAGACCCTATTTGGTAGCTAGGGCCCCTTCTCTCGTATCTTCAGCTTTGGCTCTGCCTCCTATACAAAAAACAACTCCCTCTTTATTATCAGAAAGAACTTTATAAAGACTAAAGAGCACCATGTTTGGTTAAAATATAGCTTCTCCTATAACTTCTATGATACAGCTTCAATAAAGAGAAAAACAAAAAAATATGAGAGAGAAGCCGATAGAAGCATCTTTTTCTAGCTCCCGGCTCTTGCTGTTTTTTAGAACTCCTCCATCTTTTCTAGGAAGAGCACATAAAAAAAACCTCTCACTTGGTAGATTTTTTCAATAAGTCGTTGATGCCTATCAAAGGTGGCCTTAGTCACCAAGGCTACCTGTGGTCCTCCCCAGAGAGTTCGCGTGCAGTAACATCTAGGGAGGTAAAACTCCCACCGTCTCTATACTATGGGTCTAAACAATTTGTTGCTGGGAGCAGGATACCTTTGGATTTGCTGGATTTGTATCCAACGGTGTGGGCGTTCTACCTCCCTCCGTAGTTGTAGAGCAAGCATTCCCCATCCCGATTGCATGTCGGGGCTAGTACATGATGAAAGAAAATTTTACAACACAATCTAAAATATTTTATAAGTAATTTATAGCTGTAAAATAAGTGATAAATATGAAATAATATTTTATTCAAGAGTCATTGTGTCAATAATCCATTTACAACTAAATATTATAAAGCAAGTAAAATCTAAAGGGAGAAAACAAGTTAATGATGGTAAATTGAAGTAAAAACAATATAAGAATATACCTCTAGTTTAGTCTAGTTCTATAAGACCTTTTTTGACAAAGGGGATAACCCCCTATTTCATTATGAAATAGAAAGAAACACAAGTTCTTACAAAAGCCAAGGACCAACCAGAGTTTAACAGTTGACAAGAAACACTACTATCAGCTAAGACAAAAGTAAACCTGCACGAACCAATCTGCCAAAAGCAGCCCAGAAACAGCACAATGACATACCCATGACACAGATCACATAGATCAAACTAGCGAAACACGAATCTAAACAAGTCCAACCCCACCATAGCAAAAAGTTTTTAGCTACCGAGGGTGACAGGGGAGTAATAGTAAACATGAAACTGACGAGCCAAAATAGCCAAACACAGCAACCCTTCACTGGATCCGTCTGTCAATTGGCTTCCAACTACGATACTTGTTGTAGATCTCACACGCCATCTTTCTGATTTTGAGGCTTCCTTGATCCACCAAATTTCTTTCCTTCTTTTTCTGCCGGATAGCCCAAGTATCAAGCCAATAGCAACAGGAAAAAATCACATTAGTCGGATCATTAATTTTTTCAGATCCAAAACAACAATCATTGCGACATCTCCATATCGCCCAAATAACAGCACCACAGCCAAAAAGAACCAGATTCTTGTCAGTATTATTAAAACTATCAATCCAAGAGCCAAACATATCATCCACACTGGTGGGGATAGAAGTTAAACCAAGAGCCGAGCAAACAATTCTCTAGGTAAATCTAGCAACTGAGCACTGAAAAAACAGATGATCTATGGATTCTGAAAATCCACAAAAAATACAATCCAGATTGCCCCTCCAATTCTTTTTGAACAAGTTATCCTTAGTCAGAATCTTTTTATGTCTAACGAGCCACAAAAAAGCTTTGATTTTATATGGAAGTCTGTTTTTCCACAAGAAACTAGAAGGCACAGGAATCTGAGTGCATTTAATTTTTTTGTAGAAGGAATTGACAGAGAAACCTTTATTCCCCAAAAGCCAAACTGATTTATCCTCCTCCTCAGAGATAGAAATATTATTACACTGTGTAATAAGGCGATTATATTCTTCTTCCAAAGCACCATAGATCCTTCTCCTAAAATTCACAGCTCTAAACTCAGAGGAAAAGGCTTTTGCCATAGTGATATTCTTGTCATAAGCAATATCAAACAGGTCAGGAAATTTAGAAGACAGAGGTTCTAAATCACACCAGATATTGTGCCAAAAACTAGTACTGTTGCCATTACCAACTCTTTTTTTACAATACTTGTAAAAATTGTCTCGAGCATCCAGAACCCCCTTCCAAAACTGAGAATCACTTTGTCTCTTTTTTAAAGAGATAATAGGCCTTCCTTTAACGTATTTGTGTCTAATAATGGTCTGCCATAGACCATTCGTATTTTCCAATTTCTAGATCCATTTAGCAAGAAGAGCCTCATTCATCTTGTGCAAATCCAAAACCCCAAGGCCACCTTGACCTCTCGGGGAGCAAACCATATTCCAATCAGCCAAATGATACTTTTTAGTATTATGGCCACCTTGCCACAAAAGCCTTTTCCAAAAAATATCCATACTCTTCAAAATATTCTTGGGGGCTTTATACATCGATAACATGTATAAAGGGACATTTGTAAGACTGCTATTAATCAAAACTAACCGACCACCTAAACTAAGGAGAATAGACCAGTTTTCTATCACTTTTGTGTGAAAGTCAGACCTATCTTTCCAACATAACTCATATTTGAAAACTCTACTGCCAGTAGAGATAACATCAGTTTGGATGCATAATGGAACATGATCTGAAAAAGACCTATTCAAAGCACGCACACTGATATTATTATAAGCGAGATCCCACTCAAGACTAGCCAAAAAACGATCTAACTTTTCAAAGGTGGGGTCAATCCGATTATTAGACCAAGTGAACAATTGTTCAAATCAAACTCTACAAGCCCATTTTGCTCAATGATACTATTAAAAAGGAAACTCCACTTATTAACTCCACCAGGCTTGTTTTTCTCTTCCGCTTTTCTTATAATATTAAAGTCACCACCCACAAGCAAAGGGGCACGACTTCTCGAGCAAAAAGACGAGAGTTCACTTAGGAATCTGCATTTATTCTCCTTCTGAGCAGCCCCATACACATTGACAAAGTTCCAGATGAGATTTTTTTCTCTATGATAGATCAAGGTACGAATCATAAATTCACCAATCTCATTTTCTCTCACATCAAAAACATCAGTATTAAAACCCACTAACAATCCACCAGATCTACCATTAGGCGGGGCAGAAAACCAGGCAAACGGTTTAGAGCCAGCCAGCGAAGTTAACCAGGCCTCACTAAAATGACTTCTTAGAGTTTCTTGCAAACCAATAAAGTCCACTTTCTCATCTTTAATGAGTTATCTCAGAAACTGGACCTTAGAGCCAAACCCTAACCCCCTGACAATTTCAAATGAGGCCTATCATCAGAATGGGTCAGGGGGGAGATAAATCTTCTCAACTTCCCTTTTTTATTAGGCGTATACCTAATTTTAGGGGAAGATTTTTTTTGGTTCTTTCGATGTTTGATTTTTCTCCCTTTTCTCAGGACCATAACATCCAAGAGATCATATTCCAATTCTTTCTCAGAATCAGCATGGACACTACTATCCACTTCATTAGCATCATCAACAATGAGTTCCTCATCTTTTTTAGTTCCACAAGATTGAATAGCCAGAATTTTTTTGGACATTTCTAACTCTCTAATCAAATCAAGATTAGCTATAACATTGGATTCAGAAGACCCCAAACAGACTCCAAGCTTATTAGAAATATCACACAAATCCTCATTACTCGCATTAAGTATAGAGAAGGGATTGTTAGACATACCTTTGTTGAGGAAGGCGTCTTTAGCTTCAGCCCTGGAAATAGCCTTGTCTGCCACGCTAACATCATCATTTTTCTCCAATCTTGAGCTTTTTCTTGGACCTTCAGTATTAAATGTCTGGACCTCGCTTGTCTTTTTTGCCACCAAATCCTGGTTCTTATCCTTAGCCGAGGGGATCGAAAGTACCTCACCCACCTTAGCTTGGAAGTCAGTCTGCATTTCCTCCATATCCTTAGCAAATTCTTCTAATTCTTGAGAACTCAACAGATCATCTTCATTTGGATCAAACTCAACTTTGTCATCACTAAGATCTTCTGATCTCAAACCATCATCTGTTTTGTCCTTAGCATTATCTATGAAAACTTCATCATTTTTTAAAGGAATCTTTGCCTTGTGAGGAGGACTCACCCACCTTAAACTTAGGCACTGGGTTTTCATCATCACCATCTTCATCTTCATTTCTGGGTTTTTTCCCAGATTTGTCAAACATCGGATCATTAATCCCATGAATATCAACAGAAGCCCTCTTACCCAAATTAATTGACTCATCATTCCAACCTTCATCACTGATAGATTCAATTCTAAAGTAAATGTCATATAAAAAAGGTTTCACAGCTACCTCAACAACTGGCGGGATCATAGCAACACTCTTAATGTGGACTTTAAATCTCACTATATCTTCAGAATCCAAAGACATAAGATCCACTTCTTCAACAGCACCAATCATGGAACCAATTTCACAAATTGATTGGTAATTTTGTAATTCTTCAGGGACATTCTCAGCAACTATCTAGGCCGTATGCAACCTAGATTTAGGTTTGGCACGAGAGCTCCACGGAACAACTGCAATTTTAGCACCAGACATCTTCATCTTTAGTTCAGGAAAACTAATCATCTCATCAAGGCGTTCTTGAGAGGGAAACTGCATTAAGAATCCAGAGTGACATTTGGTAGCCTTCCATGTTTTACCCCAAGGAAAATGGAAACCAAAGTCCTTTACCAAATCCTCAGCATACACCAGACCCTCAATCACTTTAACCAATCCAATGAAAACCCTCTTTGGTTTTTTGGAAATAGGTTTAGCAAAGTGAGAGAGATAAAAACCCAGACCATCAGCTGCCATACCAACTATGGGCATATTAGGTTTGCTTTGTTTTGGTAAAACACATCTAGCAGTAACATGAGTATCCTTACGGCAAATATCACACCGCAAAGCATTGAAACAATTTCTAACATGATGTCCATCCACTCCACGTTTTTGGCAAAACGCGGGACGAGCGAAATCAATTTCTTTCTTCAAAGAAGTAGGGGACAGGATGGGATTACCAGATTGAGTGCCATCACCCGAGGAAGAAGACATCAATCCCTCTTGTGGATCAGTTTTCCCCATCTGCGGTTTCAATCTCCAGCTAAGATTGCGATTCCGAGTCCAAGATTGGGATCCTTGACCAGAATCTTTCTGTCCCCATCGATCCCAGGAGGGATTAGGGATGTTCTTGTTTTTCGGATCTGTAAGGAAAATGGACCCCGGGCCATTTGGTTAATTGAGTTTTGGTGTTTGATGATTAACACAACCTGTGGACTAATATGTTTGTCAGTGTTTACAATTATAGTTCACAGGATGCAAAGAGAATTGGACCAAGGCAATGAGGATGCAACACCTCAAAAGAAGACATAAAAAGATGCATACAAGTCCAATACTCAAGAACAAAAGAAGCCCGAAGAAATCAGCGAAGAAATCCAAGATGAGGGCTGTCAGCCAGCGCCTGGTGGTGCACCGGACATTGATGTCCGGTGTGCACCGGACTGTCCGGTGTGACACCGGACAGTCTGCGCAGAGAGGCCACAGACAGGCGCTCTCTGGCTGTAGCACCGGACTATCCGGTGTGCCACGGGCAGACGACAACGGTCGGATCCAACGGTCGACTGCTACAGGCGCCAACGGTCGGCTGACGTGGCGTGCACCGGACACTGCACAGTAGATGTCCGGTGGTGCACCGGACTGTCCGGTGCACCCGACGACAGAAAGTTGCTGCTTTCTGTCCAACGGCTAGTTTGGGGTGTGGAGGCTATAAATACCACCCCAACCGGCCATTCTCAAGTGAGAGAGCCCAAGCAACATACCAAGACACATAGTGCATATTTCCAAGTGCTCAAACACCCAAGTGCTTAATAGAATCACTCGGTGATTAGCGTAGGTGCTTTGCAAAGTGCTTAGGTAAGTTAGACCGCATTAGCGCTTGCTCTAGGTGAACCCTAGTTAGTTGAGTGAGTTCTGTAAAACCACACAACCCCTCGGCTCTTGCGTGAGTCGTTGTAATTGTACCGAGTGGGGCGAGAATCTTGCGAGACCGTGACAACCGCGTTTGTGTCACGGCCGCCACCGTGTACCGGAGGGAACGAGGCCCGCGACGTTTCGGCCGGAAGCTCGATAGTGGAGACGGCGGGGAGCGTCCGAGAGGAGCCAGAAGCGGAGCACCACTTGCGCGTGGAGAAGGCCCACGGCTCTCTACGGAGTTACTCGACCGTGGTGCTTGGCCCTCGCGTGGGCTTCCCTTTGTGTAGGGGCACCAACGAGGATTAGTCGGGACCTTGCGTGGTTCCGGATACCTCGGTAAAAATACCGGCGTCATCCACGAAAGTTTGCTTCTCTACTTAGCTCTTTACATTCCGCATTTATATTAAGTATTTAAGTTTCAATCTTGTAGTCATACTTATTTAGTGTAGATTGAAACTTAGCCTTTGCGGTAGAGATAGCAACACTTAGACAAAACCTAGCTTGGACATTCTAGTTTTGATTATTTGCATATGTTTTGCTCTAGGGATTTAATTGTGGCCTAGTTTAGTAAAAGTTTTAGAAGTCCTAATTCACCCCCCCTCTTAGGCGTCACCCGATTCCTACAAGTGGTATCAGAGGCGGTTTGGCTCATTTGAAACGCTTTAGCTTCACCGCTAAAAGAGCCGACGCTTTTTAGAGGAAGGGATGGATACCCATAGGCCACCACACTTCGACGGCGCTAACTTCCCTTATTATAGTGCTAGAATGGCTTGTTACCTAGAGGCTGTTGATCTAGGTGTTTGGAGAGTCACTCGTGATGGGATGAAACCCCTCAAGAATCCCGAGAAACCCACCACGAGTGAGGAAAAAGAAATTCATTTAAATGCTAGAGCCAAAAATTGCTTGTATGAATCTCTTAGCATGGATATTTTTAATCAAGTATTTACCTTGAAAACTGCTAATGAGATTTGGCTAAAATTGCATGAGCTCCATGACGGCACATCCAATGTCCGTGAGCAAAAACATTGCCTAGTCTTAAATGAGTATAATTCTTTTGCTATGAAAGATGATGAGCTTGTTAGAGACATGTATTCTCGTTTGAATCTAATAATCAATGAGCTCAATTCTATTGGCATTAATAAGCTAGGTGATGCGGACATTGTGAGGAAGATTATCTCCCGGCTACCACAACAAAGATATGGGAGCATCATCACCATCCTTCACAACATGGAGGACTTGAGCAACATGATCCCGACCATTGTGATTGGAAAAATCGCGGCCTTTGAGATGTCACGAAAAATGAGTCGGGGAGAGGAGCCAACTTCCTCAAGACCATATGCTTTTGCATGTGATGAAAGGAAGGGCAAAAAGAAGGCTCCCACTCCAAGTTCCTCAAGTGAAGAAGAGGAAGAAGAAGAAAGTGATGATGATGAAGATAATCAACCATGCACATCATCCTCCGAGGACGAAGAAACAATCCGACGCGTCGGAAAGGTAATGAGGATGGTCCGCAAGATCAATCTAATGGGTGTGCCCCTGCAGGTCGAGGATCTTCTCTTTAACATTGACAGGAAAAAGCAAAGGAAGAGAGGATGCTTCGCATGTGGGGAGAAGGGCCACTTCAGGGACAACTGTCCAAATATGGCCAAACCCAAAAAGGAGAGGAGCAAAGGCAAGGCGCTAACAAGTGTTAGAACTTGGGATGATTCTTCAAGCGAAGATGAACCTCCAAGGACGCGCAGCCATCGGTCCTCGTCACGATCATCACGGTCATCACACAAATGCCTTATGGCAAGAGGTAACAAAAGCATTCCATCCTCTAGTGATGAAAGTAGTAGTGATGATGAAGGTGAGGGAAAGCCCTCTCTAGATGAGCTTGCGGAAGCCGTAGAATTTTTCCAGGATGTTTGCACTAAGCAAAAAGCTCAACTTAAAACTTTGAAAAACAAGTTGGTTAGCTCTCAAAATGATTACCAAGGTTTGCTAGAAAAATTTGAAACCTTTGCAAACTTAAATAGTGAGCTGTCAACTAGAATCGAGCTATTAGAATCTAGTTGTCGGCGTTCCGAGACCGGGGGGTCCCCGAGCCGACGAGTGAGAGTGCCGTGTGCCCCAGCCCAGATGGGTCGAGCGCGTGGGCGAGCGCGAAGGGGGGAACAGAGAGAGAGAGGTCGGTGGCCGGAGCCGGGTCGCGAGGGAGTCGGAGAATTCCCGCGGCCTTCGTGTTCGTCCCGCGCCCAGGTCGGGTGCGCTTGCAGTAGGGGGTTACAAGCGTCCGCGCGAGGTGAGGGGAGTGAGCGGCCCCGAGAGAGCGCCTGCCCCTGCCCTTCGTCCCCGCGAGGCCAACCTTCTCTAAGAAGGCCCTGGTCCTTCCTTTTATAGTCGTAAGGAGAGGATCCAGGTGTACAGAATGGGGGTGTAGCAAGGTGCTACGTGTCTAGCGAGAGAGAGCTAGCGCCCTATGTACATGCCAAGGTGGCAGCCGGAGAGATCTTGGCACCCTGTTGGTGTGGCGTCGTGGCTGTTGGAGGAGTAACGGAGCCGGACGGGGGGACAGCTGTCGGAGTGGCTGGGTCCTTGCTGACGTCCTCCTGCTTTCGTAAGGGAGCTGAGAGTCGCCGTCGTCATGGTCTAGCGGGGCGCCATCATTTGCCTATCTGGCGTGGCTGGCCAGATGGGACGCCGGTCTTGTCCTCTGCGACCCAAGTCGGCTCAGGGCAGGGTGATGATGGCGCTTCCTGTTGACGTGGCGGTCTCGTGTCCTAGGTCGGGCGTCGTGGAGGCTCCTCCGAAGCCGAGGTCGAGTCCGTCCTGCAAGACAGAGGCAGAGTCCGAGCCCTGGGTCGGGCGAGGCGGAGATCGTTCGACAGAGGCCGAGGCGGAGTCCGAGCCCTGGGTCGGGCGAGGCGGAGTTCGTCGTCTTCCGGGGCCTTAGCCCGAGTCCGAGCCCTGGGTCGGGCGGAGCGGAGTTCGCCGTCTTTCGGGGCCTTAGCCCGAGTCCGAGCCCTTGGGCGGAGCGGAGTTCGCCGTCTTCCGGGGCCTTAGCCCGAGTCCGAGCCCTGGGGTCGGGCGGAGCGGAGTTCGCCGTCTTCCGGGGCCTTAGCCCGAGTCCGAGCCCTGGGTCGGGCGGAGCCTCCTATGGCGCCTCTGGCGAAGTCTGGTCGCCCGTTGGTCTTACCTTTTGCGTTAAACGCCCCGGTGACTCGGTCGGTTGGCGCGGTGATTTAGTCAGGGTTTCTTCTTATCGAAGGCGGGGCCTAGGGCGAGCCGGAGATGCGTCTGCCGTGAAAGAGGAGGCCTCAGGCGAGACGGAGTCATCTTAGGGTCGGCTGCCCTCGCCCGAGGCTAGGCTCGGGCGTGGCGTGGTCAAGTCACTCGTATGGACTGATCCCTGACTTAATCAAACCCATCAGGCCTCTGCAGCTTTATGCTGATGGGGGTTACCAGCTGAGAATTAGGCGTCTTGAGGGTACCCCTAATTATGGTCCCCGACAGTAGCCCCCGAGCCTCGAAGGAAGTGTTAGCACTCGCTTGGAGGCTTGCGTCGCACTTTTTTGCAAGGGGACCAGCCTTTCTCGGTGGTACTTTGTTCCAGTGGGTGCGCGCGAGCGCACCCGCCGGGTGTAGCCCCCGAGGCCTCGGAGGAGTGGTTTCACTCCTTCGAGGTCTTAATGCCTTGCGTAATGCTTCGGCTGGACTAGCGGTTCCCTCATGCGAGCAGGGCGTAACCCAGGTGCACTGTCGGGGCCCAAGTTCTCGGGCTGGTATGTTGACGCTGTCAACGGTTTGGCCGGAGCCGGGTTTGCGAGAGCAGCCCCCGAGCCTTCGCACGGAGCGAGAGGACGATCAGGGACAGACTCGACTTTTTATATACGCCCCTACGTCGCCTTTCCGCAAGGAGGAGGGGGGAGTGCGCCATGTTACCCTCGATGGGCACCGAACATGGTGTCTCCGGTGAGCTGCAATCGGGTAATCCGAGTGGACGTCCGTGCCCCGTTCGTTGGGGGTCGGCTAGGGGCCCGGAGGCACGCCCAAAAGTACCTGCGGGTGATCTGCCGGACCCGGTCCCCTAGCGACGGGGTCCGAGGGCTCGTTGCCTCCCTCCGATGGGATTCCGTTACAGAGTCGTTCCCGCTGGTCTCGGAAATGTCCTAGGGTACCTCGGGAGCGCAGCCCGAGCCTTGGTTATGTATCGAACGTACCCCTGGTCATCCCTCGCTCGGCGTCTGAGGCGGCTGTGAACCCTTCGACAGGCCAGCCTTCGAACCCCTGATCAGTAGGGGGCACGGAGCCCGAGTAGCCTGAGGCGGTCATGGAACCTTTCGGGAGGCCGACCTTCGAACCCCTGACCAGTAGTGGGTGTCGGGCCCACGCGATCTGAGGCGGCTGTTGAACCCCTCGGGGGGCCAGCCTTCGAACCCCTGATCAGTAGGGAGGCTCGGAGCCTAGTTCCTTCATGGGGGAGGATCCCTTTGGGGTTATCCCCCTTCTCGGTCCCTGTTGCAAGAGATAGAGAAAGAAGGAAAAGGGAAAAAGGATTCGAAATTGAACGTCGTGGCGTACCTTTTTCCGGCGTGGTCGTTTTGGCGAAGGCGAAACGTCACCAGCCGCTCCCGCCCGTAGCGATGTCCGCCGAGCCACGGAGTTAATGCGCCGGGGTGAGTAGTTGGCGAGGTTACCGTTGCGCGTGCGTGAGCCGTTCGAGGTACGGGTCACGGGCGCGTCGCCTTCACGCCGTGAGAGGGGGCTCTCTTGTTGCCTCCGGATGGGACATGAGCTTGGCAGATGGCGTGACCGCTGCTCTCGCGCGCCTGCCACCGTCATTACTGCCGGCCCATTTTTGACCGCTTTTGACCGCTGCGCCAGGCTGGCGCTGCCGGGTCGCGGGCTGGGTCGCCTCGAATTGCGGTATCGGTTCCGCAATCGAGGAGGTGCGGTGGTGGAGCGAGTGGCATAGCGGTTCGCATGCAGCGCCCGGCGCGCCAGTTGCACGACGCGTGGGCTTGAGCCGTCGCGCTGGCCTGTCAGGAGTCGGAGAGGCGCGTCCACTTGGCGCGGTTGCATGCCGCCTGCATGGCCGCCTACCCCTTTCGCCCGCTGGTCCGAGCAAAAGTGGAGGGTTACTTGTAACCGCTGGGTGGTTGCGTGCGTCGCGCGCGGCGGTTCGGCTTCTTCTGCTTAGAGCCGGTCTGCATGACAGGCGGGCCTCAGCCCCCGCGCCGCAGGGAAGGGCTTTGGAGGCGTGTTGGAGAAGACTCAGCCCGTGACGGTTGAGGGCGCAAGCAGGGGGAGTTGCCTTTAAAAGGAGGGCGACCCCCTTCGTGAGGTAACCGTGTCTCCTTCCTCCCAATGCATTGTGTCTCTCCATCTTCCGAGCCCCCGGATGGGGGGAAACCGCCGTCTTTTCGCTCCATCGCCGGAGGAACGCAACTCCGTGGGAGTTGGTACCTTTCAGCCATCGTTCGGCTTCAAGGATTTTCATCATGCAGCCCGGCTGCACCCCTCCACCGGCGGTCACCCAAGAGGGCGACCTCCGGCTTGATGGTGGGGTAAAGCAAGCCGGGCTGCGGTCTCTGCCCCTCCCTCAGCCTCAAGGATTTTCATCACCAGGCCAAGAGGGAGGACGAGGCGAGCCAGGGAGCTGTCTCCGTGTGGGTCGGTTGCCCTCTTCTTCCCCGTGTGCCTGGGGGGAGAACGGCATCCTCCAGCTTCACGGAGACTTCCTCCAGCCATGTCGGAAGTGGCGGGTCCCGAGGCGTCGGCGGACGGAAGTGGCTTCTCTACTGATGAGATTGCCTACTCCGTCAGTAGCCCTGGGTCTCCGTCCCCCGGCCTGAATGGCTGGCTCTCGTCCTCGGGGGGTGAGAGTCTTTCCGCTGCCCCGCAGGCCCGCCCCTATCGAGTGGGGTTGTTCGTACCTGCGGGGTGGGGGAACCGGAGTTCCGTTTGTAATGGCACTTCGAGTGCCGGGTTTTTTGTTCATTTTGGCTTTCGGGGCCTGAACATGTATGTAACTCCGGCACAGAGCCGTGTTTTTTTCCTCATTTCCGAGCACCAAGACTCGCCTGTTGTTTGCCTGAACCGCTTCACCAAGCGTGAGTTGCCCCGTGTCAAGGTGACGAGTGAGGTATCCGTATCCCGGAGGCGTAGGAATCCCTCGGCTCGGTCGGACCTGTTGTCCGAGGCCCCTCTAGCTTAGTTAAAGAGACCCCTCGGCCGCTCTTCGTCGAGCCGAGGCCAGGGGTAGCGATATCAGCATGAGCAGAGGCGTTGTCGGCTCGGAAATGAAACCTGGTTGGCCGGAGCCTAGCCGGGTTGTTTGTTGGCAGGACCGTCGTCGGAGTTGCTCAGCCGAGGCTTCGGACCGAGCTGACACCCTCGGAAGGTGGTCGGCCGAGGTCCCGGAGGTGGCCGGCCGAGCCGTCCGCTCGGGCCGGGTTCTCGGAGAAGTCCCTGGCAGAGATTGCACGAGCGTGGTGATGACGTCGCCCTTCGGAGCGGAGGCCCTCGGACCGCGTCGCCGTCCGAGGCTAGGTCGGGCCTCGCCGAAGGTGCTGTCGATGCCGAGGGTGTCTTCGCCCTCTTCCAGCGTCAAGATCCGAGCCTGCAGGGTCAAACCGTCTTGTAGCGTGGGCCTTGCGCGGCCGTTGAGGCCAGAACACATACCCTTGTTGCGTTATAAAGCTGCGTCTCTTTTCCTCTCGTTTCGAGTATCTGGACTTTTTGTCGGTAGCAGGGATGTTAGTGCGAGCAAGAGTTGCTTCTCGCGGAAGGTGATGAGTGAGGTATCCGTATCCCGGAGGCGTGGGAGTCCCTCGGCTCGGTCGGCCTTGCCGCTTACGCGTACTTTTACCCGCCCATGAAGCCCTGTCACCGGCTCGGTCGAGAAGGCTCGAAGAATCGCTTCGACAGAAGAGCTCCCGTACGTAAAGACTCGTTCGATCCGCGGATTCGCCTTATCCGAGCGCGAGTTACTTATCGCAGAAGGTGATGAGTGAGGTATCCGTATCCCGGAGGCGTAGGAGTCCCTCGGCTCGGTCAGCCTTGACTGCTTACGTGTACCCCGTCGTTTCCAGGACCCGCTTTTCGAAGTAGTCAAAAAGCACGAAAGATGTTCTGGTGAAAGAGATTTTCTTTTCGAGGAAAATTTTGACGCAGAGGGGGTTTCCCCCCTTTTAGCCCCCGAGGGAGGGTCGGGCTCTGCCGAGGCGAGGCTGACCCTTCCTTGTTGACTAAACTTTTGCGTGGGTGCGAGGTATATAAACAACTTGGAAACATCTTAAGGGTAGAAGCGACGTAGCTGTTGGATGTTCCAAGCGTTGCCGTAGACTTCGCCTTGACTGTTGGCCAGCTTGTACGTTCCGGGCTTCAGTACTTTGGCGATGATGAACGGCCCCTCCCAGGGGGGCGTGAGCTTGTGCCTCCCTCGGGCGTCTTGCCGCAGCCGAAGCACCAGATCGCCCACCTGGAGATCTCGGGGTCGGACCCCTCGGGCGTGGTAGCGTCGCAGGGACTGCTGATACCGCGCCGAGTGTAGTAAGGCCCTGTCCCGAGCCTCGTCCAGCTGGTCCAGCGAGTCTTCTCGGCTAGCTTGGTTGCTTTCTTCGTTGTAGGCCCTCGTCCTCGGGGAGCCGTATTCCAGGTCCGTGGGCAGGATCGCCTCGGCTCCGTAGACCAGGAAGAACGGCGTGAAGCCTGTGGCTCGGCTTGGCGTCGTCCTCAGGCTCCAGACCACCGAGGGGAGTTCCTTCATCCACCGCTTGCCGAACTTGTTGAGACCGTTGTAAATCCGAGGCTTGAGCCCTTGCAGAATCATGCCGTTGGCACGTTCCACTTGCCCATTCGACATGGGGTGAGCTACGGCGGCCCAGTCCACCCGGATGTTGTGATCCTCGCAAAAATCCAAGAATTTTTTGCCGGTGAACTGGGTGCCATTGTCGGTGATGATGGAGTTCGGGACCCCGAAGCGATGGATGATATTGGTGAAGAACGCCACCGCCTGCTCGGACCTGATGCTGTTCAGGGGTCGGACCTCGATCCACTTGGAGAATTTGTCGATGGCGACCAGCAGGTGCGTGTAGCCCCCGGGCGCCTTCTGCAGAGGGCCGACGAGGTCCAGACCCCACACAGCGAAGGGCCAGGTGATGGGTATCGTCTGCAGAGCCTGAGCGGGCAGGTGGGTCTGCTTCACATAGAATTGGCACCCTTTGCAGGCGCGGACAATTCTAGTGGCGTCAGCCACCGCCGTTGGCCAGTAGAAGCCTTGGCGGAAAGCATTCCCGACGAGGGTTCGGGGTGCTGCATGATGACCGCAAGCCCCCGAGTGTATTTCCTGCAGGAGTTCCTGGCCCTCGGCGATGGAGGTGCATCGCTGGAGGATGCCCGAGGGGCTTCGGTGGTAGAGCTCCTTCTCCTCGCCCAGCAAGACGAACGATTTGGCACGTCGCGCTACCCGCCGAGCCTCGGCTCGGTCGAGGGGCAGTTCTCCTTGGCGGAGATATTGCAGGTACGGGGTCCGCCAATCTTGATCTGGCACGACCCCGTTCTGCTCCTCCTCAATGCGCAGTGCCTCGCCCTCGGGCTCCGAGGGTTCCTCGGGGTGAGCCGAGGATGGCTCGGGCTGGGCCGAGGTCACCTCGGACGAGGCCGAGGGTGCTTCGGGCTCGGGCGCGTCATCTATCTTGACGGAGGGTTGGTGCAGATCTCGGGAGAAGATGTCCGGGGGGACCGTCGTTCGCCCCGAGGCTATCTTCGCCAGCTCGTCCGCAGTCTCGTTGTAGCGCCGGACGATGTGGTTAAGCTCGAGCCCGTAGAACTTGTCTTCCAGGCGTCGAACCTCCTCACAGTAGGCCTCCATCTTCAGGTCGCGGCAGAGGGAGTTCTTCATGACCTGGTCGATGACGAGCTGCGAGTCGCCGCGTGCATCGAGGCGTCGGACCCCTAGCTCGATGGCGATTCGCAATCCGTTGATCAGAGCCTCGTACTCAGCCACATTGTTGGACGCCGGGAAATGGAGGCGTAGCACGTAGCGCAGGTGTTTTCCGAGGGGCGAGACGAAAAGCAGGCCCGCGCCAGCTCCCGTCTTCATCAGCGACCCGTCGAAAAACATGGTCCAGAGCTCTGGTTGGATCGGAGCCGTTGGCAACTGGGTATCGACCCATTCGGCTACGAAATCCGCCAGTACCTGGGACTTGATGGCCTTCCGAGGGGCAAACGAGATTGCCTCGCCCATGATTTCCACCGCCCACTTCGCGATCCGTCCGGAGGCTTCTCGGCACTGGATGATCTCCCCCAGGGGGAAGGATGACACCACAGTCACCGGATGGGACTCGAAGTAATGTCGCAGCTTTCGCCTCGTCAGGATCACTGCATATAGCAGCTTCTGGACTTGTGGGTAGCGGATCTTGGTTTCGGACAGCACTTCGCTGACGAAGTAGACTGGCCTCTGAATGGGCAAAGCATGCCCCTCTTCCTGCCTTTCGACTACGATCGCGGCGCTGACCACCTGAGTGGTTGCGGCGACGTAGACCAGGAGGGTTTCTCCATCAGCTGGGGGTACCAAGATGGGCGCCTGGGTGAGGAGCGCCTTCAGGTTCCCGAGGGCTTCCTCGGCCTCGGGAGTCCAAGTGAAGCACTCGGCCTTCCTTAAGAGGCGGTACAGGGGCAGGCCTCTTTCGCCGAGGCGCGAGATGAAACGGCTCAAGGCTGCGAGGCATCCCATGACCCTCTGTACGCCTTTTAAGTCCTTGATGGGCCCCATGTTTGTGATCGCTGCGATCTTCTCCGGGTTGGCTTCGATGCCCCGCTCGGAGACGATGAACCCCAAGAGCATGCCTCGGGGCACCCCGAAGACGCACTTCTCGGGATTGAGCTTGACGCCCTTCGCCTTGAGACACCGGAATGTCAGTTCGAGGTCGGAGAGAAGGTCAGAGGCTTTCCTCGTCTTGACTACGATGTCATCGACGTAGGCCTCGACCGTGCGACCAATGTGTTCGCCGAACACATGGTTCATGCACCGCTGGTACGTTGCGCCCGCGTTTCTCAACCCGAACGGCATTGTGACATAACAGTACATGCCGAAGGGCGTGATGAAAGAAGTCGCGAGCTGGTCGGACTCTTTCATCTTGATTTGATGATACCCTGAGTAGGCATCGAGGAAAGACAGGGTTTCGCACCCTGCAGTGGAGTCCACAATTTGGTCGATGCGAGGTAGAGGGTAGGGGACCTTCGGACATGCTTTGTTGAGACCAGTGTAGTCTACGCACATCCGCCACTTCCCCCCTTTTTTCCTCACAAGTACAGGGTTGGCAAGCCATTCGGGATGGAATACCTCTTTAATGAATCCTGCTGCCATCAGCTTGTGGACCTCCTCGCCTATCACCCTGCGCCTTTCCTCGTCGAATCGGCGCAGAGGCTGTCTGACCGGCCGGGCTCCGGCCCGAATATCCAGCGAGTGCTCGGCGACATCCCTCGGTATGCCGGGCATGTCCGAGGGACTCCACGCAAAAACGTCGGCGTTTGCGCGGAGAAAGTCGACGAGCACTGCTTCCTATTTGGGGTCGAGCCTGGAACCGATCCGGATCTGCTTGGAGGTGTCGCCACTGGGGTCGAGAGGGACGGCCTTAACCGTCTCCGCTGGTTCGAAGTTGCCGGCATGCCGCTTCACGTCCGGCACCTCTCGGGAGAGGCTTTCTAGGTCGGCAGTGAGGGCCTCGGACTCAGCGAGGGCCTCAGCGTACTCCACGCACTCCACGTCGCATTCGAATGCGTGTTTGTACGTGGGGCCGACGGTGATGACCCCGTTGGGGCCCGGCATCTTGAGCTTCAGGTAGGTGTAGTTGGGGATGGCCATGAACTTCGCGTAGCATGGCCTTCCCAACACTGCGTGGTAGGTTCCTCGGAACCCGACCACTTCGAACGTCAAAGTCTCCCTTCGGAAGTTGGAGGGTGTTCCGAGGCAGACAGGGAGGTCGAGCTGTCCGAGGGGCTGGACGCGCTTCCCGGGAATGATCCCGTGGAAGGGCGCAGCGCCTGCTCGGACGGATGACAGGTCGACGCGCAGGAGCCTGAGGGTCTCAGCGTAGATGATGTTGAGGCAGCTGCCTCCATCCATCAGGACCTTGGTGAGCCTGACGTCGCCGATGACGGGGTCGACGACGAGCGGGTACTTCCCCGGGCTCGGCACGTGGTCGGGGTGGTCGTCCCGGTCGAAGGTGATGGGCTTGTCGGACCAGTCTAGGTAGACTGGCGCCGCCACCTTGACCGAGCAGACCTCCCGACGCTCTTGCTTACGATGCCGAGCCGAGGCGCTTGCCGCATGCCCTCCGTAGATCATGAAGCAATCGCGGACCTCCGGGAACTCTCCTGCTTGGCGATCCTCCCTTTTGTCGTCGTCGTGAGCCCTGCCACCCTCTGCGGGCGGCCCGGCCCTGTGGAAGTGGCGCCGAAGCATGACGCACTCCTCGAGGGTGTGCTTGACGGGCCCCTGATGGTAGGGGCACGTCTCCTTGAGTGCCTTGTCGAAAAGGTTAGCACCTCCGGGGGGCTTCCGAGGGTTCTTGTATTCGGCGGCGGCGACAAGGTCCGTGCTGGCGGCGTCGCGTTTCGCTCGCGACTTCCTCCTGCCTTTCTTCTTAGCGCCGAGCGGAGTAGACGCCTCGGGGGCATCTTCCGACGGGCGGCCCTGGGGCTGCTTGTCCTTTCGGAAGATGGCCTCGACTGCCTCCTGACCAGAGGCGAACTTGGTGGCGATATCCATCAGCTCGCTCGCCCTGGTGGGGGTCTTGCGACCCAACTTGCTCACCAGGTCACGGCAGGTGGTGCCGGCAAGGAACGCGCCGATGACATCGGAGTCGGTGATGTTGGGCAGCTCAGTGCGCTGCTTCGAGAACCGCCGGATGTAGTCTCGGAGAGACTCTCCCGGCAGTTGCCGACAGCTCCGGAGGTCCCAGGAATTCCCGGGGCGCACGTACGTGCCCTGGAAGTTCCCGGCGAAAGCCTGGACCAAATCTTCCCAGTTGGAAATCTGCCCCGGAGGCAGGTGCTCCAACCAGGCACGAGCGGTGTCGGAGAGAAACAGGGGGAGGTTTCAGATGATGAGGTTGTCATCGTCCGTCCCACCCAGTTGACAGGCCAGGCGGTAGTCCGCAAGCCACAATTCCGGTCTCGTCTCCCCCGAGTACTTCGTGATAGTAGTCGGGGGTCGGAATCGGGGCGGAAACGGCGCCCGCCGAATGGCTCGGCTAAAGACCTGCGGACCGGGTGGTTCGGGCGAGGGACTCCGATCCTCCCCGCTGTCGTAGCGTCCCCCACGCCTGGGGTGGTAGCCTCGGCGCACCCTTTCGTCGAGGCGTGCCCGACGGTCGCGATGAGGGTGCTCGTCGCCGAGGTGGCCCGGGGCCGCAGGCGCGGTGTTGCGCGTGCGCCCGGTGAAGACCGAGGCTTCCCGCGTGAGTCGGGAAGTCGCGGCACGAGGTTCCGAGGGGTATCCCTGCCTTCGAGAGGCAGAGCTCTCGGCCCGCCGGGCTGCAGCGCCTTCCAGGAGATGCTTGAGTTCTCCCTGGATTCGCCGACCCTCGGTGGTTGATGACTCCGGCATCGCGCGGAGGAGCATCGCTGCAGCGACCAGGTCCTGACCAGTTCCGCCGGACGCGGGTGGCGGTCTGTCCCTGGCATCGTTGGCGATGCGGTGCTGGAGACCTTGGGGCAGGTGACGTATTCCTCCGACCGGGGGCTGGCTCGCCCACACCTGCCCGATGTTCTGGCGGATTGCCTCGAGCGCTCCTGCTCCCTCATCGAGCCCGGCCTGCGCCCCGCGGACTTGCTCGAGCTGTGGGTCGTGACCCCCCGCCGGAACGGGGACCACAGCTAGCTCCCGCGGGATGTCGGCGCGAGGCGCTGGCCTAGGGGGATCACCATCCTCCGGCGTGCCGAGACAGCCGCCTCCGGAGGGATCCCCTAACTCGATGTGGAAACATTCGCGACTCGGGCCGCAGTCCTTGTCGCCAAGGCTGCGGCTGCCGTCGGAACAGTCGGAGAGGCAGTAGTCACATGCGGTCATGAAGTCCCGCATGGCACTAGGGTTGCCAGATCCGGAGAAATCCCAGCAGATGCTGGGGTCGTCATCTTCCTCGGACCCAGAGGGTCCGTAGGTCGAGACACCCGTCAATCGGTCCCAAGGCGACCGCACACGAAACCCCAGAGAGGTTGCACTCGCCTCAATGTGAGCGCCCGCCAAAGCGAGGTCGCCAGGCGGGCTGAGGCCGAGTCAAAATGACGAAAGATGGGTAGCAGTCGGTACCTTTTTGTCGACGAAGGGCGATGAAGTCACGTCGGGGGCTGACCGTGTCGTCGTCTTGGGTACGAGGGCGACGTCCTGCAGGCCTTCCGTGAGCGTGCTGGCGTCGTCCTTCTGCCCGGGGTCGACGCGTTGCGGGGGGATGACGCTCGCCTTCGCCTCGAACGCGAGGGCGACGCTTGGCGCGTCCTCCGTTGAGGCGCCGGGGATGTCGATTTGCTCGACAACTGTCGGAGCGCGATCTCCCGCTCGGCCCCGGTTGCCCCGCCTCCTCCTCCTCCGATGGCGAGGGAGAGGATGGGGCGAGCTCGAAAGTTGTCCTTCCCCCACGCGGGAAAGACGTCGTTGATTCCGCCGCCGGCGGGCGGGCTGTCCGCCTCCATTGTCGCTGTCGCGCGGCGGTGGAAGGAGTATCATGTCGTAGTTGCTGTCGAGAGACATGAACTCGAGGTTCCCGAAACGGAGCACCGTCCCGGGTTGAAGAGGTCGTTGGAGATTGCCCATCTGGAGCTTGACGGGAAATCGAACGTCAACACGCAGCAGGCCCCTACCTGGCGCGCCAACTGTCGGCGTTCCGAGACCGGGGGGTCCCCGAGCCGACGAGTGAGAGTGCCGCGTGCCCCAGCCCAGATGGGTCGAGCGCGTGGGCGAGCGCGAAGGGGGGAACAGAGAGAGAGAGGTCGGTGGCCGGAGCCGGGTCGCGAGGGAGTCGGAGAATTCCCGCGGCCTTCGTGTTCGTCCCGCCCCAGGTCGGGTGCGCTTGCAGTAGGGGGTTACAAGCGTCCGCGCGAGGTGAGGGGAGTGAGCGGCCCCGAGAGAGCGCCTGCCCCTGCCCTTCGTCCCCGCGAGGCCAACCTTCTCTAAGAAGGCCCTGGTCCTTCCTTTTATAGTCGTAAGGAGAGGATCCAGGTGTACAGAATGGGGGTGTAGCAAGGTGCTACGTGTCTAGCGAGAGAGAGCTAGCGCCCTATGTACATGCCAAGGTGGCAGCCGGAGAGATCTTGGCACCCTGTTGGTGTGGCGTCGTGGCTGTTGGAGGAGTAACGGAGCCGGACGGGGGGACAGCTGTCGGAGTGGCTGGGTCCTTGCTGACGTCCTCCTGCTTTCATAAGGGAGCTGAGAGTCGCCGTCGTCATGGTCTAGCGGGGCGCCATCATTTGCCTATCTGGCGTGGCTGGCCAGATGGGACGCCGGTCTTGTCCTCTGCGACCCAAGTCGGCTCAGGGCAGGGTGATGATGGCGCTTCCTGTTGACGTGGCGGTCTCGTGTCCTAGGTCGGGCGTCGTGGAGGCTCCTCCGAAGCCGAGGTCGAGTCCGTCCTGCAAGACAGAGGCAGAGTCCGAGCCCTGGGTCGGGCGAGGCGGAGATCGTTCGGCAGAGGCCGAGGCGGAGTCCGAGCCCTGGGTCGGGCGAGGCGGAGTTCGTCGTCTTCCGGGGCCTTAGCCCGAGTCCGAGCCCTGGGTCGGGCGGAGCGGAGTTCGCCGTCTTCCGGGGCCTTAGCCCGAGTCCGAGCCCTTGGGCGGAGCGGAGTTCGCCGTCTTCCGGGGCCTTAGCCCGAGTCCGAGCCCTGGGGTCGGGCGGAGCGGAGTTCGCCGTCTTCCGGGGCCTTAGCCCGAGTCCGAGCCCTGGGTCGGGCGGAGCCTCCTATGGCGCCTCTGGCGAAGTCTGGTCGCCCGTTGGTCTTACCTTTTGCGTTAAACGCCCCGGTGACTCGGTCGGTTGGCGCGGTGATTTAGTCAGGGTTTCTTCTTATCGAAGGCGGGGCCTAGGGCGAGCCGGAGATGCGTCTGCCGTGAAAGAGGAGGCCTCAGGCGAGACGGAGTCATCTTAGGGTCGGCTGCCCTCGCCCGAGGCTAGGCTCGGGCGTGGCGTGGTCAAGTCACTCGTATGGACTGATCCCTGACTTAATCAAACCCATCAGGCCTCTGCAGCTTTATGCTGATGGGGGTTACCAGCTGAGAATTAGGCGTCTTGAGGGTACCCCTAATTATGGTCCCCGACACTAGTGCTCCATCCACTGCTACCAATGACAACCTTATTAAAAAGAATGAAAAACTTAAGGCTAAGTTAGCTAGCTCCCAAGAAGCTATTGAAAATTTGTTAGAGAAAATGGAAATTCTTAGCATACACAATAATGAGCTAACTACTAAGCTAGAAAACATTGGTAGCACCCCAGCAACATCTTTAGTTGAAATACCTGAAATAATTAAGAAAGATGCTTCTACTTCCTGCTTTGATTTAATTGATGATTCTAACCCCTGCAACCAAGTCGTTGTTGAGAATATTGTTGTAGAGATATGTTCGGATGAGGTTGCAAAGGAAAATGAACAATTAAAGCAAGAAGTGGCTCGCCTTGGCAAGGCTTTGTATGACAAGAAAGGCAAAGCCAAACAAATCCAACCTCCACAGGATAACACCACTGCGGGAGTGAACAAGCCTGTAGAGGGAGAAACTGTGATTTGTAAGCTATGCCACATGGAAGGCCACAAGTCTTTCTAATGCAAGGCGATGACCGGGGATAAACAAAGGCAAAAGCAAAATCTCCAACACCTACATCAAAAAGGTGGATAAAAAGACTGCTACACCATACTTAATCAAAAAGAAGAAGAATGGAAAGGTGATAGCAATCAAGGCCAACAAGCAAGCCAACAAAGGAAAGGGGGCCAAACGCATCTGGGTGCCAAAGGAGATAATTTCAACCATGAAAAGCACCAAGAAGGTTTGGATCCCGAAAGGGAAGTGAGTGGATCGAAGGTCTTCGGGAAATTTGGAGACTTGGCAAATTTGGGATATATATCATGGGATACATCATATTGGATCAAGTTTATTGCCAGGTGGGTTAGTGAAAATTTTGGACCCAAATTTCCCACCCATGACTAAGGTAACTAGTTTTATTGTATTCTTTGTTTTTAGATATGCGTATCTATTTACTTTTTATCTAGTTTACCTTTCTTGCCTAGTATTACATTTGTTATGTACTTTTGTTTAAAATCATGCATACTAGGTAAATCATATGGTAGGATTGCTTGTTTTTAATTCATATACTTAAGCAAACCTACATGGCTTAAAATGTTTATTTAAGCACGGCACATAGCTTTTATATCACTCCATAGTAAATGATGCATCAATTGAAAATTTTGATTTTTACAAGTTGTATCATTTAACTTATATGTGCCAAAGTTAGGATTATAGATAATTTACCCCTCTTGATATCAAATCAAAGTGCATGTCTCCTACAAGTATTCAAAACTTGTATGCACACCTTTAGGGGGAGATTACTCTATAATCTAACACTTTGAGACTAACACCTTTTCAAGTCTATTTTATGTGATAGTCTCATTGTAAGGAAAATAAGGTCCCCGGAGAAAGACAACAATCTTCCACTGCAAAAATCTCCAAGAACTCTCATGTCTCTCAAGCTCACCATTGACTTTCAATTGGTATCTTTTGAGACTACTTTCGGTATCATTTACATGTCTTCTCCAAAATTTGATTAGACTATATTTCATATCATATGCTTCCATGTTGCAAAAATGCATAAGTAGTTAACTCATATTCTGTTACCTATGCATAAGGGAAGTTAGTCTTTTCAAATCATGTCTTGCACCTCTAATTTTCACATGCTTTCTCCTAAGTAGAGGATCTCTGTCAGGGGGAGTATTTCTTCATCTCTAAAAAGGGGGAGAAACTTCCTTCTAAAGAGAACACTCATTTAGGGGGAGTTCCTTTTGAAAGGGAATTAGGCTTACACCTAGTCCCTAAATGATTTTGGTGGTTGAATTGCCCAACACAAATATTGGACTAACTAGTTTGCTCTAGTGTATAAGTTATACAGGTGCAAAAGGTTCACAATCAGCCAATAAAAAGATCAAAGTTTTGGATTCAACAAAGGAGCAAAGAGGCAACCGAAGGCACCTCTGGTCTGGAGGCACCGGACTGTCCGGTGTACACCGGACAGTGTCCGGTGTACACCGGACAGTGTCCGGTGCGCCACCGGACAGTGTCCGGTGCGCCACCGGACCCCAACTCGAACTCGCCACCTTCGGGAATTTCTCAGGCCGCTTCGCTATAATTCACCGGACTGTCCGGTGTACACCGGACAGTGTCCGGTGTACACCGGACAGTGTCCGGTGCTCCATGGAAGCGCGGCCTCCTCAACTCGCCAGCCTCGGGATCGCGCAGCAGCCGCTCCGCTATAATTCACCGGACATGTCCGGTGTGCACCGGACTGTCCGGTGTAACCACGGAGCAACGGCTATTTCGGCGCCAACGGCTACCTGCGTCGCATTTAATGCGCGCTCTGCGCGCGCAGAAGTCAGGCGCGCCCATACTGGCGCACCGGACAATGAACAGGTGTTGTCCGGTGTGCACCGGACATCCAGGCGGGCCCAGAAGTCAGAAGCTCCAACGGTCAGAATCCAACGGCATTAATGACGTGGCGGGGGCACCGGACATGTCCGGTGCGCCATCGACAGACAGCCTCCAGCAACGGTCAAGTTTGGTGGTTGGGGCTATAAATACCCCAACCACCCCACCATTCATTCCATCCAAGTTTTCCAACTTCCAACCACTATACAAGAGCTAGCATTCATTGCAAAGCACACCAAAAGAGATCAAATCCTCTCCCAACTCAACACAAAGCCCTAGTGACTAGAGAGAGTGATTTGTAGTGTTCATTTGAGCTCTTGCGCTTGGATCGCTTTTTTTTTCTTTTGGCTTTCTTTCTTGTGATCAAACACTCACTTGTAATTGAGGCAAGTGACACCAATTGTGTGGTGGTCCTTGCGGGAAGTTTGATTCCCAAGTGATTTGAGAAAGAGAAGCTCACTCGGTTCGAGGGACCGTTTGAGAGAGGGAAGGGTTGAAAGAGACCCGGCCTTTGTGGCCTCCTCAACGGGGAGTAGGTTTGAGAGAACCGAACCTCGGTAAAACAAATCCGCGTGTCTCACTTCATTATTCGCTTGCGATTTGTTTTGCGCCCTCTCTCGCGGACTCTACTATATTTCTAGCGCTAACCCGGCTTGTAGTTGTGATTATTTTTGTGATTTTCAGTTTCGCCCTATTCACCCCCCTCTAGGCGACTTTCAATTGGTATCAGAGCCCGGTGCTTCATTAGAGCCTAACCGCTCGAAGTGATGTCGGGAGATCACACCAAGAGAGAGATGGAGACCGGCGACAAGCCCACTACAAGCCAAGGGAGCACTTCATCGGAAGAGTCCCGCACCAAGAGAAGGGAGAAGAAGAAAGGCTCCTCCAAACGGAAGGAGAAAAGATCTTCCTCTTCTCACCACAAAGAGAAGAAGGAAAAATCTTCCTCTCACAAGTCGCATCGGAAAGGCGACAAAAGGATGAGGAAGGTGGTCTACTACGAGACCGACACTTCATCAACGTCCACCTCCGACTCCGATGCACCGTCCGTAACTTCTAAGCGCCAAGAGCGCAAGAAGTTTAGTAAAATCCCCTTACACTATCCCCGTACATCTAGACATACTCCATTACTTTCCGTTCCATTAGGCAAACCGCCAACTTTTGATGGCGAAGATTATGCTAGGTGGAGTGATTTAATGAAATTTCATCTAACCTCACTCCACAAAAGTATATGGAATGTTGTTGAGTTTGGAGCACAGGTACCTTCAATAGGGGATGAGGATTATGATACGGACGAAGTAGCCCAAATCGAGCACTTCAACTCCCAAGCCGCAACCATTCTCCTCGCCTCTCTAAGCAAGGAGGAATACAACAAAGTGCAAGGGTTGAAGAATGCAAAGGAGATTTGGGACCTACTCAAGACGGCGCACGAGGGTGATGAACTCACCAAGATCACCAAGCGGGAAACGATCGAGGGGGAGCTCGGTCGCTTCCGTCTTCGCCAAGGGGAGGAGCCACAAGATATGTACAATCGGCTCAAGACCTTGGTGAACCAAGTGCGCAACCTCGGGAGCAAAAAGTGGGATGACCACGAAGTGGTTAAGGTTATTTTAAGAGCTCTTATTTTCCTTAACCCCACTCAAGTTCAATTAATTCGTGGTAATCCTAGATATCCACTAATGACCCCCGAGGAAGTTATCGGGAATTTTGTGAGCTTTGAATGCATGATTAAGGGCTCAAAGAAGATCAACGAGCTTGACGAACCTTCCACATCCGAGGCGCAACCGGTGGCCTTCAAGGCAACGGAGGAGAAGAAGGAGGAGTCTACGCCAAGTAGACAACCAATTGACGCCTCCAAGCTCGATAATGAGGAGATGGCCTTAATCATCAAAAGCTTTCGGCAAATCCTCAAGCAACGGAAGGGGAAGGATTACAAATCCCGTTCCAAGAAGGTTTGCTACAAGTGTGGTAAGCCCGGTCATTTTATTGCAAAATGTCCTATGTCTAGTGACAGTGACAGGGGCGACGACAAGAAGGGAAAGAGGAGAGAAAAGAAGAAGTACTACAAGAAGAAGGGCGGCGATGCCCATGTTTGCCGGGAATGGGACTCCGACGAGAGCTCCACCGAGTCCTCCTCCGACGAGGACGCCGCCAACATCGCCGTCACCAAGGGACTTCTCTTCCCCAACGTCGGCCACGAGTGCCTCATGGCAAAGGACGGCAAAAGGAAGAAGGTTAAATCTAACTTCTCCACCAAATATGAATCTTCTAGTGATGATAATGCTAGTGGTGAGGAAGATAATTTGCGTATCCTTTTTGCCAACCTTAACATGGAACAAAAAGAAAAATTAAATGAGCTAATTAGTGCCATCCATGAAAAGGATGATCTCTTGGATTCCCAAGAGGACTTCCTAATCAAGGAAAATAAGAAGCATGTTAAGGTTAAAAATGCTTATGCTCTAGAGGTAGAAAAATGTAACAAATTAACTAGTGAGCTAAGCACATGCCATGACACTATTGACAACCTTAGAAATGAAAATGCTAGATTAATTGCTAAGGTTGATTCACATGTTTGCAATGTTTCAACTTCCAATTCTAAAGATGATAATATTGATTTACTTGCTAGAATTGATGAGTTGAATGTTTCTCTTGCTAGCCTTAGAGATGAAAAAGAAAAATTGCTTGCTAAGGCTAGAGATTGTGATGTTTGCATTTCTAACCTTAGAACTAAAAATGATTTATTACATGCTAAGGTTATTGAACTAAAATCTTGCAAACCCTCTACATCTAATGTTGAGCATGTTTCTATTTGTACTAGATGTAGAGATGTTGATATCAATGCTATTCATGATCACATGGCTTTAATCAAACAACAAAATGATCATATAGCATTATTAGACGCTAAAATTGCCGAGCATAACTTAGAAAATGAAAAGTTTAAATTTGCTAGAAGTATGCTCTATAATGGGAGACGCCCTGGCATCAAGGATGGCATTGGCTTCCAAAGGGGAGACAATGTCAAACTTAATGCCCCTCCAAAGAATTTATCTAACTTTGTTAAGGGCAAGGCTCCCATGCCTCAGGATAACGAGGGTTACATTTTGTACCCTGTCGGCTATCCTGAGAGCAAAATTAGGAGAACTCATTCTAGGAAGTCTCACTCTGGCCCTAATCATGCTTTTATGTATAAGGGTCAGACATCTAGTTCTAGGCAACCAACCCGTGCCAAGTTGCCTAGAAAGAAAACTCCTAATGCATCAAATGATCATGCTATATCATTTAAAACTTTTGATGCTTCTTATGTGCTTACTAGCAAATCCGGCAAGGTAGTTGCCAAGATTGTTGGGGGCAAACACAAGGGCTCCAAGACTTGTGTTTGGGTACCCAAAGTTCTTGTTTCTAATGCCAAAGGACCCAAAACCGTTTGGGTACCTAAAGTCAAGAACTAAAATTGTTTTGTAGGTTTATGCATCCGGGGGCTCAAGTTGGATACTCGACAGCGGGTGCACAAACCACATGACTGGGGAGAAAAAGATGTTCTCCTCATATGAGAAAAACCAAGATCCCCAACGAGCTATCACATTCGGGGATGGAAATCAAGGTTTGGTCAAAGGATTGGGTAAAATTGCTATATCACCTGACCATACTATTTCCAATGTTTTTCTTGTAGATTCTTTAGATTACAATTTGCTTTCCGTATCCCAATTATGTCAAATGGGCTACAACTGTCTATTTACTGATATAGGTGTTACTGTCTTTAGAAGAAGTGATGATTCAATAACATTCAAGGGAGTGTTAGAGGGTCAGCTATACTTGGTAGATTTTGATAGAGCTGAACTCGACACTTGCTTGGTTGCTAAGACTAACTTGGGTTGGCTCTGGCACCGCCGACTAGCCCATGTTGGAATGAAGAATCTTCATAAGCTTCTAAAGGGAGAACACATTTTAGGACTAACAAATGTTCATTTTGAGAAAGACAGGATTTGTAGCGCATGCCAAGCCGGGAAGCAAGTTGGCACTCATCATCCACACAAGAACATCATGACTAGTGACAGGCCACTGGAGCTCCTACACATGGACCTATTCGGCCCGATCGCTTACATAAGCATCGGCGGGAGTAAGTACTGTCTAGTTATTGTGGATGATTATTCTCGCTTCACTTGGGTGTTCTTTTTGCAGGACAAATCTTATACCCAAGAGACCTTAAAGGGATTCTTGAGACGGGCTCAAAATGAGTTCGGCTTAAGGATCAAGAAAATTAGAAGCGACAATGGGACGGAGTTCAAGAACTCTCAAATTGAAGGCTTCCTTGAGGAGGAGGGCATCAAGCATGAGTTCTCTTCTCCCTACACTCCACAACAAAATGGTGTTGTGGAGAGGAAGAATCGAACTCTATTGGACATGGCAAGAACCATGCTTGATGAGTACAAGACACCGGATCGGTTTTGGGCCGAAGCAGTCAACACCGCTTGCTACGCCATCAACCGGTTATATCTTCACCGAATCCTCAAGAAGACATCCTATGAACTCCTAACCGGTAAAAAGCCAAATATTTCATATTTTAGAGTTTTTGGTAGCAAATGTTTTATTCTTGTCAAAAGAGGTAGAAAATCTAAATTTGCTCCTAAAACTGTAGAAGGCTTTTTACTAGGATATGACTCAAACACAAGGGCATATAGAGTCTTTAACAAGTCCTCAGGACTTGTTGAAGTTTCTTGTGACGTTGTGTTTGATGAAACTAACGGCTCTCAAGTAGAGCAAGTTGATCTTGATGAGATAGGTGAAGAACAGGCTCCATGCATAGCGCTAAGGAACATGTCCATTGGGGATGTGTGTCCTAAGGAATCCGAAGAGCCTCCACATGCACAAGATCAACCATCCTCCTCCATGCAAGCATCTCCACCAACTCAAATTTAGGATGAGGCTCAAGATGTTGAACAAGAAGATCAAGAAGATGAGCCACCTCAAAATGACGGCAACGATCAAGGGGGAGAGGCAAATGATGAAGACAAGGAGGATGAACAACCAAGACCGCCACACCCAAGAGTCCACCAAGCAATACAACGAGATCACCCCGTCGACACCATCCTCGGCGACATTCATAAGGGGGTAACTACTCGATCTCGTGTTGCACATTTTTGTGAACATTACTCTTTTGTTTCCTCTATTGAGCCACACAGGGTAGAGGAAGCATTTCAAGATTCGGATTGGGTGATGGCGATGCAAGAGGAGCTCAACAATTTCACAAGGAATGAGGTATGGCACTTAGTTCCACGTCCTAACCAAAATGTTGTAGGAACCAAGTGGGTCTTCCGCAACAAACAAGACGAGCATGGTGTGGTGACAAGGAACAAAGCTCGACTCGTGGCCAAGGGGTATTCACAAGTCGAAGGTTTGGATTTTGGTGAAACCTATGCACCCGTAGTTAGGCTTGAGTCAATTCGCATATTATTGGCCTATGCTACTTACCATGGCTTCAAGCTTTATCAAATGGACGTGAAGAGTGCCTTCCTCAATGGACCAATCAAGGAGGAGGTCTATGTTGAGCAACCTCCCGGCTTTGAAGACAGTGAGTACCCTAACCATGTTTATAGGCTCTCTAAGGCGCTTTATGGGCTCAAGCAAGCCCCAAGAGCATGGTATGAATGCCTTAGAGATTTCCTTATTGCAAATGGCTTCAAAGTCGGCAAAGCCGATTCTACTTTGTTCACTAAAACACTTGATAATGATTTGTTTGTATGCCAAATTTATGTTGATGATATTATATTTGGGTCTACTAACAAATCTACATGTGAAGAATTTAGTAGGATCATGACACAGAAATTCGAGATGTCTATGATGGGGGAGTTGAAGTATTTTCTAGGATTTCAAGTCAAACAACTCCAAGAGGGCACATTCATTTGCCAAACAAAGTATACTCGAGACATTCTAAGCAAGTTTGGAATGAAGGATGCCAAGCCCATCAAGACTCCCATGGGAACAAATGGGCATCTCGACCTCGACACGGGAGGTAAGTCCGTGGATCAAAAGGTATACCGGTCGATGATTGGTTCATTGCTTTATTTATGTGCATCTCGACCGGACATTATGCTTTCCGTATGCATGTGTGCAAGATTCCAAGCCGACCCTAAGGAATCTCACCTTACGGCCGTAAAACGAATCTTGAGATATTTAGCTTATACTCCTAAGTTTGGGCTTTGGTACCCTCGGGGATCCACTTTTGATTTGATTGGTTATTCGGATGCCGATTGGGCGGGGTGCAAGATTAATAGAAAGAGCACATCGGGGACTTGCCAGTTCTTGGGAAGATCCTTGGTGTCTTGGGCTTCAAAGAAGCAAAATTCGGTCGCTCTTTCTACCGCCGAAGCCGAGTATATTGCCGCAGGCCATTGTTGCGCGCAATTGCTTTGGATGAGGCAAACCCTGCGGGACTACGGTTACAAATTAACCAAAGTTCCTCTTCTATATGATAATGAGAGTGCAATCCGCATGGCGGATAATCCCGTTGAGCATAGCCGCACTAAACACATAGCCATTCGGTATCATTTTCTTCGGGATCACCAACAAAAGGGGGATATCGAGATTTCATACATTAACACTAAAGATCAATTAGCCGATATCTTTACCAAGCCACTTGATGAACAATCCTTTACCAGACTTAGGCATGAGCTTAATATTCTTGATTCTAGGAATTTCTTTTGCTAATCTTGCACACATAGCTCATAATAATACCTTTGATCATGTTTCTTTTATATACTATGACTAATGTGTTTTCAAGTGTATTCCAAACCAAGTCATAAGTATATTGAAAGGGAATTGGAGTCTTCGGCGAAGACAAGGCTTCCACTCCACTCTACTACTCATCCTTCGCCGTCGCTCCGCATCACTCTTCATCTTTGGTATAATCTTCACTCACTTATTTTATGACCAAAGGAAGAGAAAGTACTTCATGGGCTCTAATATTTCCGTTTTTGGCGATTCATGCCAAAGGGGGAGAAAATATGAGCCCAAAGCAAAAGGACCGCACCACCACCCTAATTTTAAAATTGATGATTTTCAATTGGTAAATTTCAAAATTGGTATCTCTTTGTGTTCTAAAGGGGGAGTAAGTAGTGTTTTCAAATTTAATGTCTTAAAACCCTCTTGAACACTAAGAGGAGACTTTAATTGAGGGGGAGTTTTGTTTAGTCAAAGGGAAAGCATTTTGAACAAAGGAAGAAAATTTCAAAACTTGGAAATGCTTTGCAAAATCTTATTCATTCACCTTTGACTATCTTGCAAAAGGATTTTAAAAAAGAATTTACAAAAGAGTTTGCAAAAACAAAACTTTTGGTGCAAATGTGGTCCAATATGTCAAAAACAAAGAAAACAATCCATGCGCATCATGTAAGCATTTATATTGGCTCAATTCCAACCTTTGCACTTACATTATGCAAACTAGTTCAATTATGCACTTCTATATTTGCTTTGGTTTGTGTTGGCATCAATCACCAAAAAGGGGGAGATTGAAAGGGAATTAGGCTTACACCTAGTCCCTAAATGATTTTGGTGGTTGAATTGCCCAACACAAATATTGGACTAACTAGTTTGCTCTAGTGTATAAGTTATACAGGTGCAAAAGGTTCACAATCAGCCAATAAAAAGATCAAAGTTTTGGATTCAACAAAGGAGCAAAGAGGCAACCGAAGTCACCTCTGGTCTGGAGGCACCGGACAGTGTCCGGTGCACCAGAGGACTCCAACTCGAACTCGCCACCTTCGGGAATTTCTCAGGCCGCTTCGCTATAATTCACCGGACTGTCCGGTGTACACCGGACAGTGTCCGGTGCTCCATGGAAGCGCGGCCTCCTCAACTCGCCAGCCTCGGGATCGCGCAGCAGCCGCTCCGCTATAATTCACCGGACATGTCCGGTGTGCACCGGACTGTCCGGTGTAACCACGGAGCAACGGCTATTTCGGCGCCAACGGCTACCTGCGTCGCATTTAATGCGCGCTCTGCGCGCGCAGAAGTCAGGCGCGCCCATACTGGCGCACCGGACAATGAACAAGTGTTGTCCGGTGTGCACCGGACATCCAGGCGGGCCCAGAAGTCAGAAGCTCCAACGGTCAGAATCCAACGGCATTAATGACGTGGCGGGGGCACCGGACATGTCCGGTGTGCACCGGACTGTCCGGTGCGCCATCGACAGACAGCCTCCAGCAACGGTCAAGTTTGGTGGTTGGGGCTATAAATACCCCAACCACCCCACCATTCATTCCATCCAAGTTTTCCAACTTCCAACCACTATACAAGAGCTAGCATTCATTGCAAAGCACACCAAAAGAGATCAAATCCTCTCCCAACTCAACACAAAGCCCTAGTGATTAGAGAGAGTGATTTGTAGTGTTCATTTGAGCTCTTGCGCTTGGATCGCTTTTTTTTTCTTTTGGCTTTCTTTCTTGTGATCAAACACTCACTTGTAATTGAGGCAAGTGACACCAATTGTGTGGTGGTCCTTGCGGGAAGTTTGATTCCCAAGTGATTTGAGAAAGAGAAGCTCACTCGGTCCGAGGGACCGTTTGAGAGAGGGAAGGGTTGAAAGAGACCCGGCCTTTGTGGCCTCCTCAACGGGGAGTAGGTTTGAGAGAACCGAACCTCGGTAAAACAAATCCGCGTGTCTCACTTTATTATTCGCTTGCGATTTGTTTTGCGCCCTCTCTCGCGGACTCTACTATATTTCTAACGCTAACCCGGCTTGTAGTTGTGATTATTTTTGTGATTTTCAGTTTCGCCCTATTCACCCCCCTCTAGGCGACTTTCACCTTTCAACTGGTATCATTCATATGGTTTAATTTAATATCCTTCTACGTGATATCATTTGATTCAATTCTTGTTGAGGGCAAGCTTTTATTTACTTCCTACATGCTTTTAATGTCTTCCTTTTCGGTGGTTGATGCCAAAGGGGGAGAAGTTTAGGGACCAAAGCAATGGAAACTATATCAAACACCAAACACCACTAATTTAAAACTTTATATCTCCAAATGGCTTTTCAAGTGGTTTTGGTTATTTGGTCCTAAAAATAGGAAGTAAGTGAATTATGGAGTTAGGGGGAGGCTTAAGTCCATAATATCACATTGTGGGGACAATCATGCATCTTAGCAAGTAGATTGCATATTTTCATTCAAATACTTGTATTATTTGCTTGCTTTGGTTGTGTTGTCATCAATCACCAAAAAGGGGGAGATTGTAAGGAAAATAGACCCCAGGCCATTTGGCTAATTGAGTTTTGGTGTTTGATGATTAACACAACCTGTGGACTAATATGTTTGCCAGTGTTTATAATTATAGTTCACAGGATGCAAAGAGAATTGGACCAAGGCAATGAGGATGCAACACCTCAAAAGAAGACATAAAAAGATGCATACAAGTCCAATACTCAAGAACAAAAGAAGCCCGAAGAAATCAGCGAAGAAATCCAAGATGAGGGCTGTCAACCAGCGCCTGGTGCTGCACCGGACATTGATGTCCGGTGTGCACCGGACTGTCTGCGCAGAGAGGCCACAGACAGGCGCTCTCTGGCTGTAGCACCGGACTGTCCGGTGTGCCACGGGCAGACGGCCACGGTCGGATCCAACGGTCGACTGCTACAGGCGCCAACGGTCGGCTGACGTGGCGTGCACCGGACACTGCACAGTAGATGTCCGGTGGTGCACCGGACTGTCCGGTGCACCCGACGATAGAAAGCTGCTGCTTTCAGTCCAACGGCTAGTCGTTGTAATTGTACCGAGTGGGGCAAGAATCTTGCGAGACCGTGACAACCGCGTTTGTGTCACAGCCGCCACCGTGTACCGGAGGGAACGAGGCCCGCGGCGTTTCGGCCGGAAGCTCGATAGTGGAGACGGCGGGGAGCGTCCGAGAGGAGCCAGAAGCGGAGCACCACTTGCGCGTGGAGAAGGCCCGCGGCTCTCTACGGAGTTACTCGACCGTGGTGCTTGGCCCTCGCGTGTGCTTCCCTTTGCGTAGGGGCACCAACGAGGATTAGTCGGGACCTTGCGTGGTTCCGGATACCTCGGTAAAAATACCGGCGTCATCCATGAAAGTTTGCTTCTCTACTTAGCTCTTTACATTCCGCATTTATATTAAGTATTTAAGTTTCAATCTTGTAGTCATACTTATTTAGTGTAGATTGAAACTTAGCCTTTGCGGTAGAGATAGCAACACTTAGACAAAACCTAGCTTGGACATTCTAGTTTTGATTATTTGCATATGTTTTGCTCTAGGGATTTAATTGTGGCCTAGTTTAGTAAAAGTTTTAGAAGTCCTAATTCACCCCCCCTCTTAGGCGTCACCCGATTCCTACAAGTGGTATCAGAGGCGGTTTGGCTCATTTGAAACACTTTAGCTTCACCGCTAAAAGAGCCGACGCTTTTTAGAGGAAGGGATGGATACCCATAGGCCACCACACTTCGACGACGCTAACTTCCCTTATTATAGTGCTAGAATGGCTTGTTACCTAGAGGCCGTTGATCTAGGTGTTTGGAGAGTCACTCGTGACGGGATGAAACCCCTCAAGAATCCCGAGAAACCCACCACGAGTGAGGAAAAAGAAATTCATTTAAATGCTAGAGCCAAAAATTGCTTGTATGAATCTCTTAGCATGGATATTTTTAATCAAGTATTTACCTTGAAAACTGCTAATGAGATTTGGCTAAAATTGCATGAGCTCCATGACGGCACATCCAATGTCCGTGAGCAAAAACATTGCCTAGACTTAAATGAGTATAATTCTTTTGCTATGAAAGATGATGAGCTTGTTAGAGACATGTATTCTCGTTTGAATCTAATAATCAATGAGCTCAATTCTATTGGCATTAATAAGCTAGGTGATGCGGACATTGTGAGGAAGATTATCTCCCTGCTACCTGAAAGTCGCCTAGAGGGGGGGTGAATAGGGCGAAACTGAAATTCTCAAAAATAATCACAACTACAAGCCGGGTTAGCGTTAGAAATATAATAGAGTCCGCGAGAGAGGGTGCAAAACAAATCTCAAGCGAAAAATGAAGTGAGACACGCGGATTTGTTTTACCGAGGTTCGGTTCTCTCAAACCTACTCCCCGTTGAGGAGGCCACAAAGGCCGGGTCTCTTTCAACCCTTACCCTTTCTCAAACGGTCCCTTGGACCGAGTGAGCTTTCTCTTCTCAATCACTTGGAACACAAAGTTCCCACAAGGACCACCACAAGTTTGGTGTCTCTTGCCTCAATTACAAGTGAGTTTGGTCGCAATGAAAGAATCAAGAAAGAAGAAAGCAATCCAAGCGCAAGAGCTCGAAAGAACACAAGCAAATCTCTCTCTCTAATCACTAGGGCGTTGTGTGGAATTTGGAGAGGATTTGATCTCTTTGGTGTGTCTAGAATTGAATGCTAGAGCTCTTGTAAGTAGTTGGGAAGTGGAAAACTTGGATGCAATGAATGGTGGGTGGTTGGAGGTATTTATAGCCCCAACCACCAAACTAGCCGTTTGGTGAGGCTGTCTGTTCGATGGCGCACCGGACAGTCCGGTGCACACCGGATATGTCCGGTGCGACAGCCACATCACCAAAGCCGTTGGGTTCCGACCGTTGGAGCTCTGACTTCTGGGCCCGCCTGGATGTCCGGTGGCGCACCGGACATGTACTGTTGAGTGTCCGGTGCGCCAGCATGGGCGTGCCTGACCTCTGCGCGCGCTGGCGTGCATTTAATGCGTCGCAGGTAGCCGTTGGCGCCAGAAGTAGCCGTTGCCCCGCAGTTACACCGGATAGTCCGGTGTACACCAGACAGTCTGGTGAATTATAGCGGAGCAGCTGAAATGAATTCCCGAGGCCATCTTCTTTTTTTCGCCATCGTCCAATCTAGTTCTATAAGACCTAGACAACTGTATTTATATATTTTTCTTACTTTGAGATGTCTTTTTAATTTTATGAAGATCACATCCTTTTAAGATTTCTATTTTGATATAGCACATCATCAAATCATTTAACTAATCAGTGGTCATCTTGTTGCGTGGAGCTAGACGGAGACTACTGTGTTGATTTGCTTTGAGCTCTTTGTCGTTCTAAGAACAGGGACAAGCGAATGGCGATAGAGGCTACAATACAATAGGAACCGAAGATGGGTGATGGGCGGAATAGGGGTCAGGGGTGAATCGCAGAGCTAGGCCGGACAAAGTCGCGCGCGGACAGGTGGAACTAGGTTATGGGTGAAGCGAGGGCAGACGATGAAGCTAGGCTATGGTCATCTTGTGCAGCGGTTTCCTCTAAACTCTCCCCTATATCCCACTACAAACATAAAATATCATTTCCTATAACAATTTAACATACATTATAATTTTTCCCAACTATCAATTAACGTGGCCACAAAAACCCGAGAGCAACATAATGTTTGAGGGGATGGGTGCTGCACCCCAGATCTGACGGTTCACTGCTGCTCCCGCGCATAGAGAGCTAGCAAGGGGGCAACCATGTGGGGCAAATGGTGTTCCTATAGCCGCTGTGCAGAGGGGAGGGGGCACCTCGCGTCAACGGCGGCATATAGCCTAAGGTAGTGGGACATATGGTGAAAAATTTAGAGGAAACCGTTGTAGACATTATAAAATAATTTATTTGGTTTTAATGAAAGGGCATTAAGGGCATGTACAACCTAGACACTGCTGCACGGAACTCCAAGTACAAGATACAACTAAAACACAACATAATACAATGGTCATGTCTAAAACATGTGTCTTACGATATTCATTGTACCAATCAGAGCATTCAATAAATTAAAGTGACCAATCAACTAGTCTCCTATCTCGAACATAGAGCTAAGACACTGTATCTTCGTTAAGATATATGTCTTGAGTTTTTTTACATTCACCCCCTAGACACACTCTAAGACACAACTTAAGATACCCATTGTACATGCCCTAATTACTACACATAAAACTGTATTACCCCTGATAGTCGCCTAGAGGGGGGGTGAATAGGGCGAAACTGAAATTTACAAAAATAATCACAACTACAAGCCGGGTTAGCGTTAGTAATAAAGAAACGAGTCCGCGAGAGAGGGCGCAAAACAAATCGCAAGCAAATAAGAGTGTGACACAAGGATTTGTTTTACCGAGGTTCGGTTCTCGCAAACCTACTCCCCGTTGAGGAGGCCACAAAGGCCGGGTCTCTTTCAACCCTTCCCTCTCTCAAACGATCCCACGGATCGAGTGAGCTTTCTCTTCTTCTCAATCAAACGGGAACAAAGCTTCCCCGCAAGGGCCACCACACAATTGGTGCCTCTTGCCTTGGTTACAATTGAGTGATGATCTCAAGAACAAATGAGAAAGAAAGAAAGCAATCCAAGCGCAAGAGCTCAAAAGAACACGGCAAATCTCTCTCGCTAGTCACTAAGGGTTTGAGTGGAATTGGAGAGGATTTGATCTCTTTGTATGTGTCTAGAATTGAATGCCTAGCTCTTGTAAGTGGTTGAGAGTTGGAAAACTTGGATGGCAATGAATGTGGGGTGGTTGGGGTATTTATAGCCCCAACCACCAAAAGTGACCGTTGCTGGAACTCCTCTGTTCGATGGCGCACCGGACAGTCCGGTGCCCCTGCCACGTCACCATTGCCGTTGGATTCTGACCGTTGGAGCTTCTGACTTCTGGGCCCTCCTGGGTGTCCGGTGCACACCGGACATGTACTGTTTGATGTCCGGTGCACCGGTATGGGCGAGCCTGACGTCTGCGCGCGCTGCGCGCGCATTTAATGCACCGCAGGGAGCCGTTGGCGCCGCAGAGAGCCGTTGCTCCGCTGGCACACCGGACAGTCCGGTGCACACCGGACAGTCCGGTGAATTTTAGCGGAGCGGCTGCCGAGCGAACCCGAGGCTGGCGAGTTCCGGAGGCCGCGTTTCCTTGGAGCACCGGACATGTCCGGTGCACACCGGACAGTCCGGTGAATTATTGCGCGCCCGCTTCCGAGAATTCCCGAGGGCGAAGAGTTTGAGTCGAAGTCCTCTGGCCGCACCGGACATGTCCGGTGCACACCGGACAGTCCGGTGCCTCCAGCCAGAGGTGCCCTCGGTTGCCTTGCTGCTCCTTTGTTGAATCCAACACTTGGTCTTTTTATTGGCTAAATGTGAACCTTTTGCACCTGTATAACTTATGCACTAGAGCAAACTAGTTAGTCCAATATTTGTGTTGGGCAATTCAACCACCAAAATTATTTAGGAACTAGGTCTAAGCCTAATTCCCTTTCAATCTCCCCCTTTTTGGTGATTGATGCCAACACAAACCAAAGCAAATATAGAAGTGCATAATTGAACTAGTTTACATAATGTAAGTGCAAAGGTTGCTTGGAATTGAGCCAATATACACTTATATGATGCGCATGGATTGTTTTCTTTATTTTTCACATATTGGACCACATTTGCACCAAGAGTTTTGTTTTTGCAAATTCTTTTGTAAATACTTTTCAAAGTTTTTTTGCAAGATAGTCAAAGGTAAATGAATAAGATTTGCAAAGCATTTTCAAGATTTGAAATTTTCTCCCCCTGTTTCAAATGCTTTTCCTTTGACTAAACAAAACTCCCCCTCAAATAAGGTTTCCTCTTAGTGTTCAAGAGGGTTTTCCATCAATTTCGAAAATACTACTTGCTCCCCCTTTAGAACACAAAGAGATACCAATTTTGAAATTTACCATTGAAAATCATCAAATTTAAAATTGGTGGTGGTGCGGTCCTTTTGCTTTGGGCTCATATTTTCTCCCCCTTTGGCATGAATCGCCAAAAACGAAATCATTAGAGCCCAATGAAGTATTATCTCCCCCTTTGGACATGAAATGAATGAGTGAAGATTATACCAAAGTTGGAGAGTGATGCGGAGCGACGGCGAAGAATGAGTAGTGAAGTGGAGTGGAAGCCTTGTCTTCGCCGAAGACTCCAATTCCCTTTCAATATACCTATGACTTGGTTTGAAATACACTTGAAAACACATTAGTCATAGCATATATAAAAGAGACATGATCAAAGGTATATTCATGTGCTATGTGTGCAAGTTTAGCAAAAGAAATTCCTAGAATCAAGAATATTGAGCTCATGCCTAAGTCGGGTAAAAGATTGTTCATCAAGCGGCTTGGTAAAGATATCGGCTAATTGATCTTTAGTGTTAATGTAAGAAATCTCGATATCCCCCTTTTGTTGGTGATCCCGAAGAAAATGATACCGAATGGCTATGTGCTTAGTGCGGCTGTGCTCGACGGGATTGTCGGCCATTTTGATTGCACTCTCATTGTCACATAGCAAAGGGACTTTGGTTAATTTGTAACCGTAGTCCCGCAGGGTTTGCCTCATCCAAAGCAATTGCGCGCAACAATGGCCTGCGGCAATATACTCGGCTTCGGCGGTAGAAAGAGCGACCGAATTTTGCTTCTTTGAAGCCCATGACACCAAGGATCTTCCCAAGAACTGGCAAGTCCCCGATGTGCTCTTCCTATTAATCCTACACCCCGCCCAATCGGCATCCGAATAACCAATCAAATCAAATGTGGATCCCCGAGGGTACCAAAGCCCAAACTTAGGAGTAAAAGCCAAATATCTCAAGATTCGTTTTACGGCCGTAAGGTGTGATTCCTTAGGGTCGGCTTGAAATCTTGCACACATGCAAACGGAAAGCATAATGTCCGGTCGAGATGCACATAAGTAAAGCAATGAACCAATCATCGACCGGTATACCTTTTGATCCACGGACTTACCTCCCGTGTCGAGGTCGAGATGTCCATTAGTTCCCATGGGTGTCTTGATGGGCTTGGCATCCTTCATTCCAAATTTGCTTAGAATGTCTTGAGTATACTTCGTTTGGCTAATGAAGGTGCCCTCTTGGAGTTGCTTGACTTGAAATCCTAAGAAGTATTTCAACTCCCCCATCATCGACATCTCGAATTTCTGTGTCATGATCCTACTAAATTCTTCACATGTAGATTTGTTAGTAGACCCAAATATAATATCATCAACATAAATTTGGCATACGAACAAATCGTTGTCAAGAGTTTTAGTGAATAAAGTAGGATCGGCCTTGCCGACTTTGAAGCCATTTGCAATAAGGAAATCTCTAAGGCATTCATACCATGCTCTTGGGGCTTGCTTGAGCCCATAAAGCGCCTTTGAGAGCCTATAAACATGGTTAGGATACTCACTGTCTTCAAAGCCAGGAGGTTGCTCAACATAGACCTCCTCCTTGATTGGTCCATTGAGGAAGGCACTCTTCACGTCCATTTGATAAAGCTTGAAGCCATGGTAAGTAGCATAGGCTAATAATATACGAATTGACTCAAGCCTAGCTACGGGTGCATAGGTTTCACCAAAATCCAAACCTTCGACTTGTGAATATCCCTTGGCCACGAGTCGAGCTTTGTTCCTAGTCACCACACCATGCTCGTCTTGCTTGTTGCGGAAAACCCACTTGGTTCCTACAACATTTTGGTTAGGACGTGGAACTAAGTGCCATACCTCGTTCCTCGTGAAGTTGTTGAGCTCCTCTTGCATTGCCATCACCCAATCCGAATCTTGAAGTGCTTCCTCTACCCTGTGTGGCTCAATAGAGGAAACAAACGAGTAATGTTCACAAAAATGAGCAACACGAGATCGAGTAGTTACCCCCTTATGAATGTCGCCGAGGATGGTGTCGACGGGGTGATCTCGTTGGATTGCTTGGTGGACTCTTGGGTGTGGCGGCCTTGGTTGTTCATCCTCCTTGTCTTCATCATTTGAATCTCCCCCTTGATCGTTGCCGTCATTTTGAGGTGGCTCATCTTCTTGATTTTCTTGTTCAACATCTTGAGCCTCATCCTCAACTTGAGTTGGTGGAGATGCTTGCATGGAGGAGGATGGTTGATCTTGTGCATTTGGAGGCTCTTCGGATTCCTTAGGACACACATCCCCGATGGACATGTTCCTTAGCGCTATGCATGGAGCCTGTTCTTCACCTACATCATCAAGATCAACTTGCTCTACTTGAGAGCCGTTAGTCTCATCAAACACAACGTCACAAGAAACTTCAACAAGTCCTGAGGACTTGTTAAAGACTCTATATGCCCTTGTGTTTGAGTCATATCCTAGTAAAAAGCCTTCTACAGTTTTAGGAGCAAATTTAGATTTTCTACCTCTTTTAACAAGTATAAAACATTTGCTACCAAAAACTCTAAAATATGAAATATTGGGCTTTTTACCGGTTAGGAGTTCATAGGATGTCTTCTTGAGGATTCGATGAAGATATAATCGGTTGATGGCGTAGCAGGCGGTGTTGACCGCCTCGGCCCAAAACCGATCCGGTGTCTTGTACTCATCAAGCATGGTTCTTGCCATGTCCAATAGAGTTCGATTCTTCCTCTCCACTACACCATTTTGTTGTGGAGTGTAGGGAGAAGAGAACTCATGCCTGATGCCCTCCTCCTCAAGAAAGCCTTCTATTTGAGAGTTCTTGAACTCCGTCCCATTGTCGCTTCTAATTTTCTTGATCCTTAAGCCGAACTCATTTTGAGCCCGTCTCAAGAATCCCTTTAAGGTCTCTTGGGTTTGTGATTTTCCTGCAAAAAGAATACCCAAGTGAAGCGAGAATAATCATCCACAATTACAAGACAATACTTACTACCGCCGATGCTTATGTAAGCGATCGGGCCGAATAGATCCATATGTAGGAGCTCCAGTGGCCTGTCGGTAGTCATGATATTTTTGTGTGGATGATGTATCCCAACTTGCTTCCCAGCTTGGCATGCGCTACAAATCCTGTCTTTCTCAAAATGAACATCGGTTAGTCCCAAAATGTGTTCTCCCTTTAGAAGCTTGTGAAGATTCTTCATTCCAACATGGGCTAGTCGGCGGTGCCAGAGCCAACCCAAGTTAGTCTTAGCAATCAAGCAAGTGTCGAGTTCAGCTCTATTAAAATCTACTAAGTATAGCTGACCCTCTAACACTCCCTTAAAAGCTATTGAATCATCACTTCTTCTAAAGACAGTAACACCTATATCAGTAAAAAGACAGTTGTAGCCCATTTGACATAATTGGGATACGGAAAGCAAATTGTAATCTAATGAATCTACAAGAAAAACATTGGAAATAGAATGGTCAGGAGATATAGCAATTTTACCCAAACCTTTGACCAAACCTTGATTTCCATCCCCGAATGTGATAGCTCGTTGGGGATCTTGGTTTTTCTCATATGAGGAGAACATCCTTTTCTCCCCGGTCATGTGGTTTGTGCACCCGCTGTCGAGTATCCAACTTGTGCCCCCGGATGCATAAACCTACAAAACAAGTTTAGTTCTTTGTTTTAGGTACCCAAACGGTTTTGGGTCCTTTGGCATTAGATACAAGAACTTTGGGTACCCAAACACAAGTCTTGGAGCCCTTGTGTTTGCCCCCAACAATTTTGGCAACTACCTTGCCGGACTTGCTAGTCAAAACATAAGATGCATCAAAAGTTTTAAATGAAATGGCATGATCATTTGATGCATTAATAGTTTTCTTTCTAGGCAACTTGGCATGGGTTGGTTGCCTAGATCTAGATGTCTCACCCTTATACATAAAAGCATAATTAGGGCCAGAGTGAGACTTCCTAGAATGAATTTTCTTAATTTTACTCTCAGGATACCCGGCAGGGTACAAAATGTAACCCTCGTTATCCTGAGGCATGGGAGTCTTGCCCTTAACAAAGTTAGACAAGTTCTTAGGAGGGGCATTAATTTTGACATTGTCTCCCCTTTGGAAGCCAATGCCGTCCTTAATGCCCGGGCGTCTCCCATTATAGAGCATGCTTCTAGCCAATTTAAATTTTTCATTTTCTAAGTCATGCTCTCTAATTTTAGCATTAAGTTGTGCTATGTGATCATTTTGTTTTTTAATTAAGGCAAGGTGATCATGGATAGCATCAACATTAATATCTCTACATCTAGTGCAAATGGACACATGCTCAATAGTAGATGTAGAGGGTTTGCAAGACTTTAATTCAATAACCTTAGCATGCAACAAATCATTCTTAGTTCTAAGGTCAGAAATAGTAGTATTGCAAACATCAAAATCCTTAGCCTTAGCAATTAATTTCTCATTCTCATTTCTAAGGCTAGCAAGAGAAATGTTCAATTTTTCAATCCTAGCAAGCAAATCATTATTATCATTTCTAGGAATTGAAATATTGCAAATAGGAGAATCAACCTTAGCTAACAAATTGGCATTTTCATTTCTAAGGTTGTCTAAAGTCTCATGGCAAATACTTAGCTCACTAGACAATTTTTCACATTTTTCTCTTTCTAGAGCATAAGCATTTTTAACCTTAACATGCTTTTTATTTTCTTTAATAAGGAAGTCCTCTTGAGAATCCAAGAGATCGTCCTTCTCATGTATAGCACTAATCAATTCATTTAATTTTTCTTTTTGTTCCATGTTAAGGTTGGCAAAAAGAATACGCAAATTATCCTCTTCATTTTTATCATCATCCTCATCACTAGATGTTTCATATTTAGTGGAGGACTTTGATTTTACCTTCTTTTTGCCGTCCTTGGCCATGAGGCACTTGTGGCCGACGTTGGGGAAGAGGAGGCCCTTGGTGACGGCGATGTTGGCGGCGTCCTCGTCGTCGGAGGAGTCGCTTAAGCTTTCGTCGGAGTCCCACTCCCGACAAACATGGGTATCGCCGCCCTTCTTCTTGTAGTACTTCTTCTTTTCCTTCCTCTTGCCCTTCTTGTCGTCACCCCTGTCACTATCACTTGATAATGGACATTTAGCAATAAAGTGACCGGGCTTACCACACTTGTAGCAAACCTTCTTGGAACGGGATTTGTAGTCCTTCCCCTTCCGTTGCTTGAGGATTTGCCGGAAGCTTTTGATGATTAGGGCCATCTCCTCGTTGTCGAGCTTGGAGGCGTCAATTGGTTGTCTACTTGGTGTAGACTCCTCCTTCTTCTCCTCCGTTGCCTTGAAGGCCACGGGTTGCGCCTCGGATGTGGAAGGCTCATCAAGCTCGTTGATCTTCTTGGAGCCCTTAATCATGCATTCAAAACTAACAAAATTCCCGATGACTTCCTCGGGGGTCATTTGTGTATATCTAGGATTGCCACGAATTAATTGTACTTGAGTAGGGTTAAGGAAAATAAGGGCTCTTAGAATAACCTTAACCACTTCGTGGTCATCCCATTTTGCGCTCCCGAGGTTGCGCACTTGGTTCACCAAGGTCTTGAGCCGGTTGTACATGTCTTGTGGCTCCTCCCCTTGGCGAAGACGGAAGCGACCGAGCTCCCCCTCGATCGTTTCCCGCTTGGTGATCTTGGTGAGTTCATCACCCTCGTGCGCCGTCTTGAGTAGGTCCCAAATCTCCTTGGCGTTCTTCAACCCTTGTACTTTGTTGTATTCCTCCTTGCTTAGAGAGGCAAGAAGGATGGTTGCGGCTTGGGAGTTGAAGTGCTCGATTTCGGCCACTTCGTCCGTGTCGTAGTCTTCATCCCCTACGGATGGTACCTGTACACCATACTCAACAACATCCCATAATCTTTTGTGGAGAGAGGTTAGATGAAATCGCATCAAATTACTCCACATAGCATAATCTTCACCATTAAAAGTTGGTGGTTTGCCTAATGGGACGGAAAGTAAAGGTGTATGTTTAGGAATGCGAGGGTAGCGTAGGGGGATCTTACTATACTTCTTACGCTCTTGGCGTTTAGAAGTGACGGACGCCGCGTCGGAGCCGGAGGTAGATGTCGATGAAGTGTCGGTCTCGTAGTAGACCACCTTCCTCATCCTTTTGTGCTTGTCCCCACTCCGATGCGGCTTGTGAGAAGAAGATTTTTCCTTCTTCTCTTTGTGGTGAGAAGAGGAAGATCTTTTCTCCTTCCGCTTGGAGGATTTCTTCTTCTTCTCTCTTCTCTTGGTGCGGGACTCTTCCGATGAAGATGAAGTGCTCCCTTGACTTGTAGTGGGCTTGTCATCGCCGGTCTCCATCTCCCTCTTGGTGTGATCTCCCGACATCACTTCGAGCGGTTAGGCTCTAATGAAGTACCGGGCTCTGATACCAATTGATAGTCGCCTAGAGGGGGGTGAATAGGGCGAAACTGAAATTTACAAAAATAATCACAACTACAAGCCGGGTTAGCGTTAGTAATAAAGAAACGAGTCCGCGAGAGAGGGCGCAAAACAAATCGCAAGCAAATAAGAGTGTGACACAAGGATTTGTTTTACCGAGGTTCGGTTCTCGCAAACCTACTCCCCGTTGAGGAGGCCACAAAGGCCGGGTCTCTTTCAACCCTTCCCTCTCTCAAACGATCCCACGGATTGAGTGAGCTTTCTCTTCTTCTCAATCAAACGGGAACAAAGCTTCCCCGCAAGGGCCACCACACAATTGGTGCCTCTTGCCTTGGTTACAATTGAGTGATGATCTCAAGAACAAATGAGAAAGAAAGAAAGCAATCCAAGCGCAAGAGCTCAAAAGAACACGACAAATCTCTCTCGCTAGTCACTAAGGGTTTGAGTGGAATTGGAGAGGATTTGATCTCTTTGTATGTGTCTAGAATTGAATGCCTAGCTCTTGTAAGTGGTTGAGAGTTGGAAAACTTGGATGGCAATGAATGTGGGGTGGTTGGGGTATTTATAGCCCCAACCACCAAAAGTGACCGTTGCTGGAACTCCTCTGTTCGATGGCGCACCGGACAGTCCGGTGCACACCGGACAGTCCGGTGCCCCTGCCACGTCACCATTGCCGTTGGATTCTGACCGTTGGAGCTTCTGACTTCTGGGCCCTCCTGGGTGTCCGGTGCACACCGGACATGTACTGTTTGATGTCCGGTGCACCGGTATGGGCGAGCCTGACGTCTGCGCGCGCTGCGCGCGCATTTAATGCACCGCAGGGAGCCGTTGGCGCCGCAGAGAGCCGTTGCTCCGCTGGCACACCGGACAGTCCGGTGCACACCGGACAGTCCGGTGAATTTTAGCGGAGCGGCTGCCGAGCGAACCCGAGGCTGGCGAGTTCCGGAGGCCGCGTTTCCTTGGAGCACCGGACATGTCCGGTGCACACCGGACAGTCCGGTGAATTATTGCGCGCCCGCTTCCGAGAATTCCCGAGGGCGAAGAGTTTGAGTCGAAGTCCTCTGGCCGCACCGGACATGTCCGGTGCACACCGGACAGTCCGGTGCCTCCAGCCAGAGGTGCCCTCGGTTGCCTTGCTGCTCCTTTGTTGAATCCAACACTTGGTCTTTTTATTGGCTAAATGTGAACCTTTTGCACCTGTATAACTTATGCACTAGAGCAAACTAGTTAGTCCAATATTTGTGTTGGGCAATTCAACCACCAAAATTATTTAGGAACTATGTCTAAGCCTAATTCCCTTTCAACCCCTATTTAATAGAGCACAATGAAGGAGGAGGGCAAATGCAATAAAAATGCCACTTTAATGACTTTTAGTCATTCTCTCCATGACTAGAGGAATAAACTTTGAGTGCATGTGTAAGCTAAAACACAATATAATATAGTGGACATATTTAAAACTTGTGCTTAACTATATTCATTGCGCCAATTTGAGAATTCAATAAATTAAATTAATCAATTAGTTGGTCCGAGCATAGAGCCAAAACACAAGTCTTCATCAAGATACATGTATTGATTTTTTTTTACATTTATCTTATCAGGCATACTTGAAACACTCATTATATATGCTCTTAGTTGAAGGCTTTCATTCAATACGTTTGGTTATTTAAGAACTAAGAGCTAGTTAGAAAATCAAATTATCTCTGGGAATCTATGTGATTGAAGGATTTCTCTCAATCACATAAATTTTCGGAGAGAATTTAAGTTTTTAAACTAGCCTTAAACAGTCTATTCACTTGCTTTTAATCTATACTAGCTTATATTATTTTTATAATATTTTATCTTTCTAATACGAAACGAACAGTTCCAAAAATGATTAGTAGTCATTCTACTAGTCATACAGCCCTTTAGCTTTGGCTTGCATGTCAAGAAGCCCAAGGTCAGATGGGACAAAATCGCGCCGAGTACCAGAGCGACGCGGTACGCGGCGTGACTTCTCCCGAAACCTCCACATACCCAAACCCACCGACCGCCGCCTAGGCTTCCACCTCTCCCGCTCAAACTCCGGCCACTGAGGTCGAACCCGAGCCCGCGCCGCAGCGGCACGATGGTGAACGACGCCGCGGCGATGGCCGTCGTGAGGGCGGCGCGCCCAGCCCTCCGTGGCGCCCACGATGGCGTCGCCTTCGCCGCCCATGCCGCCTTCCTCGCCGATGGGTACTCGCTCTGCGCCGTCGGCCCTGCCGCGCTCGCCGACCCCTCGCCCTTAGGTGCGTGCGATCCCGCCTTGGATCTCCTGTTGTGAGCCTCCCCCCCCCCCCCCCCCCCCCCCCCCCCCCCCCCCCCCCCCCCCCCCCCCCCCCCCCCGCACGCGCACACGCGTTTGGCTGATTCATTCGTACGTAATGGGCAGATTTCGACGTAGGGTCCAGGCTGTTGCTGTGCGATGTAATCAAATTGTAGCTCACAATATCGTACTTATAAGCGACTAGTATTCAGAATTTTTAAAAATCGCTAGCAATGGGGAATTCATGCTTAAGGTGATATTTCAGCTGTCAGTTTGGAGTTTTCTATCTGTATTATGCAAGTTACTTAATTTCAGGTGATGAGGAGGTGGGGATTGATGGTTGGAACATCATGGAGAATTGTTACGCCTTTTTGTATAGCAAGGAGGAGAAGGGCAAGAAGAAAAGGGTACTAGTGAAATGTCTGGTGATCGGTGAAGTACTTGCAATTGATGTCTTGGATCTTGAGGCACAAGATAAGGCGCCTTATAATATCCAGATTAAGTATGTTTGGATCCTGCAACTAATTATTTTTTGCAACAATGTCTGGTTTCAGTTGCTATGATTTTATTAGCATAGCATATTTATTGAGTAATAAGAGCACTACGATAGGAATAGTTACGGGCAATAGTGCCATGTTCTGGTACTCATACTAATTGCATGGTTTGTGTAATCATACTTACAAACTAAGTCTACTAGGAATTACATTCATGTATCATGTGGCTCTACTTGGAAAATATCATTTCTGCAGTTTTGATCTTGATTCAGTACTAGATGGTACAATCTATGCTTTTCTATTAGTTTCAAAGGACCGCATATGATGCAATAGGAAAATTTGAGTTATTCTCTATCTTTAATCTTTTAAAAAGAAAATATGAATGTAGTGTGATGGTAATCTGCTAAGTACTTAGCAAATATTTACAGAAATATTTTGACACACTTGTTTAGTTGTTTTTTTTCTCATCCCCTATTCTGTTGAGGTTTATTTACTCGTTTAAATTTTCAATTTTATAGCCTCAAGTGTTAACATGGTTTCTTATATGTAGTGTGAAAGACTTCTTTGTCGAAGAGCAGCCAAAGAATTATGGGGATATGTACAAGAATTTTACAAGTCTCATTGAGACTGTGAACTCAAATGTGTTGTGCAAATTGGATGGAGACGGTTCCGGTGCTGAGGCTGCTAAGAGCACTGCCGCCGCTGCTGCTAAGAACTCTGATGGGAGAAGTTCACTAATACAGAGGTATTATTATGGCACATTTTTTTGGTAATTTCGTAGTCGCAGAAAACAGGGCTGAAGGTACGTTGATCTGACCTGTGTACACAAGGTCATTTTCAACCCCGCCATGTAAAAGCCTCTCGCAAATAGCGTACCACTTTCCTCGACCTAGTCGGCCCGTGAATGTTGTGACTATGGGCAATACTCTCCCACCATTCATCTTCTAGGTTACATAGGAGCAAGATTAGAAGGTCAGATCCAGCGCTGGAGACTCTTGCATAGAACATCATTTCCTTGCTATTTTTCCTCCTCCTTAGTGCCGATTTCTTAATCATGATTCATGAATTGTTGGAAATTAAGGTTAGTAATTGGTCTACTCTGCAGGTTCTTCCTTTTTTTTCTGTTCTCATAGTTAAGAATTCTAGAAAGCATCGCCAAAAGCTGAAATTATTTGGATATTTTTTTTTTTCTCGAACACGCAGGAGGGGAACAAGTATCGTCTATATTATTAAAATTTTCTTAAATGTAGAAATTTAACTGTGCATTTGGTCTCATTCTCTTGTATTTTTCTAATACAGTACACTTGTTTTCCCAGCTCTGGAGATCCAGGTCCTAGAACTGCTGACCCTTCCGGGTATGATCCCCAGAAAACATCATCCTTTCCTTTTGCATGTATACATTCTTAGTATTTTTCTCTAGCTCCTGTGGTGAGATTGGGGTGATTGATCCTCTGTATACCTTCTTTAGTTGGGTATCAAAACTTGCCTTATTTTTGTTCCTGTTGTTTGTTGTTGTATTTGCCTTGTAATGGTATATTTATGTTCTCAGATACACTGAAGCAGTAGTGGTAGAGAGGTGATGCACATTCTTATGTTTCTGTGCATACAGAATCCTTTTATCATGTTACTTTTTTTTTTCCAAATTCTGTATTCTGCACTGGAAGTTGTTCGTTGAAACCTAGCCCACAGAGCTTGGAAGCATAGTCACAAGAATTCTAGGTCGACCAGGTTGAGGGACAGGGTCGAGGAAAGAATAGTCACAAGAATTCTAGGTCGATCAGGTTGAGGGATAGGGCCGAGGAACGTGGGTCAACACTCAACAAAAATGTGGTAAGGGGTATACCCCTGTGGTACGAGAATCAAGTATTTGGTACATGAACCCGAAACCTATGGGTCAATGACCCAGGTACGAATCATGGGGTTTTGTATGTATTGCAGTAGTTGTTGACTTGTTGATTAGGAAAACGAGGTTCTGTTTTTGGTTTCTCGGTTTAGGATTTTTTTTGGAGACTATACATTATAAAATAGATTACATGGAGTTCTTTTCTTGGACTGATTCTTTTTACTTTTTTTGAGACTATACATTAGGAAACAAATCATGTAGAAATTTTTTACGGAGGGAAATCTCCTGCCACATCCACATGCAACGCTAATTCTTCGTGTTACCTTTACAGTCCCATTAGAAAACAAATAAAAATTAGAGAGCCACATGCTCTGTCTGGTGGTGCAAAATCCAGAAGAGGAAAAAAGTCAAAATGTTCAAGTTTTATCAGATGGGAATGGCTAGAGTATCCATTCTCGATCTTGCCACAGCAGCACTGCCGCAAGCCTGCGCTCATGCGGAGTTGCCACTGGCAGACCGGAGACTCGAGTACTAGACTCGGGAGGCGATGTCGATGGGATCCCCTGTCCGACATCCACAGCAATGAGGTGTGGCGGCCATCCAGCCTCTGGCGAGCGTGCGGCCAGTCACCAGCACCAGCATGGACAGCGCCATAGAGTGTGGAGTGCCCTTGATTCGGTGCTGCTCCTGATTTGAGTCTGACTGTCGACGGAGATGCTGGCGATACCACAGCTGGGCCAGCAGCGATGCTGGCCAGTGGTGACAACCTCAAGCCTCATCCATAAGCCTTCCTTCATCTGCATCTCACCATCTTCTAACCATGTGGTAAATAGGGCCACAACCCATCTAGGATTGGGCTCGTCACTTCTTGAACTCCTGCTGCAATGGGGCACACCTGTGACCTATGTTGCCCTGATACGGGGATACGGATACACGATACGCCGATACCCCGATACGCCATTTCTCAAAAAATAATGATACGGCGATACACAATATATATTATAAATAAAATTAAATGCTGAAATGTCTGAGATGGACCACAGCCGATCAGTTCAATTTAAGGGCATTAGAAGTTAATGTTCAACAACTTTGACTAAAGTAAACATTATCTGGACTCAAATCAATGAATCCAGCATGCCAAAAACATGTGTAACGATACTCTACACCAGCAGACTCGCAAATAATCACTAGTTCACCACACAAGTTCTAAGTTCTAATTCTAACAGACCAGAGCCCATATAAGGTATCCCGCAGGTGTCGGAGAGGTGTCCTAGGAGTATCCGTCATTTTTTATTTATTTAAATTCACAGAAATTCCCGATACGCCCTGGATACGTATCCGGAAGTATCCGTATCCGATACGGTATTCGACACCGGTACGTGAGTTTTGTGAAGTATCTGTGCATCATAGCCTGCGACTATGGCTGGAAGAGTTGGTGACTAGTAATGAAACATCTGAATGCCTTTAGTTATGCACCATTGAAACATAAAGTAGCAAATGTTGTTTGGTGCACTTAACACATGCATTGGATGTCTAATAAGTACTCTGTTCAACATTTTGTACTTTATAAATATATTAGTGAGTGTTAGCAAATATTTGTTCGAGTTGAAGTAATTATCATTTGCAAAGTTGGAGTATTGTCTTTTCTTATGGGGCTGTGGCTAATCAGTTTCTATTTTGCATGTTACGATGCAGCCTAATTTATCCTCCAATAGCACCGATTGGTTCTGATGATCTCTACCCTGGACCTGGTGCAGGCTTCTACCCTCACAGGTATGTCTTCAACCATGGAATGAAAGTTCATGTAAAACATGGAAGGAATCGATAGCTTCATTTATCTGTTGTTTTTACAGTGGCATTGGGAGCGGTGGCAGCATGCATGTTGGTAAGATCACATCTATTAAACACTGTCCAGTTTTTGTTGATATGTTTGTGCATGTCTACAGCCAGGGCTCAATGGTTATTTTGGCGCAACAGGTCCTAATGATCCGCGCTTCTTTCCTTCTAATCCCTTCTCTGCCCCATTTGGTGGGCTTGGGTATGTTCTGCTCTTGTTTCACTAAATTCGTAGATCACTTAGTGGGGTACTCTTTTTGGTGTAGTTCTTAATAAAAATGAATGTTTGAAACAGGAGTGTTCCACCAGGTGGTCGCTATGATCCAATTGGCCCACCTGACGTCCCAGGGTTTGAGCCATCTAGCTTTGTTAGGTAAGTTAATCATTGCCAGAATTTTCTTTGGATTCTTTCCCATTTATAGGTTTTTCAAGATGGCCTATTGTCTAACTCGGCGATGCATTATGACCTGTCAATAATTAACTTAGCGGCTCTTCAAATAAGCTTTTGCTAGTGCAGGTTGCTATCCTACATCCTGTTGTATATTAGATTATTAACATCCTATGTGAATGCATATTCTCCCTGATCACCTTGGAAGATTTAAGTGATATCCAATCGAAACTGTTAATGTGTGTCGGCATGCCCATCTGGTCGAGGAATCAGAACCTGAATTCTAATCCTTTGTTCGATCGCTTGTAGGCGTCCAAGGCGGCCTCCAGGCGGGAGCACCCACCCCGACCTCGAGTTCTTCCAGCAAGGCCCAGACTTCTGAGAGTCGCGCAGAGGCCGGCCGGAGCCTCGCCCTACCCTCACGAAATAACTTCAAAATGCTGAGCCCTCGAGCTAGATATCCCGCTTGGTGTGATTGCAACTGCTGTATAAGTATAGTCCTAGTGCGCTTTGGCTGTAAAGCTGGATGTGAACATCGTCCTAGTGTATTTACTCTTAATTCCAAACCATCGTCTGTCGTAGCCTAATATACTCTTTTGTGTATAATATCGGGTGTACCGGAGCTGAAAGCGAAACTTGTCGACAAGTATCGTGAAAGCATGTTGCGAAGGGAGAAAAAAAAGGGGAAGAGGAGCGTCCCCTGTCGCATCTGGTTGCTGCATCTGGACACAGGGAATACCCCGCGAGAAAATTGGTGGCGTCCAGGTCCAGGGGTTAGTTGGTTAGCTAGTGCCCGATGGGGCTGCCCGCTGCCGGCGTACAGACATTAGTTTTCTGTTGCGACATGGTCGTGGTGCCGTGCGGTGCAGACCTGCGACGTCGAGGCTTTTGGATCCTTTCCCCGTCGCCCCCCTGGGGGGTCCACCGTCCACCCTTGGGTGTGCCCATCACGCGTTCTCGCCCCCGCCGCGCTTTTGCTTCGCCGGGCACGCTTTGCTTTTTGCGGGGTACAAGCAAGTTTTATACGGAAACAAACCGCCGTGAGTGAGAGTGAGCTCGCACGGCGTGGTTTGGCTTTGGCCCGAGGTCCATCGCCATGATGTGGTCCGCCGGCAGCACGGCGCGCAGAATTATGTAGTGCGCCTGTGCGCGTGCCATTAGAGTCCTTGCGCGCCGTGTTAGTAGGGCAAAGGAACAGCATTAGTGGACTGCGGTTAGGAAGCGGGGAAGCAGTGTATGTACTACAGGGTACTCTAGTGCTAGTGCATGCATGGATGCGGGATCAGATTTCTGCCACTTAAATTTTTACGTAGACCTTTTTCTTCAGCCGCTGACGTCCCCCTTTTAATCGGCGTACATGCATGTCATGTCCAACAAAAAGCTCCGATCCAATGCTAGATCTAACTCATCACTGCCATGCCGTGGCTACAGTCAGCCATTCAAATAACCTGATGAGGAGATCTAGAGAGGAAAAAAAATCAGCATCAGCAACTAAAGTGGGGAGAAAATCAGCATCAGCACCTAAAGTGGAGATCTGTAGCGACGAAAATTCAGCATGCACCTAAAGAGATCTAGAGAGGAGAAGAAAAATCATCATCAGCAGCGGCAGCATGTATTTTTCTTGTCAAAGAAGCTATGCGAACCGCCCTTTCTTTCTCTCTCATTAATTTTCTCCTCCACGTCCGTACGAACAAGGAGATATTCTTTTTTTTTTTGCCCTGTTTCCTCTAACCATTTAGCGCCGGCGCGATCGATCAATCAAGCAGCGCGTATCGAAATCAAGATTAAAGCGAGGAGAACATGGGTGGGTGATGGGGGGCGACAAGGAAAACAAAACAAAATCCACATCCCTTTCCATCCATCCATCCGTCCGTCCGTCCACCACTGCCTCATCATGCATACTCCATACCATACGCGACGTAGCTGGTTTCCGGTTGGCCGGATGGAGGCTTCAGCAAGTGAGCGTACTGGAACAATAGCCTTTTCAGACACAAGCGAAAGGAATACAGCCATATATATTTTGTTTTTTAAAATTCCAATACAGCTACTTCACAGACAGATTGACAGAGATACCTTTCACCAAGACATAAAAAGAAATGCAACTTCTATATTCTTTAATAGTGCTATATATAAGGCCTAACCCAACCTAGCACAATATTTTATATATATATATACTTATCAATCCACGGAAGAAGTGAACCAACCAACAACCAGCCAAGCCAACACAAGCCCACATGGAGGATGTGCTGTGCCCAGCTCACTCCCCCGCTGAGCTGGCACATGCAACAAACCCTCACCAGAAGAATTTTATCCCTGACGAGAACAAAAATCTATCATTCTAGGCCAGACCACAGTCCGCGGATCCCCCAACTGGCTTCTCAGCCAACTCTTTTCCGTGTTCCTTTTCTCCCCTGCGTGCTTGTTTATAACAACAATTGACTGACTGACAAACTTAATTCACACAGTGCATGGACAAGAGAGGAGCTTAGGCTAAAAGAGAAGAAAAGAAGCGAGAGAAAAGAACTGCAAAAAGGTACCCACATCTTAGTAGATACATTCCAACCTCTGCAGGAAGCTGCAGCTGCTGTATTTCTTGTTGCGGCGGCGGCGGCGGCACTCTCTCACTCACTCACTCACCGCAGGATTTTATAAAGCGGAAAACTGGCTCGCCATTGTCTCGGGTGTTGTCGTCTCAGAGCTCCACCTCCTCCTCACCTCTGCTGCTCCTGACTCTGGTCGCTGACTCCTGCTGCCATCTCTCGCCTCAACCACAGTCCAGTAACACCTGCCGATAAACACGCCTCTGTTAGACCTCTCTTCTTCAGGCAACAGCTGTACTTGATGGATTAAGAAAAACATTGCACGGAGAGATTGTAGATGGAATCTCTAAAAGAACTGCTATGCTGCATAGGGTTCACATCGATCATGTGAAGTTCAACCATTGGGGGAAAACAAAGCGGGCTCATTGTGGCGCCATCTCCTGTTCCACCCTTTTGCAAGCAACGGAGATGTATGTTCCAGCGAGGGTTTGTGGACGTGGTAGCAACAGAGAGAAGAGGACAGGCGATTCTAACATAGAAATATAGCAATCTGCAAAGATGGGCACATCCAAAAGCAACAGCCCAGCCCGTAACAAACTAGGAAAAGAAGGGTTTAGGAGAGAAAAAAAATTGGATTGCTAAGGGAAACAGATAGATAGACAAAAGCCTGCATCAGGCAAAAATCTTTGCTTCAAAAGAGAGAAGGCCAGGAGTGCAAGCATCTAATGCTTAAAAAATACACCCCTCTTGACACCCATGGGAGGATGCAAGCAACTTGCCCCCTAACCTCATCGCGATTACCACTGTAATCTGAGACCAAGTGCCCCGAGCCCAATAACAGCTGATTCAGTCAATCGCCACACACTTGCAAACCCAGAAAGGAATTTTCGTTGTTCATTCAATCCATGCAATGCTGCTAAGCATCTAAGAGTTTTTTTTTTGAAATAAATGAACCTGAAGGGGCTCGGAATTCCACTGCCGAAGCCATGACTTCATTTCGCAGGCAGAGGAACGAGTTTCCTACGGAGTTAATGACAAAAAAAAATGCATCTGTAACTGTAGTCTTTAATCAATCCCCTACCCCCACGACGAGAATTACTCCTCCACAAGCGTCCAATTCCAACACGCCATCAAATTTCAGTCTTCCCAGATTCCCCTCCGTCACAGAACCACTAAGAACGAACCGCTTGTTACCTTGTAACTGGTGCGTCCACTGATACAAGTGGGCACGAACCGAGATCGCATTTTTTTTTAATTCTAATAAATCTACTCTCGGAATCCAGCGAAGCTGCATCTCATCGACCGGGCTGGGATTTACAACCGATTTGAACTCCAATCGGCGAACTGGATACCGAAATCAGAGGTTAAGTTCAATGAATTCGACTAAAACCTTCACACGAGTGGACGGAATCTTGGGATGATATATACAGAATTCCATGGAGTAGACGTCCGAACAAGCACGACGACGCAACAGGCCATCTACCTACCGGCCAAGCGAGAAAAAATAGGTTCCTAACCAATCGAGAAGGGAACCATGTTCCCCCGAACAAATCTGAAACAGTGGCGTGTCAGAATCTCACCTTGCGTGCCCTCCCTCCTGGCGGCGGAGGCGGCGCTCATCCCGCCGGAGGCCGACGGCTTGCAGTCCGGCGGGTCCTCGAAGAGCGACCTCGACAGGCTCTTGTGGGCTAACCCGATGTCGAACAGGATGACCCCGGGTTCCTGGTCCTGGACGAGGATGCCCTTGACGGGGAGCCAGACGAAAAGTTCCTCCTGGGAGAGGCCCTCCACGCCTCGGAGCGCGCCCTTGCTGAGGTTGCCGCGCACCACGTTGTCGAAGTAGGCCAGTTCGCCGTTGTCGTACGTGGCGTAGCACGGCGCCGACAGCCGCGCCTCCAGCAGGCCGGTCGACTCGTCCAGGGTGTACGACTCCACGCCGCGCGGGAGCAGTCCTCCGGGAAGACCGTGATCTTTAAGAAGTTGATGTATCGTGTTGCCTGCGCCGGCGAAGGAGACACCGTCCCTTGGGGCCGCGCGCGAGGACAGTGCGGGCCGCGGCGCTGTGAGCGGGATGATGCACATGAGCGCGAGAACGGCAAACGGGCAGGGTAGACGCGGGAGCTTTGCCATGGGAGTGGGTCCGCGGCGACGGGGAGGGCAGGTGTGCCCGTGTGGGGAGGTGGGAGGAGGAGGCGGAGGAGAACGAGGGGAGAGGAGGTTTTAAGGGAGAAAGTAATGGGATTTGAAACTGTGTAAATGGTGTGGAACTGCGGATATATGGTTCAGGTTTTTTTTAGTGTGTGTGTTGAATGACCGTCTTACCCACCTAGTAGATCTGGTAAGAAAATGGCTAGGGAAATTGGTTTGTGTTTTTCTTCCATTTTCTAAATAATGAAGGTTTTCTCTAAATAATGATGGTTTTCGTTTCTTAATGGTACAGATAAATTAGATGCCCAACATGACATATATTTTTATATTTTATATTCTATACTTAAATATAATATAAAAAAAATAGAGAAAAAAATAAAATTAGTCTGTCTTGACCTAACCCAACGTGTCGCACCTAGACCTTAGGCATGACATGGTGATCACAAGTTTGAATTTGATTATTGGCTTCATAAATACGTTTATCTAATCAACATAATATATATATAGTTTTATATTTAACACTCAAATATAATATAAATATTTTTATAAAAATAAAAAAACCAGTTTGTACCGAGCTTAATCCGTCAATAGCTCCTAAGGTTTAGGGACAGCACAATAATCGGGTCTGGACAACATGCGCCCGATGGACAATGGCTCAGACCGCCCCACAGACCTAGCCTATATATATATATATATATATATATATATATATATATATATATATATATATATATATATATATATATATATATATATATATATATATATACTAGCTGAGTGTCCGTGCGTTGCAACGGTAATATATAATATCAGTATACTATGATAACTTATATACAAAATGTGTGTTATATTGTTATGAGAAAATGTTTCATAATCAATTTATGATTCTAGCCATACATAAATTTTGTTATTTTAATCTAGTTGTTTCACCACTACATTGCAACCATCAGTATCATGCAGACTTCGATATATGCCACGCCACGATTTGTATGGTCTCATCATTGGAGAGCACGTTCCACACATGCTGGAAGAAATTTTCTCGTACATCGTTAGTCATCAGACACGCACCACCATACGCTCTTACTTAAACAAAAAGGTAAGTGTGTGTGTTTGCGAAGAGAATTAAAGACAGGCCGACGCAAAAGCTACCATGACGGTGGCAAGGATGACAAACTGGTCACTGTTGTTGATCCTCCTCTGCGTCACCTCCGACGCCAAGATGATGCCACAATCCTCGATATAGTAGTCGTCGAACGCGTGCGACATGACGAGTACCGATGACTCTTGGTTGGGCTGCCAAACGAAGTGCACCCCGGGCTCATCAGCGAGGTAGTACCCCTGGTCGTTGCACCACCAGATGCGCTACTCCACTACATACATCATGTTCGAGGACACTCACACAACGCTAGCAACGTCTATCATCCCAGCGCACAAGAATTCATGTCTGGTCAGTAGCGACTTACGTGGTAGGTTGGGCTTCAGGTGGACAATGAGCTGGACGGCGTGATGGCGTCGTCGTCGGATGCGGTGTCCAGAACAACCCGAGAGTCGTCGACGTTGGCAACAATCATGAGGCCCCCCTGCTTAACGATGGACAGCGCGGTGCAGCTGCTCTAGACCACGTCCAAGTGGTGGCTTTGCGGGAGCTTGTCATACACAGCGGCGTATGCGACCACGTAGGACTGCTTCTAGAGGTCGAACTGACAGTCGTCAAGCTTCTTCTCGTCATCGATGAGCGACGCCAACGCGAGTGCCTTCTGCTTATGGTGTTTGCTCGGGGTTTCAAGTAAGAAACATGGATTCATGCTTGGCGTTGGTTTATGAAAATGACTCACAAGTCTGATCTATGGAAAAAATATTACGAAGAAAAATGTCACGCATGCAAAAAAGGGAATTTAAGCATAATACATTATTCAAACAAAAGAAATTGCATGCAAAGCTCTTCTTTAAATAATATTACCTCCATCCAAAAATATAATTCAAGAATCTTGGTGATACTTATCTACTACTACGCATTATGCAAGGGTAGCAAGTGAGCTTGGTGAGAGATGTAGTAGATATGTTTCCTGTCATAGATGTAGACATGAACACACATGTGGTGTAGCGGTAGCTACTCTTGGCCTTTACTTGAGAGGTCATGGGTTCAAACCCCCTTAAGGACATGTGTGTTTTTTTAATTTTAGCTAGACGTGGGATGTACGGCGGGATGAGAATGGGAATGAGCTTTACGGGATGGGAATGAGGATGAGCTTTACGGGAGGGGGAATGAGAAAGACAGAACAAAGAATGTGAATGACATGGGAATGGACAGAATGTGAATGACTTGGGAATGGGAATGGTGGCAGAACACGGAAATGACAGACTACTCTTACAGCCTTAATAGTATATATATATATATATATATATTCGATACTTAAATATAATATAAATGTTTTTATAAAAATAAAAAAAACAATTTGTACTGAGCTTAATCTGTCAGCCGCACTTAAGGTCCAAGGACATCACAATAATCGTGTCTAGACAACATATGCGTCCCATGGACAATGGCTCAGACCGCCCCACAGACCTAGCCTGTTAAAACATATATATATTCAGACCGCCCACAGACCTAGCCTGTTAAAACATATATATATTCGATACTCAAATATAATATAAATATTTTTATAAAAATAAAAAAACTAGTTTGTACCGAGCTTAATCCGTCAGTCGCTCCTAAGGTCCAGGGACAACACAATAATTAGGTCTGGACAACATGCGCCCGATGGACAATGGCTCAGACCATCTCACAGACCTAGCCTATTTAAACATATATATATATATATTCGATACTCAAATATAATATAAATATTTTTATAAAAATAAAAAATCCAGTTTGTACTGAGCTTAATCCGTCAGCCGCTCTTAAGGTCCAGGGACAACACAATAATCGGATCTGGACAACATGCGCCCGATGGACAATGGCTCAGACCGCCCCACATACCTAACGTATTTAAACATATATATTCTGTAAGTGCAATCAACCCTAATTGAGGGTTTTGGTGATTAAATGACAAAACAAACAAAGTTTCTAACAAGTTTGCTCCTAGCATGTACACAGTAATTCTATAGACAGGAGAAGCACAGATCTTACGAGCATAAAAATAGAAAGCACAGCGGATTTAAAATTCTACATCAAATGGCGTGCTCCGAGTGCTTGGAAACAACGGCAGTACTCTTTTTATAATTCTTGAGTTATAGGATTCGCCGTTCAATTGAGAGGGATCCGCAATGGTTAAGTAAGTTTTGCAATGAGCTAAGTTCAAAATCCTTCAAAATCATTTTAGAGAACACTTTTCCAGATCATGAATGCCTTGAGAAGAACCATTTTTCACTTCCCACAAAAGTTCCACCTTTGTTCACTTCAAAAAGTTCAAAATTTGGTTTTCAGCCCTGGAAACCGGTTCAACCGGCCCTAAAACCGGTTCAACCGGTTTTGGGACTGTTCCTCTGCCATCCCTGCTCTGACCTGTCTGACAGTCAGTGCTGTCAGAAAAGTCGTTGCAGATCTTTTGGGAAAACCGGTTCAACCGGATTTTCCCGGCTCAACCGGTTTTGATTCCGGTCGAGTCTCCGGCTGAGTAGGTTAGTGAACCGAGTTCTCCCTGATGGAAACCGGTTCAACCGGTCTGTAAACCGGTTCAACCGGTTTTTACCGCTTTTCTCCCAACGGCTGCCAGCTTTTGGGGATCCTTTATGTACCCCCACACTCTCTCTCTTATTTACTTCTGCCTCTCCCACGAAATCTTGGCTGACCAAACTCTCAATAATGAAAGGGAAATGTGCCCTTGGGCCATTTCTAAGTATTTTTGGTGATTGAGTGCCAACACAAGTGCTTAAATGTGAATTTATGTCCATGGATGAACAAAGTGCAAATCATGAAGTAAAGGTATGTTTCTAAGCCTCAGTACATTGGTTTTGTGTACTAATATACTTGTCTAAGTGTTAGAAACAGAAAGAAGAAGAAAAGAAAAGAGGAGAAAAAGATTGGCTGTGTACAGCCAAGACTCAGCTTGGTCTGGCACACCGGACTGTCCGGTGTGCACCGGACAGTGTCCGGCGCGCCAGGCTGACTCGGCGCGAACTGGCTGCTCTCGGGAATTCGCCGACGGCGTACGGCTAAAATTCACCGGACTGTCCGGTGTGCACCGGACTGTCCGGTGAGCCAACTGTCGGTCGGGCCAACGGTCGGCCGCGCAATCTGCGCGGGACACGTGGCCGAGCCAACGGCTAGAAGACGGCACCGGACTGTCCGGTGTGCACCGGACATGTCCGGTGCGCCAACGGCTCTCAGATCCGCAACGGTCTGCAACGGTCGGCAGCGCCATTTTTGGAAAGAAATCGGGCACCGGACAGTGTCCGGTGTACACCGGACTGTCCGGTGCACCCAACGGCAGAAGGCAAGGATAGCCTTCCAGATTTGCTCTCAACGGCTCCTAGCTGCCTTGGGGCTATAAAAGGGACCCCTAGGCGCATGGAGGAGGCACAAAAGCAACCTTAGAGCATTCTTGATCATCCACACTCATTCTTTGCGCATTCGTTTGTGATTCTAAGTGATTCGAGCTCCGTTCTAGTGAGAACTTTGAGATAGTCATTCGAGCTCGATTCTTGGTCGTGTGTGTGCGCATTTTGCTGTGGATTTGTGTGTGTTGCTTCCCTCCCTTACTCTGTGCTTCTTTGTGATCATATACTTGTAAGGGCAAGAGACTCCAATTTGTGGAGATTCCTTGCAAACGGGATATTGAAAGGCAAAGCAAAACACCGTGGTATTCAAGTGGGTCTTTGGACCGCTTGAGAGGGGTTGATTGCAACCCTCGTCCGTTGGGACGCCACAACGTGGAGTAGGCAAGCGTTGGTCTTGGCCGAACCACGGGATAAACCACTGTGTCATCTCTGTGTTTGATCTCTTGTGGTATTGTGTTTTGTTGAGACTTCTCTCTAGCCACTTGGCGTTTATTGTGCTAACACTTAACAAGTTTTTGTGGCTATAAGTCTAAGTTTTCACAGGATCACCTATTCACCCCCCCCCTCTAGGTGCTCTCAATTGGTATCGGAGCCGTTCTCTTCACAAAAGGGACTAACCGTCCGAAGAGATGGATCCTAAGGGGAAGGGAATTGTGATCAACGACAAAGAGAAGGAATCCTTCGTCAACGAGCCGAAGGACGACAAGCCTACCGACTCCGGCTCGGGCCATAGACGGAAGGAAGGGAAGAAGAAGAAGACGAGGCGCATCAAGGAGATCATCTACTACGACGATAGTGATGAATCTACTTCTTCCCAAAAGGACGACGACAACGACTACAAAAAGACGGTCAATTCGAACTTTTCATTTGATTATTCTCGTATTCAACATAGTTCGAATTCGCATTTGCTTTCCATTCCTCTTGGCAAACCTCCACACTTCGATGGGGAGGAATACGGATTTTGGAGTCACAAAATGCGTAGTCACTTATTCTCTCTCCATCCAAGCATATGGGAGATTGTAGAGAATGGAATGAAATTTGATAGCTCGGATAGCCCTTTGCTTATAAATGAACAGATCCATAGAAATGCACAAGCTACTACTGTTCTCTTAGCATCCTTGTGCAGGGAAGAGTACAACAAAGTGAGCGGCTTGGACAATGCCAAGCAAATATGGGACACCCTCAAGATCTCTCACGAGGGGAACGACATCACCATGCTCACCAAGATGGAGTTGGTGGAGGGCGAGCTTGGACGATTCGCCATGATAAGGGGAGAGGAGCCAACTCAAACGTACAACCGGCTCAAGACCCTTATCAACAAAATAAGGAGCTACGGAAGCACGCGATGGACGGACCACGACGTCGTCCGCTTAATGCTAAGGTCCTTTACCGTTCTTGATCCTCATCTCGTGAACAATATTCGTGAGAATCCCAGGTACACGATGATGACGCCCGAGGAAGTACTTGGAAAATTCGTAAGCGGGCGGATGATGATCAAGGAGGCAAGATACGTCGATGAAGCATTGAACGGTCCAATCCACGAGCCTCAACCCATTGCTCTCAAGGCAACAAGGAGCAAGGAGTCGCTACCTAGCAAGGTGGCGCAAGTTGAGGCGGCCGGGCTCAATGATGAAGAGATGGCTCTCATCATCAAGAGATTCAAGACGGCGCTAAATGGTCGCAAGGGGCAGACAAGCAAGACCAAGACAAAGGGGAAGCGCTCATGCTTCAAATGTGGTAAGGTTGGTCATTTTATTGCTAACTGTCCCGAAAATGATAGTGACCAGGAGCAAGGAAAAAACGGGAAGAGAGAGAACAAGAAAGTTTACAAGAAGGCCAAAGGTGAAGCACACCTTGGAAAGGAGTGGGACTCGGATTGCTCTTCGTCCGACTCCGACGACGAAGGACTCGCCGCCACTGCCTTCAACAAATCGGCTCTCTTCCCCCACGAGCATCACACTTGCCTCATGGCAAGGGAGAAGAAGGTAATCACTAGTAATGCTAATACTTATGATTCTTCTAGTGATGATGAATCTAGTGAGGATGAAATAGATTATTCTAGTTTATTCAAGGGATTGGATAGAACTAAGATAGCTAAGATTAATGAATTGATTGATGCCTTGAATGAAAAGGATAGAATCTTAGAAAAACAAGAAGATCTTTTATATGAAGAGCATGATAAATTTGTTAGTGCACAAAATTCACTTGCTATAGAAGTTAAAAGAAATGGAATTCTTTCTTGTGAACTTTCTACTTGTAATGAAACCATTTCTTCTTTAAAAGGTGAAATTAATGTTTTAACCGCTAAACTAGAAGTAGCAAGTAACTCTTGTGTTGAAAATGTTACAATTTGCACTAGGTGTAAGGATTTTGATGTTAATGCTTGTAGTGAACACCTAGTTTCAATTTCAAAACTTAATGATGAATTGGCTAGTCTTAATGCTCAACTTAAGACTAGCAAGAGTGAAGTTGATAAAATAAAATTTGCAAGGGATGCCTACACGGTTGGTAGACACCCCTCAATTAAGGATGGTCTTGGCTTCAAGAGAGAGGCCAAGAACTTAACAAGCCATAAGGCTCCCATCTTCGTCAAGGAGAAAGGGAAGGCCCCTATGGCTAGTAGTGCTAAAAAGAACCATGCTTTCTTATACCATGATAGGAGACATGCTAGAAATGCTTATAATGATTTTGATTCACATGTTTATGATTCTCATGCCATGTTTGCTTCTAGTTCTTCCTATAAGCATGATAGAGATATGTGTAGGAGAAATGTTGTGCATATGCCTAGGAGAAATTTTGCTCATGTTCCTAGAAAAGTTGTGAACAAACCTTCTACCATTTATTATGCTTGCAATGCTCCCTTTGCTATTTGTAGAAAGGGTAAGAAGGTAATTGCTAGGAAGTTAGGGGCAAGATGCAAGGGAGATAAAACTTGCATTTGGGTCCCTAAGGATATATGTGCTAACCTTGTAGGACCCAACATGAGTTGGGTACCTAAGACCCAAGCCTAAATTTGTCTTGCAGGTTTATGCATCCGGGGGTTCAAGCTGGATTATCGACAGCGGATGCACAAACCATATGACGGGGGAGAAGAAGATGTTCACCTCCTACGTCAAAAATAAGGATTCCCAAGATTCAATTATATTCGGTGATGGGAATCAAGGCAAGGTAAAAGGGTTAGGTAAAATTGCAATTTCTAATGAGCACTCAATATCAAATGTATTTTTAGTTGAGTCTCTTGGTTACAATTTGCTATCTGTCAGTCAACTTTGCAATATGGGATATAATTGTCTTTTTACTAATGTAGATGTGTCTGTCTTTAGAAGATGTGATGGTTCACTAGCTTTTAAGGGTGTACTAGACGGCAAGCTTTACTTAGTTGATTTTGCAAAAGAAGAGGCCGGTCTAGATGCATGCTTAATGGCTAAGACTTGCATGGGCTGGCTGTGGCATCGCCGCTTAGCACATGTGGGGATGAAGAACCTCCACAAGCTTCTAAAGGGAGAACACGTGATAGGTCTAACAAATGTTTATTTCGAAAAAGATAGACCTTGTGCAGCTTGTCAAGCAGGTAAACAAGTGGGAGGAGCACATCACAGCAAGAATGTGATGACCACGTCAAGACCTCTGGAGCTGCTGCATATAGACCTCTTTGGACCCGTCGCCTATCTGAGCATAGGAGGAAGTAAGTATGGTCTAGTTATTGTTGATGACTTTTCCCGCTTCACTTGGGTGTTCTTTTTGCAGGATAAGTCTGAAACCCAAGGGACCCTCAAGCGCTTCCTCAGGAGAGCTCAAAATGAGTTTGAGCTCAAGGTGAAGAAGATAAGGAGCGACAACGGGTCCGAGTTCAAGAACCTTCAAGTGGAGGAGTTCCTTGAGGAGGAAGGGATCAAGCACGAGTTCTCCGCTCCCTACACACCACAGCAAAATGGTGTGGCAGAGAGGAAGAACAGGACGCTGATCGATATGGCAAGGACGATGCTTGGAGAGTTCAAGACCCCCGAGTGCTTTTGGTCGGAAGCTGTGAACACGGCTTGCCACGCCATCAACAGGGTCTACCTTCATCGCCTCCTCAAGAAGACTTCGTACGAGCTTCTAACCGGTAACAAACCCAATGTATCTTACTTTCGTGTATTTGGGAGCAAATGCTACATTCTAGTGAAGAAGGGTAGAAATTCTAAGTTTGCTCCCAAAGCCGTAGAAGGGTTTTTATTAGGTTATGATTCAAATACAAAGGCGTATAGGGTCTTCAACAAATCATCGGGTTTGGTTGAAGTCTCTAGCGACGTTGTATTTGATGAAACTAATGGCTCTCCAAGAGAGCAAGTTGTGGATTGTGATGATGTAGATGAAGAAGATGTTCCAACGGCCGCGATACAAACCATGGCAATTGGAGACGTTCGGCCACAGGAACAAGATGAACGAGATCAACCTTCTTCCTCAACAACGGTGCATCCCCCAACTCAAGACGATGAACAGGTTCATCAAAAGGAGGCGTGTGATCAAGGGGGAGCACAAGATGATCAAGTGATGGAGGAAGAAGCGCAACCGGCACCTCCAACCCAAGTTCGAGCGATGATTCAAAGGGATCATCCTGTCGACCAAATTTTGGGTGACATTAGCAAGGGAGTAACTACTCGGTCTCGACTAGTTAATTTTTGTGAACATTACTCTTTTGTCTCTTCTATTGAGCCTTTCAGGGTAGAGGAGGCCTTGCTAGATCCGGATTGGGTTTTGGCCATGCAGGAGGAACTCAACAACTTCAAGCGCAACGAAGTTTGGACACTGGTGCCTCGTCCCAAGCAAAATGTTGTGGGAACCAAGTGGGTGTTCCGCAACAAACAGGACGAGCACGGGGTGGTGACGAGGAACAAGGCTCGACTTGTGGCAAAAGGTTATGCCCAAGTCGCAGGTTTGGACTTTGAGGAGACGTTTGCTCCTGTGGCTAGGCTAGAGTCAATTCGTATCTTGCTAGCATATGCCGCTCACCATTCTTTCAGGTTGTACCAAATGGATGTGAAGAGCGCTTTCCTCAATGGGCCAATCAAGGAGGAGGTGTACGTGGAGCAGCCCCCTGGCTTCGAGGATGAACGGTACCCCAACCACGTGTGTAAGCTCTCTAAGGCGCTCTATGGACTTAAGCAAGCCCCAAGAGCATGGTATGAATGCCTTAGAGATTTTTTAATTGCTAATGCGTTCAAGGTTGGGAAAGCCGATCCAACTCTTTTTACTAAGACTTGCGATGGTGATCTTTTTGTGTGCCAAATTTATGTCGACGACATAATATTTGGTTCTACTAACCAAAAGTCTTGTGAAGAGTTTAGCAGGGTGATGACGCAGAAATTCGAGATGTCGATGATGGGCGAGTTGACCTACTTCCTTGGGTTTCAAGTGAAGCAACTCAAGGACGGCACCTTCATCTCCCAAACGAAGTACACGCAAGATTTGCTAAAGAGGTTTGTGATGAAGGACGCAAAGCCCGCAAAGACGCCGATGGGAACCGACGGACACACCGACCTCAACAAAGGAGGTAAGTCCGTTGATCAAAAAGCATACCGGTCCATGATAGGTTCTTTGCTTTATTTGTGTGCTAGTAGACCGGATATTATGCTTAGCGTATGCATGTGTGCTAGATTTCAATCCGATCCAAAGGAGTGTCACTTAGTGGCTGTGAAGCGAATTCTTCGATATGTAGTCGCTACGCCTTGCTTCGAGATCTGGTATCCAAAGGGGTCTAACTTTGACTTGATTGGGTACTCAGATTCCGACTATGCTGGATGTAAGGTCGATAGGAAGAGTACATCGGGGACGTGCCAATTCTTAGGAAGGTCCCTGGTGTCATGGAACTCTAAGAAACAAACCTCCGTTGCCCTATCCACCGCTGAGGCCGAGTACGTTGCCGCAGGACAGTGTTGCGCGCAACTACTTTGGATGAGGCAAACCCTCAGGGACTTTGGCTACAATCTGAGCAAAGTCCCACTCCTATGTGACAATGAGAGTGCTATCCGAATAGCGGAAAATCCTGTTGAGCACAGCCGCACAAAGCACATTGACATCCGGCATCACTTTTTGAGAGACCACCAGCAAAAGGGAGATATCGAAGTGTTTCATGTTAGCACCGAGAACCAGCTAGCCGATATCTTTACCAAGCCTCTAGATGAGAAGACCTTTTGCAGGTTGCGTAGTGAGCTCAATATCTTAGATTCGCGGAACTTGGATTGAAATGTAGCATACATGTGTTTATGCCCTTGATCATGTTCATTCTGCATCTTGTTGCTTATTGTGGTGCTCAAGTTGTACAAACACTCCCTGGACCTCACAAGTCCGTTGCAAAGTGATGCACAGTTGTAGGGGGAGGTGTGTTACAACTTGACCCTTTGAGACTAACCATATGCTTGAGTTTGCTTGTTTTAGTCTCAAAGGAGAATTGAAAGGGATAGGTGGACTTGGACCATGAAAGACTTCCACTGCACTCCGATGAGAGGGTAATCTATTCCAAGTTCATCTAATGAACTCTTATTGCCATTTGCTCTTAATTGAAGATTTTGGTGAGGCAATGGGGTTATAGGGCCAAAAATTGATCCCGTTTTGGTGCTTGATGCCAAAGGGGGAGAAAATAAAGGCCAAAGCAAAAATGGATCAGCTACCACTTGAGAGATTTTGAAAATAGTAGAATAGAGCTTTTGGTTTGACAAAAAAACTCTTTTGTTGTCTCTCTTATCAAAAGTTGGCTTCTTGCGGGGAGAAGTAGTGATTATAGGAAAAAGGGGGAGTTTTTGAAATCTTTGAAATCTTTGATCAATCTCTTTTGGAATGAATCTCTTTATGCTTCAACATGTGTGTTTGACTTAGAGATAAAGATTTGAGTTTTATTTGCAAAAACAAACCAAGTGGTGGCATAGAGTGATCCATATATGTCAAAAGTGAATCAAAACAATTTTGAGTTCTTATTTGATTTGATTTTGTACTTGTTCTACTTGCTTTATGTTGTGTTGGCATAAATCACCAAAAAGGGGGAGATTGAAAGGGAAATGTGCCCTTGGGCCATTTCTAAGTATTTTTGGTGATTGAGTGCCAACACAAGTGCTTAAATGTGAATTTATGTCCATGGATGAACAAAGTGCAAATCATGAAGTAAAGGTATGTTTCTAAGCCTTAGTACATTGGTTTTGTGTACTAATATACTTGTCTAAGTGTTAGAAACAGAAAGAAGAAGAAAAGAAAAGAGGAGAAAAAGACTTGGCTGTGTACAGCCAAGACTCAGCTTGGTCTGGCACACCGGACTGTCCGGTGTGCACCGGACAGTGTCCGGCGCGCCAGGCTGACTCGGCGCGAACTGGCTGCTCTCGGGAATTCGCCGACGGCGTACGACTAAAATTCACCGGACTGTCCGGTGTTCACCGGACTGTCCGGTGTGCACCGGACTGTCCGGTGAGCCAACTGTCGGCCGGGCCAACGGTCGGCCGCGCAATCTGCGCGGGACACGTGGCCGAGCCAACGGCTAGAAGACGGCACCGGACTGTCCGGTGTGCACCGGACATGTCCGGTGCGCCAACGGCTCTCAGATCCGCAACGGTCTGCAACGGTCGGCAGCGCCATTTTTGGAAAGAAATCGGGCACCGGACAGTGTCCGGTGTACACCGGACAGTGTCCGGTGTACACCGGACTGTCCGGTGCACCCAACGGCAGAAGGCAAGGATAGCCTTCCAGATTTGCTCTCAACGGCTCCTAGCTGCCTTGGGGCTATAAAAGGGACCCCTAGGCGCATGGAGGAGGCACAAAAGCAACCTTAGAGCATTCTTGATCATCCACACTCATTCTTTGCGCATTCGTTTGTGATTCTAAGTGATTCGAGCTCCGTTCTATTGAGAACTTTGAGATAGTCATTCGAGCTCGATTCTTGGTCGTGTGTGTGCGCATTTTGCTGTGGATTTGTGTGTGTTGCTTCCCTCCCTTACTCTGTGCTTCTTTGTGATCATATACTTGTAAGGGCAAGAGACTCTAATTTGTGGAGATTCCTTGCAAACGGGATATTGAAAGGCAAAGCAAAACACCGTGGTATTCAAGTGGGTCTTTGGACCGCTTGAGAGGGGTTGATTGCAACCCTCGTCCGTTGGGACGCCACAACGTGGAGTAGGCAAGCGTTGGTCTTGGCCGAACCACGGGATAAACCACTGTGTCATCTCTGTGTTTGATCTCTTGTGGTATTGTGTTTTGTTGAGACTTCTCTCTAGCCACTTGGCGTTTATTGTGCTAACACTTAACAAGTTTTTGTGGCTATAAGTCTAAGTTTTCACAGGATCACCTATTCACCCCCCCTCTAGGTGCTCTCAAATAAGTGTATTCATTTCACCTTTCACACCCGCAATCGCATCTCCTTCAATCGCTTGAAGGATCCTTGGTGTGAGGTGAACTCGATCTAACACGCTGTCATTTTCATCTCGATTCTCCTATTCTCTTTGTCCTTGAGCTCGTTGCAAACTTGACCTTGTGCGGATTTGTTACTCTTGGAACCTTGTGTTCCTTGACGGTTAGAGGTTGCTTGGGAGTCTCCAAATTTGTGGACGACCCCAAGAAGTTTGTATCACCCGCTCTTTGAGCATATTTGAGAAGAGATTGTCTTGACCTTTGTGGTCGGCTTGTGGAGGATTAGGGTTGGAAAAGATCCGGCCCTTTGTGGGCTCCTCAATGAGGAGTAGGACACTTTTGTGGTGGTTGCCGAACCTCGGGTTATATCGCGTGTTCTTGTTAAGCACTTTAAATTTGTTGGTTGGTTCATATTATCTATTCGAGTAGATCTTGCGTAGGACAAGTCATTAGCAAAATCTTTCACTACTTCGTAATATTTGTTTATCTCAGTTGAGCAGGTTCAAACTTGTTCAGTTGTAAACAAAATCAACTGAACCGGTTTGCACCAGTGCAACTTTAATTTAACCTATCTCGAAGTTTTTAGTGAAAAATTTCAGGCGTAGCCTATTCACCCCCCTCTAGGCTACTTTCATATTCGATACTCAAATATAATATAAATATTTTTATAAAAATAAAAAAACAGTTTGTACCGAGCTTAATCCGTCAGCCGCTCCTAAGGTCCAGGGACAACACAATAATCAGGTCTGGACAACATGCGCCCGATGGATAATGGCTCAGACCGCCCTACAGACCTAGCCTATTTAAACATATATACCCATACATCTCTACTCCTATAGTGCAGGAGCTTCTCCATTCCTAAAACTATACAAAAATGAAAGTTTGAACGTGTGTCGTTGGTTTCACATTCACACCCATCTAACCAACAAAACATATATTTTTTATATTCTATACCAAAGCAAAATATAGATAATTTTATGAAAACAGTGAAAAAAACTAGTGTGTATCAGTCCTACCGTGTCGCATCTAAGGCATAGGCATGAAATGTGATCGGGTTAGGACAGCACGGGTCCGGTGGACAACAGCCCAGATCGTCCAACAGGCTTGGCTCAATTGGACATATATTCTCGTACATCTCTACTTGTATGATGCAAAAGCTTTCCCATTCGTAAAATTATACAAAAGTAAAAGTTTGAACTTTGGTTATTGGCTCTATATTGACACTCATCTGTTCAATAGAACACACACATTTTGCTTAATATTCTAAACTCAGACATAATATAAATATTTTTATGAAAATAAGGGGGAAATAAAATCGGTATGTACCGAGCCACGACACGAAAACGGTGATTGGGTGAGGTTCGGCGGAGGCTCGGTACACAATGGGCCAAGATGTGTTTGGGCCAAACTAAAATCATGTCAGTCACGAGCCGTTCAGCAAACCCATACATTTAGATTTGTATACTCGTACATCAGTGATGCGTCCACTTAGGTAAACAACGGCACAGTCAAGACGATGGCCATGTAGATGGGGCTATCGGGTGTCAGGAGCAGAGTTGTCAAGTCGTCGATTGAGACACATAGGTTTTAAATTTTGTTAAATTTGAGACTAGTTAGGTACAGATAAGATTGTAGTTGTTTGATTGAGAAAAAGAAGGACACCAACACAGGCACACATTGTGAAGCCGTTGCACATCACACCTGAGAGGTCTGAAGTCGTGAGGACACAAGCAGGACCCCCCTGCACCATCGTTGCAAGCCAGTTAGAACTTTCATATGCTCAATGTAAAGGTTTGGAACATGTTTGAACAACTATCTCATTTAAACAAGGTCTACCTATACGATATATAAAAACCATAGCAATACACGAGCGTCTAACTAGTATATATATGCCCGCATAGATGTGTACCTAAACACTATTCATCCCATCACCTATATCAAAAGGTCTAAACGAACCAACCACATGGGAACCAAATGCACAGAAAATTAGCCAGACCAAGGAATCAGCCACACTAGTCAACCAGGAATTTTAACGTGGTTGATTTGCTCGTCCCCTGTAACACACAACGTTGAATATTCGGTCATTTAAAATTTACTTTAGCCATTAAATATTTACTTCGACATACAACATGAACAAATAATCGATTATTTAAGGTTTGGTTCAGTCTATCATCATTTATAAAATTATAAAAGAAAAAAAATATTCATCAATTCAATATTTACTTCAACCATTTAGAAATAAACAATCAACAATTCAAGGTGATGAGTCAAAAATGAGAGGCGATTTTTCTATATGTTCTTTTTTTCTGAAATGCTCATCTAACTACATCCCACATATCATGGGGTTTCTCCATGGCATTATCTTATTTTTCAATGTGTTAAGAGAGTTAATGTTGTTTTTAGAGTGCCCATCTAAGGGTGTCTCCAGCGGAGCGTGCATTTCAGTGGAATTTAAAATAGAGAGTGAGATATGGAGTTTGAAAATGGGAGTGATATAGATGTTGTGATCATTTTATAGACACCCACATTGTTGGTTGCATATGGTAGCTAGGAATATAAGATGCCTTTGCAATTATTTTGGGATCATATCTTTTTGGCATCTTATACATATTGCACATAGTCGGTCAAAGTATTATTAGCAATAGGTTTCAAGACTAATCAAGCTTAATGGATGATGAGCTTGTTGTTCTAGAGCAATGTCATTTTTGTTGAAAACCTAGAGCAATATTATTGGAGATATTTAAATCATCAAGTTTGGCATTATAATAATTGTTGGATTGGAAATATTATTACTCGTGCATATGCACCCAATATACCACACCCCCAAATTAGTGCCCTATCATGGTTTTCTACATCATCCACAATATTTTCTTTTCTAATAATGTAATTTATTTTCTAAAATACATGGTTTAGGGCTTAATTGTTGGAGTTCAATTTATTTTTAGTGCGCTAAACACTTTAAATGATATACTCCCTCTGTTCACATCAATTAGTCATTTCAGATTTGTCATAAGTAAACCATTATCAACTTTGACCAGTTATACTAGATGTTTTATAAGACTTTATAACATAAAAGTAAAATTACTAAATTTATCATGACTTAAAGTATCATAATATGTATTTCCTCTGTTTCTTTTTAGTTATCGCTGGATAGTGCAAAATTGAACTATCCAGCGACAACTAAAAAGAAACATAGGGAGTAATTCTTTTGGTTTAAAATAACTTAATCTTATATATATTGTTGGTTAAAGTTAATAATGATTGGCTTAGGACAAATTCAAAACAATTAAATCATGTAGGCTTAGGAAGTAATATTTTTAATTTTTGAGGTACCTTGTTGGAGATGCTCTAATACATATCTTTGCTCTTGAAGGCCCCATTTTGCGTCAAAAGAATAACGGACAAATCTCCTGTGATCAGGGCTTTAAGCTGTTGAAACTAATTATCGGATTTGCAGGATGATTAACGTACACGAGTAGCAATAGATTATACACACTACGTATATTCGAGAAGACAAGACTTGGTATATTTCATTTTCTACTATATAGGAGTATGCTGCTACTGCCGTCTCATGAAAAGTGCAATGTGCATGTCATTTTCCTATCCTAAACTTGTGCACTAGAGTTGCGTACCCTGTTAGCTTTGGACCTCCCATCCCAATGAGGACTTATTCAGCTAGAAATGGATTAAAAGAGATTAAAAAAAACCAAATCTCTTGCCCATTAAAATTGGGCATAAAGTAATTAACTCCCCTTCTCCTAATTTTCTTCGATCCCTATACAACCAAATAAAGCTTGATTGTTGAAAGCAAGCTCCGACAGTCGGACCCACGGCGATGGTGAATAAAAAAAAACAAACAAACTTATTAATTGTTTTTATTGTCCGTGACCCGTAAAGTTGTGTTATTTACACCTAAGCCTCGCTCAGGCACATCAAAACTGTTCCACTTTTACATCGAGATTTTACAACCGAAGAGGGCAGACACGCACAAGAAATGAAAATGAATGCTGTGAACCGAGCATTCAGTAATTAGCGTCCTTAAGCAAGGGTAGTCTAGTCCAATTGACAGACTTAATAGTTGCCCCACATGCAGCACGCGCCCACCTCAGCAAGTGGTGTATTATTGGGACGACAATTATATTATATTATTTAATTTTTGGTGGGGTTTTATCTTCTGCTTAATTTGTCGTTTATATGGAAACCGTACCAATTTGGGATCTGTCAACAAGCACAGGCCTGCTGAATTAAGCACCTGCACGAGCAAAGGTTCTGTTAAAAAAGAAAAAAATAAAGTTAATCTAAACATCACTTAATATTTGGTATAAAAAATAGCTAGAGCTCAAATCACCTCAGGCCAATGCTCACGTACGTAAGGATAAAGGATAGCACGAGAAGTATTCCACGGAGTATATATATATTATTATAGCAGTGCCAGTAGTTTCCTTTGGACTTTTCTACTAGATTTTGTAGTGTAGCTAGTGAAATACTACGACGTTTATTACGTGCACGCAGCATTCTGGTCCCGGGTGATCGTCTCAAACTCAGTCGAGTGAAAGAGTGAGCACATCACAACGACACTTTCTCACGCTGCATCTGCATGCGTGCTCGGTCCGTGTCAGTTCCCAACGTGAATTAAGTCGGAACAAATTTTGGCCCGGGGCGAAACAGATTACAGCCTACCTACCCTTTTCACCAGCACTGCGTGGCGCTAATGCAGGCTGCTGACACCACTCAAAATATCTTTTTTTTTTCAAATAATCGAAATGTTGTTTAGATGTATACGTTTTTATGGGCCAACAATATATACAGTTGTAATTAGATAAAATCTTAATATTGTTCGAAAAAATACATCGAGTAGACCTCCTTAAGCATGATTGTGGATAATAATTGAGGTTTCGCTATGCAAATCTCGGGACATACTTGATTGCTTGTGTATATAGTTTGTAGTACAACATTACAACTCCGATGCTATTACCATAAATGAGAAGATTAAGAGAGCGTTTGGTTTGAAGAATCGCTCCATCCAAATTAAGATGGTCCATCATGGCTCAATTCCTCAAATTTGGTGGGATGACTCATTTCTCACATTAATACTAACTAATTAACTATGAGAAATGCGGTGGCGATGGATTAACTCATTTCATTCCACAAACAAAATAAAAAAGTGGGGAGTGAAAAGATGATGGACTAGAACATTTTTCAAACCAAACACCTTATAAGTCTGCATGCCGTGGGCAAAAATTCTAATTATTAACCTCACTCATAGGTAGTAGTACTCAACAGCTAATCTTGCGATGGTTTGCATTGCATCTCGTCTTATGTGCTGGACATAACGTGCTGCCCTAGCTATTTATCTGATCATAGCCGGTTTCATTTTTTTTTAAAAAAATCAACGCTCATGCACCTCTCTCGATTCTGTATACGTTTAAATTTTGTATCAAAACTTCTCTAATTTACCGCAATATTACTTCCCGTTCGTTTTTTCCCCATGGTACTAGTTCTTTTAATAGCTAAAATTTTCTTTGTTTAGAGTTTATTTGTTTTATGCATTTTTTTAAAAAAAAATCTAACGATATTTTATTTCGCGGTGTGCTTTTAAAATTATAGCAATCCAAACAGCAGAGCGTCGTTGTAAAACTTGTACCGTATAAGCATGATTGTGGATAATAATGGAGGTTTCGCTATGAAAATATTGGGGCATACTTGATTGTTTGTATAGTGTACATTGTTAATTGTTTGTAGTACAACATTACACCTCCGATGCTACTACCATAAAGGAGGAGATTATCTGCATGGCGTGGGCAAAAGTTAAGGTTTCTAATCATTAATCTCACTCGTAGGTAGGCAACAGCTAATCTTGCGATGGTTTGCCGTCTCGTCTTATGTACATGCTGGACATAGCGTGCTGTCCTATTTATCTGAAAAAAAACATTTCTTTTAGTTCAACGCTCTAGCACCAATTTCTAATTTGTATAAGTTTAAATTTTGTATCAAAATTTCTCTAACTTACCGCAATATTACCCCCCGTTCGTTTATTCCGATGGTACTCACTTCGTTCTTTTTGTCGTGTTTTAGTTCAAAAATAAACTAACTAGCGACAAATATTTGAGAATGGAGGTAGTACTAGTGTCGGAGAGGAAATTTTCCGGCCAGGTGGCGGAACGCACCCGCCCTAAATCCTAAGATGAGGATGGGCCTAAGCGTTTTGCCTGTTAGATGGAATCGGAAAGAACACAAGAACACACAAGGATTTAGAGTGGTTCGGGCCGCCGGAGCGTAATACCCTACTCCACTGTATGATGTATTGAGCTTGAGAGCTTGTATGAACTTGTGAGCTTGAGTGGGTGTGAGCGTATCTGAAAGTCTGCCTGTAACGCCCTCCCTTTTATAGCTCAATGGGGGCACGTACAAGGGTACTGAGCCCCGACATGTGGGCCCAGGGACATAACGAAAGGGACATACTATGGGAGCAACTATCGCCTGTAACGCCAGGGTGATCTCCGCTGCTTCCTCGGTACGCGCGAGTCATGATGAGTGCAGCGCATGCGGCATCATGGGCGTACCGCCTGCCAATGGAATGGGCAGGCACGCCGCCTGCGAGATGGCCTTGTCGTCGTCCGTCAGCAGAGTGGACAGGGCTCCTTAAATGTTGAGGCAGCACATCGCCTGCCAGTGGAATGGACATGGCTCATTAAATGCCAATGCGACACATCACCTGCCAGTGGGGCAGGCGGCGCGTCTTATCCGCAATAAATGCAGAGATCGCGCGGCCCAGAGGCCTTACGTCAGGCTCCGTCCGCTGACTTACGTCACGGGCAGCAGGCCACGTGGCAGCATCGGGTCTCCGCCTGAGCAGGGAGCAGAGGCGTACGCGGTATGGTCTGGACACGTGTCGGCTCCGGCGTCTAGCCTTGATTAAGGCCTGGGTATTCTTTGGCCCAGAATCCCGGGACCCTGCCGTGAGTGGCTCAGACCCCACGCAGAGGGGTCCGGGACCCGTCCCAGGGGTCCAGTTCGCGCCCGCGGAGGTCCTGGACCTTACCTGGAGGTCCGGCCTGTATATGCAGGGGTCCGACACTTTTCCATGGGATTCGGTCCCACTGTTGATACCTTGGAGTATATTGTCTTCTGTGGCCACGTGGCGGCCCCGGAGCCATCCACGTGGTGGGGTCGGGTGCTGTTCACCACGCGGCTAGAGATAGCTGCGTGGGCACCGTGTCTTCGTGCTGTAGTAAGGGGTACCCCTGTTTTCGGGTACGGACAACTAGTTTTTTAACGAGTAAAAATTTCTATTACACATATAACACCTTTTCTGTTGCTTTGGATATACCATTTCCTAACAAAAAATGAGATCTAAAGTCAGCAAAAAAAACATCCATCAAGAAATACGACAACAGAAGAGAGAGGTCGGAGAGAAAGGCCACCAAAGATCCCGTGTTGGTTAATCTATACTGCAACATGCAGTAGTTTGCTACAGCATGTTAGCTAGTACTACTTAGTAGATCAACCCAATAAACATGCTGTGAATCGTCCAGCCGATCCCGTGTCTGACGCAAGAACCTTCCTGTGACCGGCAAATACTAATGATCAGGGGCGGCGTGCGCTGCTATACACAAGATGCCAAGCTGATTACTCTACGGGATCAAGATTAACAAAACCATTCTAGCCCAACGGACAGGCAACGCAAAAGCCGGGATGCTTTGGGATTGATCATCAGTGGAATCAATTAGTCTTGATCAATTGATTAATCTGTACGGAGAGCAAGCAACCTAACCCCAACCTAACAACCCAAGCTAGGGTTGAGTTAGTTTACGGCTGGCTCACAGCTCTATGCTTTGTTTTTTTCTTCTCTCTGGTTGGATTAGCTGCCTGCTAATGCTATTCAAGCACCGCTACACGTACCAGCGGTTCGTCCCACGTACAGCCTCCGGACAGCCACCAGCACGTGGGACCATCTCTAAATGGGCCCCGCATGCCAGTGGCTGTACGGTACGTATGTGGGTCTGGAAGGCTCTTGCTGCACGCAGCTGGCTCAGACACGTTGCGTGGGCCCGTCCTCATGCGGGAACAAACTGTTTGATTTGGTTGTTTTTTTAGGCTACTGCCTATGGGCTCAAATTTTCCTAATGATACGCTTTGGACATCAATCATTGAGCTCCATAAAATGAATTCCCTCTCCCTCATTAGTTTAAGTTTTTTTTTTTGGGGGGGGGGGGGGGTGGGGGCGGCATTTTAGCTATTCCCATCATCACGCCTCATGTTAATCTGCAGTAGCTAATGCCTAACCTAACGAGAATCCAAGATCCATCCTTACCCAAATCCAATAAGCAAGGACACTGCATGCTTCCGTAAATAACAATCTCCCTAGAGTAGTGAGGTTGATAAGACAAAAAAGGTGGCAACCTCTTTTGATAATCCACGTAGACAACATTATTGCCCAAATAATAGATGTATCCTAGGGCCTCCACTAGACTACCATGCATTTTTTTTAGGTCCAGAATTGTGGTGTATACAAGCAATGGATCACAAGTGAGAACCGAGGACTTGACATTTGCAACAGTTTCTTCGCTGTGGCTTAAATCTATCGGTTTCTACTTTTTTACAGTATTTTGTCTCTATAGATTACAGTTGCATCAGTTTGAATGGCTTTAATCTAGCCGCAGCGAACATACTATACTGTTACTCTCAAGAGGATATAGTGTTGTACTTGTGTATTAGCCATGTGGTGCTATTGGGTAAGGGTTTGTTGGGTCCTGATGGGCCACTTTGGTATTGTACACATAAACGGTTACACTACAATAGTTGGAGTTTGGGTAGTTTTATATAGGCGGCTAGAGTATTTGCATATAAGATACATTTTGTCAACTAGGCCGAGTGTAATAAAATTGTCTAATTTAACCTAGTTCTAAGTGTCTTTGTCAGTCATTTGATATTAAGTAAATGAAAGGCCAAGTTAAACCCCGTCGAGCACACCCAAAGGAAAACACTAAACATCCATGTTTTCGTTGGAATTATAATTAACTAGATAAAACCTACAACATTCTTAACCATTTCATACATCGGAGTTATTCAAAACAAGTTTAACAAAACCATCGATCTACCGGTGTCCATGAAAAGGCAAAATATCTACCACTGAATGGTGGCAAAATATCTTGATTCCTCTTCGACTCTGCGTTATTTAAGGACGTCCCATATGGTCTATCGATCCCGGGCACCCCTTAGAACCCTCCTCCCTGACGAGGTCCCTATGGGGTCGAGTTCTAGGGTTCTTCACCAAGAAGTAAACCCTCTGCGTCGTCGCAAAGAGCACCGTCAGACGGTACACTTTTTAAGTGTTTGGCCCCGAATCGGAGCCAACACAACCCTTTTGTTAGCGGGTAGAGGTGGGCGTTCGGGTTACCCAAAAATTTTGGGTTGGGTAATTCAGATAATTTAAATATCAGGTCCTGTGAATTGATATCCGAAATTACAACGGGTTTTACAATACCCAAGAATTCGGGTGCCTGAATTTTCAGGTTCGGGTTCGAGTATTCCCGAACTAGCGAAACTGTTGTGTCATGTCTAGTCCTATTAGCAGGGACAGAGACAACGGTGGGACGGGTGAGGCTCAAGCCCCTTCTACTGCTGCTGAGCCCATAGAGTCCCCATTGGAGCCTTCCCTAAATTTTACATCTACTTAGTATAATATAGAAGAGGATCCTGTACTTATCGGTTTAGTTCAGTCCTTGCTAAAGTTTTTTTTTCTGGCTTGATCCCTGCTTATTTGTCATGTCTTAAAAGGAACTTTTACGAAATAAGATGCAAAACTTAAATGGAGTCTACAATACTAATTGTGTCTTAGATGTCTTTTTTTATACTTGAAGAACCTTGCCCTAGTATATAGTATCTTGGTGGTTGTATATACTCCTTACTAGTACTCCCTCCGTCTCACTGTTGCGCTCACTGTTTCCTGCAGTAAACTCATTTGTGATTACCGGCCCCCGCGAATTCGCAACAATCAGTTTCGAAAATAGTACTGCTACAGTAAACTCAGCACCCCGCGAATTCCTCCTGCTCACTGTTTGCTACTACTGAGAATCGCGCGCGGCGGGTGTGGGGGACCGGACAAGTTTTGGCTCGGCCTGGCTCGCTTCGAGAAAGTTTGTTTGGTCCGGCTTGGTTTCGCGGACGGCGCGCGGGCCAGCCGAGCATTGATTGGAGGCCGGACGCGGGCCACCGGCCCAGCCACTAGACGTGGGCGTACGTGGCGCTGGCCCACACGTTGCATGGCCTGTCGGGACTTGCTCTGGAGTCTGGACTCTGGACTGGAGACGACGGGCGGGCGGGCTCGCGTTGGAACTTGGGAGTGAATTTACTTACACACACGTGCCTGCCTCGTTCTACCTCTGGAGAGTCTCGATCACGATGATGTATCGAACGGTACAGTGCACATGCATGTTACAATATTTTGTGACCAATCCACTCCAAAGGGCGCGACGGTTTCTCCCCAAGGGACACATCCCTTGGGGATGCACCCTTTGCTTGTATATAAACAGAATCTCCTCTGCAATAAAGAATACCGCTGTCATTTGTCTCTGTCTCAATATCGTTGCCACTGAATATACTATAACACGTTATCAGCCACGTTGCTTTCCATCGAGCAAGAAGAGGCCATACTCTGCCATCAACAAGTGGAAGCAAAAATTAATGCTTCGAATCAGTGACCCAATGGCAGACAACAATTTGATCCTCGCAAGGTCAGTATTACCGCAAGATATCTGGATTTAGTGTAAAGAACATTAAAAACGGACGATATGCATTTAATATGTCGTTACCTTTTTCTGAAATGTTCTTTTGGCTCAATCGTTCTCTCAATTTCCTTGCATGATTGAGCACCCATGCACACGGCAGAAACACCTGTACCGGATCAGTGCTGGGCCCACGCGTCCATGCACGCGCATGTGCCTGCGCATGGCTGCTAATCTCTCGTCGGAGCGCCGAGTGCCAGGGCTGTCGCGCCATCGCCATCAGGGCCGCATGCACGCGCCAGGCTGCTGCGTCCGTGCACCCATGCCAGAGATCGTCGGGTCTTGCTCACGCATGCAGGGCAGCCTCGTCCGCGCCGGCGAGGGCCGCGCTAGTACGCGCTGCCGGGCCACCATGCCCACTTCGCCGTGCCATGGTTAGGTGGCCGCTGTGCCAGCCGCCGGCGTCCAGGCCACCACGCCCGCTCTCGCACCGGGGTCGGATCCGCAGCATCAGCGCCGTGGCTGGGGCCGGGGACGCCGCGCCCGCGCGCCCGAGGGGGCTCGCCTGCTGCCGAGGCCGGGGGCCGCCGCGTCGGCCAGGCCGCGCCTTTGCCGCGGCTCTGGCTGCGCCTTGACCGCGCACCCGGCCCGCGCCTGGCCGTGGCCGCACGCCCGCGCAGGGCAGCGCGCAGGGCCGCTGCCGCGCCGGACGCCTGTGCCACCGAGAGTGCCGCGGGCCCGCGCCGACCTGCACCAGAGCACGCCTAGCTCTGGCCGGGAGCCACGCGTCGGGACTGCCGGCTAGCCCGCGCCCGCCGAGATCGACGCACGCCCAGGCGCTGCCGTGGCCGCGCGCCCAAACCGCGCCTGGCTGGGGCTGCACGCGCGCCGGGGCTGGGAGCCGCCGCGCTGCCGAGGCCGGGGGCGTCGCGCCGCCGTGTCTGGCCATGGCCATAGCCGCGTGCCCAAGCCGCCGGTTGGTCGCCACCGCCAGGGATGAGGAAGGCATGGTTAGGGTTTCCTAACCCTAACCGCCAGCCTTATGACCTCACCTAGTTGGGCCTTCATGGGCCGACTTGGCTTGGGCTGGACAGATTGGGTCTATGGTTTTATCATTTTAGCATTGTTTTTCTGCAATTTCAGAGCTAGTGTTTATTTATATCACAATTACTATCAGTTTTGAGTATCTAAATTTGAATATTTAGACTACTGATAATATATATAATTGTGATAGTTGTCTGTTTTTATTATGAAAAATGCAGACTTGTTAAGTGAATTATATTTTTTATTTACATTTATAATTCACAATTTTTCGACTTGCTTTTGTTTTTGCATTCTTTTACGTTTGCATGGAAAACATAGCACATTAATAAGTCGAAACTGAATGGTCTACATGCAACATGAGGTTGCAGTTTTTGGGTGAAAGCATAGGGTGATGGAGTCCTAAGCACTGGCTGCGCTAAATTCTTTATAGAATTTAGTAGCCCAGAGACCGTGCTTTAGGCCGCATTTGAAATGCCTATCACTATGAGGTCTACATCTTTCGAGATGATTACCTATACGTGCTACCCAAAAAGATCACGAACCAAGCAGGCGTCGCGGGCTATGGAGCCAGGCTGGACGCTGCAGTCATGGTGACTGCTAAAAGAATTCTTTTAATTAAGTTCGACTTAATTAAACAATGAATTCTTGTAAAATATAACACATATCTTGAACTTGGGATTATTCAACACATGATGGAGATCTAAGCTTTGGCTGCAATAAGTTCTTGGAATTTATTTGCCCAGAGACCAAGCTTTTAGATAGCAAAATGTTATTTGCCCATCAGTAAGAGGTCTACATCATATGGTTATGATGATTACCTATGTGTTCTCCCAAGTAGATATGTTGGAGATGTGATGTTGGTTATTCACCTTTATGGTGATTTCCATTTTATTTTTGAAATTTTGGTCAAGCACAGGGCAGTGGAGTCCTAAGCATTGGCTGCGGTATGTTCCTTGAATATATCAGCCCAGAGACCATGCTTTCAGGCAGCAAAAGTTTTGCCCACTACTGGGAGATCTACTCTATTGTTTCATTACATGGAGATTATCTACGTTGTGTACACCAATTTTCAAAAATCTTTGGTACACTTTATGTGATACCTGGAATTCTCCAACATATAAAGATATGATATATTTTACGGCAAAGTTGCAACAATAGACAGAAAATGGTTAAGCCATTTGAAGGATAATTATTTAATAGAGTTTGATGAACTCGCCTAATGAGCTTAATTATCCTCAATGTTCATTGGATATATTCATTTCATTTTTGCATGATATGAGAATTTGCCTCTTCAATTTGGAGGAAATGAGATGCTCTCTTTCTCTTATGGTTCTTATGAAAAGAACTTATGTGCTTTTGCGGCTTGATGTGCGAGCGCAAAATGAATAGCAAAAAAAAAATCATAAGACTTGTGGACTTATGAGTATGTGTCTACATTAAGTTGTAGACTAACACTTTGTATTCATATATTTTGCTTGAAAGCAAATATATAAGCACATTACAAAGAGAAGGGCAATGAGTATGGCAAACTCATTTGTCATTACACTATACGTGATATAGTGTTGTATGCCTAAGCATCTAATCTTGTATATGAAATCCCAATAGATGCATACTACTCATGAAAGCTAAGATATGAAGTGTACTTCAATCTTTCATCTGACATGATAACAGTGGTTAGTTGTGTAAATCATGATTTGGACTAATCATGTAACAACACTTCTTTTTCTAAGAGAAGACCACTTTGTTAGATAATTTGCTTTTGAGTAATATTTAAATGATGCATGAGATTTGGTATAATCTCATAATTGATGTTGTGATAGGTTCAACTCATGCGATGTGAGTTGAACACACTCATGTGATTTGAGTGTAAAAACTCATATGAATTTGAGTTAAACAAACTCATCGATTGGAGTTGATCACTCATGTGATTTGAGTTGAACAAACTCATCGATTAGAGTTGAACCAACTCATCAAGGGAGTTGAAGACTCATTAATTTGAGTTGTGCAAACTTGTACAGGGATTCTTCCAATTGAGGAAGAAACATGCAATGTGGAGAATTGAGCCACAAACTCTATAAGTGGGGAAACAAAATATTCTCATATTCCTTTGGAAAGAGGAAAGAATATTTTAACAATCGCTTCGCGCGATATCATGATATGTTAATATCTAGTCCCCTTTTGGTAATGGAAGTATCAAGGATGTGTTGATATATCCTAATTTTATCTTACCAAATTATAGAGATATCCATAAAATTTATATCATGTGGAAACACAAAGTGATAGTAATGGATATTGCATGTGTTTCTCGGAAACATTTCTTATGGATTGTATTCTACATACATCCTCCCATACAATGTGTTGCATATGTTATAACTTTTCATATGATGATACTTACCATGCTGGGTAAGACTAAATTGGTCATTCCATTGTTGGGATGAAATGAAAAGTTATGGACAATTCTATTGGTCATGTTTTTCTCATAAGATGGATACTTGATGAGTATCATCGAAATTGAGATTTTAAGTCCCTCTTATCTTAAAATCTGATCTGAATTGGTTAAGTTCTTTGAATTGCTTCAAAAGAACGAGTGTGGTCCATTACAAAGATGGTATGGACATTGAAGGCTTTATATGGTTCTTTGGTGCATCTATATGATGACCTCAAGTGTGTCCTTTGGACAACACATGACCATTAAGTAATAATGTCTCAAGCTTGAGCACATTAGCCTCCACACTACTGAATTTACCAAATGTTCTTACAATGATGATTGTTTGTCTTGGTATTCAGAATGATATCCATAAAGGATATGATGAATCTATGATAGATTCGAAAATTTCAGATCATTAATGACCATCAGTAATGAATTGTCATTTCCAACTAGTTATGGTTGGAGTGAAAGTTGCCTAGAGGGGGAGTGAATAGGCAAGTTAAAACTTTTTCAACAAAAACTAGAAGCAAACTGGGTAAAACTGAATTGATCTCAAAATTCACCCAGTTAACTTTGGAAATGAGATGTTCTAAATGATCCACAGGGTTCAAAGTAGTAGATCTGAGAAGGGCACTTCTCAAAATCCACACACCAAAAAGATATAAACAATTCTTTCGCGGGATGGTGAGAGAACGAAGAACACAAACAAACACAATGAGCAAGAACACAAGAGACACAAGATTTATCCCGAGGTTCGGTCACACCACCAAGGTGCCCTACTTCCTCGTTGAGGCGCCCACAAAGAGCCGGGTCTCTTTCAACCCTAATCCTCCCTTTGCCGACCACAAAGGTCAAGCTCACACACTAATCTTTGCTCAAACGAGCGGGTAATACAAACTTTCTTGTGGTCTTCCACAAGATTTGGAGACTCACAAAAGACACCTAGTCGTCTAGGAGCTAGAAGCTCCAAGAGTAATGAATCCACAAAGAACTCGATGTAGTACCAAAGCTCGAATGAAGAAGAAGAGCAAGAGAGATTTAGAGATGAAGCACAAAACCGCAGCTCTCAAGCTCACTCAAAGATTTCTCTCCAAAGATTTGAAATGGGAGAGGCAAGAGATGTGTGAGAGAGAGAGGGAGGTGTTTCTTGGGTTAGAAATGGAGTTCAAATCGTGCTCACTACTGTGGGGTGAGAGATAGGAGTGAGTATATATAGGTGGAGCTCAAAACTAGCCGTTTGGGCAGATTTTTCTGCCTGAGACCGGTTGAACCGCCCCCTAGGGCGGTTGAACCGCCCCTGGCAGGCCTGGCAGCCTGTCTGCCAGTCTGACTGGCAGACTGACGCGCAGACTGACCGCAGACTGGTCAAAGTTGACCAAGACCGGTTGAACCGCCCCTAAGACCGGTTCAACCGCCTGGGGCAGGCTGACAGACAGTCTGCCAGACTGCAAGTCAGACTGCAAAAACAGGTCCTGACACCGGTTGAACCGCCCCTAGGGCCGGTTCAACCGGTATTGACCAGTGAGGTCCGGGAAAAAAAACCCCGGCTGAACTTTTCTTGGACCCCGGTTGAACCTCTCTGGACCCCGGTTGAACTTGCCCTGGACCCCGGTTGAACCTGCCTGGACCCCAGTTGAAGTTGAAGTTCAGCTGGAGTTGAGAAAGTTCAACTCAGCTGAAGTTCAGCTCAGCTGCAGCTGAAGAAGCTCAACTCAGCTGAAGTTCAGCTCAGCTGAAAAGCTCAGCTGCAGCTGAAGAAGCTCAACTCAGCTGAAGTTCAGCTCAGCTACAGCTGAAGAAGCTCAACTCAGCTGAAGTTCAGCTCAGCTGAAAAGCTCAGCTGCAGTTGAAGAAGTTCAGCTGCTTTTCAACAAGAACACTCTAGGTTTCTCAAACCTAACCATGGTCAACCATAGAATTTTAAAGAGATTTTTGGTTTTCAAAAAATAGCTTTTGAATATAGAGGCTTGAGCTTTGGCAAAACACCAACCTTCTTTTTGGATCCCTCTTTATAGTACGACGATTCCTATACTCAAGTTAAATAAAATATAATTAAGTAAACTCCTTGAGTCATTGGTGTCTCATGTGTGATTTCTCCATGGCGTTGCTTCATAAGGATCACAAACATCTTTGTCTCACCTTTTGAAGCAAACATAAATCAAACCCTGTGACTTGTACCATATCACCATATGTGAGTTCAAATCATGGCTTCAAGTCACCGTACTGATGCATCAACATGTTATAACTCTTCATAGCTGATTAGTTCATCGACTTAGTGCAAGTACTCTCTTCTTCACCTTAGCCATGGTACCTCGGTCCACAAGCCGTCGCTTGGCCTTCACCTTCGCTTAGTTCCTCGAAGCCCTTTCCTTGCTATCTTCACCCTATCAAGCCATTCTTGAGTCACATCATATTGAGCATCCATTGAGAGAATCATTTCTTCAATATTGTGAACCTTGCTTGAATGTCTTTTAGATATAATTGTTAAAACCAATCAAGCTCTAGTTTGATTCTCATAGAAGCATATATGGACTGGTAGTAATATGGTCAAGCCAATTCACGATTCCTCATATCTTATCCACTTTGGCTTAACCAGTCCTCTTAATCACTTTATCCTCTATTCTGATCATATTTATGCATAGTGATTTCTCAGGACATGTCCATATATTCAAACCAATATAGAGACCATATTATATCCATTTGCATTGTCTCACTGGTTATTTGACCTTGTGTTGAACCTTGTTCACTGATCATTATTCACTATGTCAAGTATGTTCATCATACTGAATTTCCTGTTCAACACTTAGCAAACTTGTTAGACCTTTAAATGTGTTGTTATCCAAATCACCAAAACTCATAAAAGGGATGAATGCACTTTCAATCTCCCCCTTTTTGGTGATTGATGACAACACATTTAAAGCTTACATAAGATTTGATAAATAAGATTTTGAATCCTATGATATAATTTCTCCCCCTAAATATGTGCATTTCAGAAAATACCAATTTTGTACTTCAAATGCCAAAAGCACATATTTGGGTCAAAGAGTGAAGACAACTTATATCATACTATTCATGGGGTGCAGTGTGTCATAAAATAAATGTGATGCTCATGACATAGTATGCACTCATCAATTTTCTACATCTTATGTTTTTCTTATGATTCCCCCTTTTGTTAATTATTTCTCCCCTTTTTCAAAAGTCTTTTTACACTTAGTTACATAAGACTAAAGGTAAGACTAAAGGTAAGCTTTAATGCACAATTTCTCCCCCTTTGTCATAAATCTCCAAAAAGGATACAAAGAATATAAAGGGTACAAATTATGATTTAAGCAAGATGTGAACACACTATCATGAAAAGGATCCTTAGATGACCAAAAAGTAATGTAGAAGTGGCATGAAGTGATGTACCTTTGTTTTACCTTTTCAAGGGGGGGGTTCCAAACTTGTGTTGGATTTAGAATTCATTTGCACGCTCTTGTTGGTATAGTTGTGACATAAGTCCAAGATATCAAATGAAGATTGTCATACTAAATTGAAGGTGAAACTTGATACCCAGAGTCTAGATGTCACCTAGCATTTTCTTATCACAACAAGAGGTAACATGAAAATTGCACAAGTATGAATTATACAACTAGTGATCATGTACGAAAAATATCAATTGAAAACCACCAATTGATACAATTTGATAGATAATCAGATCACTAATTGCATATTACACTAAGTTCTCCTCAAGTTTTAGTGCACACATATATATGAATTCAATTGATACCTGTTGAGATTACTTATTTGCAACTTAAAGTACCATTGGCATAAAAGGAGTATCAATTGAACATAATCATGCAACATAAGAAACATGTGCACTATTTAATCAATTAAGTTCTAGACAGGAGAATCTATAAGCTATGCTACTTCAGATATTTGTAATCCAAAAAGATGTGATACATATTTACCAATTTTAGATGATGTTGGAGTAGCATATACAAGAGAAACTCATTCTCTTATGAGATGTATAGAAGATACATTTATTGGAGCAAAGAATCTTTGATACCCATCAAAATTTGCAGTGGAAGCGATTGTCTTTGTCCGAAGATTCCTTTCTAATTCGAGACTACACACATAATAGACTTGGAAATGAAGTTAGTCTCAAAGATTCAAATTATAGACTATTCTCCCCCTAAATGTGTGCATATAAGTGATGAATACTTGTTTAGCTTATGCACTTGGACTTGTGAGGCCAGGGGATTAAGTCCTACAATTTGAACCTTGGTACAAATAAAGTATGAAAATATGAAATTGCACCAATTGAAGGAATTACTGATACTCAACAAGTATACTAATAGACATGATATGCAACATTTTAAGCCAAAAAGTTAGCATGTTTGACTCACACCTCACTAAGATGACTTAAGACTAACTTATGACATCACCACAAGAGGTATTAATCAAATATCTAGAGATTCTTTAATCGTCACCACAAGTGTAACCTTATGGTGTGACTTAAGATATTGCATATACATGCACACACTAGCATGTAAGAGCCTAGAAATAAAAAATGTAATACAATAGTTCATGGAGTGACACACCTTTGTTCCATGCCATATGGTCTTCATTATAATCATGAATTTCTATCTTAGCTTTTGATAGGCTTGACATTTCAAAGAGAAACTTATCCTCTTTAAACGATCAAGAGAAACTCATTCTCTTCAAAGAACTACAAAAATTCACTAAAAGAAAATGTTAGTCTTTAAGGACACAAGATATAGAATGAGCTCCCCCTAAATGTGTGCATCAAGTACTCGAATTACTTGTAACATGCACTTGATTCAATTAAGATTCTTAGAGGGGTTCATCATATATCTTGGCCAGGGCTTAATAAATTTGCAACAATTGAAATCATGCTAGAGAATACATATCGTTTCCCAAAAGAACTAATCCATGGGGTGACATTTCATTTGGTAATTATTTGATCATTTCCTTGGAACCACTCATCCTCATTTGATGTTCTTCTTTCACCAAGGTGTGAGACTACACAACATGAACTTGAAAGAAATCATTAGTCTCACAAGATATAGGCTAAACTCTCCCTCAATTTGTGCATGCAAGAGTACACAAAGTACACTTATGCCCATTAACAATGTGAGGTTAAAGGAGATGTTTGTACTATATCTTGGCTTAACATAACATGCTTTATATAGATGATGAAAATTAAACCAATTGAAGATTTAAGAATTGAAAGTATATCAATTGAAATCCTGAAGGGTAAAGCATGCTAATATGAACCTCAAACCTCATAATGAAGGATATCATATAAATATGTCACTACATCTTCATTATTTGGTTGACAAAAAAATATATAACTCCCTTCTTGAATCATTGTGATCTCTTTTCTCTTTACGATTTCATCCAACCAAGTGATCTTGAACTTCTTTCATCTTTTCTTGATTCGATCATACTTGATATGAGACCCATTGAAACTCAATAATTGAAACAACCAAGACTCTTATATCCGTAGATTTTGAATCCATCTTGAAAGCACTTGGAAGGACCTTATTGAAACACTTAGAGAAGAGAGCATTAGAAACACAAGGGAGGGTTTCACAAATGATAATCCTTATATGTGGATGGAGAATGAATCATCATTCTTGAAACCCAAAAGGATAGATTTAGTTCCTTTAAATTAGTGCACACATATAGTTGATCTCAAAGTTATATGCACTATTGAACATTTTATATTGCAAGGAAATTAACCTATACTATGGTACATCCCACTAAGGATAGAATACTAAAACGACTGAAGGAGAGGAAGTTTTCATACCTTGGCCTCTTATCAACTTCTTCTTACTTTAGTTGAATAGTATCCTTTAAGCTTGTGATTTATCCAATTTAAAACAAGCACCATCTCTTATCATAGATTTTCTATGGATAAACTCAACACAAGAGATGGCATTAGTAGCACAAGCACTAGTTTCTTATTCAGCAACCCTTTATATGTGAAAGGCAAACGAGTTGCTAAAATAGAGAAACCTCATAATATGGACTAAATTTCCCTTGATCCCTCATGCACAATATATTTTGAATGACATGGATAATATGCATGGTTATTCAATGAAGTCTAAAGGGATGACTTAATCCATATTATGGTGAGTGTCTAATAAAGAAGAATCAAATCCAAATTAACTAGATAGAGAATACGTCACATAATTTTGGATTGTTCACCATATGATAATATTCATTCATCTTCCAATTAGACCTTTATTTCATAATCAACAACTGATGTATATCCTCAAGTGCTTCTTTTTCCTTAGTGGCTACATAAGTCACAAAAAGATAAGATTTGAAAATAATATGCACTTGAGATTCAGTTGTTACCACCCTTGCTACTATCTCCAAATATGATTTATACATTCATTATCGAGCACCCAACTTGATCCATTGAAGGTGTGATCCTGCAAAACAAGTTTAAGCTTCATATCTTGGTACCCAATTTGAATTGGGTCCTTTGAGATTAGTAGGAAGAGCCTTGAGTACCCACACAATCCTTATTGTGACCTTTCTCTTTGTGCAGGCACCCAAATATACTTGACAACCATCTTACATGGTTTCAAGTCAATATTTAATCACACAGATAAAAACTAGAGTTAAGAATAGGAGCCTTTTCTCCTTTTCTTGATACATCATTGTGTTGCCTTCTTGATGATGAACCTAGCTTGTTCTTGGTTGCACCTAGCTTATCAAGGTTAGTCACACAAGCATTCATATCATGAAGACAAGTTATGCATGAAATTTACAACTTAGTGATCCAATTCAATGTGAAGCGTATGGATACTGATTGAAGTAGATTTCTAAGATATCAAAATATGGGTTTCCAAAATTTAGAGAGTATGGATCACTAATTGTACCTTTTACAGTTTAAAAATCAAATCCATGTTAGTGCATATGTATGAGATGAATATCAACAAAAAAGATTCTTATGCACTTTTAGATTTAACTATAAGGGAATTTTAAACTGCATCAAGAGTAGCTATTAAACAAACAAAGATTACAATCCATATGAATGAGATACAAATTTACCATTTTGGATTGTCTTAGTATAGCTTACTCAAGGGAAACTTATTCTCTACGACGCAAGATATATAATGTTCTCCCACTAGATATGTGCATCAAGTATTTGAATGACTTACCACATGCACTTTCAATTCAGTTAAGAGTCTCATGAGGAGTACATTAAATACCATGATCAAGGCATGACAAATTTGCAATGAAATAACTTATGCCTAAGAATACTTACCACCATATAGAACGTACCATTTGTTATACCAATTTGACAGATCTTACTATCTGTGGTGGTGTCACCTTAGTATTCTTCTTTTCATCATTTGTAGAGACTTCCTTCTTTGTTATCTCTTTTCCTTTTAAAACTAGTCGATAAAACACTTTGAAAAGAGGTATTAGTAGTACAAGGAAATATTTAATGAATGATGATATCTATATATGAATGGCAAACAAATCATCGTTTATGAGGCATAAAGGCATAAATTAAATTCCTTTGAAGTTAATGCACATGGAGGAGTGAATTAACAATATGCACCAATTTACAAATTTAAGCCAAAAGGAATTTATCCTTCATATTGACATTTCTTTCCATAAAATAGATTATTACCAATTGAAAGAATGCCACTTGAAAGGAACTATTATTGATCACATACCAAATGAAACAATTAGTTCCATACCTTTGCCTTGAGCATTCCTAATCTTTCTTTTAGGTGAAGATTAACCTTTAATGCTTGTGATTTTACCAAATGAAAGAGCACAATCTCTACTTATGAATTTCCATGAAATAGCTTAAAAGAGATTGCATTAGAAACACAAGCAATAGTTTCCTATTTAGCAACCTCTATTATATGAATGACAAGAAGGTTACTAAATTAAGGAAACCTCATGATATGAACTAAATTACCCTTACAGGCATCATGCATAACATCAATTGAAACAAGATAAAAGTAGCATGATTGTTTAATTAAGTTTATAGGGCAAGTTTAATTTATAACATGAAGAGTGATTAATGTAGAAGACTCAAAACCAATTTAAACAAGAATGAATACATCACATAGTATTGATTAGATCTTCTTTGAACGTTGAATGTCACACTCCATTTGGGAAACACATTCTCATGTTGTGAAACTATATAAATCACTCAGATAAAAACATTAGTCTCACAACTCTAGTCATATAGAGAATTCCCCTTTTGATAAGTGCTTTAAGAATTTGAATTTCTTACTTAGCACTCTATTCATTTAAGAACGTGGGATAATACTCTTTATGTCTAGGTCATGGCAATAATATGATGATTAACTTGAAATATGCCACAAGATACATACAACCAATCTAAAGCATGTAGATTGTCATAATATAAAAATATGAACTTACAATCTACCATATAATTAGATCCTTTCCAAAGCAAGGTAAAATCTTTTAAGTTCATTCTCAAGTGCTTCATTTTTCCTATGTGGCTACTAAAGACACAAAGGAATATACCAATTAAAAGCAATGTGCACTTAAGAATTAATTGTTACCATCCTTTGGATATCACTTGGTTGTAGGCCTTTTGCTTGATTCCCACAAAGGTTAATCCTTATTCCCTACAACACAAGTTCTTGCTAGAGATGAATATGAAGTTAGTGATATAACAACTCAATTCATCTTTGGGCCAATCTTAAAAGAATAGTCAATGTAAGATTGATAGCTTGAGATAAGGATTGAGTTAAACCGCTCAAGCACCCCAAAGCTTCATATCATCTGTGGGTACCTGCAAAACTTATCAAGTACATTTTGGTACCCATCTTTGGATGGGTCCACCAAGGTTAGCTAACAAGTACTTAGGCACCCAAATGGCCTTTGTGCTAGTTTTAGGTGAACTAATTACCTTTCTAGCACAAATGTCATTTTTGGGTCTCCTAAGCGAATATGAATGAATTGACATGGTAGGCTTAGGATACTTACTCATGGGACAATCCTTGCATAGGTGTCCCTTTCTTCGGCAAGTGTAGCAAATCTGATTTTTAATTTTGCAAGACTCCTTCTTGCCTTGCTTCTTGTTTGCTACATGGTTAGTGAGCCTCTTTCTTTCTAAAGTTAAGCCACTATCTTTTATGTAAGGACATGACTTAATCTCATGTCCCTTCTCATGACATTGATAACACTTTCTAGTGCATCTTCTCTTATTTGGAAGAGTGGCTTGTTTGTTACCTTGTGTGGAGCATGTGGAGGCATGGTTGAGGCACTTGTCATGAGCTTTGGCTTTCTTCTCTTGATGTTTGCTCATGCCTTTCTTAGGGAACTTAGCATTCTTTTGAAGGGGGTTTGTGCATGCTACGATTGTCCCCTTTTCAAGCTTCTTCACCATGTTATCACGGTTATCTTGAGAAGGTTGAGCATGACACTTTCCCTTCAATTGAATCAAGATCCTTCTTAGCCTCTCATTTTCTTCCTTGAGCTCATTGTTTTCTTTTGCATAGGAAACATTACTTGTTCCTGAAAATTCTAGCTCAATGGAAGATTGGCTTTCTTGAGAGCAACATTTGTTAGCACATGATAATATAGTTTCTATTTGAGTACATGTGCATATGTGAGGTTGGTATGATTTCAAATTAGTTAACACAACCTCATGAGCCATTTCTAACATGATATGTGAATCCATAAATTTATTATGAGAGTACATAAGCATATCATGTTTTTCTTGCAAAGCTACATTTTCAATATTTATCTTTTCTATTGTGTTCTTGAGCATAGCATTTTTATTTTCTAATTGAGCAATATATGATGAATGATGAACGGCTTTAATTTGCTCAATTGAAATGTCTTCATACCTTTGGACCAAATCATCATGAGAGCACTTTAGCTTCTCATGCTCTTTGGTCAACTTTTCTAAATCTTCGATTTTTCTGATGAGGAAGTCTTCTTGCTTATGAAGCATTTCTTTTTGTTCTTCCGCTCTTTTCATGAGTTTGAGCAAGCTCATCCGATGTTTCTTGCTTAGCTGAGCGAAGAATTGTTGAAGATCATCCTCATCTTCACTATCACTTTCTTGCTCCTCCTCATCCTCACTTTCGCTTTCACTGTCACTCCCATTAGCAATAAAGCACATATGAGAAGTGGATTTGAAAGACGAACCTTGTGAAGAGGTGGATTCGTCGTTTGGTCTCCATCGATCATTTTCTTCTTCAATTTTGTTCTTCGCCTCATCTTCCTTCATTTTGAGGAACATCCTTTCGGCGATTCTCATGGCAAGATCTATTGCCCTAGGATCAACATCTGCAACATAAGATGAAGTCGAGGCAACCTCAACTTTTTCAAGCTTAGAAGCACTTTCGTTTCTTAGTCCCCCCGACATGATCTTTTCCTCACGCGGTTAAGCGTTAGAACGAGGATTAGGCTCTGATACCAATTGAAAGTTGCCTAGAGGGGGGGTGAATAGGCAAGTTAAAACTTTTTCAACAAAAACTAGAAGCAAACTGGGTAAAACTGAATTGATCTCAAAATTCACCCAGTTAACTTTGGAAATGAGATGTTCTAAATGATCCACAGGGTTCAAAGTAGTAGATCTGAGAAGGGCACTTCTCAAAATCCACACACCAAAAAGATATAAACAATTCTTTCGCGGGATGGTGAGAGAACGAAGAACACAAACAAACACAATGAGCAAGAACACAAGAGACACAAGATTTATCCCGAGGTTCGGTCACACCACCAAGGTGCCCTACTTCCTCGTTGAGGCGCCCACAAAGAGCCGGGTCTCTTTCAACCCTAATCCTCCCTTTGCCGACCACAAAGGTCAAGCTCACACACTAATCTTTGCTCAAACGAGCGGGTAATACAAACTTTCTTGTGGTCTTCCACAAGATTTGGAGACTCACAAAAGACACCTAGTCGTCTAGGAGCTAGAAGCTCCATGAGTAATGAATCCACAAAGAACTCGATGTAGTACCAAAGCTCGAATGAAGAAGAAGAGCAAGAGAGATTTAGAGATGAAGCACAAAACCGCAGCTCTCAAGCTCACTCAAAGATTTCTCTCCAAAGATTTGAAATGGGAGAGGCAAGAGATGTGTGAGAGAGAGAGGGAGGTGTTTCTTGGGTTAGAAATGGAGTTCAAATCGTGCTCACTACTGTGGGGTGAGAGGTAGGAGTGAGTATATATAGGTGGAGCTCAAAACTAGCCGTTTGGGCAGATTTTTCTGCCTGAGACCGATTGAACCGCCCCCTAGGGCGGTTGAACCACCCCTGGCAGGCCTGGCAGCCTGTCTGCCAGTCTGACTGGCAGACTGACGCGCAGACTGACCGCAGACTGGTCAAAGTTGACCAAGACCGGTTGAACCGCCCCTAAGACCGGTTCAACCGCCTGGGGCAGGCTGACAGACAGTCTGCCAGACTGCAAGTCAGACTGCAAAAACAGGTCCTGACACCGGTTGAACCGCCCCTAGGGCCGGTTCAACCGGTATTGACCAGTGAGGTCCGGGAAAAAAAACCCCGGCTGAACTTTTCTTGGACCCCGGTTGAACCTCTCTGGACCCCGGTTGAACTTGCCCTGGACCCCGGTTGAACCTGCCTGGACCCCAGTTGAAGTTGAAGTTCAGCTGGAGTTGAGAAAGTTCAACTCAGCTGCAGCTGAAGAAGCTCAACTCAGCTGAAGTTCAGCTCAGCTGAAAAGCTCAGCTGCAGCTGAAGAAGCTCAACTCAGCTGAAGTTCAGCTCAGCTGCAGCTGAAGAAGCTCAACTCAGCTGAAGTTCAGCTCAGCTGAAAAGCTCAGCTGCAGTTGAAGAAGTTCAGCTGCTTTTCAACAAGAACACTCTAGGTTTCTCAAACCTAACCATGGTCAACCATAGAATTTTAAAGAGATTTTTGGTTTTCAAAAAATAGCTTTTGAATATAGAGGCTTGAGCTTTAGCAAAACACCAACCTTCTTTTTGGATCCCTCTTTATAGTACGACGATTCCTATACTCAAGTTAAATAAAATATAATTAAGTAAACTCCTTGAGTCATTGGTGTCTCATGTGTGATTTCTCCATGGCGTTGCTTCATAAGGATCACAAACATCTTTGTCTCACCTTTTGAAGCAAACATAAATCAAACCCTGTGACTTGTACCATATCACCATATGTGAGTTCAAATCATGGCTTCAAGTCACCGTACTGATGCATCAACATGTTATAACTCTTCATAGCTGATTAGTTCATCGACTTAGTGCAAGTACTCTCTTCTTCACCTTAGCCATGGTACCTCGGTCCACAAGCCGTCGCTTGGCCTTCACCTTCGCTTAGTTCCTCGAAGCCCTTTCCTTGCTATCTTCACCCTATCAAGCCATTCTTGAGTCACATCATATTGAGCATCCATTGAGAGAATCATTTCTTCAATATTGTGAACCTTGCTTGAATGTCTTTTAGATATAATTGTTAAAACCAATCAAGCTCTAGTTTGATTCTCATAGAAGCATATATGGACTGGTAGTAATATGGTCAAGCCAATTCACGATTCCTCATATCTTATCCACTTTGGCTTAACCAGTCCTCTTAATCACTTTATCCTCTATTCTGATCATATTTATGCATAGTGATTTCTCAGGACATGTCCATATATTCAAACCAATATAGAGACCATATTATATCCATTTGCATTGTCTCACTGGTTATTTGACCTTGTGTTGAACCTTGTTCACTGATCATTATTCACTATGTCAAGTATGTTCATCATACTGAATTTCCTGTTCAACACTTAGCAAACTTGTTAGACCTTTAAATGTGTTGTTATCCAAATCACCAAAACTCACAAAAGGGATGAATGCACTTTCATGGAGTCAGGAAGTTTTGCACGATCCTGACTTGTGATTAACTGCATGTACTGCATGTACAAGTTCCCCTATGGTTTTTAGTACGTGGAAATCCATGAAAGATTTCCCATGCGTACATTGGGTATGTTCCCAATCTCACCACCGCAGCGTACATGTATGGGCACACAGAAAGCTGGGGATCTATGTGAGAATTTATTCTCCGTCGATCATTAAGTTTTAGAATCTCTTCTTGAGAATCTATTTACGGCCCGTACGCTTGCTTGAATCATGAGCTTTTCCAGGCATTAGGGGGAGATTTCGAGTACCAAAAAGAATGCCAGGAAATTATAATGAATGCAGAAAGCATTCAGGCTCAGGATCACGTACTAAAACTGAACCTTTGGGTTCGAATGATTTGCAATAAATTGCAAATTGAATGCCTTGTGCATTTACTATGAGGTGTCACTCAAATTAATCCTATATGGAAGTGCCAGAAAGAGTGGTTAAATAGAACACCACTAAACTCCCTATTACAATGATGTTGTAAATAAGAGGGGGAGAAGTATGGTCACAAATTGGGATTAAGATGCTTGCAAGCAGCTGAAGGCTAGACCTTCTGAGATAGTAAATGCAGACCATCTATTCGTTGGTAACCAACCTAGTGTTGGTGGACACCTAAAGGATATTGATTATCCTGTGAATGGAGGACATTCACAACCTAGCTCAGTGCGCACTGATGAGGCTAGGTTATCGGAAGCCCTTGATTCTCGTTTTGGGATTTCACGAGGAATCATAAGGGTACATAAAAAAATGACTTTATGTCAACTAGAGAATTGTGTTATTTAAAAGCTACAAGTGTCGACACATACATCTCAGCAATTGTATATGCGCTCCAAGTGATCCAAAAGACTATGGCCATAGCAGAGCACGAGTATGCTCAAACTGGATCTTGTTGAGTGATACAATGTTGCAGAGATAGCCTTGCTCACCGGAAAGAAGTCTTAACTTATTTTCACTTCAAGGTATCTTACTATGGATACAAGTTTGTTTTCATGGACTTGGAAACAATGAGGTGGTGAGAAAGCATGGCTAGTAGCAATTGGGTTTATACGCAAACTCAAACATTATTTTAATGCTATAAATTCTCCTCTACTGTGAGTAGTTAAATTCCGATACAATAATATGGGTAGTAAATCATCTATCTGTGCAGTTGATAGATGTAGTGACAACATGTGCATATGTGGTCACTGAATTATGGTATTTATGGAGTCTTGAAGGATTCCAAATACATAATAACCAATCACAAATTTGCAATGCTTGGAAAGTCTTTGTGACTTAGAGCATTCAGGTCAAATATGGTACATTCGACCTAGTGAATCCTTCCTTCCGAAGGGATACACAAAGAATGGTATGTTTAGCGTAAATATGTGCAACATATTTCTAAACATACATTACTTATCGACGGAGTTCGGGATAGAAGATATGAATTGAAAGAGATTTTCAATTCAAAGTAAACTATCTTGAGTATCTTGGATACAAAATTGTCTATATCCAACATATATTGAAGAAATTCAATATGAGGGAATCATTGTTATTTGATTCTTTCAGATCATGAGATGTGCTATTGTATCTTGCAAGAGCATCCGGCCGGATATTGCTTTGCAAAGATTTGCTAGCTAACAGCACATGAGATCGAGTTATGATCTCCAGGTGTACTCATGCTCTCCTTATGTTTGATATATTGATCTTGGATATCTATAGAAGATCCTCAGGTACAAGATCAATGACATACTTCCAGTAAGTTGGACCTACTGTTTGATAAATGTTGATCAACAGAGATTCATGGTCACTTACACTAATCATTCTGTAGCACACTTCATGGGATTGTACAGAATGATATACTACATACAGAGGGTATGTGGTGGTCATAATTTTTATATCACTGACCTTATTATCTATGGAGATAATATTACTTTGTGTTGTTTAGATGAAAAACAAGTTACGAACTAAGTCTCTACCTTACTCCACATTTTAAGTGTGTTTGAGAGTAGGTATGGGATGACTTAGTGATTTGTAAAGACCAGGGGGAGTTTCCTCTTGATCGGAAAAACTTGTTTTTACATCATGTTGTACTCTTTTCTTTGCATGAGTTTTTCCCCTGTTTGGGTTTCTCATTCAAAGTTTTTAACGAGGCAACATCAACACAAGGCCTATGTCGTATCATCTATTTTTCCCATAGAGGTTTTTCGAGGATGATACATTATGACATAGCTATTGTTGTATTTGAACTAGGTTATGAGTTTATCTCATAAGAGTTTAAATGATCAACAATAGATCGTGATTATTCTCCTTATTTTTCCCATTGGGTTTTTATGGAGACTCGACTTATATGTTGATTTCTCAGATTTTCTGACAAGATTATCTTGGAGAAATATTTGCCTGAGTTATATGTCTCATCATTTATTTTCCCCACTGGGGTTTTTGAGATGATGATTGTAGACATATTATTGTTCTTTGGGCTAGATGTCCATTGGAGAACAATATCGTACCATGATTCAACTGAATCACCGACAATTATCTATAAGGATAATTGAGCTTGTGTTGTTCAGATGGAAACAGGTTATATCAGGAGCAACATATTGCTCCTAAATTGTTTTATCACCATGAACTTCAGAAAATGGAGATATAAATATCTTGCAAACAAAGTCTTGTGATAATCTTACTGATTTATTCACAAATCTCTACCATACTCAACGTTTCAGTAATGTGTTGAGGGGATTGGTAAGAGAAGACTTAAGTGCTTGCAAGGATCAGGGGGAGTAATTCTCCATGATATTTGACCTGTTTGGTACCATCATATTACACTCTTTTCTTTGTATGAGTTTTGCCTTATTGAGGTTTTCTCATCCAAAGTTTTTAACGAGGTAATATCAACTAAGCTATATGCTTCATCATTGATTTTTCCCCACAGGGGTTTTTATGAATGATGATTACAAGCATATTTTCTTTTGGAGTTCAATGTGAGTTTTACTCATGATCCAAAAGCATTGTGTACTCCTTATTTTTCCCACAGGGTTTTTGAGGAGATAATATACTGGAAGACAAAGATGATCAAATGGAATTGGATTGATCAAGGGGGAGTGTTACAATATTTTGTGACCAATCCACTCCAAAGGGCGCGACGGTTTCTCCCCAAAGGACACATCCCTTGGGGATGCACCCTCAGAAGGGAACACTTACCAGCAGCCCGTGTCCGTTACCCGCCCTGGGGCCAGCGTACTCCATTTCTGAATTGCGCTCTCTCTCTCTCTCTCAACAATTAGGTGAGCCGATTTGGCTCTCCCGATTGAACAAGCAAGACCTCGTTTGCACAGACTTCCAAAACGTCCCGCCAAAACAAACAAACAAACAAACACATATCTCGCTCGATCGGAATCCTTAGCTGAGCAAGGTAACCAACAAAAACAAACAAACAAACATGCCCCTAGTTTCTTTGCGTCTAGTGTACTAGGAGTGTGTAGTCGATCTCCGGTCGTCGGATCCACCTTGGCATTTGGCAACTCGCATCGCATGAATGACGCATCATCGTCGTAATGGATGATTCATCATTCACGTGCAGCACACCACCCACCGCGTGCGCTAGCTTGCATTGCGTGACAGGATCGATCGACTTTTCATCGGTCGATGACCATTCGATTTCGCCATGGTACGAGGAATACATACTGATTGGTCGATTTGACGGGGTTGGCACTTGGTTGGTGCACGCCTACGTGGCTCCTTGTGAATCCGTGTTCTCGTACCGTCCACGTGGCCATGCATGATTTGGGTTACACGTACTACAACTGCCAGATGGGCCGGCCGGGGGCTCTCTTCTTGCAGCCCGCTCCAGCGAGCACTGGAGGCGTAGGGAGAGGGCCGCTACAGAGATGTCCAAATGGGCCGTGCCCGTCAGGCGGCCCGTGGCACGGTACGTTTTTGACCCGTCACGAATACGGTACGGCCCGGTGGTTGCTCGGGCCGGGCTTAGGCCACTGCCGTGGCACGCCGTGCCGACCCGAGCACGACCCGGTTTTTTTATTTTATTTTCCAGTGTATTTATTTGTATATTAGAAGCAACTTTAATAGTTTAGGCACAAAATAAGTTTGGTTTAGTTGGCTAGAGTGGTGTAGCTAGGCATTTTATCCTCCAACCAAGGTTTGAATTCTAGCAAAGCTTATTTTTAGTCTTTTTTTACTTATTTTTCTTCTCACCCGGTCAAGGCACGACGGGCTTTAGCGGGCTGCGGGCCGGCACGGCACGGCTATGTGCGGACCGTGCTTGGACCTGGGATGTGGCACGGTGGCCCAGCCCAACATGGCCCGTCAACCTAACGGGCTGAAATGTGCCGGGCCGGCACGGCCCACCCGTTTGGACATGTCTAGCTACAGCTAGATCGGAAATACGGGCTGGGAGTCGGAGCGCTCAAGGTGAAATACGGGCTGGAGTTTTTTTTTATTTTTTTTTTGGCAACGAAAACTGCAAAATGAATATGTACTAACTGAAGCGCCTAGAGAGGAAAAAGGAATAAAAGCTGTGATCGTAACTTCCATGCAGTTCCAGTCCGGAACTGATGGAACATTAATTTGCACTCTGATTGTCCTGCTACAAGGCCTGTATATAAAGTGCTCGCTGAGCTGGGGTTGGTGTACACACACCATCTCTTGCTCGATTTCATATACGTACTATACTACTATACTACCAATTAGGAGTACCTAACACACCAAGCAAGAGCCATGGCCCAACGATCGACGATGGCCGCTGTCAACATGGCACTCTACTACGCCCTCCTCTCTTTCCTCTTCGCCCTCTACTTCCAAGCCCAAGGTACGATAACAGGCGCGATGGGACCCAGCCCCGGTGGTCCGGCGCCCGAGACGGCGGCGGAGTTCGTCGTGCTGCGGGAGCCCATGGCCATCCCGGAGCGCCTGCTGCGGACGGCGGCGACGGCGGTTGGCGCGGCGAACGCGACGGATCCGGATACGCAGATGACGGAGCTCATGTGCTTGGAATGCGACTGCTGCCTCAAGAACACCAGCCCGCGGGTGTGCCTCACGACGTGCTGCTGCCAGAGGGTCTGCGGCGAGTCCGTCTGCTCCATTCCGGAGGTGGTCTCCTGCGGATGCAACCACTGCGTCCCCGCTCCTCCTCATCATAGCCATCGCCATCATCATCATCATCATCCTCCTCCTCCTCCTGCTCTGACCGGCTGAAGCATCGCTACACGGACATATACGTGGAGCTTCAAAATAAAATGGGGGGTGGGGGGTGGGGGGGGGGGGGGGGGGTGCGAATAAATAATCCAAGGCAAATGTATCCGTTCCAGTTTTGATGTATGCACGTGTGGTGTTAATCCTTGTGACGGTGTTACGATCGAAGATGGTATTGCCTGAAATGCTTTGGCCTTTTGATATGGGTGTGCTTGCTTCTATGAGAGGAATTAGCCCTGCATGCAGCACTACGGGAAACCCTATACATCTGCAAAGCACATTCACATTTCCATTCCTGGCTGTCACGTGTCTTTCTCATTCCCCCTCCCATAAAGCTCATTCTCATTCTCACGTGCATCCCACGCCTAACTAAAATTAAATTAAAAAAACAGGCTTCAAGGGGATTCAAACCTGCGACCCCTCAAGTAAATGTGCTCATAGCTACCGCTACACCACATGTGTGTTTATGTCTACATCTATTATAGTAAAAACATATACTACATCTCTCCCGAAGCCCACCTGCTACCCTTGCATAATGTGTAGTAGTAGATAAGTATCACTGAGATTATTAAATTATATTTTTGGATTGAGGGAGTAGTATTTAAAGAAGAGCCTTGCATGCAATTTCTTTTGTTTGAATAATGTTTTCAACTTAAATACTTTTTTGCATGTGTGATATTTATTCTCCGTAATATTTTTCCATGGATCTAACTTATAAGTCATTTTCATAAACCAATGCCAAAGATGAATCCATGTTTCTTACTTAGAAACCCCGAACAAACACCACTAGCACGAGGCGCTCGCATTGGCGTCGCTCACCGACGACGAGAAGAAACTTGGCGACTGCCAGTTCGACCTCTGGAAGCAGTCCTATGTGGCCCATGTGTCGCTGTGTACGGCAAGCTTCGGCGCAGCCGCCGCTTGGACGCGGTCCAGAGCGGATGCACCGCGCTGTCCATCGTCAAACATGGGGACCTCATGGTCGTCGCCAATGTCGACGACTCTCGGGTTGTTCTGGGCACCGCAACCTACGACGACGCCATCACGCCGTCTAGCTCATCATCCACCTGAAGCCCAACCTGCCACGTAAGTCGCTACTGACCGGCCATGAATTCTTGTGCGCTGGGATGACGACGATTGTTGCTGTTGTGTGAGTGTCCTCGAACAAGATGTATGTAGAGGAGTAGCACATCCGGTGGTGCAACGACCAGGTATACTACCTCGCTGATGAGCCCGGGGTGCATTTCATTTGGCAGCCCAGCCAAGAGTGATCGGTACTCGCCATATCGCGCGCGTTCGACGACTATTATATCAAGGATTGTGGCGTCATCTCGACGCCGAAGGTCAGCAGAGGAGGACCGACAACAATGACCACTCGCCATCGTCGGGGTAGCTTTTGTGCCGGCCTGCCTTTAATTCTCTTCGCAAACACACACTTGCATTTTTTGTTTAAGCAAGCGTGTATGGTGGTGCGTGCCTGATGACTAACGATGTACGACGGAACTTCTACCGGCAGGTGTGGCACGTGCTCTCCAATGATGAGACCATGCAAATCATGACATATATCAAAGTTTGCATGATACTGATGGTTGCAATGTAGTAGTGAAACAACTAAATTAAAATAACAAAATTTATGTATGGCTTGGATCACAAATGGATTATGAAATATTTTCTTATAACAATGTCGGCGTTTTGACCCCGGGGGGTCCCTGGACCGACAAGTATATTGTCGCTGCGTGTCCCAGCCTAGATGGGTTGGCGCGAGACGGGACACAAAGGGGGGAGAACAGTAAGGGGAAACCGCGGCCTTCGTGTTGTCCTGCGCCCAGGGCGGATGGATGCGCTTGCAGTAGGGGGTTACAAGCGTTCGCGTGGGAGAGAGAGAGAGAGCGAGAGCCTTATGCGTCGGCCCGTTCTCCCGCGTGGCCAACCTTCTCGTACGAGAGCCCTGGACCTTCCTTTTATAGGCATAAGGAGAGGGTCCAGGTGTACAATGGGGGTGTAGCAGTGTGCTAATGTGTCTAGCAGAGAGGAGCTAGAGCCCTAAGTACATGCCGTCATGACAGTCAGAGAGGTTTTGTCACCCTGTTCATGTGATGTCGTGGCCGTCGGAGGAGCGCTGGATCCCTGCGGAAGTACAACTATCGGGGCTGTCGGATCCTTGCTGACGTCTCCTTGCTGACGTAAGGGGCTGGGAGCTGCCGTCGTCATGGAGCGTGCGGGGTGTCATCATTACTTGTTTACTGGGGCGAGCGAGATGGGACGCCGGTCTTGTTCCCCGTAGCCTGAGCTAGCTAGGGGCAGGGTAATGATGGCCCCCCTGGCGACGTGGCCGGTCCGGACCCGAGTTTGGGCGAGGTGGCGATTCCTCCGAGGTCGAGGTTGAGTCCGAGCCCTGGGGTCGGGCGAGGCGGAGTCCATCGTCTTCCGGAGCCGAGGCTGAGTCCGAGCCCTGGGATCGGGCGAGGCGGAGTTCATCGTCTTTCGGAGCCGAGGCTGAGTCCGAGCCCTGGGGTCGGGCGAGGTGGAGTTCGTCGTCTTCTAAGTCGTGGTTGAGTCCGAGCCCTAGGGTCGGGCGAGGCGAAGTCCATCTTCCGAGGCCGAGACGGGGGCCAAACCTTGGGGTCGGGCGAGGCGGAGCTTCCTATGTCGCCCGAGGCTGGACTTAGCCGCTGTCGATGTAATACCCAAATTATAAATAATGAAAATAGTGATTGATCTCCTTAAGTGCGTGGCTTCCACTCCTTAACACATGTGAACCCCATATTTAAAAGTTAACAAGTAACAAATGACATTATTAAGTTGTGCATCTTGCTGGCTCTTAATTGTGTGTGTACATTTTGTGATAATATAAAAATGATGTGACAAAAAAATATTAAAGTCCAAAAAAAAAAGAAATTTAGAATCTAAAAGAAATTCTTGAATCTAGAAAAGGGGGGAAAGAAATGAATGCTATACAATACAAATAAAACCATAATTAAATAACCTCAACATAGTTGGTATGATCAAAATAAATAATTAGTCAGTGTACAATGTGTCACAAAAAAATTGGATTTAAATTGAAGTGTTGAATTTGAAATCTAAAATGAAGAAAAACAGAAAAGTTAAAAGAAAAAGGAAAAGAAACCTAACTGGGCCTAACCTTTCCAATCTGGCCCAACTCCACTTACTCTCACGTGCAGCCCACTTTACTCCCTCCCGCGCTTACCACGGGGACACTGGCGTGCGGGCCCTATCTGGCAGCCCTCCCACATCTCACTCGCGTTTCGCCGACAGTCGGGCCCCGCGCACAGTCTCCTGTCCCCAGCCACTTGCTCACTCGCTGCCACCTGGGCCCCACGGGTCAGGTCAGCCATCCTCTCAGGTTGTTGAGTCAAGCCCGCTTCTTTCGCCGTGGCTCACGCACCGGCCGTGCGCATGGCTGGCGAACCCACCGTGGATCTCGCCGTTCGTGCAGACTCCGCCCAGGAGGACCCTCATCCCTGCGCATATATGCTTGCCCATGCAGTCCTCCCCTAACCACCTAGCTCGCCGACCAAAGAAACAAAACTGAGAGAGAAACCGCGTCGCCATTGCCGCCGTTGTAGAAGCACAAGCTCTGCACGACCAAGCTTCCGGCCAGTGCCAATCGGGGTTCGACTGGTCGTCTGGGGAGTTGTCTGCAGCCTTCCGGGGGCGATTCGTGAACCAGCGTCTCTGAATCGCTCGTCGGAGTTCGTGTTCCGCGGCGGTCCGCTTCGCCGCGTAGTCAACCACACCGAGGACCTCAACTGCCAGTAAAACTCCTCCCAATCCAGTCGTCGTGGCTCGTGGAGGGTGTCCCTGGCCTTGTCGCGTGGGATTGCCGACTGGAGGACCCGCGATTTCTCACCGGCCCTCCTTCTTCGCCTCGGATCCGCGGGTCGTCGTGTACCGCACCAACTACGTCTCAATCACGGGTGAGTTCGCGTTCACCAGATTCGCCTCCATTCCCTTTTTGCATAGCGTATGTTTAATCGATATGGGAGGAGTTAGTTGGGCCAAAGCATTGCGATGACCATGGCGCCGCCGCTCTGGCGCTTAAACACGGCGGGGCACCACCGCGGCTCGGGCTAGAGAAGGGAGAAAAGAACGAGCGGCGTTGATCTTTTAACCAACGACCACGATTAGTTGGGGGGTACCGGTTCGGTCAGGTCCGATCGGGGCCGTTGATCCTGAATCGGGCGGGTGAAAGTCGAATAAGGGCATTATTAAATCTGGACCCCCGATCACTGGTTTGACGGCTCAGATTGAATACCGGTTCGCATAATACGCCGATCTAATCCTGTCCCTTGAAAACAGATCCGACGGCCAGAAATGGCCGATACCTCTTCGCAGGGCGCCTTTTCCTTATAAGTCCCTGATATTTATTAGAATCAACCCGCCGTCCAATTGAGGGGCGCCCTGTGTCTCAAGAACATTTATACCAGACCCCCTATGTTTTGATTTAATTGTGGCTCGATCCAGATAACTCATAAAATAGGTAAATGAATACAGAAATTGATTTTTAATATGAAAACAATTCCAGAAACTCATTTTATTCATAGAAAATTCATACTTGGTCCAAATTGACCCATTCCAGTTTCTATAATTTTGTAATAATGTTGTTTATCACTTAATGCCTCTGTTTTGACATGAAAACCATATTAAAATGTATCTCTTAATCAATCTTGTATCAAATACATAAAACCTTTAGAAATTCATAACTTAAAATCCATTACTCCAAATTGATTCATTCCAGTGGAATTAATTTTGTTTAAGTATTGTTTATCACCTAGTACCTTTATCTAACCATGAAATTTGATTTAAAATTATTCACATGAATTACTCTATTCTAGGTACTTAATAACTACATAAAATCATAACTCGGTGACCGTAACTCCGATTTCAGTGGTTTTTGAACCCACGATCCCGTAACTACGCGTAGATCATTATTATTCAGTTTGTTCTTATGTTTGGTGTGATGATAATTTTGTCTATACCATGTTTGTTTGTATTGCTACGACTAGCGTGAGGTTTCGAGGATTTGAAGAATCACCCTGGTAATTGGAATCTCAAGTGCCAGGCAAGTTGTGCCCTTGATTCACTTTTGTTACCCAATAATGTTCTTTATAATCATTTACCATGCATAGGCTTAATTTTGATGGGACCCAATAGGTTTCCCTAGTCTATTTATCCTGTTTACCTTGTTTACCCCTGAATCATATGGGTAGTTATGCTATTGCTTTACATGGTTTTGGGTTAATATTTCATTATATCCATGTTCCAGTTATTTTGTTATTCTATTTAAGTTCATGTCAAGATCATTATATTATTGTTAATTGGAACATGGATCTTAACTTGAGAAACACGTGCCACCACAAGGGAGGAATGGGACCCCTTGGCTGACTAATTAGGAAAGATAGTGGACGACTACCTTACCCAAAAGGGGCAAGGGAAGTAGGGGAGTGGTCAGTGTAGGGAGGTCCTTGGATGATTTTGCTGCGATGGCGGTCAGACAAGAACCCTACATTGGAACTTCCTATAAACTGTAGCGGGTTTTCGGAAGCTAGTGGAACTTTGTAAAGGCCTCGTAGTGGATCCCTAGTCATTCACCTTGGTAGTGTCTAAGGGCCTAGCTAACCCTGGCGACATGGGAAACACGACTTGTGGGTAAAGGGTACAACCTCTGCAGAGTGTAAAACTGGTATACTAGCCGAGCTCACGGTCATGAGCGGCTCAGGACTCTCCGATGATTAAATTATGGAACCTAAACTTAATTTGTCATTTGCATTTGCATGGGATTTGTTATTAATTTTGTTTTAATATTTTATTATGGTTTGGTATTCACTTACACTTAGTAACTGCTAATAAAATTTTGACCAACTTATAAAAGCAATGCTCAGCTTTACCCTCTATTGTTGATCAGCCTTACACTTCATGAACTCCCACATTTGGTGAGTTCGTGCCACATTATTCCCCACAACTTGTTGAGCGATGAACATGTGTGAGCTCACCCTTGCTGTCTCACACCCCCCCACAGGAGAAGAACAGGTGGTTTAGGAGGAGCCACAAGGCGAGGAGTTTGATCTGATCTAGGTGGCGTTTCTCAGTTGACATTGGCGCCGACGATCCTTAGTTCGTTTTATATTATTTTGTAATTAGACTTCCGCTATGTAATAATACTCTGATGTTATTGTGACATTTATCTCTATACACTCTGTTATTATATATGTTGTCTTCTTTGGCGCATGTATGAGATGCACCTGGCTTTGTTCCTTAAAGCCGGGTGTGACAGTCGACCTCACTCTGGCGAGTGGCACGGCAGTCGGAGCGGGGCAGGCGGCGCTGTTTTCTTGTCAGGTCGGTCAGTGGAGCGGCGAAGTGACTGCGGTCACTTCGGCTCTGTCGACTGAAGGGCGTGCGTCAGGATAAAGGTGTCAGGCCACCTTTGCATTAAATGCCCCTGCGATCTGGTCGGTTGGCGTGGCGATTTGGCCAAGTTTGCTTCTTGGTGAAGACTGGGCCTCGGGCGAGCCGAAGGTGTGTCTGTTGCTGGCAGTGTTTTAAATAGCGGGAAAATAAATTTATCCTCAAACTTCCAAAAAGTGCAAATATCGGGATATATCGCGATATAGCTGGATATATCGGGATATATCGGGCTAAACGGCTTAACTTTTTGTTGCTAAAAAGGATATATCGGGATATATCGACCGCTATAACCGGCTATTTAAAACCTTGGTTGCTGGAGGGGGTCAGGATAAGATGTCAGGCGATCCTTGCATTAAATGCTCCTGCGATACGGTCGGTTGGCGTGGCGATCTGGCCAAGGTTGCTTCTCTGCGAAGACTGGGCCTCGGGCGAGCCGAAGGTGTGTCCGTTGCTTGAGGGGGCCCTTGGGCGAGACGTGAATCCTCTGGGGTTGGCTGCCTTTGCCCGAGGCTGGGCTCGGGCGAGGCGAGATCGTGTCCCTTGAGTGGACTGAGCCTTGACCTTAATCGCGCCCATCAGGCCTTTGTAGCTTTGTGCTGATGGGGGTTACCAGCTGAGATTAGGAGTCTTGGGGGTACCCCTAATTATGGTCCCCGACAGTAGCCCCCGAGCCTCGAAGGGAGTGTTGACACTCGCTTGGAGGCTTTTGTCGCACTTTTTTGCAAGGGGACCGGCCTTTCTCGGTTGCGTTTCGTTCCGGTGGGTGCGTGCGAGCGCACCCGTCGGGTGTAGCCCCCGAGGCCTCGGAGGAGTGGTCTGACTCCTTCGAGGTCTTAGCGCGTTTCATGATGCTTCGGCCGGTCTGGTTGTTCCCTCATGCGAACTGGCCGTAGCCCGGGTGCATAGTCGAGTCCCAAGTTCTCGGGTTGGTATGTTGACGCTGTCAACGGTTTGGCCGGAGCCGGGTTTGCGAGAGCAGCCCTCGAGCCTCCGCACAGAGCGAGAGGACGGTCAAGGACAGACTCGGCTTTTTTTTCATACGCCCCTGCGTCGCCTTTCCGCAAGAAGGAGGGGGGGGGGAAGCGCCATGTTGCCCTCGGAGGGCGCCGAACATGGTGTCTCTAGTGAGTTGCTAGCGGGTGATCCGAGTGGACGCCCGTGCCCCGTTCGATAAGGGTCGGCTAGTGGCCCAGAGGCGCGCTCCAAAAGTACCTGCAGGTGATTTGCCGGACCCGGTCCCGTTTGATAGGGTCCGAGGGCTCGATGCCTCCCTCTGATGGGATTCCATTACGAAATCGCTCCCGCTGGTCTCGGAAATGTCCTAGGGTACCTCGGGAGCATAGCCCGAGCCTTGGTTGTGTATCGAACGTACCCAGAGTCATCCCTCGCTCTGCGTGCTCTGAGGCGGCTATCGAACCCTTCGGGGGCAGCCTACGAACCCCTGATCAGTAGTGGGCATGGAGCTCGAGTGGCCTAAGGCGGCCGTTGAACCCTTCCGAGGGGCTAGCCTTCGAACCTCTGACCAGTAGTGGGCGCGGAGCCCGAGTGCTCTGAGGCAGCTGTTGAACCCTTCCGAGGGGCCAGCCTTCGAACCTCTGATCAGTAGGGGGGCTCGGGGCCCGCTTCCTTCTCGGAGAAGGATCCCTTTCGGAGTATCCCCTTTCCCGGTCCCTGTAGCAAGAGAGAGAAAAGGGGAAGAGGACAAGGATACGAAATTAAGCGATGTGGCGCACCTTTTTTGACGCGGTCATTATGGCGGAGGTGAAGCGTCGCCCGCTTCGCCTGCCAAAGGTGCCGCCTGCCCTGCCGTAGAGTTAATGCGATGGGACGAGTGGTTCGCGGGGCAGCCGTTGTGCGTGCGCGGGCCATTCGAGGAACGGAACACGGGCGCGTCGTCTTCACGCCGTGGGAGAGGGCTCTCTCGCTGTCCCAGGAGGGGACGTGAGCCTGCAGGCGATTTGACTGCTGCTTCCGCCCGCCTGCCGCCACCATTACTGCCGGCCCACTTTTGGCCATATCGATCGTCGCGCCTTCTCCCGCGGCTGACTGACCCGTGACCGATGTGCTCGGTTGGCACTGTTGGGCCATGCGCAGGGTCGCCTCGAGTCGCGGCACCGGTTCCGTAGTCGAGAAGGCGCGATACTAGCGCGAGTGGTGGTGCAGTTTCTCGCACGTAGTAACCGGCGTGCCGGTTACATGACGTGTGGGCCTGGGCCTCCATGCTGGATGCGTCGAAGTCGAAAGGGTGCGCCCCCTTGGTGCAGTTGCATGCCGCCTGCATGGCGGTCCGTCCTTTCACCCGCTGGTCTGGGTGAAAGTGGAGGAGCGCTTGTAACCGCTGGGCAGTTACGCGTACCGCGCGCGGCGGTTTGGCCTCTTCCGTCCTGGGCCAGCTTGCATGATGCGTGGGACCCAGCCCCTGTGTCGTGGGGGGAAGACTTTGGAGCATGTTGGTGAAGACTCAGCCCGCGACGGCTGACGACGCAAGTGGGGAGAGTTGCCTTTAAAAGGAGGGCGACCCCCTTGGACGGTAACCATGTCTTCGCACTCTCCTCATGCATCGCGCCCTTCTACTTTCTGAGCCCCCGGATGGGGAGCGCTCGCGTTGCTTTCGTCTTGCTGTCTTTGGAGGAACGCAACTTCGCGGAAGTTGGTACCTTTCAGCCATCGTTTGGCTTCAAGGATTTTCATCAGGCAGCCCGGCCGCCTTCCCCCACCAATGGGCAATTTGGTGGAGAGAAGCGAGCCAGGCTGCGGCCTCCGCCCCGCCCTCAGCTTCAAGGATTTTCGTCATCCGGCCTGAGGCGGAGGAGCGCAGCGAGTGGGGGGTTGCCTCCACGTGGGTCGGTAACCCTTTTCTTCCCCCGGCGTTTGGGGGAGAAAGGCATCCTCCAGCCCCGCGGAGGCTTCCTTCAGCCATGCCGGGGAAGGCGAACTGCTGCTGCCCAGCCAGGGTGCAGCATTCTGTCCTCTGTCCGGGCGATGGTCGTGCCGCGTACGGGCCGGCCACGTCTAGGTCTTCCTCGCGCCGACAGCCGCGCCAGAGGGTTGCCCAGCACGTCGTGTGCCGCGAGGGCGGTGCTCATGTTCTGGGGAGGCCTCGGCGAGGGCGGGAGCGAGGACCTGCCGGTGCGCCTTAGGGCGGCCGGCGCCCGCTGGTGCGGTGTTGAGGTGGCAGCAGCCGGAGAAGGTTTCTCTGCCGACGAGATCGCCAACTCCGCCTGCACCCCTGGACCTCCGTCCCCCTGGCTTGAATGGCTGGTTCTCGTCCTACGGACCTCCGTCTGCCCGGAAGCCGTTGCTGCAGCTGTCTTGCCACCCGGGACGGAGGTCGTTGCTGCTGCTGTCAGAGCGGGCGGTGGTGAGTCGCTTGGAGTTCGTCGCTCCGCAGGCCTCCTAGTATGGAGTTTGTTCGCACCCGCGGGAACGGAACCGGAGTTCCGTTTGTAATGGGACCTTGAGTGCTGGTGTATGTTCATTGTGGCTGTCGGGGCCTGAACATTTGTGTATTTGGGCGTAAAGCCGTGTTTCTTCTCCATTTTGAGCACTAGGACTCGCCTGTCGGCTAACTGAACCGCTTAACCAAGTGTGAGTTGCCTCGTGCGGAAGGTGACGAGTGAGGTATCCGTATCCCGGAGGCGTAGGAGTCCCTCGGCTTAGTCGGCCTTGCCGCCCGAGGCTTCTCTTGCTTAGTTAAAGGAACCCTCGGCCGCTCTGCGATGAGCCGGAGCCGGGGGCAGCGGTGCCAGCACGGACAGAGGCAGAGTTGGCTCGAAAAAGGGAGCTTCGTCGGCCGGGGCTTGGTTGGGTCGTCCACTGGCGGGACCAACGCCGGAGTCGAGTTGTCGAGGCCACGAGCTGGGCTGGTGTCCTCGGGGGACAGCTGGCTGAGGCTTTGGGGCGGCCGCCCGAGCCGTCTGCTCGGGCCGGGTTCCTAGAGGAGACCCTGGTGGCAATGGCCCGGGCGTGGTGCTGACGTCGTCCTTCGGAGCGGAGATCCTCCGACCGTGTTGCCGTTCGAGGCTCGGTCGGACTTCGCCGAAGGTGGAGTTGACGCCGAGGGTGCTGCTGCTCCCCCTCCATCGACGTCTGAGCCTGCAGGATCAGTTCGCCTGTAGTATGCATATGTTTTTTGCGGTCGCCGAGGCCCAAACATATTGTCGTCGCGTTGTAAAGCTGCGTTTCTTTTCCCCTTGTTTCGAGTATCAGGACTTATTTGTCGATAACAGAATTGTTTGTCCGAGCGAGAGTTACTTTTCACGGAAGGTGATGAGTGAGGTATCCGTATCCCGGGGGCATAGGAGTCCCTCAGCTCGGTCGGCCTTGCCTCTTACGTGTACTCTTACTCGTCCGTAGGATTCTGCTATCGATATAGTCGAGAAGGCACGAAAAATCGTTTCGGCAGAAAAGTTTTCGAGCATTAAGACTTGTTCGGTCAGCGGAATCGCTTATCCGAACGCGAGTCACTTCTCGCAGAAGGTGATGAGTGAGGTATCCGTATCCTGGAGGCGTAGGAGTCCCTCGGCTCGGTCGGCCTTGCCTGCTTACGTGTACTCCGTCGTTTTCATGATCCCACTACCGAGGTAGTCGAAAAGCACGAAAGATATTCTGGCAGAAAGACTTTTTCCGAGGAAAATTTTGACGCGGGGGGGGGGGGGGGAACCCGTCCGTAGGATTCTGCTATCGATATAGTCGAGAAGGCACGAAAAATCATTTCGGCAGAAAAGTTTTCGAGCATTAAGACTTGTTCGGTCAGCGGAATCGCTAATCCGAATGCGAGTCACTTCTCGCAGAAGGTGATGAGTGAGGTATTCGTATCCCGGAGGCGTAGGAGTCCCTCGGCTCGGTCGGCCTTGCCTGCTTACGTGTACTCCGTCGTTTTCATGATCCCACTACCGAGGTAGTCGAAAAGCACGAAAGATATTCTGGCAGAAAGACTTTTTCCGAGGAAAATTTTGACGCGGAGGGGGTTCCCCCCTTCTAGCCCCTGAGGGAGGGTCGGGCTTTGCCGAGGCAAGGCTGACCCTTCCTTGATGGTTAGACTTTATTGGCGTATGTAAACGAGGTGTATGAACGACTTGAAAACATCTTAAGGGTAGAAGCGACGTAGCTGTCGGATGTTCCAAGCGTTGCTGTAGACCTCGCCTTGACTGTTGGCCAGCTTGTATGTTCCGGGCTTCAAAATCTTGGCGATGATGAATGGCCCTTCCCAGGGAGGCGTGAACTTGTGGCGCCTTCGGGCGTCTTGTCGCAGCCGAAGCACTAAGTCGCCCACCTGGAGGTCTCGGGACCGAACCCCTCGGGCGTGGTAGCGTCGCAGGGACTGATGATACCGCGCCGAGTGTAGTAAGGCCATGTCCCGAGCCTCTTCCAGCTGGTCCAGTGAGTCTTCTCGGTTGGTGTGGTTGCGTCGGTCATCGTACACCCTCGTCCTCGGGGAACCGTATTCTAAGTCTGTGGGCAAGATGGCCTCGGCCCCATAGACTAGAAAGAACGATGTGAAGCCCGTGGCTCGGCTCGGCGTTGTCCTCAGACTCTAGACCACCAAGGGGAGTTCCTTCATCCATCGCCTGTCGAACTTGTGGAGGTCGTTGTAGATCCTCGGCTTGAGTCCTTGCAGAATCATGCCGTTGGCACGTTCTACCTGCCCATTCGTCATGGGGTGTGCCACGGCGGCCCAGTCCACCCGGATGTGGTGATCCTCGCAGAAGTCCAGGAACTTTCTGCCAGTGAACTGGGTGCCGTTGTCGGTGATGATGGAGTTCGAGACCCCGAAGCGATGGATGATGTTGGTGAAGAATACCACCGCCTGTTCGGACCTGATGCTGTTTAGGGGTCAGACCTCGATCCACTTGGAGAATTTGTCGATGGAAACCAGTAGGTGCGTGTAGCCCCTGGGTGCCTTCTGCAAGGGACCGACGAGGTCCAGACCCCACACAGCAAACGACCAGGTGATGGGTATTGTTTGCAGAGCCTGAGCGGGTAGGTGCGTCTGTCTTGCGTAGAATTGACACCCTTGGCAGGTGCGGACAATCCTAGTGGCGTCGACCACCGCGGTCGGCCAGTAGAAACCTTGTCGGAAAGCGTTTCCAACAAGGGCTCGAGGCGCTGCGTGATGACCGCAAGCCCTCGAGTGTATTTCTTGTAAGAGCTCCTGGCCTTCGGCGATGGATATGCATCGCTGGAGGATGCCGGAGGGGCTGCGGTGGTAGAGCTCCTTCCCGTCACCCAGCAAGACGAATGACTTGGCGCGCCGTGCCAGTCGCCGAGCTTCGGCTCAGTTGAGGGGCAGCTCTCCTCGGTGGAGATATTGCAGGTACGGGGTCTGCCAGTCTCGATCAGGCGGGACCCCATTTCGTTCTCCCTCGACGCGCAGTGCCTCACCCTCGGGGGCCGAGGGTGCCTCGGGCTGAGCCGAGGGCGCCTCGGGCAGGGCCGAGACCTTCTAGGGCTCGGGCGTGCCGTCGGTCTTGACTGAGGGTTGATGTAGGTCCCGAGAGAAGACGTTCGGGGGAACCGTTGTTCGCGCCGAAGCTATCTTCGCCAGCTCGTCCGCAGTCTCGTTGTACCGCCGGGCGACGTGGTTGACCTCGAGCCTGTAGAACTTGTCCTCCAGGTGCCGAACCTCATCGCAGTAGGCTTCCATCTTTGGGTCGCAGCAATGGGAGTTCTTCATGACTTGGTTGATGACAAGCTACGAGTCGCCGCGAGCGTCGAGGCGTCGGACCCCTAGCTCGATGGCGATGCGCAACCCGTTAACCAGAGCCTCATACTCGACCACATTGTTGGATGCCGGAAAATGGAGGCACAGCACGTAGCGGAGGTGCTTCCCGAGGGGTGAGATGAAGAGCAGGCCCGCGCCCACCCCTATTTTCATCAGCGACCCATCGAAAAACATGGTCCAGAGTTCCGGTTGGATCGGAGCTGCCGAGAGCTGGGTGTCGACCCATTCAGCCACAAAGTCCACCAAGACTTGGGACTTGATGGCCATCCGAGGGGCGAACGAGATTGTCTCGCCCGTGATTTCCACCGCCCACTTTGCAATCCTACCCGAGGCCTCTCGGCACTGGATGATCTCCCCCAGGGGGAAGGATGACACCACAGTCACCGGATGAGACTCGAAGTAGTGTCGCAACTTCTGCCGTGTCAGAATCACCGCGTACAGCAGCTTCTGAATTTGTGGGTAGCGGATCTTGGTCTCGGACAGTACCTCACTGATGAAGTAGACCGGCCTCTGGACGGGCAATGCATGCCCTTCTTCTCGTCTTTCGACCACGATCGCGGTGCTGACCACCTGAGTGGTAGCAGCGACGTAGATTAAGAGGGCTTCTCCAGCAGCGGGAGGCACCAAGATGGGTGCATTCGTAAGGAGCGCCTTCAGGTTCCCGAGGGCTTCCTCGGCCTCGGGGGTCCAAGTGAAGCACTCGGTCTTTCTTAAGAGGCAGTACAGAGGTAGGCCTCTTTCGCCGAGGCGCGAGATGAAGCGGCTCAGAGCCGCAAGGCATCCCATGACCCTCTATACGCCTTTCAAGTCCTTGATGGGCCCCATGTTGGTGACGACCGCGATTTTCTCCGGGTTGGCCTCGATGCCCCGCTCGGAGACGATGAACCCCAAGAGCATGCCTCGGGGGACTCCGAAGACGCACTTCTTAGGATTGAGTTTTACGCCTTTCGCCTTGAGACACTTGAATGTCGTTTCAAGGTCGGAGAGGTGGTCGGAGGCTTTCCTCGTCTTGACTACGATGTCATCGACGTAAGCCTCGACGGTCCGATCAATGTGCTCTCCGAACACGTGGTTCATGCACCTTTGGTACGTCGCACCCGCATTCCTCAAACCAAATGGCATAGTAACGTAGCAGTACATGCCGAAAGGTGTGATGAAAGAAGTCGCGAGCTGGTCAGACTCTTTCATCCTGATTTGGTGATACCCTGAGTAGGCATCGAGGAAAGACAGGGTTTCACACCCAGCAGTGGAATCCACGATTTGATCGATGCGAGGCAGAGGGTAGGGAACCTTCGGACATGCTTTGTTTAGACCAGTGTAGTCTACCCACATCCGCCATTTCCCTCCTTTATTTCTCACAAGCACAGGGTTGGCAAGCCATTCGGGATAGAATACCTCTTTGATGAACCCTGCGGCCATCAGCTTGTGGATCTCCTCGCCTATGGCTCTGCGCTTTTCTTCGTCGAATCGGCGCAGAGGCTGCTTCATGGGTCGGGCTCCAGCTCGGATATCCAGCGAGTGCTCGGCGACATCCCTCGGTATGCCAGGCATGTCCGAGGGACTCCACACAAAGACTTCGGCGTTCGCGCGGAGAAAGTCGACGAGCACTGCTTCCTATTTGGGGTCGAGCTCGGAGCCGATCCGTATCTGCTTGGAGTCGTCATTGCTGGGGTCGAGAGCGATGGACTTAACTGTCTCTGCTGGCTCGAAGTTGCAGGCGTGGCGCTTCGCATCTGGCGCCTCCTTGGAGAGGCTCTCTAGGTCGGCGATGAGGGCCTCAGATTCGGCGAGGGCCTCGGCATACTCCACGCACTCCACGTCGCATTCATACGCGTGTCGGTACGTGGGGCCGACGGTGATGACCCCGTTGGGGCCCGACATTTTGAGCTTGAGGTAGGTGTAGTTGGGGACGACCATGAACTTGGCGTAGCATGGCCTCCCTAGTACTGCGTGGTAGGTTCCTCGGAACCCGACCACCTCGAACGTGAGGGTTTCCCTTCGGAAGTTGGAGGGAGTCCCGAAGCAAACAGGCAGATCGAGTTGTCCGAGGGGTTGGACGCGTTTCCCGGGGATGATCCCGTGAGAAGGCGCCGCGCCTGTCCGGATCGAGGACAGATCGATCTGTAGGAGCCCGAGGGTCTCGGCGTAGATGATATTGAGGCTGCTGCCTCCGTTCATGAGGACCTTAGTGAGCCTGACGTTGCCGATGACGGGGTCGACAACGAGCGGATATTTCCCCGGGCTCGGCACGCGGTCGGGGTGGTCGCCCTGGTCGAAGGTGATGGGCTTGTCGGACCAGTCTAGGTAGACTAGCGCCGCCACCTTTACCGAGCAGACCTCCCGACGCTCTTGCTTGCGGTGCCGAGCCGAGGCGTTCGCCACTTGCCCACCGTAGATCATGAAGCAGTTGTGGACCTCGGGAAACTCCTCTGCCTTGTGATCCTCCTTCTTGTTGTTGTTGTGGGCCCTGCCACCTTCCGCAGGTGGCCCGGCCTTATGAAAGTGGCGCCGAAGCATGACACACTCCTCAAGGGTGTGCTTGACGGGCCCCTGATGATAGGGGCACGACTCCTTGAGCATCTTATCAAAGAGATTGGCACCTCCAGGAGGTTTCCGAGGGTTCTTGTACTCAGCGGCGGCGACAAGGTCCGCGTCGGTGGCGTCGCGTTTCGCTTGCGACTTCTTCTTGTTCTTCTTCTTGGTGCCGCGCTGAGCGGATGCCTCAGGGACGTCTTCCGGCTGGCGGCCCTGGGGCTGCTTGTCCTTTCGGAAGATGGCCTCAACCACCTCCTGGCCAGAGGCGAACTTGGTGGCGATGTCCATCAGCTCGCTCGCCCTGGTGGGGGTCTTGCGACCCAGGTTGCTCACCAGGTCGCGACAGGTGGTGCCGGCGAGGAACGCGCCGATGACGTCCGAGTCGGTGACGTTGGGCAGCTCGGTGCGCTGTTCGAGAATCGCCGGATGTAGTCCCGGAGAGACTCCCGGCTGCTGGCGGCAGCTTCAGAGATCCCAGGAGTTCCCAGGGCACACGTACGTGCCCTGGAAGTTGCCGGCGAAGGCTTGGACTAGGTCGTCCCAGTTGGAGATCTGCCCCAGAGGCAGATGCTCCAGCCAGGCTCGAGCAGTGTCGGAGAGGAACAGGGGGAGGTTGCGGATGATGAGGTGGTCATCGTCCGTTCCATCCAGCTGGCAGGCCAGTCGGTAGTCCGCGAGCCACAGTTCCGGCCTCGTCTCCCCCGAGTACTTTGTGATGGTAGTCGGGGTTCGGAACCGGGTCGGGAACGGCGCCCGTCGTATGGCCCGGCTGAAAGCCTGCGGACCGGGTGGTTCGGGCGAGGGGCTCAGATCCTCCCCGCTGTCGTAGCGTTCCCCACGCCTGGGGTGGTAGCCTTGGCACACCCTCTCGTCGAGGTGGGCTCGACGGTTGTGGTGGTGGTGCTCGTTGCCGAGGCGACCCGGGGCCGCAGGCTCCGTGTTGCGCGTGCGCCCGGTGTGGACCGAGGCTTCCCGCATAAATCGGGAAGTCGCGGCGCGATGCTCCGAGGGGTACCCCTGCCTTCGGGAGGCAGAGCTTTCGGCCCGTCAGACCGCGGCATCCTCCAGGAGATTCTTGAGCTCTCCCTGGATACGCCGCCCTTCGGTTGTCGATGGTTCCGGCATCACGCGGAGTAGTATTGCTGCTGCAGCCAGGTTCTGGCCGACCCCACTGGAAGCCGGTGGCGGCCTTGCCCTGACGTCGTCGGCAATGCGGTGCTGGATGCCCTGGGGTAGATGACGCGCTTCTCCGGCCGGAGCTTGGTCTGCCCATTCCTGCCCGGTGTTCCGCCGGAACTGCTCAAGTATTCCTGCTCCCTCGTCGAGCCTGGCCTGCATCTCGCGGATTTGCTCGAGCCGTGCGTCCTGACCCCCCGTAGGGACTGGGACCACAGCTAGCTCCCGAAGGATGTCAACGCGAGGCGCAGGCCTAGGGGGATCACCGTTTTCCAGCATACCAAGATGGTTGCCTTCACCGGGACCCCCTAGATCGACATGGAAACATTCACGACTTGGGCCGCAGTCCTCATTGCCGAAGCTGCGGCTACCATCGGAACAATCGGAGAGGCAGTAGTCGCATGCGGTCATGAAGTCCCGCATGGCACTGGGGTTACCGAGCCCGGAGAAATCCCAACAAAAGTCGGGCTCGTCATCTTCCTCGGAACCCGAGGGTCCGTAGGTCGAGATGGCCGTCAGTCTGTCCCAGGGCGACCGCATATGGTACCCTGGAGGGTTGGTACATGCTTCTATGAAGGCTTCCACCGAAGCGAGGTCGCTTGGTGGGTCGAAGCTGAATCCAAAAGGCACGGGATGGGAATCGGTCAGTACCTCTTGGTCGACGGGCGGTGACGAAGTCACGTCAGGGGCAGACTGCACCGTTGTCTCAGGTACGAGGGCGACGCCCAGCAAGTCCTTCGCGAGCGTGCTGGCGTCGTTCGTCTGCTTGGGGTTGGCGTGTTGCCGGGAAACGGCGCTCGTCTTCGTCTCAAACGCAAGGTCGAAGCCCGACGTGTCCCCCGCTGGGGCGCCGGCGTCGTCGACTTGCTCGACAGCCGACGAGGTGCCTCCTCCTGCTTGGCTATGGTTGCCCCTCCTCCTCCTCTGTCGGTGGGGGAGGTGATGGGACAAATCTGGATGTTGTTCTTCCGCCATGTGGGGAAGACGTCGTTGATTCCGCCGCCGGCGGGCGGGCTAACGGCCGCCATTGTCGCTGTCGCGCGACGGAGGAAGGAGTATCATGTCGTAGCTGCCGTCGAGGGACATGAACTCAAGACTCCCGAAACGGAGCATCGTCCCAGGTTGGAAAGGTCGCTGGAGACTACCCATCTGGAGCTTGACAGGAAGCTGTTCGTCAACACGCAGCAGACCCCTACCTGGCGCGCCAACTGTCGGCGTTTCGACCCCGGGGGGTCCCTGGACCGACGAGTAAATTGTCGCTGCGTGTCCCAGCCCAGATGGGTCGGCGCGAGACGGGACACAAAGGGGGGAGAACAGTAAGGGGAAACCGCGGCCTTCGTGTTGTCCTGCGCCCAGGGCGGATGGATGCGCTTGCAGTAGGGGGTTACAAGCGTTCGCGTGGGAGAGAGAGAGAGAGAGCGAGAGCCTTATGCGTCGGCCTGTTCTCCCGCGCGGCCAACCTTCTCGTACGAGAGCCCTGGATCTTCCTTTTATAGGCGTAAGGAGAGGGTCCAGGTGTACAATGGGGGGTGTAGCAGTGTGCTAACGTGTCTAGCAGAGAGAAGCTAGAGCCCTAAGTACATGCCGTCGTGGCAGTCGGAGAGGTTTTGGCACCCTGTTCATGTGATGTCGTGGCCGTCGGAGGAGCGCTGGAGCCCTGCGGAAGTACAACTGTCTGGGCTGTCGGATCCTTGCTGGCGTCTCCTTGCTGACGTAAGGGGCTGGGAGCTACCGTCGTCATGGAGCGTGCGGGGTGTCATCATTACTTGTTTACTAGGGCGAGCGAGATGGGACGCCGGTCTTGTTCCCCGTAGCCTGAGCTAGCTAGGGGCAGGGTAATGATGGCCCCCCTGGCGACATGGCCGGTCCGGACCCGAGTTTGGGCGAGGTGGCGATTCCTCCGAGGTCGAGGTTGAGTCCGAGCCCTGGGGTCGGGCGAGGCGGAGTCCATCGTCTTCCGGAGCCGAGGCTGAGTCCGAGCCCTGGGGTCGGGCGAGGCGGAGTTCGTCGTCTTCCAGAGCCGAGGCTGAGTCCGAGCCCTAGGGTCGGGCGAGGCGGAGTTCGTCGTCTTCCGGAGCCGAGGTTGAGTCCGAGCCCTGGGGTCGGGCGAGGCGGAGTTCATCGTCTTCTAAGTCGTGGTTGAGTCCGAGCCCTAGGGTCGGGCGAGGCGAAGTCCATCTTCCGAGGCCGAGACGGGGGCCGAACCCTGGGGTCGAGCGAGGCGGAGCTTCCTATGTCGCCCGAGGCTGGACTTAGCCGCTGTCGACCTCACTCTGGTGAGTGGCACGGCAGTCGGAGCGAGGCAGGCAGCGCTGTTTTCTTGTCAGGTCGGTCAGTGGAGCGGCGAAGTGATTGCGGTCACTTCGGCTCTGTCGACTGAAGAGCGCGCGTCAGGATAAGGTGTCAGGCGATCCTTGCATTAAATGCTCCTGCGATACGGTCGGTTGGCATGGCGATCTGGCCAAGGTTGCTTCTCTGCGAAGACTGGACCTCGGGCGAGCCGAAGGTGTGTCCGTTGCTTGAGGGGGCCCTTGGGCAAGACGTGAATCCTCCAGGGTCGGCTACCTTTGCCCGAGGTTGGGCTCGGGCGAGGCGAGATCGTGTCCCTTGAGTGGACTGAGCCTTGCGCCCATCAGGCCTTTGCAGCTTTGTGCTGATGGGGGTTACCAGCTGAGATTAGGAGTCTTGGGGGTACCCCTAATTATGGTCCCCGACAAACAATATAAGACATATTTTGTATATAAGTTATCATAGTATTATATGTTCCCGTTGCAACGCACGGGTACTGACCTAGTAGATCAAGAAGGCTCCAACAAATTACATGTGCAGCCAAACCCTAGGTTTACGTATACTACTCTCTTTCTCACCGGTTACATTTAACTGTCATTTTAACTCTATGCCTGTATAAGTGGAACGGCACATATAGTGATTTTCTATTGGACATATATACACCATGCACCTTTATTGGTTACAATTTAAATGCATAAAGTTGCCACCAAAAGACAGCCATGCATCAGATTATTCGAAGAAAATTGGTTTCTTATGTATCTTTCTACTGTATAAAGCACTCGTTTACACAGTCGTCATGTGTTCCATCTTCTCCCTTTCTCTTCCTGCTTTATGCAAAAATAAAGTAAAATCGTACACAAATGAAAGTTCGAACCTTGGTTGCTAGCTCCATATTTATAATCATCTAACCAATAAAACACATATATTTTTACATGTCCGCATGTACTTGGTGTTTGATGCTCTTTATTTTTTTCATGGGTCAAATTACTCTGTGACCAATATGCCAAATTATTTAATTGATTCTTCTAATATAATTGAAAACAATTATCAAACTACTTCACAAGTCACAACCATGACAAGACTATTGTCAGGTACCGTAATTAGGGGTACCCCCAACACTCCTAAACACGGCTAGAAAACATCTTCAGAGCAAACCGTAAAGACTGACAAGCGCGGTTCAAGTCAAGGCCTCGTCTACCAAGGGACACGATCTCATCCGAGCCCAGCCTCGGGCGGGAACAGTAGTCCCGGGCGGATTCACGCCTCGCCCGAGGGCCCCCACAGGCAGAAGGCGCACCCTCGGCTCGCTCGAAGTCTAGCTCAAGCAAACTTTGTCGTGCAGCGACCTCGGCCAAATCGCCTTACCAACCGACCGTGTCGCATGCGCATTTAATGCGGGGATCGCCTAACACCTTATCCTGACACGCGCGCCTCAGTCGGCAAGGTAGAAGTGACCGCAGTCACTTTGCCCCTTCACTGACTGTTCTGACAGGAAAACAACACTGTTCACCCCGCTCCGGCTACTTTGCCAACCACCAGGGAAAGACTAACAACAGTCGCGGCCACTCCTGAGTTCAGCCTCGGGCGCAACAAGGAGCTCGGCCTCGCCCGACTCCAGGCTTCGACCTCAGCCTCGGCCTCGGGAGGAGGTCTCCGCCTCGCTTGACCTCAGCCTCGGCCTCGGGGGGAGTCGCCGCCTCGCCCGACCTCGGCCTCGGATCAACTACGCTACTAGGGATCCATCATTACCCTACCCCTAGCTAGCCGCCTCAGGCTACGAAGGAACAAGACCAGTGTCCCATCTAAGTTACTCCGGCAACAGGTAATGATGGCTCCCTGCATGCGTCCATGACGTCGGTTGTTCTCAAACCCCCTACGAAGGCAAAGAAACGTCAGCAGGACCCAGGGCCGCACTGCCAGCTGCGCTTCTACAGGGCTCAGGCGCTCCTCCATCGGCCACGTTAACACATATACAGGGCTCAGGCGCTCGTCCACCGGCCACGTTAGCACATAGCTACACCCCCATTGTACAACTGGACTATCTCCTTGCATCTATAAAAGGGGACATCCAGGGCCTTCCTGGAAAAAAGGGAAAAAGGAGGAAAGGGAGCGAGTAGAGGCAGGCAGAGTAGGAGAGGCGCGGTGGAGGCTAACTCAGACACCTCACCCTAGGACCGGATCCTCTCTCTCTCTCTCTCTCGCTCTCCCTCGCGACGCTTGTAACCCCTACTGCAAGCACCCCCGGTGCAAGATAATATAAGCCTCATCCCTTCGCTTGTGTTCCATCTTGCATCAACCCATCTGGACAGGGGCACGCGACACTAAATTCACTAGTCGGTCCGGTTGAGGGTCCTGAAAGGGAAATAGGCTTACACCTTTTCCTAATTGATTTTGGTGGTTGAATTGCCCAACACAAATAATTGGACTAACTAGTTTGCTCTAGACTATAAGTTTTACAGGTGCCAAAGGTTCACAATAAACCAATACAAGTCAAAAGAAAGGGTTCAAACAAAGGGAGCAAAAGATAACCGAAGGTAGCCCTGATCTGGCGCACCGGACTGTCCGGTGTGCCACCGGACAGTGTCCGGTGCACCAGGGAACTCCAACTCTGAACTTGCCAGTCTCGAGAATTCTGGGAGCCACTCCGCTAAAATTCACCGGACTGTCCGGTGCTACACCGGACTGTCCGGTGTGCCAGTGGAGCAACGGCTACTTCGCGCCAACGGTCGTCTGCAAACCGCATTTAATGCGCTACAGTGCGTGCCAGAGTCAGAGCAGCGCCAGAAGGCGCACCTGATAGTCTACAGGACCTGTCCGGTACACCACCAGACTGTCCGGTGGCCCAGAAGACAGAAGCTCCAACGGTCGAACCCCAACGGTCGGGTGACGTGGCTGGCGCACCGGACTGTCCGGTGCGCCATGCGACAGACAGCCTCCCAATGGCCACTTTTGGTGGTTGGGGCTATAAATACCCCCAACCACCCCACATTCATTGCATCCAAGTTTTCCACCTTCCAACACATTACAAGAGCTATAGCATTCAATACAAGACACACCAAAGAGATCAAATCCTCTCCCAAGTCCTTAGTTCAATTCCAATCAAATAGTGACTAGTGAGAGAGTGACTTGTGTTTATTTGAGTTCTTGCGCTTGGATTGCTTCTTTTCTTTCTCATTCTTTCTTGTGATCAACTCAATTGTAACTGAGGCAAGAGACACCAATTGTGTGGTGATCCTTGCGGGGACTTTGTGTCCCGTTTGATTGAGAAGAGAAGCTCACTCGGTCTAAGTGACCGTTTGAGAGAGGGAAAGGGTTGAAAGAGACCCGGTCTTTGTGACCACCTCAACGGGGAGTAGGTTTGCAAGAACCGAACCTCGGTAAAACAAATCACCGTGTCACACTCCTTATTTGTTTGTGATTTGTTTTCGCCCTCTCTCTTGGACTCGATTTTAATTCTAACGCTAACCCCGGCTTGTAGTTGTGCTTAAACTTTATAAATTTTAGATTCACCCTATTCACCCCCTCTAGGCAACTTTCAATTGGTATCGGAGTCCGGTGCTTCATTAGAGCCTAACCACTCGAAGTGATGTCGGGAGATCACGCCAAGAAGGAGATGGGAACCGGTGACATGCCCGTTACAAGCCACAGGAAGGCTCCATCGAGAGAGTCCCACAACAAGGGGAAGGATAAGGAATCCTCCTCACAAAAGTCGCATCGGAGTGGCGACAAGAAAAAGAAGATGAGGAAAGTGGTCTACTACGAGACCGATTCTTCATCGCCATCCACCTCTGGCTCCAACGCGCTGTCCATAACTTCTAAGCGCCATGAGTGCAAGAAGTTTAGTAAGATTCTCTTACACTACCCTTGTATTTCTAAACGTACTCCATTACTTTCTGTTCCATTAGGCAAACCACCGGTTTTTGACGGTGAAGATTATAACATGTGGAGTGACAAAATGAGGCATCACCTAACCTCACTCTAAACTAGCATTTGGAGCGTTGTTGAGTTTGGTGTACAGGTACCATCCGTAGGGGATGAGGACTATGATTTGGATGAAGTGGCCCAAATCCAACACTTCAACTCCCAAGCCACTACTATACTCCTCGCCTCTCTAAGTCGAGAGGAGTATAATAAGGTGCAAGGGTTGAAGAGCGCAAAGGAAATTTGGGACGTGCTCAAGACCGTGCACGAAGGAGACGAGGTGACCAAGATCACCAAGCGGGAGACGATCGAGGGGGAGCTCGGTTGCTTCATGCTTCACCAAGGGGAGGATCCACAAGCCATGTACAACCGGCTAAAGGCCTTGGTGAACCAAGTGCGCAACCTCGGGAGCACCAAGTGGGATGACCACGAGATGGTCAAGGTTTTTCTAAGATCCCTCGTTTTTCTTAACCCCACACAAGTTCAATTAATTCGAGGTGATCCTAGATACACGCTAATGTCTCTCGAGGAAGTGATAGGCAAATTTGTGAGCTTTGAACTAATGATCAAAGGCTCCAAAAAGATCATCGAGCAAGGCGCATCCTCCTCTGTGCCCGAAGCACAACCCGTTGCATTCAAAGCAACGGAGGAGAAGAAAGAAGATTCTACTCTAAGTAGAATCCCCATCGACGCCTCCAAGCTCGACAACGAGGAAATGGCGCTCATCATCAAGAGCTTTCGCCAAATCCTCAAGCAAAGGAGGGGGAAGGATTACAAGCCCCGCTCCAAGAAGGTTTGCTACAAATGTGGTAAGCCCGGTCACTTTATTGCAAAATGTCCTATTTCTAGTGACAGTGACAGGGGCGACGACAAGAAGGGGAGAAGAAAGGAAAAGAAGAAGTACTACAAGAAGAAGGGCGGTGATGCCCATGTTTGCCGAGAGTGGGACTCCGACGAGAGCTCCACCGACTCCTCCTCCGACGAGGACGCCGCCAACATCGCCGTCAACAAGGGACTCCTCTTCCCCAACGTTGGCGACAAGTGCCTCATGGCAAAGGACGGCAAAAAGAAGAAGGTTAAATCCAAATCCTCCACTAAATATGCAACCTCTAGTGATGAGAATAATTCTAGTGATGATGAGGACAATTTGCTTACTCTTTTTGCCGATCTTAACATGCAACAAAAGAAAAAAAATTGAATGAATTAATTAGTGCTATTCATGAGAAGGATGAACTCTTGGACACCAAAGAGGACTTCCTAATTAAGAAAAACAAGAAGCATGTTAAGGTTAAAAATGCTTATGCTCTAGAAGTAGAAAATGTGAAAAATTATCTAGTGAGTTAAGCACTTGCCATGATTTGATTGCCAACCTTAGGAATGAGAATGCTAGATTAATTTCTAAGGTTGATTCAAATGTATGTGATGATTCATATGCCAATCTTAGAAATGATAATGCGAGTTTGCTTGCTAAGATTGAAAAATTGAATGCTTCTCTTGCTAGCCTTAGAATTGAAAATGAAAAATTGATTGCTAAGGCTAAAGACTTAGATGTTTGCAATGCTTCCATTTTCGATCTTAGAAGTGAAAATAATATTTTACATGCTAAGATTGTTGAACTAAAAACTTGCAAACCCTCTACATCTACCGTTGAGCATGTTTCTATTTGCACTAGATGTAGAGATGTTAACATTGATGCTATTCATGATCACATGGCTTTAATTAAACAACAAAATGATCATATAGCAAAATTAGATGCTAAAATTGCCGAGCATGAGCTAGATAATGAAAAATTTAAATTTGCTCGTAGTATGCTTTATAGTGGGAGACGCCCTGGCATCAAGGATGGCATTGACTTCCAAAAGGGAGACAATGTCAAACTTAATGCCCCTCCTAAAAGATTATCTAACTTTGTTAAGGGCAAGGCTCCCATGCCTCAGGATAACGAAGGTTACATTTTGTACCCTGCCGGTTATCCCGAGCATAAGATTAAGAGAATTCATTCTAGGAAGTCTCACTCTGGCCCTAATCATGCTTTTATGTATAAGAGTGAGACATCTAGTTCTAGGCAATCAACCCATGCTAAATTGCCTAAGAAGAAAACTCCTAAAGCATCAAATAATCATAATGTTTCATTTAGAACTTTTGGTGCTTCCTATGTGCTTACTAACAAATCCGGCAAGGTAGTTGCCAAGTATGTTGGGGACAAACACAAGGGATCAAAGACTTGTGTTTGGGTACCCAAAGTTCTTGTATCTAATGTCAAAGGACCCAAAACCGTTTGGGTACCTAAAATCAAGAACTAAACTTGTTTTGTAGGTTTATGCATCCGGGGGCTCAAGTTGGATCATTGACAGCGGGTGCACAAACCATATGACTGGGGAGAAAAAGATGTTCTCCTCCTATGAGAAAAACTAAGATCCCCAACGAGCTATCACATTCGGGGATGGAAATCAAGGTTTGGTCAAAGGATTGGGTAAAATTGCTATATCACCTGGCCATTCCATTTCCAATGTTTTTCTTGTAGATTCGTTAGATTACAACTTGCTTTCTGTTTCTCAATTATGTAAAATGGGCTACAACTGTCTTTTTACGGATACAGGTGTCACTGTCTTTAGAAGAAGTGATGATTCAGTAGCTTTTAAGGGAGTATTAGAGGGTCAGCTATACTTAGTTGATTTCAATAGAGCTGAACTCGATACTTGCTTAATCGCTAAGACTAACATGGGTTGGCTCTGGCATCGCCGACTAGCCCATGTTGGGATGAAGAATCTTCACAAGCTTCTAAAGGGAGAACACATTTTGGGACTAACAAATGTGCATTTTGAGAAAGACAGGATTTGTAGCGCATGCCAAGCAGGGAAGCAAGTTGGTGTCCATCATCCACATAAGAACATCTTAACGACTGACAGACCACTAGAGCTCCTCCACATGGACCTATTCGGCCCGATTGCTTACATAAGCATCGACGGGAGTAAGTACTGTCTAGTTATTGTGGATGACTATTCTCGCTTCACTTGGGTATTCTTTTTACAGGAAAAATCTCAAACCCAAGAGACCTTAAAGGGATTCTTGAGACGGGCTCAAAATGAGTTTGGCTTGAGGATCAAGAAAATTAGAAGCGATAATGGGACGGAGTTCAAGAATTCTCAAATAGAAGGCTTTCTTGAGGAAGAGGGCATCAAGCATGAGTTCTCTTCTCCCTACACGCCACAACAAAATGGTGTAGTGGAGAGGAAGAATAGAACTCTATTGGACATGGCAAGAACTATGCTTGATGAGTACAAGAATTCGGATCGGTTTTGGGCCGAGGCGGTCAACACCGCTTGCTACGCCATCAACCGGTTGTATCTTCACCAAATCCTCAAGAAGACATCTTACGAACTCCTTACCGGTAAAAGCCAAATGTTTCATATTTTAGAGTCTTTGGTAGCAAATGTTTTATTCTTGTTAAAAGAGGTAGAAAATCCAAATTTGCTCCTAAGGCTGTAGAAGGCTTTTTACTAGGGTATGATTCAAACACAAGGGCATATAGAGTCTTTAACAAGTCCACTGGACTAGTTGAAGTTTCTTGTGACTTTGTGTTTGATGAGACTAACGGCTCTCAAGTAGAGCAAGTTGATCTTGATGAATTAGATGATGAAGAGGCTCCATGCGTCGCGCTAAGCAACATGTCCATTGGGGATGTGTGTCCTAAGGAATCCGAAGAGCCCATTCAAGCACAAGATCAACCATCTTCCTCCATGCAAGCATCTCCACCAACTCAAGATGAGGATGAGGCTCAAGATAATGAAGAATAAGATCAAGAAGATGAGCCACCTCAAGAGGAGGGCAATGATCAAGGGGGAGATGCCCAAGATCAAGACAAGGAAGATGAGCAAGCACTACCGAAATCCGAGCCTTTGCCGAGTGCCGGCCGCTTTGCCGAGTGCCTTTTCTCGGGCACTCGGCAAAGACGGCTTTGCCGAGAGCCGCACTCGGCAAAGCTCGGCTCTCGGTAACGAGCGTCTTTACCGAGCGTAGGACACTCGGTACAGGTCCACACTCGGCAAATCCATGTTTGCCGAGTGTCAAACACTCGGCAAATGGGGCTCTCGGCAAAGGGCCGTCAGCGGCCGTCCCAAAGCTGACGGCCGTCAGTCTTTGCCGAGCGCCAACGGTTGGCACTCGGCAAAGAGTCTTCTTTGCCGAGTGTCGCCCAGTTGACGCTCGGCAAAGAACTCTTTGCCGAGTGCCATCCCTAGACACTGGGCAAAGTATATTTTTATTTCTTTTATTTTGTCTCCCAAACTTTTTGTGGTATGTTCCTACACTATGTAGACCTACATGTATCATTTGTGGACAATTTTAACAGAGTTTCAATCGTTAGTAGATTTAGTTCGTTTATTTGAATTTCTTCGGAAAATTTAGATTTGAACTGCAGGTCACTCGAAACTTGGAAAACCGTGCATGAAAAAATGATATTCATGTTACTTAGCATAAGTTACGACCGATTCCAGGAGCGGACCAAAAACTTCGAGCAACATGCTCACTAAACATGGTCGTGAACTTGTCATCAACATGTTTAAAACTTGTATAAAACACAAACAAAGTCAGAAAATCTTGAAACTTGTCCACGTGTCATGATATCATATGTACAGGCTGCGATAAAAAATTGAAAAAATTTCGAGAAAACTATGACGCGCTATGTGTACAAACCTAAGAGATCCACATTGAAACTCTATGATTTCATGTGTAGTTCTCTTAGGTTTCTACACATAGTGTCTCACAACTTTGTCCAAACATTCTCAATTTTTTATCACAACCTGTACATATGATATCATGACACGTGGACAAGTTTCATGATTTTCTGACTTTGTTTGTGTTTTATACAATTTTTAAACATGTGGATGGGAAGTTCACGGCCATGTTTAGTGAGCATGTTGCTCGAAGTTTTCGGTCCGCTCATGGAATCGGTCGTAACTTATGCTAAGTAACATGAATATCATTTTTTTCATGCACGGTTTTCCAAGTTTCGAGTGACCTGCAGTTCAAATTTGAATTTTCCGAAGAAATTCAAATAAACAAACTAAATCTACTAGCTATTTCAAACTCTGTTAAAATTGTCCACAAATGATACATGTAGATCTACATAGTGTAGGAACATACCACAAAAAGTTTGGGAGACAAAATAAAAAAAATACAAATGCACTTTGCCGAGTGTCTAGGGATGACACTCGGCAAAGACTTCTTTGCCGAGTGCTAGTTGTGTGACACTCGGCAAAGAGGTAGTAAAGAACCTTTGCCGAGTGCCGCAACGGGGGACACTCGGCAAAGAACTCTTTGCCGAGTGCCGCTGATCTGGCACTCGGCAAAGAATATTTTAAAATTTTAAAAAAATCTTTGCCGAGTGCCGGATCACGGGCACTCGGCAAAGAAACAAACTTTAACCGGCCGCGCGGCCGGCTTTCTTCTTCCTTCTGCTTTGCTTCTTCTTTCTTCCCGCGCCTCACCGCCGCCGCCTTCCCACGCCTCACCGCCGGCCGCCTCACCGCCGGCCGCGCCCGGCCGCCCGCGCGCGCGCCGTCGCCTGCCCTCGCCGCCGCACTGCCCGAGGTCTCCTGCCCTCGCGCGCTCGCCGCCCGCGCGCGCTCGCCGCCCGCGTTCGCCGTCCGCGCCCGCTCGCCGGCCGCGCGCGCTCGCCGTCCGCGCCTGCACTCGCCTGCCCTCGCCGCCGCACTCTCCTTCCCTCGCCTCCCCTCGCCGTCGCGTGCGCCCGCCTGCCCTCGCCATCGCGCCCCGCCTGCCCTCGCCGTCCGTCGCGCGCGCCCGTCCGTCCACGCCGAGCTCGACTGTCCACACCGTCCGTCGCGTGCGCCCGCCGTCAGTCCACGCCGAGCTCCGTCGCGCGCGCCCGCCGTCCGTCCACGACGCCCTCGTTCCCCGCGGTGAGCCTCCCCGTCTCCCTTCTTCCCCCTCTGTCATGTACAGCGAATTCGTCTTCGGCGCTCGCTGCTTTGGTATTCGTCCGTCCGGCAGTGCGGCGGTGTGCAATCTGGTTCGATGGAACATAGATTAGCAGGGTTTTAGGATGCAGTGCAATCTGGTTCGATGGAACCACTACATGCACGTCGATAGACCACCCAACGGCAAGGGGATATGGATGTCAGTTTGCTTATTTGGTTCTTGGTAGATTTGTATTCTCAACATCTTCCAAAAGTTCAGTCTCCTCAATGATGAAAGGGTATAGCATAGAGACAGACAACTATGATTGATAGAGGGTATTCGTACATGTGGCAACCATGGAGACGACGACTAAACGTGCGGGGGATCAGCGAAAACTAAGAAACGGTGATCAAGCGATGGTCCAGCGGATACTACGACGCAGCACCCTTCACTGCCATCACCCTCCCTCACGATGGCAAGGTCAGGTCAAGCCGGATGCGGATGCATGGGTGACCTCTGGCCTTGGAGCTCACAGCAACAACCATAGTAGACAGGGGCATGAGGCTCCGGCCGGTCCTTGGCCTCGTGCGGTCGGAGCTCGAGGTGGAGGAGCCTGCAAGCGGCAGCGGGGCAAGGGGCAGGGGCAGGGGCAGCGGGGAGTAGCTTGTGAGACGGTGGTGGTGGTGGCATACCAGGGTTGAGCGCGCGGGCGAACGGGAGCGCCGAAGAGGAGCCTGCAGCGGTGGTGTTGGGGGCATGAGGCAGCGTGAGGAGTTACGGATTTCCCATGGCATGGGGAGACTGATATTTGCCATCACCACACTGTTAGCAACACTAATCTCTTAAAGTCAAACCAGTAGCGACAAGGGAATAGAATGGAAGAGAATCTAGATACTTGAGAGAAGGGAGGAAGAAGATGAGCAGTAGTTGGAAGATAGAGAGTTCAGGTTCTAAAAAATGATTCTTGGATGATCCTCGCCCTTCCTTTATTCCTGCTCCTTGTAGTGCTCATTTCAGCTAGTTGGGCTGGTGTGTACTATATGGGTCGGTTCCTAACATTCTCCCCTCCTTAAGCTTCGTCTTGTTCCTGTGCCACTAGATACAATCCAACATATGCATAACTGAACAATGCACATAAGCTTCTTTCCAGTCTGCTAGCCAAGGTTGCAAATATTTCTTTCACGCTATGATCCAAAAACAAGAATTCGGCCCTAGCCCCACGACCCACCACCTGCAGAAGGCGCCGTTGACAGTCGTAGATCCGCCGACGACCAACGCCCCTGACCCAGGCAAACCACGCCGCCGCCGTAGCGAGCCAGCCCCGCTGGCCAGTCACAGCCACGCGAGCGCGGGCATCGCCGCCACGAGTCAGTCGTGCGAGCCACCATGCCACCCGCCCATGCTAGCAGGGAGGAGCAGTAGACAACGACCAGCCTCCTAGATTAGGCTAGCCAGCTCGCTGATCCGGCCTTCCCAACGGCGGTCCAGGTCGTCGTCCACCTCCAGGTCCGATCCTGCCCCTTCTGCAGCCACCCGGGCAGCGTCCAGTGCGACATCTTTCTCAAGGAACGCCGGCCGTTCGCCGTGGCTGCGGTTGGCACGACCGGCACCACAACGACTGTGGCTGGCGTGGTGACGACGACGGCCGTGGCTGGGCGCCATCGACTCTGGCTATTCTAGGTTGTGGCGGCCTGGAGAGGTTGGAGCGTGTGAGTGACAGTTGCGAAGATGATGCTCTCATTTCAGTGGCAACGAGTGTGGCGCACAGGCAAGGTGTTACTGGTTCCGTGTGCCCATCTGCTGGGTAGTGGTGGTGGTGCGCGTGCGCCGCCCACGGCGCGTAGGGGACGACGGCGGAGGGGAGAGGGAGGCGGTGGTGGTACTGGTGGTGCACGACGGGCGGGTCGGGTCGGCACCGCCAGTCGATGAAAAGCCTGCCGCGCGTCGCCTCGCTGATGCCGCGGCCGAAGGAGACTGTGTCCCCGGCGTCGAGGCGCTTCTCCTTGACGAAGCGGCTCCAGCCCTTGGTCATCACGTAGCTCTGGCTACTGTTCCAGTAGGAGTAGCGGAAGCGCCAGGGCTTCCCCGTGCGGTCCTCGAAGCTGAGCAGGAGGCCCTTCTCGTTCGCCGCCGCGTCCAGCGGGAAGTACTTCTCCGCGTGCTGCTTCGGGATCACCAGCCGGTTCAGCTTCCCGACGTCGCTCGGCGTCACCACCTTGTCGAACATGTGCTCCTTCTCCACCGTCGCATGCTGCTGCTGGTGGTGCTGGTTGTGCTCAGCAGCCGCCCTCTCCTCTCCGCCGCCCGACCGGGTCGCGGGCGGGGGAGTGGTGAACTCCATCGATCTCCGATCGACGACCGGCGATCGGTCGAGATCGAGCCGGCCGTCCGTCGAGGCAGCAAGTCGAACGTAGGCCGTAGACGCCGGCCGATCGATCGACGCTGCTGCCGCTACCGCCTCCGCGTTGAGACTTTACTTTGTTTTGGAGGTCGGGTAAAAACCAGAGGTGGGTGTTGGATCAAGATCGCTGGCGAAAAATTGGAGCTGCCTCGAGTCTGGGTGTGTTGAGGCCCGGGAACGATAGCTCTTTTGGCCGTGTGCGGCCCGTCTGGCAAAGTCGGAGCTGCTTTTACCTTGTGTTGAGCTCGGCAACGATGACTCTGAATGTGCTTTAGATAATCCTAAATGCTCTCAAAACCCTGCGCAGACCGAGGTTAGAATCATGTGTATTAGATAATCCTAATACACACCCTTAAATTAGGATTTAATTCTTGTGCTCACTTGTTCTCAGCACTAATTAGATTGCTCTATTACCTTTGCAGTGTATACTTTAGGTGATTTTTTTGTTACTGTGTGCATGTCAGCCATCGTGCTGTTAGTGTTATTTGCAGGTTTTAAAAACCTCAACGTACAAGGGAGGTGCTGTCGATTTTTTTGTATTAATAGACTTGTGTTTCTTTTTTACAGAGAAGATACTTGTCTTCCTAGCCGCTGCGGGTCTGCCTGCACCGCGTCGCGTCGCCACTGCACCGACCCGCCACAGCCCCACTAGCCTGACTCCACCGCCACCCTAGGTATAACCTCTATTTCCGCATCATGGTCGTAGATCACGTAACCCAGTTAGGCGTCTCCCGTTCGAAAGTGATACGGTGTAGATATGCAGATCTTTGCATATCTACAAATGTATCAGTTTCGAATTGTCCACGTTTTTTGGACAGCCCGCGGTTGCGTAGATGGTGTTAGTTTCCATGCTCTACTCCGGTCCGAGAAAGAGTTTCGGCGTCACCTCCCTGTTGTTCTCCGGACAGTACACTCTCCCTGCCAGGACGTGTATCCGGAGAACAGCGGGGAGGTGCTGCCGAAATTCTATCTCGGAGCGGAGTAGAGCATGGAAACTAACTCCATCTACGCAACCGCGGGTGGGATTAGGACCTATCCTCACCTATTAGAAGGTAGGAACGTAGTGTACATGCATTACATGTCTATATTAAACTATACTCGGTTATATATGTTAGAGGATGGAGGACCGTGAGTGGATGTACACGGGCCGCGTTCGACGTAATGATGTCACCCCAGAATGGATTAGGAAGACCGATGCTTTCGTGGAACGGGCATATGGCGAAGCTGCTAAAGGAGCTAGCCTAGTCCCTTGTCCGTGCAGCAAATGTGACAACCGGAAAAGAAAACCAAAGAAGGCCATGGTAGAACATATTTGGAAGAATGGATTTACGCCGGACTATACTCGGTGGATCTTCCATGGTGAAGCGCATCGCACGAGAGAGGAGGTGGTGAGACAACGCGTCGAGGATTACGATGCTGATGCCGGGGTAGCAGACATGTTGAACGACTATCACGAGGCACAGTTCGCCGAAGGACGTACGGAGGACGAGCCAGAGGCGACCGCAAAGGCATTCTACGACATGTTTGACGCGGCACAGAAACCCCTTCACGGCAAGACAAAGGTTTCTCAACTGGATGCCATTGGGCGTATAATAGCGTTGAAGTCGTAGTATAGCATGAGTCGAGACGCCTTCGATGGTTTGTTGACAGTTATTGGCAGCCTGCTTCCGGAGGATCACGTTCTGCCAAAGAGCATGTACGAGGCACAGAAACTCCTTCGTGCACTCAAGATGACGTATGAGCAGATACATGCTTGTCCGAAGGGCTGCGTCCTATTTAGGAAAGAACACACTGAGGCAAAGTACTGTCCGATGTGTAAATCGTCTAGGTTCATGGAGGTAGACTCTGGTGATGGACAGAAGAAGCAGCTCGACATCCCCGTGACAATCCTACGCCACCTTCCGTTCATACCGAGGATCCAGCGTCTATACATGACAGAGGAATCCGCGAAACAGATGACATGGCACAAAAAAGGCAAACGATACAATCCTGACAAGATGGTTCACGCATCCGATGGTGAAGCATGGACCCACTTTGATGCCATTCACCATGAGAAAGCCAAAGAGGCTCGACATGTTCGTGTTGCGCTGGCCACAGATGGGTTCAATCCCTATGGAATGACCGCTGCCCCATACACATGTTGGCCCGTGTTCGTTATCCCCATCAATCTCCCCCCCGGCGTATGCTTTCAAAGACAGAACATATTCGTGTCGTTGATAATTCCTGGACACCCGGGGAATAAAATGGGCGTGTACATGGAGCCTTTGATTGATGAATTGGTCCGTGCTTGGGAGGAAGGGGTATGGACGTACGACCGAGCTACGAAGACAAACTTCAAAATGCATGTTTGGTACCAGTACTCCATGCATGACTTTCCGGCGTATGGGCTATTTTGCGCCTGGTGTGTTCACGGTAAGTTCCCATGCCCAGTTTGCAAGGAAGCTCTTAGGTTCATTTGGTTGAAGAAGGGTGGCAAATATTCGTCATTCGATAAACATCGACAATTTCTCCCTCCTGACCATGCATTCCGACAAGACATCAAGAACTTTACGAAAGGTGTCGTGGTGACAGACCGCCCACCTGCAATGATGACTGGTGCCGAAGTTCGCGAACAGATAGATGGTCTCGTGGCCAACCCAGAAGGTGGTTTTGTGGGATATGGTGAGCAACATATGTGGACACATAAGTCGGGCTTGACTCGGCTCCCCTATTATGATGACCTGCTCCTTCCACACAACATTGACGTGATGCACACTGAAAAGAATGTCGCCGAGGCACTTTGGGCGACAATTATGGAGATTCCTGATAAGTCAAAGGATAACGTAAAGGCAAGAGTGGATCTGGCAGAGTTATGTGATAGACCAAACCAAGAGATGAAGCCGCCTAGTGGTGGTAAGACATGGAGAAGGCCTAAGGCCGATTTCGTCCTGAGCAGGGCCCAGAGGAAGGAAGTACTACAGTGGATCAAGATGTTAATGTTCCCTGATGGGTATGCAGCTAACCTTAGTAGGGGGGTGAACTTATCTACTCTGCGAGTCTTAGGGATGAAGAGTCATGACTTCCACATATGGATTGAACGAATTCTTCCGGCGATGGTTCGAGGCTATGTCCCTGAGCATGTCTGGCTAGCGCTTGCAGAGTTGAGCTATTTCTTTCGCCAGCTTTGTGCAAAAGAGTTAGCTCGGACCATGATTGCAGACTTGGAAAGGATGGCACCCGTGTTACTGTGTAAGCTGGAGAAGATCTTTCCACCCGGCTTCTTCAATCCGATGCAGCATTTGATTATTCATCTCCCATATGAGGCACGAATGGGGGGGGGGCCCGTGCAGGGACGTTGGTGCTATCCAATCGAGAGATGTCTAAAGAGTATCCGAAAGAAATGTAGAAATAAATGCAAAATCGAGGCTTCCATTGCAGAGGCATACATACTGGAGGAGGTGTCAAACTTCACAACAACTTACTATGGTGACAAACTGCCGAGCGTGCATAATCCACCCCCTCGTTACAATGATGGCGGCAATGAATCGAACCTCAGCATTTTTCGAGGGCAACTCGGAAGCGCGAGTGGTTCGACCACCAAGACCCTGAGACATGAAGAGTGGCGCCATATCATGCTATATGTATTGACCAACCTTGAAGAGGTGACGCCATACATGGAGCAATTTCTTCATGAATTCTGGCGTCGATCAAGGGACCCAACTCCACAGGAATATGATACCCTTCTTAGAAAGGGTGCGGGAAATGGATTGCCCGATTTCATTTCCTGGTTTAAACATAAGGTACGTGCTTAGTTTGTTATTCCAAGTTGCTCTTACGTGCGAATAATATAACAATCTAGCGTGTTTGAACTTGCAGGGCCAAAGAGAGCCGTCTATGAGTGCCGAGTTGAGACAAGTAGCCAATGGCTTTGCCTATAGGGTCAGGAAATTTTCTGGGTATGACATCAATGGATACCGTTTTCGCACAACAAGCTACGACCAAAGTCGGCCCAATCGAAAAACCACGTGTTCTGGAGTCTTTACGCCCGGGCTTGACGAGGTCGAGTATTATGGAAGAATTGAAGAAATATATGAACTCAATTTTTATGGTTCCAAACCTCTTACTCCAGTGATATTCAAATGTCATTGGTTTGACCCTAAAGTTACGAGACGGACACATTCTAATCTTGGGATAGTCGAAATTCGACAGGATTCCACCTTAACAGGAGACGATGTCTACATTGTGGCCCAACAGGCCACACAAGTGTATTATCTTCCATATGCGTGCCAAACGAAACAACATCTTAAGGGTTGGGATGTTGTGTATAAGGTATCACCGCACGCTAAATTACCTGTTCCAAACGATGAAGATTATAACTTAGACCCGGACACATATGACGGAGAGTTCTTCCAAGAAGATGGGCTCGAAGGGCAATTTGAGATAGACTTAACCGAAGCGATCGGAATGGAAGTAGATATTGAAATGGTTGTTGATGACGAGGATGATGAGGTGCAAAATGAGAATGACTTAGAAATACTTGAAGGCAATGCCAATGACGAAGTTGCGCCTTCAGATGATGTTGACTATGAAATGGTTGATAGTGATGATGACACTTATGATCCGGCTAACCCGGACACATATGAAGATTATTTTTAATCGATGTAATGCTATATTTCATTTATTTTGCATATGTTTCTAAATACATATTTTATCTGTGCTTAATTGTTTACTCTTAATTGCAGGTTGTTGGACAAAGATGGTGGGCGGTGGGACGAGGACGAGGAGGGGGAGGGGGAGGGGGAGGAGGAGCACCCGTAGGACGGAGGAGGAGGCGCAGCAGGACGACGCCGTACAGCAGCAGGTGGAGCAGCAAGCCGCTGTCGATGCGGCACAGCAGGACGACGACGATGCGGCGCAGCAGGACGACGACGACGACGCCGCCGCTCAGCAGGACGTCTCAGGTTCTGGCTCCTCAGGTTCGAGGAGTATCTACCTGCGAGGTCCCGCGAGCCTACCTAAGCGACCCATACTTCGTGACAGACGTCCGCTCATACGACCCGATGGAGAGAGGTAGGTAACTTTAGATGTTGTTGCTGCTTTTTCATATTATATGTTCAAATTAATAATAGAAACTAATACTTCATCTTAATCACTTCGACAGGTCTTGGATGGTTTTGGAGACTGCAGGGAGTCACGGCCGCAACCCCAATGGCATCCTCGGCCTTCTATGCCGGGAACACTTCCCTGGGCTTGTCGAGTACGCCGGAGTGACGAGCCCAGCGTACACCTTCGACCACTACGCCGTCGCCCCCGATGCAGTAGATCGGGACGGCAGACAATTCAACAACAAGGCGGAGCGGGTCAAGCAAGAGCTGTGGGTAAGTCTTCCTCGCACTATATTGTTTAATAAGTCGCATTTGTTGCATATTCTTTAAATAATGTATGGATACATCGTCTTTGTATATAGGATTTCTTCAGGTGCGATGCTGGATACGAGGCCAGGGCGGATGTGGTGTCTACGACGTGCTGTAAGAAGCTCGTCGTGGACATGCACTACGAGGCGCGCATCCAGGCCATCGTCACTTACCACGGCTCCATCCTTGGGGAGAAGGTGAACAAGAAGGACGCCCGAACCATGTCATTGACTGCGGACCAGTACTTGCAGGTAAATACAAAACTTTATTATTGGTACTAAATATGCTTATTCTTATCTTCTGATATGCGGTGTACTTATATTTTTTTAGATGATTCCTCATTGGTGCGCCGCGCATCCTGAGTGCTGGGAGAAGATGGTGCAGAGGTGGTGCTCGGCTGAGTGGGACGAGGCGCACAACGCTAGCCGGGAACGGCGTTTGCTGATGCAAGGTCCCTCCCACCATCAAGGCAGCCGCAGCCTGGGCAAATACGCGGAAGCATGGGTACGCGCTCTTTTTTATTTAGGTATATAACTTTCGATTAGACATGATTTCTAACCATATCGTTGGTTTTCTCGCAGTCGGCGGCACATGGTGGCGCGCCTTGCTCCACGTTCTCGGCATATGCCATGGCCCACAAGGGGAAGGCGACGTCCGACGTCACCTACAACCCGGATGACGGGCCCGAGGCGTACACCAACCCCGCCATCCACAGCCGACTCAGTGAGTACACCGCAATGGCCAAGGAGGTCCATGGGCCAGATTACGATCCGAGGACCGAGGACATCGACGGAGATGTCCTCATGAGGGTCGGAGGAGGCAAGAGGCATGGGCGGTACTGGATTGCCGACGGGGCAATCGACTCGTCCTCCACTCCCACTCTCTCTCAGGTGCGAGCAAGGAGCACGAGCGCGAGCCCAGCCATACGACCTCGGCAGGACACCTCACAGCATCGTATCCAGCAACTCCAGGTTATTCCTTATCTATTCATCGTTCATTAATTTTTATATATCTTCTCTTTGCATTATCGTAACATTAGGGCGAAATATTACAGACTCAGCTAGATGATGAGAGGAGGCAACGTGAGGAGCTGGAGAAGAGGATGGCGGATTTGTTCGCGTACGTGCAGAGCCTTGGCGCCGCACAGGGTCATGCTCCACCACCTCCGTTGTTCCCTGCAACTGACCCTGCTGAGTTCACTACTCCTGTGAGTATCAAAATTTTAGTACTGCATGATATATATTCATATGTTCTCACACATACAATCTATTCTCTATGCAGGGTCAATCGGCGGCGTCGAACAACCCTCATGCTTCGTCCAGCCCTTCGCCGAACCAGTCCAGATGCCCACCTCGTTGATGATCCAGACTTGGTCTTGTGAGTGTTGGTGATGTTTGGCTAGTGACACTTTGTGATATATATGTGACGGTTGGTGATGTTTGGCTAGTGATCCAGACTTGGTAAATACACATACTTGTATTTGTGAGACTTATATTAGTGACACTTTGTGATATATATGGTGTTGATGATAAATGTGTTCATTCTGTGATGCGATTGATATATAATGTGATGTGAATGATATATATCTTTTGTTTGTTTGGATGGAACAGCAAAAACAAATAAAAAAGGGACATCCTGGTCACTTTGCCGAGTGTAACACTCGGCAAAGGTCGCTTTGCCGAGTGCTATGACCATGGCACTCGGCAAAGAAGGCAACCTGGGAACCGGTAAAGCCATCTTTGCCGAGTGCTGACCATGGCACTCGGCAAAGAAGGCAACCTGGGAACCGGTAAAGCCGTCTTTGCCGAGTGCTGAAAATGGCACTCGGCAAAGAAGGCAACCTGGGAACCGGTAAAGCCGTCTTTGCCGAGTGCTGAAAATGGCACTCGGCAAAGAAGGCAACCTGGGAACCGGCAAAGATGTCTTTGCCGAGTGCCACTGCCAAGGCACTCGGCAAAGGGACTGGCAAAGGGGCCCACTGGAGGGTTCTTTGCCGAGTGCCAGTCCACCAGACACTCGGCAAATAAACCTCCTTTGCCGAGTGTCGCCGTGGGCACTCGGCGAAGGTTCCGTCACCGTCACTTGGCGCCGTGACGGTGACTTTTCTTTGCCGAGTGCCCGACAAAAAGTACTCGGCAAAGATGTTGTTGCCGATGTACAGTTTGCCGAGCGTTCTTTGCCGAGTGTTACACTCGGCAAAGCATTTGCCGAGTGTAAAATAGCCTTTGCCGTGTGTCTCAGACACACGGCAAAGAAGCTGATTCCGGTAGTGAAGTTCCAAGGCCGCCTCACCCAAGAGTCCACCAAGCAATCCAATGAGATCACCCCGTGAACACCATCCTCGGTGACATTCATAAGGGGGTAACCACTAGATCTCGTGTTGCACATTTTTGTGAGCATTACTCTTTTGTTTCCTCTATTGAGCCACACAGGGTAGAGGAAGCACTTCAAGATTCGGATTGGGTGATGGCGATGCAAGAGGAGCTCAACAACTTCACGACGAATGAGGTCTGACATTTAGTTCCACGTCCTAACCAAAATGTTGTAGGAACCAAGTGGGTCTTCCGCAACAAGCAAGATGAGCATGGTGTGGTGACAAGGAACAAAGCCCGACTTGTGGCCAAGGGATATTCACAAGTCGAAGGTTTGGATTTTGGTGAAACCTATGCACCCGTAGCTAGGCTTGAATCAATTCGCATTTTACTTGCCTATGCTACTTACCATGGCTTTAAGCTTTATCAAATGGACGTGAAAAGTGCCTTCCTCAATGGACCAATCAAGGAAGAGGTCTATGTTGAGCAACCTCCCAGCTTTGAAGATAGTGAGTATCCTAACCATATTTATACACTCTCTAAGGCGCTTTATGGGCTCAAGCAAGCCCCAAGAGCATGGTATGAATGCCTAAGAGACTTTCTTATCGCTAATGGCTTCAAAGTCGGAAAAGCCGATCCTACTCTCTTTACTAAAACACTTGCAAATGATTTGTTTGTGTGCCAAATTTATGTTGATGATATCATATTTGGGTCTACTAACGAATCTACATGTGAAGAGTTTAGTAGGATCATGACACAAAAATTCGAGATGTCTATGATGGGGGAGTTGAAGTACTTCTTAGGATTTCAAGTGAAGCAACTCCAAGATGGCACCTTTATTTGCCAAACGAAGTACATTCAAGACATACCCACAAAGTTTGGGATGAAGGATGCCAAGCCCATCAAGACACCCATGGGAACTATGGGCATCTCGACCTCGACACGGGAGGTAAATCCGTCGATCAAAAGGTATACCGGTCGACGATAGGCTCTTTACTCTATTCATGTGCTTCACGACCGGATATTATGCTTTCCGTATGCATGTGTGCAAGATTCCAAGCCGATCCTAAGGAAGTTCACCTTAGGGCCGTAAAACGAATCTTGAGATACTTAGTTTATACTCCTAAGTTTGGTCTTTGGTACCCCAAGGGATCCTCATTTGATTTATTAGGATATTCCGATGCTGATTGGGCAGGGTGTAAGATTAATAGAAAGAGCACATCAGGGACTTGCCAGTTCTTGGGAAGATCTCTGGTGTCTTGGGCTTCAAAGAAGCAAACTTCTGTCGCTCTTTCTACCGCCGAAGCCGAGTATATTGCCGCAGGACATTGTTGCGCGCAATTGCTTTGGATGAGGCAAACCCTTAGGGACTATGGTTACAAATTGACCAAAGTTCCTCTTCTATGTGATAATGAGAGTGCAATCCGCATGGCGGATAATCCCGTTGAGCATAGCCGCACTAAACACATAGCCATTCGGTATCATTTTCTAAGGGATCACCAACAAAAGGGGGATATCGAGATTGCATATGTTAGCACCAAAGAACAATTAGCCGATATCTTTACCAAGCCATTGGATGAACAAACTTTTACCAAACTTAGGCATGAGCTAAATATTCTTGATTCTAGGAATTTTGAATGATATTTTGCACACATAGCTCATATATACCTTTGATCATCTCTTTCATGTGCTATGACTAATGTGTTCTTTCAAGTCCATTTCATGCTAAGTCATAGATTGAAAGGGAAAAGGAGTCTTCGGCGAAGACAAGGCTTCCACTCCACTCCATCGAATCATTCATCCTTCGCCGTCGCTCCACACATCTCTCCAACTTTGGTATAATCTTCACTCATACATTATTTACCATAGGGGGAGAAGGTAGTTTGAAGGGCTTATATTTCACTCAAGTATCCGTTTTTGGCGATTAATGCCAAAGGGGGAGAGAGTATTAGCCCAAAGCAAAAGGACCGCACCACCACCAATTTCACAAATGTAGTCTCTCAAATTTGAGTTATGAAAAGAATTTTTCAATTGGTATCTTATTTTTGATATAATTTCATATTGACATACCCTCTTCAAAATTAATATCTAAAACCCTCTTGAACACCAAGAGGAGGATTTCATTAAGGGGGAGTTTTGTTTAGTCAAAGGAAAAGTATTTTGAAACAGGGGGAGAAAATTTCAAATCTTTGAAAATGCTTCTCAAAAATCTTGTTCATTTACCTTTGACTATTTGCAAAATGACTTTGAAAAGATTTCACAAAAGAATTTGCAAAAACAAAACTTGTGGTGCAAGCATGGTCCAAAATGTTAAATATGAAAAGAAAGCTATCCATACATATCTAGTAGAAATAGTTATTGGTTTCATTCCAAGCAACCTTTGCACTTACATTATGCAAACTAGTTCAATTCTGCACTTCTATATTTGCTTTGGTTTGTGTTGGCATCAATCACCAAAAAGGGGGAGATTGAAAGGGAAATAGGCTTACGCCTTTTCCTAATTGATTTTGGTGGTTGAATTGCCCAACACAAATAATTGGACTAACTAGTTTGCTCTAGACTATAAGTTTTACAGGTGCCAAAGGTTCACAATAAACCAATACAAGTCAAAAGAAAGGGTTCAAACAAAGGGAGCAAAAGATAACCGAAGGTAGCCATGATCTGGCGCACCGGACTGTCCGGTGTGCCACCGGACAGTGTCTGGTGCACCAGGGAACTCCAACTCCGAACTCGCCAGTCTCGGGAATTCTGGGAGCCACTCTGCTAAAATTCACCGGACTGTCCGATGGTACACCGGACTGTCCGGTGTGCCAGCGGAGTAACGTCTACTTCGCGCCAACGGTCGTCTGCAAACCACATTTAATGCGCTACAGTGCGCGCCAGAGTTAGAGCAGCGCCAGAAGGCGCACCGGACAGTCTACAGGACCTGTCCGGTGCACCACCGGACTGTCCGGTGGCCCAGAAGACAGAAGCTCCAACGGTCGAACCCTAATGGTCGGGTGACGTGGCTGGCGCACCGGACAGTGTCCGGTGGCACACCGGACTGTCCGGTGCGCCATGCGACAGACAGCCTCCCAACGACCACTTTTGGTGGTTGGGGCTATAAATACCCCCAACCACCCCACATTCATTGCATCCAAGTTTTCCACCTTCCAACACATTACAAGAGCTATAGCATTCAATACAAGACACACCAAAGAGATCAAATCCTCTCCCATGTCCTTAGTTCAATTCCAATCAAATAGTGACTAGTGAGAGAGTGACTTGTGTTCATTTGAGCTCTTGCGCTTGGATTGCTTCTTTTCTTTCTCATTCTTTCTTGTGATCAACTCAATTGTAACTGAGGCAAGATACAACAATTGTGTGGTGATCCTTGCGGGGACTTTGTGTCTCGTTTGATTGAGAACAGAAGCTCACTCGGTCTAAGTGACCGTTTGAGAGAGGGAAAGGGTTGAAAGAGACCCGTCTTTGTGACCACCTCAACGGGGAGTAGGTTTGCAAGAACCGAACCTTGGTAAAACAGATCACCGTGTCACACTCCTTATTTGTTTGTGATTTGTTTTCGCCCTCTCTCTTGGACTCGATTTTAATTCTAACGCTAACCCCGTCTTGTAGTTGTGCTTAAACTTTGTAAATTTCAGATTCGCCCTATTCACCCCCCTCTAGGCGACTTTCAGGTCCCCCGGGTCCGAAACACCGACAGTTGGCGCATCAGGTAGGGGCTCGCTGTGTGTTAACAATACTTTCCCATTGAGTTCCAGATGGGCAACCTTCAGCAGCCTCTTCAGCCCAGGACGGTGCTCCGCTTTGGGAGTCTCGAGTTCATGTCCCGCGACGGCAGCTACGACATGGTACTCCTCCCCTCGCAGCACGATAACAACGACGATCGTCAGCTCGCCCGGCGGAGGCGAACTCGGCGACGGCATCTCCCCGTGACGAAAGAACACTCGGGTCAACCCTGCCACCCTCCTCGCCGGAGGAGACAGAGACGGGGCAACCGTGGCCAGGCAGAAGGCGGCACCTCGTCGGTTGTTGGACCAGAGCGAGTCGACGACGCCGGCACCCCTGCGGGGGACATGTCGGGTGTTGTCCTCGCACCTGAGACAACGATGGGTGTCGCTTCCCAGTAATGTGCCAACCCCAAGAGGACTGATGACGCCAGCACCCTCGTGAAGGACATGTTGGGCATTAGCCTCGTACCTAAGATAACAGTGCATTCTGTCCCCGATGCGACTTCACCACCGTCCATCAACCAAGAGGGACTAAAACCAAGGATCTACAACGACCTGAACAAGTTTGGCAAGCGGTGGATAAAAGAGCTACCCTTGGTGGTTTGGAGTCTGAGGACGACGCCGAGCCGGGCCACGGGCTTCTCGCCGTTTTTCCTAGTCTATGGGGCCGAGGACATCTTACCCACGGACTTGGAATACGGTTCCCCGAGGACAAAGGCTTACGACGACTGAAGCAACTAGACCAGCCGAGAAGATTCACTGGACCAGCTAGAAGAGGCTCGGGACATAGCCTTGCTACACTCAGCGTGGTATCAGCAGTCCCTGTGATGCTACCACGCCCGAAGGATTCGGCCCCAAGGCTTCCAAGTGGGCGATTTGGTGCTTCGGCTATGACAAGACGCCCGAGGGCGCCACAAGCTCACTCCTCCCTGGGAAGGGCCATTCATCATCGCCAAAATCTTGAAGCCCGTGACATACAAGCTGGCCAACGATCAAGGCGAGGTCTACAACAACGCTTGGAACATCGAACAGCTATGTCGCTTTTACCCTTAAAATGTTTCAAGTCGTTTATGTACCTCGGTCCCTTTACATACACAAATAAAAGGTCTAGCTGTCAAGGGAGGATCGACCTTGCCTCAGCAAAGACCGACCCTCCCTCGGGGGCTAGAAGGGGGGAACCCCCTCTGCGTCAAAATTTTCCTCGGAAAAGTTCTCTACCAAAGCGTCTTTCGTGCATTTCGACTATGTCAATAGTGGAGTCCCAAAAACGAGCGACTAAGACCTTGAACCGCAAGGCCAACCGAGTCGAGGGACTCCTATGCCTCCGGGATACGGATACCTCACTCGTCACCTTCCAGGAAAGGCGGCTCACGCTCGGATAAGTGATTCTGCTACCGAACAAGTCCTAACGCTCGGGTAGAAAGCAGCTTTCGTACCATTTCGACTATATCGATATCAGAATCCTTAAAACGACGCGAGAGACCTTGAACGGCAAGGCCGACCGAGCCAAGGGACTCCTACGCCTCCGGGATACGGATACCTCACTCGTCACCTTCCACGAAGGGTAGCTCACGCTCGGATAAGTGACTCTGCTACCGAACAAGTCCTAATGCTTGAAACAAGAGGAAAAGAAACACAACTTTAAAACTCCGACATTGAAAATGTTTAGGCCTCAGCGGCCGCAAAAAACATACACATACTTAAAACAAACTGTTCCGGCAGGCTCAGACATCGGCAGGGGGAGGAGCAGCACCCTCGGCGTCGTTTCCACCCTCGGCAGAATCTGGCCCGGCCTCAGACGGCGACACAGGCGGAAGGACCTCCACCTCGAAGGAGGAAGCCAGCACCGCGCTTGGACCATCGACAGCCGCGTCAAGCCTCTAGACCTCGGCTAAGGCAGCCTCCTCTTCATCGGGTAAGCAGTACCCCTCGCTGACCCACTCTAGATCCACGTCGTAGTGGGAAGCGAGAACGGCGAAGGCCCGCCTAACACCAAGGTGCAGCGCCCCGTGGAGTCTGCTGCGCACATAGCCACCCAAGGCCCGCAGGTGACTCTGGGGGAGCTACCCGAGGGGACGTCGTCGAGGCCGAGGGCCCGACAAAAGGCTGAGATAGCCTCAGACATGGCCATGCGGTCGGCCTCCTTCTGCTCAGCCGCCTGGGCAAGCGCCTTGCAGTTCTTAACGGACTCGTTAAGAGCCGTCTCGAACCCTGCAGACAGCCGGACAACGTTCTTCAAACACGAGGAGAAGGACGAAGCAGAAACAAAGTCACAAAGTGGGCAAAACATACCTTCGGCCCAAGCACGCTGCTGCGAGGCCACAACTTGGGCGGACTGAGCAGACCCGACGGCCATGGCCAGATCCTCCGCAAGGGTCCCGGCCTGAGCAGACGCCTCGGCTAGCCGCTCCGTAGCCTCAGCCAGCTGGCCCCTAAGGGCCTCAGCCCGGCTCACCGCCTCGGCAGCTTGGCTCCGAGATTGGTCCCGCTCGCCGATGACCTGGCCAAGCTCCAGCTGCCGCTGCTGCATCTCCTCAGCCTGGGAAGCCAACTGCTCCCAGGCCGACGAAGCCTCCGTCCGTGCCAACGCTGCCTCTACCCGTGCCGCCGCTGCCTCCGACTTGAGCTCATCACAAAGCAGCCAAAGGTCTGCCACCTCGGTGCTCCGTTGGGCGAGGCGCTCATTGGCCTCGGTAAACGCGGCCCTCTAGGACCGCAGCGAATCCCAGACGTTGCTCTCGCGGCGGATGAATAGCGACTTGGCAGTGCTCACGTCCGCAAGTTCCTGAGGAAGGAAAGCAGGATATTACAAAGAATGCCCTGGTCACGCAAGGTGTACGCCTAAATCCTTACATGGAAGACCCTGGGAACTTCCCTAGAAAGGATCTCCATGGTTGACCGAAGCAACCTCATAGCCGCCTCGGTATACTCACAGAAACCATCCCGAGACTTCTCCTCCAACTCATCGTTGAGGGAGAGGAGGGGCTCCGAGGTGTCGCGGCTCCAGAACCGGAGCGGCTACCCACCCCACTCATTGGGATTGAGCTGTGTAGAGGTAAGGCCGCCGCCCCCCAAGACGGGCCACGGTTCGACGCACCCCTTGACCAAGGCGTCAGGTCCCCCTGCAGCCGATGCATCGGGCACCGTCGCAATCGACGTACTGGGCCTCCCCTCGGCTAAGGTGGCAGGCCTCCGATCACCGACCTCGACAACGATGGCCGCCCTCTCCTCATGGCCGAGAACGGGGAGGTCAGGGATGACCACGGGCGGTGGCGCCTCAACCATCCCGACGTCGGCGGTGACGGGCGGCTCCACGGGCGAATCAGCGATGGCCCGGGCAGGAGTCGATGCCGGCGCCGGCAACAAGTCGGGCGGGCTCGGGGCCACGGCCGCGTCAACGGCCTCCCCCGGCATGATGGCAACTCCAACGGGGGGGGGGGGGTCAGCCTGGGAGGCTTGCCCCATGGCAACTCGTGCCGCCTGGGCCCCCCGTCTTAGGGCGCCTTGTGCGGAGGCCAACCAACCGGCATGACGCGCCGCAGCACCAGCTGCAAAGGCCGTCCCCATCTTAAGGGCCTTCGTGGGGGCCAGACCGGTCGGACCCTGCCTCCGCTTGCTGAAAAAGAGAGAGAGCAAGTTCAAGGCACACAACGAAAAAACCAAAACAGAGGTATCTTCAGATACTTACCTGCTCCGGGGCAAGGCCAATCGTGCCTGCGAGGAGACCCCTCGGGCCCCGGTCTCCACAGGCGCTGCCAAGGGTTGCCCCGCTGCCGGCTTCGGCGCAGCTTCCACCTTAGGCGCCCGAGGCGTTGAGGGAGCGGCCTGCCCAGGCATCGTCTTGACGGACGAGGGACCGGCCTCCTGTACGGCCGGCACGGGCGCTTGCTCTTGGGGGACAGGCGGATTGGCCTGACCCCTCGGAGTCACCCCAATTACCTCAGCCAAGGGGTCAAGTACCCCCTCGGCCTGCCTCCGCTCCTCAGAGCGGGACCTTGGTGTCTTGGCCCCAGGCACTGATGGTGCCAGCCCACTTGGAGGCTGGCTCGACGACCCCTAGCCCAGCCTCGGGTCCGGACTGAGGCCAAGTCTGGCCGCCATGTCATCGTCTTCGTCATCATCATTGTCGGGTACCATAATTAGGGGTACCCCCAACGCTCCTAATCATGGCTGGTAAACACCCTCAGACCAAGTGACAAGTGCGGTTCAGGCCAAGACTTCGTCTACCCGAGGGACGCGATCTCACCCGAGCCCAGCCTCGGGTTGGGACAGTAGTCCCAGACGAGTTCACGCCTCACCCGAGGGCCTCCCCAGGCAGCGGGCGCCCCCTCGGCTCTCTCGAGGCCCGGCTCGAGCAGGCTTCGTTGTGAAGCAACCTTGGCCAGACCGCCTCACCAACCGACCGCTTCGCAGGCGCATTAAATGCAGGGGATGCCTAACGCCGTATCCTGACACACGCGCCTCAGTCGGGTAGGCTGAAGTGAACGCAGTCACTTCGCCCCTCTTCTTTACTGTCTGATATGACAGGAAAACAGCGCCGCTCGCTCCGCTCCGACTGCCGTGTCAGCCATCCCAGCAATGAGTGACAACAAGTCACGATCAACCACCAAGTTCAGCCTCGAGCGCAACAGGAAGCTTCGCCTCGCCCGACCTCATGCTCCGGCCTCGGGAGGAGGTTTCCGCCTCGCCCGACCTCAGGCTCTAGCCATGGGAGGAGGTCTCCGCCTCGCCCGACCCCCGGACTCGGCCTCAACCCCGGTCTCGGGAGGAATCGCGTCCTCGCCCGACCCCGGCCTCGGCCTCAAGAGAAGTCTCCGCCTCGACTGACCCTGGGCGCGGGCCGACCGCGCTAACAGGGGATACATCATTTCCCTATTCCTAGCCTGCTCAGGCTATAAGGAACAAGACCGGTGTCCCATCTGGCTTACCCCGGCGACGGTTAATGATGGTGCCCCGCGTGCACCATGACGCCGGTGGCTCTCAGCCCCTTACAACAGCAAGGAGACGTCAGTAGGATCCTCGCCGCGCTGCCAGCTGTGCTCCTACAGGACTCAGGCGCTCCTCCGACGGCCACGCCATCACATGTACAGGGCCCAAGTTCTCCCCCAACGGCCACGTTGGCATGTACACAGGGCTTAGGCACTCCACTGCCGGACACGTTAGCGCATAGCTACGCCCCCCGTTGTACGTCTGGACCCTCTCCTTGCCTCTATAAAAGGGAGGTCCAGGGCCACCCTGAGGGGGGTTCGCGCGGGGGAAGCGGTGGACGAACTCTGTGTCTCTCTTTCTCCCCCACGAGACACGCTTGTAACCCCTACTACGAGCGGCACCCCTGGTGCAGGATAATACAAGGCTTGTCCCACCTCTTGTATTCCATCCCGCGCCAACCCATCTGGGCAGGGGCATGCAGCGATTTCACTGGTCGGTCCAAGGGACCCCCCGGGTCCGAGACGCCGACAGTTGGCGCGCCAGGTAGGGGCCTGCTGCCACTAGTAAGAATGTGATCATCAGTGACGATTTTCTAGTGACGCTGGTGACTTCAGTCACAGATTGATACATTTCTATGACCAAATTGACATCTTCGTCAACAATTACAAGGGACGAAGATTAGACTTGAATATTAAAGACGAAAATGAAAGGAACGTCATAGACGAAAATGAAAGGAACGTCACAGATTAATTTGGCTTGATCGGCTGACGTAATGATGAAATAAATTGGTCACAGATGAGTTTTAGTAAAAAACGGCCCACATGTACACACCACTTGACGGCGTGGGATCCTTGGCCTACATGGGCCACAGTTTTTTGGGACACAGCCCCCACCTGGCGACGCGGACCCGGCCCAGTACGAAGCGGCAGTTAGTTATTTGGCAAAAAAAGGTGCGCCCGCGGAGCTTCGAACCAGGGACCTGCGACTTGCTTTAAATCGTTGCTACCACCAGACTACGCACTTGTTCGTGTATATAAAGAAACTATCCGTCTGTTAACAGGTGTTCCCATCTGTCGTTATGTTAACAGGTTTTCCCAGCCGCCTTTCTGCGATCTGCATGGTTCGCCTGTTCTGATTTTTCCTGCTGCGATCTGCGCTTCTGCGATCGGCCGTCAGGTTACGGCACACAACGACGCCGGCGTCTGTCGTCATCCGCTTGATCGGCAACTGGGTAGAATCGCAGCGAACGAGCGATCTTGTCGCCTGATCCATTGATCCAACTGTGTTGGAAGAACGGCGTCGTCTGCAAACAGCGAGGCAGAGAAGCTTCGGGCGCGGCAAAGCAGCGGCGTCTTGCGCATAGCTACGGCGGGTGTGGACAGAACAGCGGCAGGGCAGGGAGAAAAGACAAGGTTTGATGTGTTGTGTTTTTGACAATAAGGTTCTATGTGCGTTTGAATTTTATTTCATATATGCATGTGTTTGATGTGGTTTTCAATTTTGTTTAATGTAATCATAGTTATGGAGTTAATGCAAGTTTTAATTTATTGTCAAAATAGATGGATAGAAGATGGGTTTATGGGAAACAATTCACACCTGCATATGTGAAAGGAGTTGAAGAGTTCATGAATTTTGTTACTGAAAGATACCCAGAAGACACAGACATTCGTTGTCCGTGCGTGAATTGTCTTAATCAAAGGTTGCGACCTCAGAGTGAAGTAGAAACTCATATACACATTTATGGAATGTCAGCTACATACACGAGGTGGATTCATCATGGGGAGTCGGCAGATACAGAAGTTGAGGGTATAGAGGAGGATGTCGAAGGATATGATAATGACTTTGGGATACATATGGATGTGGACGATGATGTTTACGATGATGATCATGGAGTACCTGAGATGATTGGTGAACTGTTTGCAGCGGCAGAGGCTGATGGAGAAGAGCCAAGATTTGCAGGAGTTCTTGGAGATTCAAAGAAGGCACTTAGTCCGGGTTCTAGCCATTCAAAATTTTCTTTTATGGTGAGGATGTTGTATATGAAGTCTCGAATCAGCAATACAGCATTTTCAGCAATGATGAAGCTGATGTCCGATGGATACCCTAACAGTGAGTTGCCAAAATCATATAATGAGGCCATGAAATATCTTAAAGAATTGGGCCTTGGATACGAAAACATCCATGTGTGCAAGAACAATTGTGTGTTGTTTCGGAATGTTAATGCTAAATTGAATGAGTGCCCAGTATGCACGGAGTCTAGATGGAAAGATGAAACTAGTTCGAAGCGGGTTCCACATAAGGTTTTGAGGCATTTTCCACTGTTGCCAAGGTTGAAAAGAATTTTTGCTTCAAAACAAACTTCAGAGGAAACACAATGGCACAAGAAAGTGAGGAAGCCAGTCGCCAATGTGATGAGCCATCCAGCTGATGGGGAAGCGTGGAAGGACTTTGACCGAAAGTACCCAGGTTTTGCAAATGATCCGAGGAACCTGAGGCTAGCCTTAGCTACCGATGGATTCAATCCATTTGGCAACTTGAGTACCCAGTACAGTATGTTGCCAGTGCTTGTGACACCGCTTAATCTCCCACCATGGGAATGCGTGAATCCAACAAACTGCTTTATGTCTTTACTCATCCCAGGTCCAAGATGTCCAGGAAAGGATTTTGATTTGTTCCTTGTGCCCCTAATTGAAGAACTGCTGAAGCTATGGAAGGGTGTCAAGACCTATGATGCATGTACTGGTAGGAAGTTCGACCTTCGTGCTGCTGTACTATGGTGTATACATGATTATCCAGCGCTGGCCACGTTATCTGGGCGAACAACAAAAGGGTATTATGCATGTATTTATTGTGACAAGAATCTGTTGTCTATGGCAATAAGGAACAAGTTATGCTACATTGGACATCGTCGTTACCTTAAAAGGACACATTCATGGCGGAATAGCTTGGATTTCAATGGTAAGCGTGAAAACAAAGTTGTGCCTGGCCGGTTCACTGTGGATGAGGTCCTACAAGAGCTAGAGAAGGTGAAAGATGTCAGGCCAGGGAAGCAGGCTGACATTACTGGAAATAAAAGGAAGCGTAGTAGTGACGGTCCAAAGATTTATAGCCGGAAATCTGGGTTGTGGCAATTGCCATATTGGAAAGATTTGATGCTTCCACATAATCTCGATGTGATGCACATAGAGAAAAATGTATGTGAAAATATTCTTTGCACACTAATTAGTATACCAGGCAAGTCCAAGGACACACATAATGCAAGGCTAGATTTGTATGATATGGGCATAAGACCTGAACTGCACTTGCAACAAGATGGCAACTCGGCCTGCAGGGCTCCACCTGCTCCATATGTGTTGGGGAAGGATCAGAAAGTCGAGTTTTGCAAGTTCCTCAAAGGTATCAAGTTTCCTGATGGATTTGCGGATAACCTAGCAAGATACATAAGTGAAGATGGTTCAAAGGTGGTTGGAAAACTGAAAACACATTCTTGCCACATACTCCTACAGAGAATCATAGCCGCTGGCCTTAGAGGACTAGTGAGGAAGGATGTATATGAAGCAATTGCAGAGCTGGGGACCTTCTTCAGGGAACTATGTAGTAGAAATCTACGGATAGATGTTGTGCAACGGCTAAAAGGAGATATTCCATTGATCCTATGCAAGCTTGAGAAAATCTTTCCACCTGCCTTCTTTGATGTCATGGTGCACTTGAGTGTCCATCTTCCCGATGAGGCAATGCTTAGAGGACCTGTTCAGTATGGATGGATGTACCCAATAGAAAGGCGACTAGGCACTTTGAAAAATTTTGTAAGGAACAGGGCTAGGCCGGAAGGATCAATTGCTGAGGCATATATGGCAAGTGATACCTTAACATTTTGTTCTAGGTACATGAAGGATGTTGACACTAGATTTAACCAGGATGATGATAGTGGTACAGAGATGCCATTGCCTAATGACATGTCTGTTTTTAAGCATGGTGCTACTCTTGTTGGAGCTACTAAGACTGAGTACATTGATGATGCTATCATGAATAAGTTAGTTTGGTATGTGCTACATAATGCTGATGAAGTACAGGAATATTTGACGTAAGTTAGTTTGGTATGTGCTACATAATTTATGTTATGTTTATTAAATTTGAAAATATGCTTATGAATAAAGTATGCCATGCAGTCTGTACAGGGAGGAGCTATCGCAGCAAGGTGCACGTCCAAATGATGTTGATCGAATGGTTCAACAAGGATTTGCAAAGTGGTTTATGTCCCATGTAAGTCACTAAACTTTTATGTTATAGGTTTACTAAAGTTTTGGGTATGCATATGTAATTGCTCAGCTGAGTAATTTTGTTGCAACAGGTTGAGAAGAAGCGTAATGAGAATCCAGAATTGGTTAGCGAAGGACTGTGGGCACTGTCATGTGGCCCAGCTCGGCGAGTTAAGACTAGTACAGCTTGCAAGATTAATGGAGTGCGGTTTAGCACAGTGGATCGTGAGAAGTTCATGCAGACACAAAATAGTGGTGTAATGACTGAAGGTGAACATAATGGGGAGAACATAGATTTTTATGGTGTCCTTAAAGAGGTAATTGAGTTACAATATAACTCGAATTATCAAGTTTGTCGGTCAGTGGTTGTATTTCGATGCGATTGGTACAACCAAGTAGGAAAGACTGTGGGCATTCGAGATGACAACCATTTCAAATCCATCAATGTGCAGTCATTTTGGTACAAGTCCGATCCTTTTATCTTGGCAGACCAAGCGAAAAAGATATTTTACCTGCAAGACACAACTCCACAATGTAAAGATTTCCGAGTTGTGCAGAAATTTGAACATAGGAATATTTACGATGTGGCTGAAAAATATGAGGGCAGTAATGATGTGCATCAGGATGATTATTGTTCTGATATAGACCATATAGTGCAAGAAGGTGATGATAATCAGGTTCTGCACAATGTTGAAGGTGGAGAAGCCAGTCTAATTGAAGGCAATTTAGAGGAACTAATAAGAAAAAAGAAGGAAGCTGCTATTATTCTTGAAGATAGTGAGGATGAGGAGGAAGATGATACAATGTTTCAATATTTTAATGATGGTGGCGACGACAACAATGATGACATGTCCATAGAAGATGAAGATGAGGATTTCTAGTATTGATAGTTGATTTATGAACTGTTCAGTTCAGATTAGTACAGCATACTGAATGTGTGTCTGAAATTCAGTTCATGTTTAGATGATATAATGTATTTTCTGTATTTTCAGAACTGAATGTGTGTCTGAAATACTAAATTTGGGGTGAACTGAACTTGTGGTGAACTGAATGTGTATTCTGTATTTTCTGTATTTTCAGAACTGAACATCTGAAAATTTTCAGTTCATGTGATCTAAGCTGGGTTTATGGGAAACAATTTTCAGTTCATGTGATCTAAGCAAGTTTTAATTTATTGTCAAAATTTAAGCTGGGTTTTAATCTAAGCTGGGTTTATTGTCAAAACGGACCATCTGAAAATCTGAAAAATGACCATCTGAAAATCTGAAAAATGAAATGACCATCTGCTAGAAATGAAAACAGAAAACTGAAAATGCAGAACTCTGAACTGAACTCTGAAAATGAAATGACCATCTGGGCAGTTTAGAATCTGAACTTTGAACTTTGGACTGGGCAGTTTAGAATCTGATTTTTGGGGTGTTGATGGAGGTGTACTCTGAACTGGGCAGTTTAGAATCTGATTTTTGGGATGTTGATGGAGGTGTACTCTGAACTTTGAACTTTGGACTGGGCAGAACTCTGAACTTTGGCTGGGCAGAGTTCTCAGATTGCTTGTGAGGACTGGGCAGAGTTCTCAGAACACCCAGCAATCTGAACTGGGCTTGAGAATTTATGACATCCTGCAGAAGGCTTGAGTTATATCTCATTACATGTTAGCAACATCGACTGGTTGTAGTTACATATTCATTAAAATAGATAACCAACAAATAAAAATGGTTTTGGCAGAGCTGGTTTTGTGGATTTGAATCTGAACTTTGAACTTTGGACTGAGCTATATATCTCAGAGAACTGAACTTTGAACAAATAGATAACCAACAAATCTGAGCTGGTTTTGTGGAATTGAATCTGAACTTTGAACAAATAGATAACCAACAAATCTGAGCTAGTTATATCTCAGAGAACTGAGCTAGTTTTGAATCTGAACTTTGAACTTTGGACTGGGCAGAGTTTACAATCTGAACCTGGCAGCAATCTGAACTGGGCAGCAGAGTTTACTCTGAACTGAACAATCTAAAAATGCAGACTCTGAACTTGGCATTCAGAACTCTGAACTGGGCGCTCGGTTACATCCTGGACAGAGAACAGTTTATGCTTAAATATAACTGCGCTCTGTTACTAACAAACAAACGTGAATAGTCCAATGGTAACTCCTTGCTACTGTGAACCCTGGCGTCTTGTGTTTGAGCTTTGGGATAGGTAGGTTTTTTTGGTTTTGTTTACATTTTTCAATCATTTTTGAATTTTTCTTTTATTTATTTACATGTATAGCACCAGTTTCTCCAAATCATTTCAACCTTTTATTGGGGTGTTGATGGAGGTGTACCATGATGTTTTGTGCCGGTGCAATTTTTAGAACTACTTTAACTATTAATGTAAGTATTTGTTATTTTACTAAAGAATAAGTGCTAAAAAACCTTAGGTAGCTAGAAAAATCTAGAAACTTGCATGTACACTTCATTTTGGTGTACAATGTTGACAAAAAAATGCAATTTGTTCTGACAAAGTGGTGACATACATCCTACAAAAATGCATACAGCCCTCATATAAGGCTAATTACTAAGTGAGACATGTTCATGCTTGTGATGGATCTATACTACCACTTTCTCCAAATCATTTTAAACTTTAATGGCATGTTTATTGAACCAACCTATGATGTTGTGTGCAGTTATGCAATTTTCAGACCTAGTTTACTAATTACTGTAATTATTTGTTGTATTTCGTAAAGATATTTGTTACAATACCATAACCTAGCTAGAAAAATCTAAAAACTTGCATGGACCATTCATTTTGGTGTACGATGTTGACAAAATAGTTTCAACTCATTCGGACAAAGTGGTGACACACATCCTAAGAAAGGCATACATCTCTCATATAAGGCTAATTACTAAGTGAGAGATGTTCATGCTTGTGATGGATCTATACTACCACTTTCTCCAAACCATTTTAAACTTTAATGGCATGTTTATTGAACCAACCTATGATGTTGTGTGCAGTTATGCAATTTTCAGACCTAGTTTACTAATTACTGTAATTGTTTGTTGTATTTCGTAAAGATATTTGTTACAATACCATAACCTAGCTAGAAAAATCTAAAAACTTGCATGGACCATTCATTTTGGTGTACGATGTTGACAAAATAGTTTCAACTCATTCGGACAAAGTGGTGACACACATCCTAAGAAAGGCATACATCTCTCATATAAGGCTAATTACTAAGTGAGAGATGTTCATGCTTGTGATGGATCTATACTACCACTTTCTCCAAACCATTTTAAACTTTAATGGCATGTTTATTGAACCAACCTATGATGTTGTGTGCAGTTATGCATTTTTCAGACCTAGTTTACTAATTACTGTAATTATTTGTTGTATTTCGTATAGATATTTGTTACAATACCATAACCTAGCTAGAAAAATCTAAAAACTTGCATGGACCATTCATTTTGGTGTACAATGTTGACAAAATAGTTTCAACTCATTCGGACAAAGTGGTGACACACATCCTAAGAAAGGCATACATCTCTCATATAAGGCTAATTACTAAGTGAGAGATGCTATTGCAAGTGAGAGATGTATAGTACCACTATGTCAAAAATATTTCAAAATATTATAACATGATCATAAACCAAACTAATGTGTCCATGAATAGATAATTGCAAAAAAAACATAGAGATAAATAAAAAACAAAGAATTAATATAAAATGGTAGGCAAAACACCAAAAAAGTCTCCTTGCAGGCGCTTGAACCTAGGAGCCCAGTCTTATAGTTAGACTGTCAAACCATTGAGCTATGCACGTGTTTTCGATATATACCTAGCGCTAGTATACTTAAACGCATTAGCCTCCGCATTGCCAAACACATTGGGCGCCAAAAACATTTTCGCCGTCATCACTAAAACAGACTCCGCTCTCATCCTCTATCTCCCGCACTCCTCTTATTTCTCCCCCACTCTTCTTTCTCCCCCACTTCTCCAAACCTAATCGCCGCCGCCGGGACACGACGGCTGTCGACGACCTGCCCCCTCGACCAGGTACCTCACCGCCGCCGCTGGGACACATCCGCCGTCGACGACCTGCCCCCTCGACCAGGTACCTCACCGCCGCCCCCTTACCTCTCATCGCGTCGATGAGCTGCGTCGTCGCCGACTTCACTCGCCGCATCCCACTCTATCTCATTGCCATCCGCATTTCTCTCGCCCCTTCCACCTAACACGCCCCATCCACATTGCTCTCGCTAACCCCTAAACCCTAACATCGCTGGATTTGGGTCATCGCAGACGACCTTGATGGTGAACAAAAGGAGGCACAGAAGTCAGAAAGGTCCAACCCCTAAACCCTAACCATCGCTAGATTTAGTTTAATTATTCATTCGTTGTTATCAGAGATATTGTAAATTGATTTATGTAATCATTGTGCACTGATACAGTTGTGTTTGGTTCCTTACATTGTGTTATATGCAGTCACATCCATGTTTTAGTAGAGAACTTATGTTTCTAGTACTGGTAGACAAGGTTCAAGAAAGCGCGATTAGGCGTGCGATTAGGCGCGGTTAAGCGCTGAGCAGAGGGTCAACGCATCGCTTACCTACTAAGCGGGCAATTAAGCGTTGGCCCTGCTTAATCGTGCCCATTCGGCATGTTTAAGGGAGAAGAGGAGGGAGAGGAAGAGGAGGAACACCTCCGGGGTCAATCCAGCAGGCAGCAAATCGACGGATCGACGAGAGAGAGAGAGCGGACGGACCTACGATGGCTGCAGGCAGCAGATTGGTGAGAGAGAGGCGGAGCGGCTTCGCGGTAGAGGTGAAGATCGCACGAGGGAGGAGAGGCTTCGGGAGAGGGAGCCGGAGAGCGTACGACATGGAGGAGGATAGGCTTCGGGAGAGGGAGGCGGAGAGCACAGGGCGGCAGCGCGGGGCGTGGAAGGAGGCAGCAGAGTACTAGGTCATCACGGGAGAGAGGTTTTGCGTTGAGCCTCCTGGCAGGTGGGCCTAGTGGGCTGCAGACTCATGAAGAGAGGAGGTGGGGGTTAAGGGCTGCTGCAGGGTGGCCCAATATCATGTATTTTTTTTCTCTTTTTAACAAAAATGATTAAGCATGATTAATCACGCTTAAGCATTTTCACCACCATACCGCTCGCTCAGCGCTTAGTGCTTTCTTGAACCTTGCTGGTAGAAAGAGATGAGAATATCTTCACTTTTTTTGTTCATCAGCTTGTGTAAATCTACATTGCCTAATCAATGTACTAGCTAGTACTTTGAACATTGTTTAAGCCTGCATAAAGATTTCCACAACCAAACAGGGGAAAAACTACAGTTATAGTGCAACCACAATTATGAACTTGCACAATCATAACCAAGCTTCATAATTACTAAATCTACACATCTTATCTATTTGCTTTTAGTCAAATCCTTCCCTGCAAATAGTAGTACCTCTTAGCTTTTAGTAAAATCCTTTACATTATCTAATACACAGTATGCTTGTTCTTATCTATCTTGCAAGTAGTTCAACATGAGCGAACTGCTTATGAGAGAAGACGGGATAAACAAGTGGAGGAGAATATAAAGAAGATGCAAGATTTGGGTCTGAACAAATATACTTCTGTTCTAAATAATTATGTCTCACCATCTGCATCAACAAAGGGGAAACATGCAGCAAACAAGATAAATAATAGTTCAGATTCGGATTCATATGTCTCTTTCTATCTCCTTGACGATGATGATCAAGGAGGTACTGATGATGACACTGAATATTATGAGCAGCCAAAACCCCTGGCAATGAAGGTGCTCCTTCTATCTTCAAAGTAGTGGATGCCAAATAATTGCATTGCATTTCAATGTTTTTAATCTGGTGTTTAATATATGCTCATGCTTTTAGATTCATCTTCTTTATTTCATACCTCTTAATTAATATATGGTCTTGCTTTTAAATGCACATGACTATTTTTTTGTGGACAGTATCCTAGAAGAGGTAGAAACACAACCCTTGCTTCAAAGAAGAAGATAGACCCCAACATGGCTCCAGGCATTAGGTTCAGCAAGAGAGTGAGGGCAGGTGCACAACCAGAGGAGCAATCTTCAAAAAGGCTTCACTCTACAGAGACAGATGGCCACAATGTACAGGAACCAACAGATGGAAATGATCACATACCAAACAGCCCTACTACACCTGGACTTGCTGATCATTTCAGCAGAGCTGCAAAGGAAGCCATGGCATCTGCTGCTCATGACAGTACAGGTGATGCTGAAGGCAACAGCCGTACTACACCTGGACTTGCTGATCATTTCAGCAGAGCTGAAGAGGAAGACATGGCATCTGCTGCTCATGACAGTATAGGTGATGCTCAAGCCAATGTAGCTAGAGATGAAGAAACTGAAGGCAAGTTCTATTTTTTCAGTCAAATAAGGCATCTCTTTTGCTGATTTGCATGAAACAAAACAATTTCATTATTCAATAAAAGCGAATTATATTTTGTAGCTCCTACACAGCGAGCACCAAGGAGACCCAGGGCAGCAACCAAGGGAAAACAACTGGACAGGATGACTAAAGTTATGCAAAGGAGACTGCCCATAGCTGTTGAGGAAGGCAAAAAAAGGCCACATGAACCTGTTCAAGCTGCCAAGTTTGCATCAGAGGCTGGCATCATTATTCGGGAAACCATGCCTATCCTAACTCGTTGGAAAGATTACAAGGACGACCAGAAATACTACAACAGCTTTGTGTCACAGCTAAATGTAAGTGCATTACTGATTCTATGGTTCACTTGTATACTGCTTAACCTGAATTGACTTACTATGGAATTGTCATATGCATAGGGGCGCTTGTCCGTTAACACTGAGGACAAGGCAACAAAGGAAGCTTGCACCGATATGCTACGCTCTGCGGTAAAAAACCAGTGTTATCGGCTCAAGCAGAAATACTTCAATGGTGTACCTGCAAATGAGATTAGCACAACTTCTCCTGTATCTTACATGACTGATGAACAGTGGAGGGCATTAGTTGCAAAGTGGTCTGATCCAAAGAACATGGTATGGGTATCTTGTCATATATTGTTCTTTCACTATACGTTTGCAAAGGATCTTCACATATTGAACCTATGATCTAATCTGACATGTTCATTCTCTTGTAGGAAATAAGTGAAAAGAACAAGCAGAACCACAGTCAAGTCAAGTTTCATCAGGCTACGGGTTCTCGCTGCTATGTGGCACACTTACATGCATATGTAAGTAACTATTACCTTGTACTACTACCTGCACTTTTGCACTCAACTTCTATTGCATTTGATCTGAGCAAACTTCGCTGTGATTGTTTATCCACGAAACAGAAGTAGAAGAGAAACCGAGAAGAACCCAGCTTAGATCAGACTGAAGAACTAGATGCGGTGGACGCCTTCAAGACCTGTCATACCAGCTCCAAATGTGGCCTGAGTGAACCAGCAAGAGAAGCACTTGTAAGTTCATTTGTTTGCTTTATTTAGTGTAATTTTTATGAGATCATATGAGGGAGGCTGGTTGTGGGTCGATGGAACGAAGGGGAGTGAGATCGATGAGTGAGATCGCCTGTCCCATCCCAGGGGAGTTCAGATCATAGTCTATTTTGTCTGCCATTTGTCTGCCGTCAAATTTCTGAAATGAAAGTAAATATCATAGTCTATTTTTTGTAGGACCCGTGCACTAGAAATGTATAGGTTTTAGAGTCTTTGTTAAGCAAATCTGCTATAATTTGTAACTGTTTTCACATTATTTTTCATAGTCTATTTATAGAGTCTTTCAAATGTATAGCTTTTAATTTGCCATCAAATGTATAGCTTTTAAGCAAATCTGCTATAATTTGTAACTGCTATAATCTGCTATAATTTGCCATCAAATGTATAGCTTTTAGAGTCTGTCAGTCTATTTTTCATAGTCTTTGTTAATGCCTTGTAGGACCCGTGCACTAGAAATGAAAGTCACTGTTTCCACATTATTGTCAGCATCTTGCTGTTGCTCATTAGCATTAACATGTAACTGTTTCTGTCCATGATATTTCAGTCTCATATGGAGGCTTTGAGGGCTGAACCTGTTACTGAAGGTGAGATGCCAGCATCCAGTGTGCACCTTGTGTCGAAGGTGCTGTCCCAGAGCAGCTCACACCAATTCCTGAAAAGCGTCGGCACCAAAACATCGGCAACCTCCAAGGCATCATCATCAAATCATAGTGAGCTTCGGGAACAACTTGCAGCTGAAGCGGCGGCTGCTGTTCAAGGTGAACTCGACCAGCTCAGGAAGAAATGTGAAGAAGCTGAGGAACAGCAGGCGAGGACACAAAGGGAGTTGGAGGAGTACAAGAAGATAACAGAGAAGAACAGCAAGGAGATGGAGGAGACCAATGTGCTCATCAAGAAGCTCTTGTCCTTGCATGGTAACTCTTCTTCGACATGAGGGCTGCTAGTCAGAGCTGCTGTTTTTGGCCTGTTCTTTGACATGAGGGTACCCAAAAACTCTAGTTGCTCGTGGGTGTCAACTTTTGATTATATGTTGTTATGTTTGTGCAAACTCAACTGAAATGTGAAGTCAAGTGGTGATGCTGTGAACTGAGTTTAGTGTTGTCCACTTAGTTTGTATGCGCACTGGAATACTAGTTGTATTCATCTATGGAATATGGAATTGTGTGCTCATTCCTCTGTTCTAGTATATTTTGCAATTTCCAATAAAATTATTCTCTGCACATCTGTGACCAAACTGGTGGCATATAATAAAACATATGCCACGTCAGCTGCCACTGTATTAGCCACGTCAGCGTTGACGTCAGCTGCCACGTCACTAGCCACGTCAGCGCTGACGTCATACGCATCAGCACCTTCCAAACGGCTGTTAATGACCAAACCACGGCTCTATCTGTGACGATACTGTACCGTCACAGAAACCAAACGACGTTAACAACGCCGTCAGTTTGCTCGAGCAGACGACGAATTATGACGGAAAAGTGCCTTCCTCTATGACCACAACTGATCGTCATAGAATGAATTCACTTCTATGACAACGCGGCTTTCGTCACAGAATGTATACACATCGATGACGAAACTGGGTAGTCCGTCACAACAAAACAAATGTGACGCGACCCCTATGACCAAATCGAACTCGTCACAAATTCATCACAAACCTTTATCTGTGACGATATATACACATGCAGTGACGCAATACGAACGTCATCGATGATAAGATCTCTACTAGTGTGCGTGTTAACGAACACCTTCCCGCTGAGATCCAGATGGGGAGTCTTCAGCAACCTCTCCAGCCCGGGACGGTGCTCCACTTCAGGAGTCTTGAGTTCATGTCCCTCGACGGCAGCTACGACATGGTACTCCTCCCCCAGCGGCGTGACGACAATGACGGTCTCCGACTCGCCCGGCGGCGGCGAGCTCTACGACAGCATCTCGCCGTGGCAGAAGAGGAGCACTCCGGTTGTCCCCGCCACCCTCCTCGTTGGAGGAGGCGGAGGCGAGGCAACCATGGCCACGCAGGAGGCGGCACCTTGTCGGCTGTCGCACCAGAGCGAGTCGACGACGCCGGCACTCCCCCAGGGGACATGTCGGGCATTGTCCTCGCACCTGAGGCGACAGCGGGTGTCACTTCCCAGCGACGTGTCAGCCCCAAGCGGACTGATGACGCCAGCACCCTCGCTAAGGACCTGCTAGGCGTTACCCTCGTACCTGAGATGACGGTGTGCTCCACCCCCGACGCGACTTCACCACCGTCCATCGACCAAGAGGTACCGTCCGTTTTCCATCCCATACCTTTTCGGTTCAGCTTCGATCCACCTAGCGACCCCGCTATGGTGAGCGCCTTCGTAAAGGCGTATCCAAACCTTCCGGGGTACCACATGTGGTCGACCTGGGACCGACTGACAGCCGTCTCAACCTTTGGACCGGCGGGTTCTGAGGAAGAGGGCGACCCCGACTCCGGTTGGGATTTCTCTGCCCTCAATGACCCTGGTGCCATGCGGGGCTTCATGTCCGCATGTGACCACCGCCTCTCCGGTTGTTCTGACGATGGCCATGACCTTGACGACGAGGGTTATGTCCCAAGTCGTGAATGTTTCCACGTCGATCTGGGAGATCACAACGAAGGCAACCACCTCGGTATGCCAGAGGTTGACGATCCCCCTGGGCCCGCATCTCGCGTTGACATCCCGCGGGAGCTAGCTGTGGTCCCAGTCCCTGCAGGGGGTCAGGACATACAGCTCGAGCAAATCCGTGAGACGCTGGCCTGGGTCGACGGGGAAGCAGGCCGGCTTGTACAGCTCCGATAGAACATCGAACAGGAGTGGGCAGGCCGAACACTCACCGGAGAAGCCTGTCATCAGGCCCAAGACATCCGGCGCCGCATCGTCCACAATGCCAGGGCAGCGCTGCCCCCGACTTTTAGCGGGTCCGGCCAGGACCTAGCTGCAGCAGCGATGCTGCTTCGAGCCATGCCGGAGCCATCCACCACCAAGGGACGGCGTATCTAGGGCGAACTCAAGAATCTCCTAGAAGGCGCCGCGGTTCGACGAGCCGAGAGCTCCGCCTCCCGCAGGCGAGCTGACCCCTCGGAGCATCACGCGGTGTCCTCCCGGCGCATTCGGGAAGCCTCGGTCCATCCCGAGCGCACGCGGGACGAGGCGCCCGCCGCCCGGGAATGCCTCGGCAACGAGCACCACCATCTCGACCATCGAGCCCGCCTCGACGAGAAGGTGCGTCGAGGCTACCATCCCAGGCGTGGGGGACGCTGCAACAGTGAGGAGGATCGCAGTCCTTCGCCCGAACCACCCGGTCCGCGAGTCTTCAGCCGGGCCATACGACGAGCGTCGTTCCCTACCCGTTTCCGAGCCCCGACTACCATCACTAAGTACTTGGGGGAGACGAGGCCGGAGCTGTGGCTCGCGGACTACCGACTGGCATGCCAGTTGGGAGGGGCAGATGATGACAACCTCATCATCCATAATCTACCCCTTTTCCTCTCCGACGCCGCCCGAGCCTGGCTAGAGCATCTGCCTCCTGTGCAGATCTCCGACTAGGACGATCTGGTCAAAGCTTTCGCGAGAAACTTCCAGGGCACGTATGTGCGCCCTGGGAACTCATGGGACCTCCGAGGCTGCCGCCAGCAGCCAGGGGAGTCCCTCTGAGAGTACATCTGACGGTTTTCAAAGCAGCGCACCGAGCTGCCCAACGTTACCGACTCGGATGTCATCGGGGCTTTCCTCACCGGCACCACTTGTCGAGACCTGGTGAGCAAACTGGGGCGCAAGACTCCCACCCGTGCGAGCGAACTGATGGACGTCGCCACCAAGTTTGCCTCGGGTCAAGAGGCGGTCGAAGCCATCTTCCGAAAGGACAAGCAGCCTCAGGGAGAGCCGAAGGCAGACGCCCCTGAGGCGTCCGCCCAACGGGGCATGAAGAAGAAGGCTAAAAACAAGTCGCAAGCGAAGCGCGACGCCGCAGACGCGAATCTCGTCGCTGCGGTCGAGCACAGGAACCCTCGAAAACCTCCTGGAGGGGCCGACGTGTTCGACAAAATGCTCAAAGAGCCGTGCCCCTATCACCAGGGGCCCGTCAAGCACACCCTCGAAGAATGTGTCATGCTCCGGTGCTACTTCCATAAGACCGGGCCCTCGGCGGAGGATGGCAAGGGCCATGACAACGACAAGAAGTAGGGCAGCAAGGAAGAGGGATTCCCGGAAGTCCATAACTACTTCATGATCTACGGCGGGCAGGCGGCGAACGCCTCGGCTCGGCACCGCAAGCAGGAGCGCCGGAAAGTCTGCTTGGTGAAGGTGGCGGCGCCAGTCTACCTAGACTGGTCCGACAAGCCTATCACCTTCGACCAAGGCGACCACCCCGACTTCGTGCCAAGCCTAGGGAGGTACCCGCTCGTCGTTGATCCGATCATCGGCAACATTAGGCTCTCCAAGGTCCTCATGGACGGAGGCAGCAGCCTTAACATCGTCTACGCCGAGACCCTGGAACTCTTAGGGGTTGATCGGTCCGAAGTCCGGGCCGGTGTGGCACCTTCTACGGGATCGCGCCCGGGAAGCGAATCCTACCCCTCGGATGGATCGACTTACCCGTCTACTTCTGAACTCCCTCTAACTTCCAAAAGGAAGCTCTCACCTTTGAGGTCGTCGGGTTCCAAGGAACCTACCATGCGGTATTGGGAGGTCCATGCTACAACAAGTTCATGGCCGTCCCCAACTACACCTACCTCAAGCTCAAGATGTCGGGCCCGAATGGGATCATCACCGTCGGATCCACGTACCGTCACGCGTACGAATGCGACGTGGAGTGCGTGGAGTACGTCGAGGCTCTCGCCGAGTCCGAGGCCCTCATCGCCGACCTGGAACGCCTCTCCAAGGAGGTGCCCGACACAAAGTGGCACGCCGGCAACTTCGAACCAGTTGAGGCGGTCAAGTCCGTCTCTCTCGACCCCAGCAACGATGCCAGCAAGAAAGTTCGGATCGGCTCCGAGCTTGACCCCAAATAGGAAGCAGTGCTCGTCGACTTTCTCTGTGCAAATGCCGAAGTCTTTGCGTGGAGTCCCTCGGACATGTCCGGCATACCGAGGGATGTCGCCGAGCACTCACTGGACATCAGAGCTGGAGCCCGACCCGTGAAGCAAACCCTATGCCGTTTTGACGAAGAAAAGCGCAGGGTCATAGGCGAGGAGATCCACAAGCTACTCGCGGCAGGGTTTATCAAAGAGGTATTCCATCCCGAATGGTTAGCTAACCCTGTTCTTGTAAGGAAGAAGGATGGGAAATGGAGGATGTGTGTAGACTACACTGGTCTAAACAAAGCATGTCCGAAAGTTCCCTATCCTCTACCTCGCATCGATCAAATCATGGACTCCACTGCTGGGTGCGAAACCCTGTCATTCCTCGATGCCTACTCAGGCTATCACCAAATAAAGATGAAAGTGTCCGACCAGCTCGCGACTTCTTTCATCACACCTTTTGGCATGTACTGTTACACTACAATGCCATTTGGGTTGAGGAATGCAGGCGCCACTTACCAGAGGTGCATGAACCACGTGTTCGGAGAACACATCGGCAGAACGGTCGAGGCTTACGTCGACGACATCGTTGTCAAGACGAAGAGAGCCCTCGACCTCCTCTCTGACCTTGAAACGACATTCAAGTGTCTGAGAGCGAAAGGTGTGAAACTCAATCCCGAGAAGTGTGTCTTTGGAGTCCCCCGAGGCATGCTCCTTGGATTCATCGTCTCCGAGCTGGGCATCGAGGCCAATCCGGTGAAAATCGTGGCCATCACCAACATGGGACCGATCAAAGATTTGAAAGGAGTACAGAGGGTCATGGGATGCCTTGCGGCTCTGAGCCGCTTCATCTCACGCCTTGGCGAGAAAGGCTTGCCTTTGTACCGCCTCTTAAGGAAGGCCGAGTACTTCACTTGGACCCCCGAGGCCGAGGAAGCCCTCGGAAACCTTAAGGCGCTCCTTACAAACACACCCATCCTGGTGGCCCCCACCGCAGGAGAAGCCCTCTTGATCTACGTAGCCGCGACTACTTAGGTGGTCAGCGCCGCGATCGTAGTCAAGAGACGAGAAGAAGGGCATGCACTGCCCGTCCAGAGGCCAGTCTACTTCATCAGCGAAGTGCTTTCCAAGACCAAAGTCTGCTACCCACAGATCATGAAGCTGCTCTACGCAGTGATTCTGACACGACGAAAGTTGTGACACTACTTTGAGTCTCATACGATGACTGTGGTGTCATCCTTCCCCCTGGGGGAGATCATCCAGTGTCGCGAGGCCTCGGGTAGGATGGCAAAGTGGGCGGTGGAGCTTATGGGCAAAACACTATCATTCACTCCTCGGAAGGCCATAAAATCCCAGGTCTTGGCAGACTTCCTAGCGGAGTGGACTGACACCCAGTTACCGACAACTCCAATCCAGCCCGAGCTCTGGACCATGTACTTCGATGGGTCACTCATGAAAATAGGAGCTGGCGCTGGCTTGCTCTTTGTTTCACCCCTCGGAAAGCATCTCTGCTACGTCATTCGCCTCCATTTTCCGGCGTCGAACAACATGGCCGAGTACGAGGCTCTGGTTAACGGACTGCGCATCGCCATCGAGCTAGGGGTCCGGCGCCTCGACGCTCGAGGCGACTCACAACTTGTCATCGGCCAAGTCATGAAGAACTCCCACTGCCGTGACCAGAGGATGGAAGCCTACTGCGACAAAGTCCGGCGCCTGGAAAACAAGTTCTACGGGCTGGAGCTCAACCACATCGCCCGACGGTACAACGAGACTGTGGACAAGCTGGTGAAAATAGCCTCGGGGCGAACGACGGTTCCCTCGGACGTCTTCTCCAGAGACCTACATCAATCATCCATCAAGATCGACGATGCGTCCGAGCCTGAGGAAGCCTCGGCCCAGCCCAAGGTACCCTCGGCCAAGCCCGAGGTACCCTCGGCCGAACCCGAGGCACCCTCGGCCATCGAGGAAGAGGCCTTGCCCGTCGAGGAGGAACAGAATGGGGTCACGCCAGATCCGAACTGACAGACCCCGTACCTGGAATATCTCCTCCGAGGAGAGCTTCCCATCGACAAGACCAAAGCTCGGCGGCTGGCTCGGCGCGCCAAGTCATTCGTCTTGCTGGGTGATGAAAAAGAGCTTTATCACCGCAGCCCCTCGGGCATCCTCCAATGATGCATATCTATCGCCCGAGGACAAGAGCTGTTGCAAGAAATACACTCGGGGGCTTGCGGCCACCATGCAGCACCTCGAGCCCTCGTGGGGAATGCCTTTCGACAAGGTTTCTACTAGCCAACCGCGGTGGCCGACGCCACTAGGATTGTGCGCTCCTGCCGGAGGTGTCAATTCTACGCAAAGCAGACGCATCTGCCCGCTCAGGCCTTGCAGACGATACCCATCACCTGGCCATTTGCTGTGTGGGGTCTAGACCTCGTAGGTTCCTTGCAGAAGGCACCTGGGGGCTCTTCGCACCTTCTGGTCGCCATCGACAAATTCTACAAGTGGATCGAGGTCCGACCCTTGACCAGCATCAGGTCTGAGCAGGCGATGGCATTTTTCACCAACATCATCCATCGATTCGGGGTCCCAAACTCAATCATCACCGACAATGGCACGCAGTTCACTAGAAAAAAGTTCCTGGACTTCTGCGACGGCCACCACATCCGTGTGGACTGGGCCGCCGTAGCTCATCCCATGACGAATGGGTAGGTGGAGTGTGCCAACAGTATGATTTTGCAGGGGCTCAAACCAAGGATCTACAACGACCTCAACAAGTTCGGCAAGCGGTGGATGAAAGTGCTACCCTCGGTAGTCTGGAGTCTGAGGACGACACCGAGCCATGCCACGGGTTTTTCGCCATTTTTTCTAGTCTATGGGGCCGAGGCCGTCCTCCCCACGGGCTTAGAATATGGCTCCCCGAGGACCAAGGCGTACGACGACCAAAGCAACCAGACCAGCCGAGAAGACTCGCTGGACCAACTCGAGGAGGCTCGAGACGTTGCCTTACTACATTCGGCATGGTACCAGCAGTCGCTGCAGCGCTACCACACCCGAAGCGTTTGGTCCCGAGGCTTCCAAGTGGGAGACTTGGTGCTTCGCCTGCGACAGGACGCCCAAGGGCGCCACAAGCTCACTCCTCCCTATGAAGGGCCCTTCGTCATCGCCAAGATCTTGAAGCCCAGAACATACAAGCTGGCCAACGACCAAGGCGAGGTCTACAACAACGCTTGGAACATCCAACAACTACGTCGCTTCTACCCTTAAGATGTTTGAAGTCGTTCATGTACCTCATTCACACACACAAAGTCTAACCGTCAAGGAAGGGTCGGCCTTGCCTCAACAAAGCCCGACCCTCCCTTGGGGGCTAGAAGGGGGAACCCCCTCCGCATCAAAATTTTCCTCGGAAAAGTTTTCTACCAAAACAACCTTTGCACTTTCGACTTCCGTATCGATAGCGGGATCCTGAGAACGACGAGAGTACACGTAAGCGGAAAGGCCGACCGAGCCGAGGAACTCCTACGCCTCCGGGATATGGATACCTCACTCATCACCTTCCGCGAGAAGTAACTCACGCTCGGATAAGCGATCCTGCTACCGAACAAGTCCTAACACTCGGGTAGAAAATGACTTTCGCACCTTCTCGACTGTACTAATAATGGAATCCTTCGACCAAATGAGAGTGCACGTAAGCGGCAAGGCCGACCGAGCCGAGGGACTCCTACGCCTCCGGGATACGGATACCTCACTCATCACCTTCCGCAAAAAGTAACTCTCGCTCGGATAAACGATTCTGCTATTGACAGACAAGTCGTGATGCTCGAAACAAGAGGAGAGAAGATGCAGCTTTTTAAACACAACGATAAAGTGTTTAGGCCTCGGCGGCCATGAAAAAGCATGCACATGCTACAGACAAACTGTTCCTGCAGGTTCGGGCATCGACAGGGGGAGCAGCAGCACCCTCGGCGTTGTTTCCACCCTCGGCGGAACCTGGCCCAGCCTCGGACGGCGACCCGGGCAAAAGGACCTTCACCTAAGGGAGGACGCCAGCACCGCGCCAGCAGATGTCTTGGCCAAGCTTTAGCGGCTGCTACCACATCTTCCTCGGCCTAGGAAGCCACCATCTCCCGGGCCGATCAAGTCTCTTTCCGAGCCGACTCCGCGTCTATCCACGCTAACACCGCTGCCTCCAGCTCCGGCTCATCGCAGAGCAGCCGAGGGTTCCAAAAACTGAGCAAGAGAAGCCTAAAGTGGCAAGGCCGACAGAGCCGAGGGACTCCTACGCCTCCGGGATACGGACACCTCACTCGTCACCTTCCGCGAAAGGCAACCGACGCTCGGTTAAGTGGTTCGGTTAGCCAACATACAAGTCCCAGCGCTCGGAATGAGGAAGACACACAGCTTCATTCTCGAATACCCAAATGTTCAGGCCTCGACAGCCACAAAGAACAAACACATATACTTAGGGGTAACTATGCTACACAGACTTAGACATCGGCAGAACCCTCGGCGGTTCTCCTGACCTACGACAAGTGTCTAAGTACTTGAAGCGGTTACATTTTGCTCCAGCAAAAACCCGGTATATCTCCTTACAAACGGGACTCTGGTTCCATTCCCGCGGGTACGATCGACCTCACACCAGAGGGCCTGCGGGATAACAAACTTCGGGTGGCTCGCTAGTAGCCACTACACCAGTAGCGACAACGACCCCTGCTCCGGGCGGCTAAACAGCAGCAGTGATGAACTCAGAGCCGACGCTGCTATGACGAGGCCCTCGCCCACGTCCATGCTCGAGGGGCGAGGACAAGCCATAAAAGCCAAAGAGCCGGGGGTCCGGCCGCAGCTGGCGCCGATGGTTTCGTTGGCGGAGAAACCTTCTCCAGCTACCACCACCTCAGCACCGACGACAGCGGCCACCTGCGCGCCAGCGCCACGCCGACGAATGGCGGACGCCCCAGCCTACACCGGCAGATCCCCACTCAGGTCCTCGTGGACGGGCAGGCCCCGACCTCCACGCGGAGGCATCGTGCCGGAGTGAGGACAAGACAATCCAAGAACGCGAACACCGCCCATGCGGCGTAAGGCGTCTTGGACGGTCTGCCGGTGCGCACGACGCAACAGACGCCCACGCCCAGACCAAGCGGCAGGAGGCAGCGTTGGAGGCCGCGACAGAGCCAGCTGAGCCAGCAAGCCAGGCACGCTGGAGCGGACGACGCTTGCGGTCGACCGGTCCCGCGTTGCCGAAGTTCGCCCCTCCGCAAGGTCGGTAAGCGCCTTCTCCCCTGAATGCTGAAGGAGGAGACAGCCTGCCAGCCCATGCGGGAGGTAGAACCCCGGCTCAGCTCTTCCTCCGCCCCAGCCCAGATGACGAAGATCCTTGAAGCTGAGGGCGGGGCGGAGGCCGCAGCCCGGCTTGCTTCTCCCCACCAAACTGCCCATTGGTGAAGGAATGCAGCCGGGCTGCACGACGAAAATCCTTGAAGCCGAGCGATGGCTGAAAGGTGCCGATCTCCACGAGGCCGCGCTCCTCCAACGACAGCAAGAGCAAGGCGACGCTGGTGCACCCCATCCGGGGGCTCAAAAGGTGGAAGGGCGCAATGCATGAGGGGAGAACGAAGGCATGGCCACTGCCCAGGGGATCGATCCCCCTTTTTTAGGCAGACCTCCTCACTTGCACCCCTTAGTGTCACGGGCGAAATCTCCACTGACATCCTCCAGGGTTCTCCCCCTACGACACGAGGGCTGGGACCCACACGTCATACGAGCTGATCCAAAGCACGAAGAAGGCGAACCGCCGCACGCGAGGCATGTAACCGTCCCGCGGTTACAAGCGCTCTCCCATCTTCGCAGAAACCGGTGGTCGAAAGGGTGGACTGCCACGCGACAGGCATCTAACTGCACCGCAACTGTGCACCCCTTCGGCTTCGACCACATCCGGCGGACCAGCGCAAAGGAAGCGGGCCCGCATGTCATGTAACCGGCGCGCCGGTTATGACGTGCGAGAAGTTACACCGCCACTCGCGCCAATACTGCACCTCCTCGACTGTGAAACCAGTACCGCGACTCGAGGTAGCCCTGCGCATAACCCAACAGTGCCAGTTAAAGGTGACAGCCATGGGCCGGTCAGCCGCGGGGTAGGCACGATAGTTGGCATGGTCAAAAGCGGGCCGGCAGTAACTGCAGCGGCAGACGAGCGGAGGCAGCGGTCAAGTCGCCTGCAGGCTCGTGTCCCCTCCTGAAGAGACGGGAGAGCCCTCTCCCACGACGTGAAGACGACGCGCCCGTGCCCCGTTCCTCGAATGGCTCGTGCGCGTAACGGGCGCCACGCGAATCGCCTGTCCCGTCGCATTAACTCCCCGACGGAGCAAGCGACACCTCTGGCAGGCGAGGCGGGCGTCGCTTCGCCTTCGCCATAATGACCGCATCAAAAAAGGTGCGCCACCTTATTTAAATTCATATCCTTCCCCTCCTCCTCCTCCTCTCTCTCTCTCTCTCTCTCTTGCTACAGGACCGGGAAAGGGGATGTTGTGGAAAGGATCCTTCTCGGCGAAGGAAGCGGGCCCCGAGCCCTCCTACTGATCAGGGGTTCGAAGGTTGGCCCCTCGGGAGGGTTTCGACGGCCGCCCTAAAGCGCTCAGGCTCCGTGCCCACTACTGATCAGGGGTTCGTAGGCTGGCCCCTCGGAAGGGTTTCGACAGTCGCCCCAGAGCACGCAGAGTGAGGGATGACTCTGGGTACGTTCGATACATAGCCGAGGCTCGGGCTACGCTCCCGAGGTACCCTAGGACATTTCTGATTTGTAACGGAATCCCACCGGAGGGAGGCACCGAGCCCTCGGACCCTGTCGAAGGGGTCTGGTTCCGGCAAAACACCCGCAGGTACTTTTGGAGCGTGCCTCTGGGCCACTAGCCGACCCCTAACGAACGGGGCACGGGCGTCCACTCGGATCACCCGTTAGCAGCTCACTGGAAACACCATGTTCGGCGCCCTCCGAGGGCAACATGGCGCTTTCCCCCCTCCTCCTTGCGGAAAGGCGACGCAGGGGCGTATAATAAAAGTCGAGAAAGTCCTTGATCGTCCTCTCGCTCCATGCAGAGGCTCGGGGGCTGCTCCCGCACCCGGCTACGGCCAAAACTGTTGACAGCGTCAACAAACCAGCTTGATAACTTGGAACCCGACCACGCACCCGGGCTACGGCCGGGCCACATGAGGGAGCGATCAGACCGGCCGAAGCACCACGAAAAGCATTCAGACCTCAGAGGAGTCAAACCACTCCTCCGAGGCCTCAAGGGCTACACCCGGCGGGTGCGCTCGCGCGCACCCACCAGAACAAGGCAAAAACCGAGAAAGGCCGGTCCCCTCACCGAAAACGCGGCAAAAGCCTCCAAGCGAGTACCAACACTCCCTTCGAGGCTCGAGGGCTACTGTCAGGTACCATAATTAGGGGTACCCCCAACGCTTCTAATCATGGCTGGTAAACACCCTCAGACCAACTGACAGGTGCGGTTCAGGCCAAGACTTCGTCTACCCGAGGGACGCGATCTCACCCGAGCCTAGCCTCGGGTTGGGACAGTAGTCCCAGACGAGTTCACACCTCACCCGAGGGCCTCCCCAGGCAGCGGGCGCCCCCTCAGCTCTCCCGAGGCCCGGCTTTGGCAGGCTTCGTTGTGAAGCAACATTGGCCAGACCGCCTCACCAACCAACCGCTTCGCAGGCGCATTAAATGCAGGGGGTGCCTGACGCCGTATCCAGACACACGCGCCTCAGTCAGGCAGGCCGAAGTGACCACAGTCACTTCACCCCTCTTCTTTACTGTCTGATATGATAGGAAAACAGCGTCGCTCGCTCCGCTCCGACTGCTGTGTCAGCCACCCCGGTGACGACTGACAACAAATCATGATCAACCACCGAGTTCAGCCTCGGGCGCAACAGGAAGCTCCGCCTCGCCCGACCTCATGCTCCGGCCTCGGGAGGAGGTTTCTGCCTCGCCCGATCTCAGGCTTCGGCCTCGGGAGGAGGTCTCCACCTTGCCCGACCCCCGGACTCGGCCTCGACCCCAGTCTCGGGAGGAATCGCGTCCTCGCCTGACCCCGGCCTCGGCCTCAAGAGAAGTCTCCGCCTCGACCGACCCTGGGCTTGGGCCGACCGCGCTAACAGGGGATACATCATTTCCCTATTCCTAGCCTGCTCAGGCTACAAGGAACAAGACCGGCGTCCCATCTGGCTTACCCCGGCGACGGGTAATGATGGTGCCCCACGTGCACCATGACGCTGGTGGCTCTCAGCCCCTTACGACAGCAAGGAGACATCAGTAGGATCCTCGCCGCGCTGCCAGCTGTGCTCCTACAGGACTCAGGCGCTCCTCCGACGGCCACGCCATCACATGTACAGGGCCCAAGTTCTCCCCCAACGACCACGTTGGCATGTACACAGGGCTTAGGCACTCCAGTGCTGGACACGTTAGCGCATAGCTACGCCCCCTGTTGTACGTCTGGACCCTCTCCTTGCCTCTATAAAAGGGAGGTCCAGGGCCACCCTGAGGGGTGTTCGCGCGGGGGAAGCGGCGGACAAACTCTGTGTCTCTCTCTCTCCCACACGACGCGCTGGTAACCCCTACTACGAGCGGCACCCCTGGTGCAGGATAATACAAGGCTTGTCCCACCTCTTGTGTTCCATCCCGCGCCAACCCATCTGGGCAGGGGCACATAGCGATTTCACTGGTCGGTCCAAGGGACCCCCCGGGTCCGAGACGCCGACAATCATCATCATCATCATCGTCGTCGTCGTCAGGCGTCCCCGGCGATGACTCCCTCGGGAGCCCATCCCTCGCCTGTCTCCTACGATGCTTCTCCAAGGCTTTCCGAGCTCGCATCCTCTCGCGAGCTCGGACCTTTTCCGTGTCCTTCTTCTCCTTTGCCTTCTCCGCGGTGAGCCTACGCGCGGCTCGGCCCACTGCGTCCTCCGGGACAGGGGGTCGGGAGAGTTTGAAACCCCTCAACCCCTAGGGACGAACAAAAATCCCAACAGTAGGTATCAAAGGCGTAAAAACTTGGCGCAAAATAGAAGGAGGAGCAGACACTTACCAGGGACACGTACCCACGATCGGGACGCATCGCGGGCTGGCTAAGGGCGCTGGCATCCAGCCTCCCTACCGTACCCGCTACCCGCTTGTGGAGGTCGTCGGTGGAGAGGGGGGTCGAGGACATCTGTGAGCCCTCCAAATCGACCCCCGGCTTCATCTCCGAGAGCCGCAACCGCCGCTCTGCCAGGGGGAGCACCCTCCGGCGATGGATAGCGGCGACGACCCCCGCGGCGGTAAGGCCCTCATCTCGTAACTTCTGCAAGGCATGCAGAATAGGCTGGAGCTTCTCCTGGTTCTCGCGCGTGGCCCCCCAGCGCCAGTTATTGCCAGCGGCGGTCACCACTCGTTGAGAAAACGGCGGAAGCCTCCCGTCGTCGTTCCGAAGATAAAACCACCGGTTCTGCCACCCCTTGTTCGAAGACGCAAGGGAGGCGGAGATGTACTGCTGCGTGTGCCCCGGCCTCAACTGGAGGGTGCACCCACCGGCCTGCACCGCCATACGGACCTTCTTCGCGTCCGTCGACGCGGCGAAGAACTCCGCGGAGAAGAGATGGGTCCACAGGTTTCAGTGAGGGTCAATCCCCAAAAAACCCTCGCAAACCGCCGCGAAGATGGCCGCTTGCGCAATAGAGTTGGGGTTGAAGTTATGTAGCTCCACCCCATAGTAGTGCTGGACACACTCGCATGAAGCGGCTCGCTGGCACTCCAAACCCCCGCTCATGGAAAGGGATGAAACTGACCACGTACCCCGACGGCGGAGTCGGGTCGGCCTCGCTCTCGGGGGCCATCCACTCCGGCTGCGGCCCGCCGGAGAGAGGACGGAGCAAACTATCGGTAACAAGGGCCTCCAGATCCTCCACAGCAACGGTGGAGAAAGGCCACGGGTCGCCTAGCGAAACGACGGTGACCTTGTCAGCCATTGCCGAACGGAGGTGGTGGAGGCGGAGAGGATGAGGTGCGCGATTTTCTCTTCTCTGGCTATTCTCTTAGGTTGCGGAAACCAAAGCAAGGCAAGCGCAAATGGCAGGGTAAAGAACCACCACCGGCCCCTCTTCCGGGTATATAAAGGCCCGGGCGAGATCCACCTAAAACTTCGCCCGAACCCGTCGTGAAATTCAAACTCGAAGGTGAAACGGACTTTATGTTCCTCGAACGACTCGCGCACGCGCAACAGACGCCCCGCGAATCGCCCGTCCCATCGCATTAACTCCCTGGCAGGGCAAGCGACACCTCTGGCAGACGAAGCGAGCGCCGTTTTACCTCCGTCATGATGACTGCAACAAAAAAGGTGCGCCACATTATTTAAAATTCATATCCTTTCCCTTTTCCTCTCTCTCTCTTGCCACAGGGATAGAGAAAAGGGGATATTCCGAAAGGATCCTTCTCAGCGAAGGAAGCGAGCCCCGAGCCTCCTACTGATCAGGGGTTCGAAGGCTGGCCCCTCGGAAGGGTTCGACAGCCGCCCCAGAGCACTCAGGCTCCGAGCCCTCTACTGATCAGGGGTTCGAAGGCTGGCCCCTCGGAAGGGTTCGACAGCCGCCCAGTACACATAGAGTCAGAGATGACCCTAGGTACATCCGTTACATGGCCGAGGCTCGGGCTGCGCTCCCGAGGTACCCTAGGACATTTCCGAGACCAGTGGGAACGATTTGTAATGGAATCCCACCGGAGGGAGGCACCGAGCCCTCGGACCCTATCAAATGGGTCCGGGTCCAGCAAATCCCCTGCAGGTACTTTTGGAGTGCCTCTGGGCCACTAGCCGACCCTTATCGAACGAGGCTCGGGCGTCCACTCGGATCACCCGTTAGCAACTCACTGGAAACACCGTGTTCGGTGCCCTCCGAGGGTAACACGATGCCTTCTCCCCCTTCCTCCTTGCGGAAAGGCAACGAAGGGGCGTACAACAAAAGTCGAGACAGTCCTCGATCGTCCTCTCGCTCCGTGCAGAGGCTCGGGGGCTGCTCTCGCACCAGGCTACGGCCAAATTGTCGACCACGTCGACAAACCAGCTTAAAAACTCGGGGCCTGACCATGCACCCGGGCTGCAGCCAGGCTGCATGAGGGAACAACAAGGCCGACCGAGGCATCACAAAAAGAATTAAGACCTCAGAGGAGTCAAACCACTCCTCCGAGGCCTCGGGGGCTACACCTGATGGGTGCGCTCGCGCGCACCCATCGGAACAAAATATAACCGAGAAAGGCTGGTCCCTTTGCAAAAATCCGGCAGAACCTCCAAGTGAGTACCTACACTCCCTTCGAGGCTCGGGGGCTACTGTCGGGTACCGTAATTAGGGGTACCCCCAACACTCCTAAACACAGCTGGAAAACGTCTTTAGAGCAAACCGTAAAGACTGACAAGCGCGGTTCAAGTCAAGGCCTCGTCTACCAAGGGACGCGATCTCATCCGAGCCCAGCCTCGGGCCGGAACAGTAGTCCCGGGCGGATTCACGCCTCGCCCGAGGGCCCCCACAGGCAGAAGGCACACCCTCGGCTCGCTCGAAGTCTAGCTCAGGCAAACTTTGTCGTGCAGCGACCTCAGCCAAATCGCCTTACCAACCGACCATATCGCATGCGCATTTAATGCGGGGATCACCTGACACCTTATCCTGACACGCGCGCCTCAGTCGGCAAGGTCGAAGTGACCGCAGTCACTTCGCCCCTTCACTGACCGTTCTGATAGGAAAACATCACTGTTCACCCCGCTCCGGCTACTTTGCCAACCACCAGGGAAAGACTAACAAGAGTCGCGACCACTCCCGAGTTCAGCCTCGGGCGCAACAAGGAGCTCTGCCTTGCCCGACCCTAGGCCTCGACCTCAGCCTCGGCCTCGGGGGGAGTCGCCGCCTCGCCCGACCTCGGCCTCGGATCAACTACGCTACTGGGGATCCATCATTACCCTACCCCTAGCTAGCCGCCTCAGGCTACGAAGGAACAAGACCGGTGTCCCATCTAAGTTACTCCGGCAACAGGTAATGATGGCTCCCTGCATGCGTCCATGACGTCGGTTGTTCTCAAACCCCCTACGAAGGCAAAGAAACGTCAGCAGGATCCCGGGCCGCACCGCCAGCTGCGCTTCTACAGGGCTCAGGCGCTCCTCCACCGGCCATGTTAACACATATACAGGGCTCAGGCGCTCGTCCACCGGCCACGTTAGCACATAGCTACACCCCCATTGTACAGCTGGACTATCTCCTTGCATTTATAAAAGGGGACGTCCAGGGCCTTCCTGGAAAAAAGGGAAAAAGGAGGAAAGGGAGCGAGCAGAGGCAGGCAGAGTAGGAGAGACACGGTGGAGGCTAACTCAGACACCTCACCCCAGGATCGGATCCTCTCTCTCTCTCTCTCGCTCTCCCTCGCGACGCTTGTAACCCCTACTGCAAGCACCCCCGGTGCAAGATAATATAAGCCTCATCCCTTCGCTTGTGTTCTATTTTGCATCAACCCATCTGGACAGGGGCACGCGACACTAAATTCACTAGTCAGTCCGGTTGAGGGTCCCCCGGGTCCGAAACACCGACAACTATATTCTTGAGCTGCCACTCATTATCTATCTTGCCCTCATTTTGTATACTGGCGACTGGTGTAATAATGCACTGACGAGTGACGATGACGACGTGTTGCATGCTGACTAAACATACCAAGCATGGATACCATTACCTTTCTCCGCAACGAGGATAGTCCAATCGGCTTCTCATTTTCTAGCCACTTCTAATGTTCAGACAGGAGGTGGACAGTGGAGAACTCTTTCCCTTTATGTTTATATAGCGGCTGATTGGTTGGATTGGTGCCGTGGCCTGCCTCAGGCGAGCATGGTCCGTCATTCGTGGGAAACTGACGTTTCTAGCGTACCTGTGCATGCAGCCTGAAGAGATATTTTTGGCCTATATTGTATCTGCCGGTGCAACTTTGGTCTCGTTTTATACACTTAACCAAACAAAGGCTGGTGTTGGATCAACTCACATGCTGAAACTGGATGGACGTGTGCAGGATACCAATCAAAAGGGTATTGAGCTCTTATTTGTCGAACACACTTTCTAGTAGAGACAGTTATATGCATAAGATGGCCAACAACAAAGCTCTTGGGATAATCTTGTTGTCGCCTCAACCTTAGGGTGTCCCAGATGCACCGACACTCTATCTGCTAGAACCCGAAGAGGAGATGATCACCACTAAACTCTTGAGCACCATCAAGACGGTCACCATGATGACTCCGAATGCCCTCGTCTACAGAAGGGGCAAACAGAAAATCATAGCATCTACAGTAAGGGCAAACAGAACATCATAACCTTTGAGGTTTTCTTCGTAGGATTGGCCGTCAGGTATAGACAAAGGGTCACAGATCGCCAGGATCTGCAAGACATCGTCCTTCCAATCGGAGTCGGGGCGGCAACATTCCAGAACGTACGACGCGACCGTCGTAGATTTCGCAAGAATACCATACCATCATCCGGCAGATGTCCCATCCTCCGCGATCTGCGGCAGATGTCCCATCTTTCGCAAGAATACCATACCATACCAGGCGGATGGATCAAGCAGTAGGGGGAGGAAGTTGAGGACGGCCCAGAATCTACTCCAGCTGCTGCAGGTGCTGATAATGGAATATATATGTGCAAACTGTTCGTTTAAAAAATAGAAGACATATGTGTAAACTTTAAAAAATAGGAATAAAACAGAGTTAGACCCCAAGTAGGAGCAACCATGCAATTTCCCCTTTTTTGATTATAACCTAGTTCAGTTCATGACATCAATAATCAAATTGAGAAATCAAAACTAAATCAGTTTATGCGTAGTGTCTAATAAATTTCTCTCCGAATACAATCTTTGACTAGGTTAATGTAGAAAACCAAGAACGGCCTCCCATCACAATCATTAGTGAAAAAAGTCCTTAGATTTGTAACTTACACACAGTCGATTTTATTTAGAGATTAAAGTTATATTCGTCACGGATCATAAAGGAAGTCGCAAACTCGATGTAAACTGTATCTACACGTATATAGCATGAAACTCAAAATTTATGATTAAGTATTTTTACAGTTTCTATGTAGTACCATGATTTTGGATAATACCGTAGTATTGTATTTTATGTCTTTGATTGCATTTCTGAAAACTATGTTTTAAAATCATGATATTATAGATACCATGCATGTTATTTTTAGAGCATTGTAAACTACACTCTAACCTAAAAAATTCATGTTATAGCTAGATCTCTACTATACTTAACGGTCGTCCTGCGTCATCTTTTTACAAAAAATTCCCTACATTTCTACTGAATCAACTCAACGTAAAATATGGAGATGGGGTTTGAACCCACAACCTGTTGGAAGAAAGGAGAAAGAAGAAAGGAGAAAGACACTGGGCGAAACTGTCTAACCAGTAGAACATCATGCTCAGATATTTATAATATTAAATATAAATTATATATAATTAAAAATAATCATGTCGGGCCAGCCAGCACTATGGGCCGAGGCTACGGCCCAAACAACGCACGACGCTCGTGCCGGGTTGGCCTAAGCTCTATTAAATGGGTCGTGTCTCGGGCCGGCTCGCTAGACATGACCCATTTGACCATCTATACCTCCACATGATAATGATGGTCCTTGCCTCGGTTGCCACCACCTTGTTCGTCATTCTACTTCTTTTCTCTCTCCCCTCATGCCTCCACCTCTGCGCCACCCTATTCTCGGTAGAGGGCGTAGAAGCAGGCGCCTCCTCACCGTATTCGTCCGACACCAGCCCCCACACTGACTCGAGCAGTGGCTATTGCACGTCCACGAGGACGTTTCACATCATGCGCGCACCATCGTTTTTGCCGTTGTCGGACGTCCCGTTCGTCTTCCCTGCCTTCGCCCTGTTCTTCCACCTCAACCTGTTGCCCCCGCCCACGGTCGCAGCCACGAGACGACCGACGCTCGTCGACGCGGGTAAGGGGCGAGTCGATCATGCTCCTGGCCTTTCTCCGCGCGTGCCACCGAGGAGGACATGGTAGCGCCTGCCACACTTAGGTTATCTTAGCGATGAGGAGTCCAGGTCTGAGATATTGGATAACTAAGGCCCGTAGCGTGGCAGCAGTCGGCATATGCTATAGAGTTGGTGGTGGTGTTGTGTCACTTCGGTGGGTCCAGGGCTAGGAAGACACTTGCATTCTGTCGCCCTTCTCGGACTGACGCTAGGTGCGGGTGCCTCTTGGTTTGAAGCTGGTCCGGCTGGGCTTCTTTCTCAGATTGCGTGCTCTCTCCCTATATATCTAGCGATATGCTACCTATGTCGCCTCTAGATGCCTAGGTCTTTGTCGTGTCCTTCTCCGGTAACGAACAAGTATGCCCGCCTCTTCCCTTCCCCTCATGCTCTACGAAACCTTGGAAGTGGGGGAGATGAGGGATGGGGGTCTCTGATTTGCTGCCTATGGTACCCGTGCGTTCATAAAAAATATTATGTGAAGAATGGAGCCAACCAATAAAAAATCTTGAGATCTTTTTGGCGGATAATTTACATGGGTATTGTTGTGAGCCGTCGCTGTCGGTGTTTGGGGCCCGACCGCGCACCCGTGGTTACCCTTCAATGTGCTTTTGGGTAGGACGGTGTTGCTGATTGTAGCTCAATGGTTCACGCGTGACGCACGAGAGACAATAGACGATTTCCTACAAGTTCGGGCCACTTGGAGAGGCGTAATACCCTACTTCCTGGTGTGGATCTTTATGTGGTGGGTTACAGGGGAATTATCTGGTATGAGGGATGTTAGAGAATTGAGTAGATAGCTAATGAATGACCTGCCTTTTGATGGGGTGCCCCCTAGGCCTTATATAATCGACCGTGGGGCATTACATGCAGGTATGATGACGACGTATTCCTAAGTAATAGTGAACCGACTGAACTTATCTTCCCATAATCTTGCCGACTTATCCTTATTTGGTTCCGACGTCCAAGGGTGTCGCGCGGGAGAATCGGATCAAAACGATGGATAATGCTTAAATCCAACAAGTCGTCTGGGCCTGAGTCTACCCATTCCCGCGTCAACCCACTCCGCCAGCAGTTTCTCCCCTGGCCCACGAAGGGATGGCCTTGCGAAACAATAGGCCCAAGGCCTTTCGCGAGGCCTTCTAGCCTTCTAGTGGACCCGGGAGATATCTGTCCCCCACAAGCCCCCAATCTTTGAGTTGATTTTGAGATAATCGGGCCAAATATTCTAGGTCCAGCTTGCGGTTTTGATTTTGGTAATGGGCGCTTCGAAGATGCACCCGTTGAATCGTTGTTTCTTAACTCTGAGTGACTCAATAAAAACATTCTTATGTAGAGTCTTCACATGATGTTTTGGAGATCAATATCTTGTCATCATATTATGCTTTAGAAATCGGTATTTTGTCTTCTGGGATTAAGGATCTATTAGGTGCACCGAAGGTGCGCCCAATGGGTGTAGCCCCCGAGATTTGAGTGGATTTTTGAAAATGATCCACTCAAAGGTCTTCATCTCATGCTTTAGAAATTAGCATCTCGTATCGTCTTTTGCCTTAGAAATCAGCATTCTGTCTCGTCTTATGCTTTAGAAATCAGCATTTTGTCTTCATCTCATGCCCATACGAATTCAAACAACGTTATCTGCCCACACCTTAATAGGTCTAAAATTTATTTGATCGGTGACAGATTGGACGTTTGGTAGATGGCTCTTGGCTGGTCATCACCCCGCTCTGTGCTTCAATGCCTCTGCTGATTAGACTTACGGTTCAGTAGCTATATTTGGACTTCCTCCGATCTCTACCGATCTCTTCCTTTTGTCTCAGTACATTCATTGCGTATATTGTATGGATATGACTTCTTCAGAAAATCTTTTGATAATTCCTGGCTACCCCCCAATGGGTGTGTTCAAAGGGCGTCTTGGTACGCAGAGCGTTTAGAACACTGTCCTGGAGTAGTAACTTGATGTGACCGCAGGGTGTAATCATACCGTCCGAGCAGTTGACTTTGGTCCAACCGGTGTCGTGTTACACGATGCGGCGCCTGTTTCCCGACTCATTTTCAGGCGGCTTGAATTGCTTATTGAATACTTGCGACTATTCGGCAAGCACGGTAGGAAGTGGGCGGTCACTCCTGGCCTATATAAATAGCCTGCTTGCACCGTTGTTTTCTTCACTCATCTGTTGATCATCTGCTGCTTTTCTTCTGACTCTCTCTTCTTCTCCAACCAACCATGGGCAGAGGCAAGAGAGGTCGAGGCCTGCCTCGTCGTGCCGGCGACAAACGCAAGCGCGCCCCAAGTCCTCCCTCGGAGGACTTCGGCGACTCAGAGTATTTGGAGGAGGTTTCCTCCGGGTCCGAGGGGTCACCGGTCTATACTTCCCCCCGGCGTCATTCGATGACTCAGATGACTCCCAGGGGTTAGCCGCTGAGGTGTGGACGTATATCCGCTCCGTCGAGCGCGTCGGGCTCAAAGGCTCGGATGAGTCGGAGGTCTCCTCGGATGAGGAGAACTCCTCCGACTCGTCCGAGGAAGAGAGCGGCAGTGACAATGACGTTGAAGGCGACAGCAGTGGCAACGACAGCGGCGGAGGTGGTGGCGGCAACGGCGGCAGGGGCAGCGGTGAAGGCAGTGGTGGCAGCAGCAGCAAGGGCGACGGCGGCAGGGGCGGCGGTGAAGGCAGCTGTGGCAGCAGCAGCAAGGGCGACGGTGGCGACAACGGCACCAAGGGCGACAGCGACGGTGGCAGCAAGGGCGGCAGCGGCAGCAGCAAGGCTAGTGGCAAAGTGCCACTGGTCTAAATATTAGTATAGATAATTAGTAGTAATAGTAGAAGTAGAATAATATAGTGGTAGTTAGTAGTGTAGTGTAGTGTAGTAATGTAGTGTAAGGTAATGTAATGTAGGGTAATGTAATGTAGGGTAATGTAATGTAGTAAAAAAGGGAAGAAAGGTTGGCTCATAATGAGTCGGCTTTTGAGTTTGTGAAAAGACCCCTCCAATATTAACGAAGAACTTTAGTTGCTCCGAGTGATTGCTGCCTTTTGCTGCCTTTTCTGTTTACGTGCTTGATAGTTTGTCCATATGCCTGATGCTGCTGACGTTATTAGAAATAATTACCAAGCGATAATTGCTAACTGCTGAGTCATGCTTGGCTCTGCCGACATTTTAGAGATAACGACCAAGTTATGACTGACACTGACGACGTTTTAGAGGTAACGACTGAGTGGTGCTTGATGTTTTTGGTTTTTAGAGGTGACAACCGATTGCGATTGGTGCCTGACACTGTCGGCATTTTAGAGGTAACAACTGAGGTATGTCTGAAATCTTGCTTTCCTGATGATGACTTGTCGCTTTTTAGAAATGGTGCCCAACCCGGGAAAACCCCATTTATACTCATGTCGACGTGCACTTTTGATTTCTAAGCCCTAACTTCAAATTTCCGCTTCGAACCACTCTTCTGTTTCCCTAAGATTTCGCTCCTGTTCGATCCGCCGGCGAGATTGCGATGGCGCCCAAACAGAAGAAACAGAGCTCTGCTGCGGCAATCATTCCTCCCATCGACCCCAACAGTCAGTTGTCGTTCGCAGGTAACCATATGTCTGTTGTTTCGGAATCAGATCTTCTCCATCTTGTTGATGTTGGAGTTCTTCCTCCAAAAGAGCTCTGCTCTTGGCAGATTTGCCGTGGGGTTACTGTTCCGACAGAAGATACCCACAAGTCCATCATATATGTTCCTTTTCTTATCCGCGGCCTTGCTCTTCCCGTTTCTCCCTTCTTTCGTGGTCTCCTTGATTTTTACAATCTGAACTTGACTCATCTGAATCCCAATTCTATCTTGCAAATTTCTATCTTTGTGCATCTTTGTGAGGCCTACCTCGAAATTCTTCCCCATTTTGGCCTCTAGAAGTACTTGTATCATTGTCGGCCTGAGATGGCTGGGGGGCAGCACCAGCTCGTTGGTGGTGCAAGTTTGGAGATGCGTCGCGGGAGGAAGGCAGAATACCTCAACATTCCTCTCTAGGATAGCATTAAAGGGTGGCGCCTTAAGTGGTTTATTATGGAAAACCACAGCGAGTCCCTCCCCCTCGGTCGGGGAGGCAGCCAGATGTACATACTCCGAGATAGGTTGAGTCTCCAACTCCCTTGGAGGTAACGGAGGCCAAAGTTCTGTTTGCTGAGATCTGTCTGCTGAAGCAGAGAGGTCTGACTACCAAAGTTGTGGGCGCTGACTTCATCTTCAAGAATATTCAGCCTTTAAAAGATAGGGCATATCCGGCTTATTTGCACAGTGGTATCAATGACTCTACCTGGGTCACCAACAAGAGAATTCCTACCGAGGATCTGATGAGCCAACTGGATATGATTCTGAGGGGCAAAGTGTCAAATGTTGGTGCTCCTGCTGCCTATTCTGCTTGGAATCTGCCACCTCATAGGTCATTTTTCGAATTTGTGTCTAACCCTCCTACTAGTGACGGTGGTCTGGGTCTTAGAGTGCGACCCTCTCCTGAGGTCATTGAGGCTCTAATTGCTCCTCTTCGGAATCTTCCCAATGATGAGAAGCAAATTCACTTTGAGACGCCAACTAGTCTAGATGATGCCGAGATGGATGTTGTGCTTAGTATGTTAGCTAGGAATCTTCTGACTCGACCCATGCTGAGCTGATGGCTATCACGGCTGGACCTCCGAGGCTGCCGCCAGCAGCCAGGGGAGTCCCTCTGAGAGTACATCTGACGGTTTTCAAAGCAGCGCACCGAGCTGCCCAACGTTACCGACTCGGATGTCATCGGGGCTTTCCTCACCGGCACCACTTGTCGAGACCTGGTGAGCAAACTGGGGCGCAAGACTCCCACCCGTGCGAGCGAACTGATGGACGTCGCCACCAAGTTTGCCTCGGGTCAAGAGGCGGTCGAAGCCATCTTCCGAAAGGACAAGCAGCCTCAGGGAGAGCCGAAGGCAGACGCCCCTGAGGCGTCCGCCCAACGGGGCATGAAGAAGAAGGCTAAAAACAAGTCGCAAGCGAAGCGCGACGCCGCAGACGCGAATCTCGTCGCTGCGGTCGAGCACAGGAACCCTCGAAAACCTCCTGGAGGGGCCGACGTGTTCGACAAAATGCTCAAAGAGCCGTGCCCCTATCACCAGGGGCCCGTCAAGCACACCCTCGAAGAATGTGTCATGCTCCGGTGCTACTTCCATAAGACCGGGCCCTCGGCGGAGGATGGCAAGGGCCATGACAACGACAAGAAGGAGGGCAGCAAGGAAGAGGGATTCCCGGAAGTCCATAACTACTTCATGATCTACGGCGGGCAGGCGGCGAACGCCTCGGCTCGGCACCGCAAGCAGGAGCGCCGGAAAGTCTGCTTGGTGAAGGTGGCGGCGCCAGTCTACCTAGACTGGTCCGACAAGCCTATCACCTTCGACCAAGGCGACCACCCCGACTTCGTGCCAAGCCTAGGGAGGTACCCGCTCGTCGTTGATCCGATCATCGGCAACATTAGGCTCTCCAAGGTCCTCATGGACGGAGGCAGCAGCCTTAACATCGTCTACGCCGAGACCCTGGAACTCTTAGGGGTTGATCGGTCCGAAGTCCGGGCCGGTGTGGCACCTTCTACGGGATCGCGCCCGGGAAGCGAATCCTACCCCTCGGATGGATCGACTTACCCGTCTACTTCTGAACTCCCTCTAACTTCCAAAAGGAAGCTCTCACCTTTGAGGTCGTCGGGTTCCAAGGAACCTACCATGCGGTATTGGGAGGTCCATGCTACAACAAGTTCATGGCCGTCCCCAACTACACCTACCTCAAGCTCAAGATGTCGGGCCCGAATGGGATCATCACCGTCGGATCCACGTACCGTCACGCGTACGAATGCGACGTGGAGTGCGTGGAGTACGTCGAGGCTCTCGCCGAGTCCGAGGCCCTCATCGCCGACCTGGAACGCCTCTCCAAGGAGGTGCCCGACACAAAGTGGCACGCCGGCAACTTCGAACCAGTTGAGGCGGTCAAGTCCGTCTCTCTCGACCCCAGCAACGATGCCAGCAAGAAAGTTCGGATCGGCTCCGAGCTTGACCCCAAATAGGAAGCAGTGCTCGTCGACTTTCTCTGTGCAAATGCCGAAGTCTTTGCGTGGAGTCCCTCGGACATGTCCGGCATACCGAGGGATGTCGCCGAGCACTCACTGGACATCAGAGCTGGAGCCCGACCCGTGAAGCAAACCCTATGCCGTTTTGACGAAGAAAAGCGCAGGGTCATAGGCGAGGAGATCCACAAGCTACTCGCGGCAGGGTTTATCAAAGAGGTATTCCATCCCGAATGGTTAGCTAACCCTGTTCTTGTAAGGAAGAAGGATGGGAAATGGAGGATGTGTGTAGACTACACTGGTCTAAACAAAGCATGTCCGAAAGTTCCCTATCCTCTACCTCGCATCGATCAAATCATGGACTCCACTGCTGGGTGCGAAACCCTGTCATTCCTCGATGCCTACTCAGGCTATCACCAAATAAAGATGAAAGTGTCCGACCAGCTCGCGACTTCTTTCATCACACCTTTTGGCATGTACTGTTACACTACAATGCCATTTGGGTTGAGGAATGCAGGCGCCACTTACCAGAGGTGCATGAACCACGTGTTCGGAGAACACATCGGCAGAACGGTCGAGGCTTACGTCGACGACATCGTTGTCAAGACGAAGAGAGCCCTCGACCTCCTCTCTGACCTTGAAACGACATTCAAGTGTCTGAGAGCGAAAGGTGTGAAACTCAATCCCGAGAAGTGTGTCTTTGGAGTCCCCCGAGGCATGCTCCTTGGATTCATCGTCTCCGAGCTGGGCATCGAGGCCAATCCGGTGAAAATCGTGGCCATCACCAACATGGGACCGATCAAAGATTTGAAAGGAGTACAGAGGGTCATGGGATGCCTTGCGGCTCTGAGCCGCTTCATCTCACGCCTTGGCGAGAAAGGCTTGCCTTTGTACCGCCTCTTAAGGAAGGCCGAGTACTTCACTTGGACCCCCGAGGCCGAGGAAGCCCTCGGAAACCTTAAGGCGCTCCTTACAAACACACCCATCCTGGTGGCCCCCACCGCAGGAGAAGCCCTCTTGATCTACGTAGCCGCGACTACTTAGGTGGTCAGCGCCGCGATCGTAGTCAAGAGACGAGAAGAAGGGCATGCACTGCCCGTCCAGAGGCCAGTCTACTTCATCAGCGAAGTGCTTTCCAAGACCAAAGTCTGCTACCCACAGATCATGAAGCTGCTCTACGCAGTGATTCTGACACGACGAAAGTTGTGACACTACTTTGAGTCTCATACGATGACTGTGGTGTCATCCTTCCCCCTGGGGGAGATCATCCAGTGTCGCGAGGCCTCGGGTAGGATGGCAAAGTGGGCGGTGGAGCTTATGGGCAAAACACTATCATTCACTCCTCGGAAGGCCATAAAATCCCAGGTCTTGGCAGACTTCCTAGCGGAGTGGACTGACACCCAGTTACCGACAACTCCAATCCAGCCCGAGCTCTGGACCATGTACTTCGATGGGTCACTCATGAAAATAGGAGCTGGCGCTGGCTTGCTCTTTGTTTCACCCCTCGGAAAGCATCTCTGCTACGTCATTCGCCTCCATTTTCCGGCGTCGAACAACATGGCCGAGTACGAGGCTCTGGTTAACGGACTGCGCATCGCCATCGAGCTAGGGGTCCGGCGCCTCGACGCTCGAGGCGACTCACAACTTGTCATCGGCCAAGTCATGAAGAACTCCCACTGCCGTGACCAGAGGATGGAAGCCTACTGCGACAAAGTCCGGCGCCTGGAAAACAAGTTCTACGGGCTGGAGCTCAACCACATCGCCCGACGGTACAACGAGACTGTGGACAAGCTGGTGAAAATAGCCTCGGGGCGAACGACGGTTCCCTCGGACGTCTTCTCCAGAGACCTACATCAATCATCCATCAAGATCGACGATGCGTCCGAGCCTGAGGAAGCCTCGGCCCAGCCCAAGGTACCCTCGGCCAAGCCCGAGGTACCCTCGGCCGAACCCGAGGCACCCTCGGCCATCGAGGAAGAGGCCTTGCCCGTCGAGGAGGAACAGAATGGGGTCACGCCAGATCCGAACTGACAGACCCCGTACCTGGAATATCTCCTCCGAGGAGAGCTTCCCATCGACAAGACCAAAGCTCGGCGGCTGGCTCGGCGCGCCAAGTCATTCGTCTTGCTGGGTGATGAAAAAGAGCTTTATCACCGCAGCCCCTCGGGCATCCTCCAATGATGCATATCTATCGCCCGAGGACAAGAGCTGTTGCAAGAAATACACTCGGGGGCTTGCGGCCACCATGCAGCACCTCGAGCCCTCGTGGGGAATGCCTTTCGACAAGGTTTCTACTAGCCAACCGCGGTGGCCGACGCCACTAGGATTGTGCGCTCCTGCCGGAGGTGTCAATTCTACGCAAAGCAGACGCATCTGCCCGCTCAGGCCTTGCAGACGATACCCATCACCTGGCCATTTGCTGTGTGGGGTCTAGACCTCGTAGGTTCCTTGCAGAAGGCACCCGGGGGCTCTTCGCACCTTCTGGTCGCCATCGACAAATTCTACAAGTGGATCGAGGTCCGACCCTTGACCAGCATCAGGTCTGAGCAGGCGATGGCATTTTTCACCAACATCATCCATCGATTCGGGGTCCCAAACTCAATCATCACCGACAATGGCACGCAGTTCACTAGAAAAAAGTTCCTGGACTTCTGCGACGGCCACCACATCTGTCGGGGACCATAATTAGGGGTACCCTCAAGACGCCTAATTCTCAGCTGGTAACCCCCATCAGCATAAAGCTGCAAAGGCCTGATGGGTTTGATTAAGTCAGGGATCAGTCCACACGAGTGACTTGACCACGCCACGCCCGAGCCTAGCCTCGGGCGAGGGCAGCCGACCCTAAGATGACTCCGTCTCGCCTGAGGTCTCCTCTTTCACGGCAGGCGCATCCCCGGCTCGCCCTAGGCCCCGCCTCCGATAAGGAGAAACCCTGACTAAATCACCGCACCAACCGACCGAGTCACCAGGGCGTTTAACGCAAAAGGTAAGACCGACGGGCGGCCAGACTTCGCCAGTGGTGCCATAGGAGACTCCGCCCGACCCAGGGCTCGGACTCAGGCTAAGGCCTCGGAAGACGGCGAACTCCGCTCCGCCCGACCCAGGGCTCGGACTCAGGCTAAGGCCTCGGAAGACGGCGAACTCCGCTCCGCCCGACCCAGGGCTCGGACTCAGGCTAAGGCCTCGGAAGACGGCGAACTCCGCTCCGCCCGACCCAGGGCTCGGACTCAGGCTAAGGCCTCGGAAGACGGCGAACTCCGCTCCGCCCGACCCAGGGCTCGGACTCAGGCTAAGGCCTCGGAAGACGGCGACCTCCGCCTCGCCCGACCCAGGGCTCGGACTCCGCCTCGGCCTCTGCCGAATAATCTCCGCCTCGCCCGACCAGGGCTCGGACTCTGTCTCTGTCTTGCAGGACGGACTCGGCCACAGCCTCGGAGGAGCCTCCACGACGCCCGACCTAGGATACGAGACCGCCACGTCAACAGGAAGCGTCATCATCACCCTGCCCCGAGCCGACTTGGGTCGCAGAGAACAAGACCGGCGTCCCATCTGGCCAGCTATGCCAGATAGGCCATGATGGCGCCCCGCTAGATCATGACGACGGCGGCTCCCAGCTCCCTTACGAAAGCAGGAGAACGTCAGCAAGGACCCAGCCACCTCGACAGCTGTCCCCCCGTCCGGCTCCGTTACTCCTCCAACAGCCACGACGCCACTCCAACAGGGTGCCACGATCTCTCTGGCCGCCACCTGGGCATGTACATAGGGCGCTAGCTCTCCCTCGCTAGACACGTAGCACCTTGCTACACCCCCGTCTTGTACACCTGGACCCTCTCCTTACGACTATAAAAGGAAGGGCCAGGGCCTTCTTAGAGAAGGTTGGCCTCACGGGGACGAAAGGCAGGGGCAGGCGCTCTCTCGGGGCCGCCCTCTCCCTTCACCTCGTGCGGACGCTTGTAACCCCCTACTGCAAGCGCACCCGACCTGGGCGCGGGACGAACACGAAGGCCGTGGGAATTTCTCCGACTCCCTCGCGATCCGGCTCCGGCCACCGACCTCTCTCTCACTCCGTTCCCCCCTTTGCGCTCGCTCCACGCGCTCGACCCATCTGGGCTGGGGCACGCGGCACTCTCACTCGTCGGCTCGAGGACCCCCCGGTCTCGGAACGCCGACAGTTGGCGCGCCAGGTAGGGGCACGCTGCGTGTTGACGTTCGATTTCCCGTCAAGCTCCAGATGGGCAGTCTCCAACAACCTCTTCAACCCGGGACGGTGCTCCGTTTCGGGAACCTCGAGTTCATCTCGCTCGACGGCGACTACGACATGATACTCCTTCCACCGCCGCGCGACGGCGACATTGATGGCGGACGGCCCACCCGCTGGCGGCGGAATCGACGACGTCTTTCCCGCGTAGGGGAAGGACAACTTTCGAGCTTGCCCCATCCTCTCCCTCGCCGTCGAAGGAGGAGGAGGCAGGGCAACCGGGGCCGAGCGGGAGGTCACGCTCCGACGGCTGTCGGGCAAATCGACATCCCCGGCGCCTCGACGGAGGACACGCCAAGCGTCGCCCTCGCGTTCAAGGCAGACGCGAGCGCCATCCCCCCGCAACACGTCGACTCCGAGCAAGTGGACGACGCCAGCACGCTCACGGAAGGCCTGCAGGACGTCGCCCTCGGACCCAAGACGACGACGCGGTCAGCCCCCGACGCGACTTCATCGCTCCTCGTCGACAAAAAGGTATCGACTGCTACCCATCTTTCGTTATTTCGACTCGGCCTCAGCCCGCCTGGCGATCTCGCTTTGGCGGGCGCTCACATTGAGGCGAGTGCAACCTCTCTGGGGTTTCCTGTGCGGTCGCCTTGGGACCGATTGACGGGTGTCTCGACCTACGGACCCCCTGGGTCCGAGGAAGACGACGACCCCAGCATCTGCTGGGATTTCTCCGGATCTGGCAACCCTAGTGCCATGCGGGACTTCATGACCGCATGTGACTACTGCCTCTCCGACTGTTCCGACGGCAGCCGCAGCCTTGGCGACAAGGACTGCGGCCTGAGTCGCGAATGTTTCCACATCGAGCTAGGGGATCCCTCCGGAGGCGGCTGTCTCGGCATGCCGGAGGATGGTGATCCCCCTAGGCCAGCGCCTCGCGCTGACATCCCGCGGGAGCTAGCTGTGGTCCCCGCTTCGGCGGGAGGTCACGACCCACAGCTCGAGCAAGTCCGCGGGGCGCAGGCCGGGTTCGATGAAGGAGCAGGAGCGCTCGAGGCAATCCGTAAGAACATCGGGCAGGTATGGGCGAGCCAACCCCCGGCCGGAGGAATACGTCACTTGCCCCAAGGTCTCCAGCACCGCATCGCCAACGATGCCAGGGACAAACCGCCACCCGCATCCGGCGGGACTGGCCAGGACCTGGTCGCTGCAGCAATGCTCCTCCGCGCGATGCCGGAGTCATCAACCACCGAGGGACGGCGAATTCAGGGAGAACTCAGGCATCTCCTGGAAGGCGCTGCGGCCCGGCGGGCAGAGAGCTCTGCCTCTCGAAGGCAGGGATACACCCCGGATCCTCGTGCCGCGACTTCCCGACTCACGCGGGAAGCCTCGGTCTTCACCGGGCGCACGCGCAACACCGCGCCTGCGGCCCCGGGCCACCTCGGCGACGAGCACCCTCATCGTGACCGTCGGGCACGCCTCGACGAAAGGGTGCGCCGAGGCTACCACCCCAGGCGTGGGGGACGTTATGACAGCGGGGAGGATCGAAGTCCCTCGCCCGAACCACCCGGTCCGCAGGTCTTTAGCCGAGCCATTCGGCGGGCGCCGTTTCCGCCCCGATTCCGACCCCCGACTACTATCACGAAGTACTCGGGGGAGACGAGACCGGAATTGTGGCTTGCAGACTACCGCCTGGCCTGTCAGCTGGGTGGGACGGACGATGACAACCTCATCATCCGAAACCTCCCCCTATTTCTCTCCGACACCGCTCGTGCCTGGTTGGAGCACCTGCCCCCGGGGCAGATTTCCAACTGGGAGGATCTGGTCCAGGCCTTCGCCGGGAACTTCCAGGGCACGTACGTGCGCCCCGGGAATTCCTGGGACCTCCGAAGCTGTCGGCAATTGCCGGGAGAGTCCCTTCGGGACTACATCCGGCGGTTCTCGAAGCAGCGCACCGAGCTGCCCAACATCACCGACTCCGATGTCATCGGCGCGTTCCTCGCCGGCACCACCTGCCGCGACCTGGTGAGCAAGTTGGGTCGCAAGACCCCCACCAGGGCGAGCGAGCTGATGGACATCGCTACCAAGTTCGCCTCCGGCCAGGAGGCGGTAGAGGCCATCTTCCGAAAGGACAAGCAGCCCCAGGGCCGCCCGTCGGAAGATGCTCCCGAGGCGTTTGCTCCGCGCGGCGCCAAGAAGAAAGGCAGGAGGAAGTCGCAAGCGAAACGCGACGTTCCCGATGCTGACCTTGTCGCCGCCGCCGAGCGCAAGAACCCTCGGAAACCCCCCGGAGGTGCAAACCTCTTCGACAAGGCACTCAAGGAGACGTGCCCCTACCATCAGGGGCCCGTCAAACGCACCCTCGAAGAGTGCGTCATGCTTCGGCGTCACTTCCATCGGGCCGGGCCACCCGCCGAGGGTGGCAAGGCTCACGACGACGAAAAAAGGGAGGATCACCAAGCAGGAGAGTTCCCCGAGGTCCGCGACTGCTTCATGATCTACGGAGGGCATGTGGCGAATGCCTCGGCTCGGCATCGTAAGCAAGAGCGTCGGGAGGTCTGCTCGGTGAAGGTGGCGGCGCCAGTCTACCTAGACTGGTCCGACAAGCCCATCACCTTCGACCAGGACGACCACCCCGACCACGTGCCGAGCCCGGGGAAGTACCCGCTCGTCGTCGATCCTGTCATTGGCGACGTCAGGCTCACCAAGGTCCTGATGGATGGGGGCAGCTGCCTCAACATCATCTACGCCGAGACTCTCAAGCTCCTGCGCGTCGACTTGTCGTCCGTCCGAGCAGGCGCTGCGCCCTTCCACGGGATCATTCCCGGGAAGCGCGTCCAGCCCCTCGGACAGCTCGACCTCCCTGTCTGCTTCGGAACACCCTCCAACTTCCGAAGGGAGACTTTGACGTTCGAGGTGGTCGGGTTCCGAGGGACCTACCACGCGGTGTTGGGAAGGCCATGCTACGCGAAGTTCATGGCCATCCCCAACTACACCTACCTGAAGCTCAAGATGCCGGGCCCCAACGGGGTCATCACCGTCGGCCCCACGTACAAACACGCATTCGAATGCGATGTGGAGTGCGTGGAGTACGCCGAGGCCCTCGCCGAGTCCGAGGCCCTCATTGCCGACCTAGAAAGCCTCTCCCGAGAGGTGCCGGATGTGAAGCGGCATGCCGGCAACTTCGAGCCAGCAGAGACGGTTAAGGCCGTCCCTCTCGACCCCAGTGGCGACGCCTCCAAGCAGATCCGGATCGGTTCGGGGCTCGACCCCAAATAGGAGGCAGTGCTCGTCGACTTTCTCCGCGCAAACGCCGACGTTTTCGCGTGGAGTCCCTCGGACATGCCCGGCATACCGAGGGAAGTCGCCGAGCACTCGCTGGATATTCGGGCCGGGGCCCGACCGGTCAGACAGCCTCTGCGCCGATTCGACGAGGAAAGGCGCAGAGTGATAGGCGAGGAGGTCCACAAGCTGATGGCAGCAGGGTTCATCAAAGAGGTATTCCATCCCGAATGGCTTGCCAACCCTGTACTTGTGAGGAAAAAAGGGGGGAAGTGGCGGATGTGTGTAGACTACACTGGCCTCAACAAAGCATGTCCAAAGGTCCCCTACCCTCTACCTCGCATCGACCAAATTGTGGACTCCACAGCAGGGTGCGAAACCCTGTCTTTTCTCGATGCCTACTCAGGGTATCATCAAATCAAGATGAAAGAGTCCGACCAGCTCGCGACTTCTTTCATCACGCCCTTCGGCATGTACTGTTATGTCACAATGCCGTTCGGGTTGAGGAACGCGGGTGCAACGTACCAGCGGTGCATGAACCATGTGTTCGGCGAACACATTGGTCGCACGGTCGAGGCCTACGTCGACGACATCGTGGTCAAGACGAGGAAAGCCTCCGACCTTCTCTCCGACCTCGGACTGACATTCCGGTGTCTCAAGGCGAAGGGCGTCAAGCTCAATCCCGAGAAGTGCGTCTTCGGGGTGCCCCGGGGCATGCTCTTGGGGTTCATCGTCTCCGAGCGGGGCATCGAAGCCAATCCGGAGAAGATCGCAGCAATCACAAACATGGGACCTGTCAAGGACTTAAAAGGCGTACAGAGGGTCATGGGATGCCTCGCGGCCTTGAGCCGCTTCATCTCGCGCCTCGGCGAAAGAGGCCTGCCCCTGTACCGCCTCTTAAGGAAGGCCGAATGCTTCACTTGGACTCCCGAGGCCGAGGAAGCCCTCGGGAGCCTGAAGGCACTCCTCACACAGGCGCCCATCTTGGTACCCCCAACTGATGGAGAGACCCTCCTGGTCTACGTCGCCGCAACCACTCAGGTGGTCAGCGCCGCGATCGTGGTCGAAAGGCAGGAAGAGGGGCATGCTTTGCCCATTCAGAGGCCAGTTTACTTCGTCAGCGAAGTGCTGTCCGAGACCAAGACCCGCTACCCACAAGTCCAGAAGCTGCTATACGCTGTGGTCCTGACGAGGCGAAAGTTGCGACATTACTTCGAGTCCCATCCGGTGACTGTGGTGTCATCCTTCCCCCTGGGGGAGATCATCCAGTGCCGGGAAGCCTCGGGACGGATCGCAAAGTGGGCGGTGGAAATCATGGGCGAGGCGATCTCGTTCGCCCCTCGGAAGGCCATCAAGTCCCAGGCACTGGCGGATTTCGTAGCCGAATGGGTCGATACCCAGTTACCAACGGCTCCGATCCAACCAGAACTCTGGACCATGTTTTTCGACGGGTCGCTGATGAAGACGGGAGCTGGCGCGGGCCTGCTTTTCGTCTCGCCCCTCGGAAAACACCTGCGCTACGTGCTTCGCCTCCATTTCCCGGCGTCTAACAATGTAGCTGAGTACGAGGCTCTGATCAACGGGTTGCGAATCGCCATCGAGCTAGGGGTTCGACGCCTCGATGCACGCGGCGACTCGCAGCTCGTCATCGACCAAGTCATGAAGAATTCCCTCTGCCGCGACCCGAAGATGGAGGCCTACTGCGAAGAGGTTCGACGCCTGGAGGACAAGTTCTACGGGCTCGAACTTAACCACATCGCCCGACGCTATAACGAGACTGCGGACGAGCTGGCGAAGATAGCCTCGGGGCGGACAACGGTTCCCCCGGACGTCTTCGCCCGGGATCTGCACCAACCCTCCGTCAAGATAGGCGACGCGCCCGAACCCGAGGCACCCTCGGCCTCGTCCGAGGTGACCTCGGCTCAGCCCGAGCCGTCCTCGGCTCAATCCAAGGAACCCTCGGGGCCCGAGCGCGAAGCGCTGCACGTCGAGGAGGAGCAGAACGGGGTCGTGCCAGATCAAGATTGGAGGACCCCGTACCTGCAATATCTCCGCCGAGGAGAGCTGCCCCTCGACCAAACCGAGGCTCGGCGGGTAACGCGACGAGCAAAATCGTTCGTCCTGTTGGGCGACGAGAAGGAGCTCTACCACCGCAGCCCCTCGGGCATCCTCCAGCGATGCATTACCATCGCCGAAGGTCAGGACCTCCTGCAGGAAATACACTCGGGGGCTTGCGGTCATCATGCAGCACCTCGAACCCTCGTCGGGAATGCTTTCCGCCAAGGCTTCTACTGGCCAACGGCGGTGGCTGAGGCCACTAGAATTGTCTGCGCCTGCGAAGGGTGCCAATTCTATGCGAAGCAGACCCACCTGCCCGCTCAGGCTCTGCAGACGATACCCATCACCTGGCCCTTCGCTGTGTGGGGTCTGGACCTCGTCGGCCCACTGCAGAAGGCACCCGGGGGCTACACGCACCTGCTGGTCGCCATCGACAAATTCTCCAAGTGGATCGAGGTCCGACCCCTAAGCAGCATCAGGTCCGAGCAGGCGGTGGCATTCTTCACCAACATCATCCATCGCTTCGGGGTCCCGAACTCCATCATCACCGACAATGGCACCCAGTTCACCGGCAAAAAATTCTTGGATTTTTGCGACGATCACAACATCCGGGTGGACTGGGCCGCCGTAGCTCACCCCATGTCGAATGGGCAAGTGGAACGTGCCAATGGCATGATTCTACGGGGCCTTAAGCCTCGGATTTATAACAGTCTCAACAAGTTCGGCAAGCGATGGATGAAGGAACTCCCCTCGGTGGTCTGGAGCCTGAGGACGACTCCAAGCCGAGCCACGGGTTTCACGCCGTTCTTCCTGGTCTACGGGGCCGAGGCGATCCTGCCCACGGACCTGGAATACGGTTCCCCGAGGACGAGGGCTTACGACGAAGAAAGCAACCAAGCCAGCCGAGAAGACTCGCGGGACCAGCTGGACGAGGCTCGGGACAGGGCCCTACTACACTCAGCGCGGTATCAGCAGTCCCTGCGACGCTACCACGCCCGAGGGGTCCGACCCCGAGATCTCCAGGTGGGCGATTTGGTGCTTCGGCTGCGGCAGGACGCCCGAGGGAGGCATAAGCTAACGCCCCCCTGGGAGGGGCCGTTCATCATCGCCAAAGTTCTGAAGCCCGGAACTTACAAGCTGGCCAACAGTCAAGGCGAGGTCTACGGCAACGCTTGGAACATCCAACAGCTACGTCGCTTCTATCCTTAAGAATGTTTCCAAGTTGTTCTTATACCCCGTACCCACGCGAAGTTTAGTCAACAAGGAAGGGTCGGCCTCGCCTCAGCGGAGCCCGACCCTCCCTCGGGGGCTAAAAGGGGGTTAACCCCCTCTGCGTCAAAATTTTCCTCGAGCAAAAAACCTCTTTTACCAGAACATCTTTCGTGCTTTTTGACTACTTCGAAAAGTGGGTCCTAGAAACGACGGGGTACACGTAAACAGCCAAGGCCGACCGAGCCGAGGGACTCCTACGCCTCCGGGATACGGATACCTCACTCGTCACCTTCTGTGATAAGTAACTCGCGTTCGGATAAGGTGACTCCGCGGATCGAATGAGTCTTTACGTACGGAGGCTCTTCTGTTGAAGCAGGTTCTTCGAGCCTTCTCGACCGAGTCGGTGACAGGGCCTCATGGATGGGTAAAAGTACGCGTAAGCGGCGAGGCCGACCGAGCCGAGGGACTCCCACGCCTCCGGGATACGGATACCTCACTCATCACCTCCCGCGAGAAGCAACTCTTGCTCGCACTAACATCCCTGCTACCGACAAAAAGTCCAGATACTCGAAGCAAGAGGAAAAGAGACACAGCTTTATAACGCGACAAGGGTGTGTGTTCTGGCCTCAACGGCCGCACAAGGCCCACGCTACAGAACGACTTGACCCTGCAGGCGCGGACCTCGGCGCTGGAAGAGGGTGACGACACCCTCGGCATCAGCAGCACCTTCGGCAAGACCCGACCTGGCCTCGGGTGGCCACGCGGTCCGAAGGCCTCCGCTCCAAAGGACGACGTCGACACCGCGCTCGAGCAATCTCCGCCAGAGGCTTCCCCGAGGATCCGGCCCAAGCGGACGGCTCGGCCGGCCACCTCCGGGGCCTCGGCCGACCCCTTCCGAGGGCGCCAGCTCGGTCCGAGGCCTCGGCCAATCAACTCCGGCGCCGAGCCTGCCAGCAGACGACCCAGCTGGGCTCCGGCCAACCAGGTTCCATTTCCGAGCCAACGACGCCTCTGCTTGTGCTGATATCGCTACCCCTGGCCTCGGCTCGTCGAAGAGCGACCGAGGGGTCTTTTTAACTAAGCTAGAGGAGCCTCGGACAACAGGTCCGACCGAGCCGAGGGATTCCTACGCCTCCGGGATACGGATACCTCACTCGTCACCTGGACACGGGGCGACTCATGCTTGGTGAAGCGATTCAGACAATCGATAGGCAAGTCTTATTGCTCAGAAATAAGGAAAAAACACGGCTCTGTGCCGGAGTTACATACATGTTCAGGCCCCGAAAGCCGAAATGAACAAAAAACCCGGCACTCAAAGTGCCACTACAGGCGGAACTCCGGTTCCTCCCTCTGCGGCGGCGCAGACCTCAGGGGAAGGCGGTTTCCTTTTCCTGGCTAGATCTCTCAGGTTGCAAAAAACCTGAGAAGAAGGCGAGAAGTGGAGTCGAGAATCGTCACAGGACCCTCTCAGGGGTACATAAAGGACCAAGGGCGAGACGGTTCTAACGCATCGCCCGAACCGGACGCGCGGTTCAAAAAACGCGAAGCGAAACAGCCGTTCCTCGAACGGCTCGCGCACGCAACGGCAACCTCGCCAACTACTCACCCCAGCGCATTAACTCCACGGCGAAATAGGTGACGTTTCTGGCAGGGGCAGCTGGCGGCGCTTCGCCTCCGCCAAAAACGGCCACGCCGAGAAAGGTACGCCACGAAGTTCAATTTCGAATCCCTTTTTCCCTTTTCCTTCTTTCTCTATCTCTTGCAACAGGGACCGAGAAGGGGGATAGCCCCAAAGGGATCCTTCCCCGTGAAGGAACTAGGCCCCGAGCCTCCCTACTGATCAGGGGTTCGAAGGCTGGCCCCCCGAAGGGTTCAACAGCCGCCTCAGATCGCGTGGGCCCGACACCCACTACTGGTCAGGGGTTCGAAGGTCGGCCCCCGAAAGGTTCCATGACCGCCTCAGGCTACTAGGGCTCCGTGCCCCCTACTGATCAGGGGTTCGAAGGCTGGCCTGTCGAAGGGTTCACAGCCGCCTCAGACGCCGAGCGAGGGATGACCAGGGGTACGTTCGATACATAACCAAGGCTCGGGCTGCGCTCCCGAGGTACCCTAGGACATTTCCGAGACCAGCGGGAACGACTCTGTAACGGAATCCCATCGGAGGGAGGCAACGAGCCCTCGGACCCCGTCGCTAGGGGACCGGGTCCGGCAGATCACCCGCAGGTACTTTTGGGCGTGCCTCCGGGCCCCTAGCCGACCCCTAACGAACGGGGCACGGACGTCCACTCGGATTACCCGATCGCAGCTCACCGGAGACACCATGTTCGGTGCCCATCGAGGGTAACATGGCGCACTCCCCCCCTCCTCCTTGCGGAAAGGCGACGTAGGGGCGTATATAAAAAGTCGAGTCTGTCCCTGATCGTCCTCTCGCTCCGTGCGAAGGCTCGGGGGCTGCTCTCGCAAACCCGGCTCCGGCCGAACCGTTGACAGCGTCAACATACCAGCCCGAGAACTTGGGCCCCGACAGTGCACCTGGGTTACGCCCTGCTCGCATGAGGGAACCGCTAGTCACGCCGAAGCATTGCGCAAGGCATTAAGACCTCGAAGGAGTGAAACCACTCCTCCGAGGCCTCGGGGGCTACACCCGGCGGGTGCGCTCGCGCGCACCCACCGGAACAAGGTACCTCCGAGAAAGGCTGGTCCCCTTGCAAAAAAGTGCGATGCAAGCCTCCAAGCGAGTGTTAACACTCTCTTCGAGGCTCGGGGGCTACTGTCGGGGACCATAATTAGGGGTACCCTCAAGACGCCTAATTCTCAGCTGGTAACCCCCATCAGCATAAAGCTGCAAAGGCCTGATGGGTTTGATTAAGTCAGGGATCAGTCCACACGAGTGACTTGACCACGCCACGCCCGAGCCTAGCCTCGGGCGAGGGCAGCCGACCCTAAGATGACTCCGTCTCGCCTGAGGTCTCCTCTTTCACGGCAGGCGCATCCCCGGCTCGCCCTAGGCCCCGCCTCCGATAAGGAGAAACCCTGACTAAATCACCGCACCAACCGACCGAGTCACCAGGGCGTTTAACGCAAAAGGTAAGACCGACGGGCGGCCAGACTTCGCCAGTGGTGCCATAGGAGACTCCGCCCGACCCAGGGCTCGGACTCAGGCTAAGGCCTCGGAAGACGGCGAACTCCGCTCCGCCCGACCCAGGGCTCGGACTCAGGCTAAGGCCTCGGAAGACGGCGAACTCCGCTCCGCCCAACCCAGGGCTCGGACTCAGGCTAAGGCCTCGGAAGACGGCGAACTCCGCTCCGCCCGACCCAGGGCTCGGACTCAGGCTAAGGCCTCGGAAGACGGCGAACTCCGCTCCGCCCGACCCAGGGCTCGGACTCAGGCTAAGGCCTCGGAAGACGGCGACCTCCGCCTCGCCCGACCCAGGGCTCGGACTCCGCCTCGGCCTCTGCCGAATAATCTCCGCCTCGCCCGACCAGGGCTCGGACTCTGTCTCTGTCTTGCAGGACGGACTCGGCCACAGCCTCGGAGGAGCCTCCACGACGCCCGACCTAGGATACGAGACCGCCACGTCAACAGGAAGCGTCATCATCACCCTGCCCCGAGCCGACTTGGGTCGCAGAGAACAAGACCGGCGTCCCATCTGGCCAGCTATGCCAGATAGGCCATGATGGCGCCCCGCTAGATCATGACGACGGCGGCTCCCAGCTCCCTTACGAAAGCAGGAGAACGTCAGCAAGGACCCAGCCACCTCGACAGCTGTCCCCCCGTCCGGCTCCGTTACTCCTCCAACAGCCACGACGCCACTCCAACAGGGTGCCACGATCTCTCTGGCCGCCACCTGGGCATGTACATAGGGCGCTAGCTCTCCCTCGCTAGACACGTAGCACCTTGCTACACCCCCGTCTTGTACACCTGGACCCTCTCCTTACGACTATAAAAGGAAGGGCCAGGGCCTTCTTAGAGAAGGTTGGCCTCACGGGGACGAAAGGCAGGGGCAGGCGCTCTCTCGGGGCCGCCCTCTCCCTTCACCTCGTGCGGACGCTTGTAACCCCCTACTGCAAGCGCACCCGACCTGGGCGCGGGACGAACACGAAGGCCGTGGGAATTTCTCCGACTCCCTCGCGATCCGGCTCCGGCCACCGACCTCTCTCTCACTCCGTTCCCCCCTTTGCGCTCGCTACACGCGCTCGACCCATCTGGGCTGGGGCACGCGGCACTCTCACTCGTCGGCTCGAGGACCCCCCGGTCTCGGAACGCCGACAACATCCGTGTGGACTGGGCCGCCGTAGCTCATCCCATGACGAATGGGTAGGTGGAGTGTGCCAACAGTATGATTTTGCAGGGGCTCAAACCAAGGATCTACAACGACCTCAACAAGTTCGGCAAGCGGTGGATGAAAGTGCTACCCTCGGTAGTCTGGAGTCTGAGGACGACACCGAGCCATGCCACGGGTTTTTCGCCATTTTTTCTAGTCTATGGGGCCGAGGCCGTCCTCCCCACGGGCTTAGAATATGGCTCCCCGAGGACCAAGGCGTACGACGACCAAAGCAACCAGACCAGCCGAGAAGACTCGCTGGACCAACTCGAGGAGGCTCGAGACGTTGCCTTACTACATTCGGCATGGTACCAGCAGTCGCTGCAGCGCTACCACACCCGAAGCGTTTGGTCCCGAGGCTTCCAAGTGGGAGACTTGGTGCTTCGCCTGCGACAGGACGCCCAAGGGCGCCACAAGCTCACTCCTCCCTATGAAGGGCCCTTCGTCATCGCCAAGATCTTGAAGCCCAGAACATACAAGCTGGCCAACGACCAAGGCGAGGTCTACAACAACGCTTGGAACATCCAACAACTACGTCGCTTCTACCCTTAAGATGTTTGAAGTCGTTCATGTACCTCGTTCACACACACAAAGTCTAACCGTCAAGGAAGGGTCGGCCTTGCCTCAACAAAGCCCGACCCTCCCTTGGGGGCTAGAAGGGGGAACCCCCTCCACATCAAAATTTTCCTCGGAAAAGTTTTCTACCAAAACAACCTTTGCACTTTCGACTTCCGTATCGATAGCGGGATCCTGAGAACGACGAGAGTACACGTAAGCGGAAAGGCCGACCGAGCCGAGGAACTCCTACGCCTCCGGGATATGGATACCTCACTCATCACCTTCCGCGAGAAGTAACTCACGCTCGGATAAGCGATCCTGCTACCGAACAAGTCCTAACACTCGGGTAGAAAATGACTTTCGCACCTTCTCGACTGTACTAATAATGGAATCCTTCGACCAAATGAGAGTGCACGTAAGCGGCAAGGCCGACCGAGCCGAGGGACTCCTACGCCTCCGGGATACGGATACCTCACTCATCACCTTCCGCAAAAAGTAACTCTCGCTCGGATAAACGATTCTGCTATTGACAGACAAGTCGTGATGCTCGAAACAAGAGGAGAGAAGATGCAGCTTTTTAAACACAACGATAAAGTGTTTAGGCCTCGGCGGCCATGAAAAAGCATGCACATGCTACAGACAAACTGTTCCTGCAGGTTCGGGCATCGACAGGGGGAGCAGCAGCACCCTCGGCGTTGTTTCCACCCTCGGCGGAACCTGGCCCAGCCTCGGACGGCGACCCGGGCAAAAGGACCTTCACCTAAGGGAGGACGCCAGCACCGCGCCAGCAGATGTCTTGGCCAAGCTTTAGCGGCTGCTACCACATCTTCCTCGGCCTAGGAAGCCACCATCTCCCGGGCCGATCAAGTCTCTTTCCGAGCCGACTCCGCGTCTGTCCACGCTAACACCGCTGCCTCCAGCTCCGGCTCATCGCAGAGCAGCCGAGGGTTCCAAAAACTGAGCAAGAGAAGCCTAAAGTGGCAAGGCCGACAGAGCCGAGGGACTCCTACGCCTCCGGGATACGGACACCTCACTCGTCACCTTCCGCGAAAGGCAACCGACGCTCGGTTAAGTGGTTCGGTTAGCCAACATACAAGTCCCAGCGCTCGGAATGAGGAAGACACACAGCTTCATTCTCGAATACCCAAATGTTCAGGCCTCGACAGCCACAAAGAACAAACACATATACTTAGGGGTAACTATGCTACACAGACTTAGACATCGGTAGAACCCTCGGCGGTTCTCCTGACCTACGACAAGTGTCTAAGTACTTGAAGCGGTTACATTTTGCTCCAGCAAAAACCCGGTATATCTCCTTACAAACGGGACTCTGGTTCCATTCCCGCGGGTACGATCGACCTCACACCAGAGGGCCTGCGGGATAACAAACTTCGGGTGGCTCGCTAGTAGCCACTACACCAGTAGCGACAACGACCCCTGCTCCGGGCGGCTAAACAGCAGCAGTGATGAACTCAGAGCCGACGCTGCTATGACGAGGCCCTCGCCCACGTCCATGCTCGAGGGGCGAGGACAAGCCATAAAAGCCAAAGAGCCGGGGGTCCGGCCGCAGCTGGCGCCGATGGTTTCGTTGGCGGAGAAACCTTCTCCGGCTACCACCACCTCAGCACCGACGACAGCGGCCACCTGCGCGCCAGCGCCACGCCGACGAATGGCGGACGCCCCAGCCTACACCGGCAGATCCCCACTCAGGTCCTCGTGGACGGGCAGGCCCCGACCTCCACGCGGAGGCATCGTGCCGGAGTGAGGACAAGACAATCCAAGAACGCGAACACCGCCCATGCGGCGTAAGGCGTCTTGGACGGTCTGCCGGTGCGCACGACGCAACAGACGCCCACGCCCAGACCAAGCGGCAGGAGGCAGCGTTGGAGGCCGCGACAGAGCCAGCTGAGCCAGCAAGCCAGGCACGCTGGAGCGGACGACGCTTGCGGTCGACCGGTCCCGCGTTGCCGAAGTTCGCCCCTCCGCAAGGTCGGTAAGCGCCTTCTCCCCTGAATGCTGAAGGAGGAGACAGCCTGCCAGCCCATGCGGGAGGTAGAACCCCGGCTCAGCTCTTCCTCCGCCCCAGCCCAGATGACGAAGATCCTTGAAGCTGAGGGCGGGGCGGAGGCCGCAGCCCGGCTTGCTTCTCCCCACCAAACTGCCCATTGGTGAAGGAATGCAGCCGGGCTGCACGACGAAAATCCTTGAAGCCGAGCGATGGCTGAAAGGTGCCGATCTCCACGAGGCCGCGCTCCTCCAACGACAGCAAGAGCAAGGCGACGCTGGTGCACCCCATCCGGGGGCTCAAAAGGTGGAAGGGCGCAATGCATGAGGGGAGAACGAAGGCATGGCCACTGCCCAGGGGATCGATCCCCCTTTTTTAGGCAGACCTCCTCACTTGCACCCCTTAGTGTCACGGGCGAAATCTCCACTGACATCCTCCAGGGTTCTCCCCCTACGACACGAGGGCTGGGACCCACACGTCATACGAGCTGATCCAAAGCACGAAGAAGGCGAACCGCCGCACGCGAGGCATGTAACCGTCCCGCGGTTACAAGCGCTCTCCCATCTTCGCAGAAACCGGTGGTCGAAAGGGTGGACTGCCACGCGACAGGCATCTAACTGCACCGCAACTGTGCACCCCTTCGGCTTCGACCACATCCGGCGGACCAGCGCAAAGGAAGCGGGCCCGCATGTCATGTAACCGGCGCGCCGGTTATGACGTGCGAGAAGTTACACCGCCACTCGCGCCAATACTGCACCTCCTCGACTGTGAAACCAGTACCGCGACTCGAGGTAGCCCTGCGCATAACCCAACAGTGCCAGTTAAAGGTGACAGCCATGGGCCGGTCAGCCGCGGGGTAGGCACGATAGTTGGCATGGTCAAAAGCGGGCCGGCAGTAACTGCAGCGGCAGACGAGCGGAGGCAGCGGTCAAGTCGCCTGCAGGCTCGTGTCCCCTCCTGAAGAGACGGGAGAGCCCTCTCCCACGACGTGAAGACGACGCGCCCGTGCCCCGTTCCTCGAATGGCTCGTGCGCGTAACGGGCGCCACGCGAATCGCCTGTCCCGTCGCATTAACTCCCCGACGGAGCAAGCGACACCTCTGGCAGGCGAGGCGGGCGTCGCTTCGCCTTCGCCATAATGACCGCATCAAAAAAGGTGCGCCACCTTATTTAAATTCATATCCTTCCCCTCCTCCTCCTCCTCTCTCTCTCTCTCTCTCTCTCTCTCTTGCTACAGGACCGGGAAAGGGGATGTTGTGGAAAGGATCCTTCTCGGCGAAGGAAGCGGGCCCCGAGCCCTCCTACTGATCAGGGGTTCGAAGGTTGGCCCCTCGGGAGGGTTTCGACGGCCGCCCTAAAGCGCTCAGGCTCCGTGCCCACTACTGATCAGGGGTTCGTAGGCTGGCCCCTCGGAAGGGTTTCGACAGTCGCCCCAGAGCACGCAGAGTGAGGGATGACTCTGGGTACGTTCGATACATAGCCGAGGCTCGGGCTACGCTCCCGAGGTACCCTAGGACATTTCTGATTTGTAACGGAATCCCACCGGAGGGAGGCACCGAGCCCTCGGACCCTGTCGAAGGGGTCTGGTTCCGGCAAAACACCCGCAGGTACTTTTGGAGCGTGCCTCTGGGCCACTAGCCGACCCCTAACGAACGGGGCACGGGCGTCCACTCGGATCACCCGTTAGCAGCTCACTGGAAACACCATGTTCGGCGCCCTCCGAGGGCAACATGGCGCTTTCCCCCCTCCTCCTTGCGGAAAGGCGACGCAGGGGCGTATAATAAAAGTCGAGAAAGTCCTTGATCGTCCTCTCGCTCCATGCAGAGGCTCGGGGGCTGCTCCCGCACCCGGCTACGGCCAAAACTGTTGACAGCGTCAACAAACCAGCTTGATAACTTGGAACCCGACCACGCACCCGGGCTACGGCCGGGCCACATGAGGGAGCGATCAGACCGGCCGAAGCACCACGAAAAGCATTCAGACCTCAGAGGAGTCAAACCACTCCTCCGAGGCCTCAAGGGCTACACCCGGCGGGTGCGCTCGCGCGCACCCACCAGAACAAGGCAAAAACCGAGAAAGGCCGGTCCCCTCACCGAAAACGCGGCAAAAGCCTCCAAGCGAGTACCAACACTCCCTTCGAGGCTCGAGGGCTACTGTCAGGTACCATAATTAGGGGTACCCCCAACGCTTCTAATCATGGCTGGTAAACACCCTCAGACCAACTGACAGGTGCGGTTCAGGCCAAGACTTCGTCTACCCGAGGGACGCGATCTCACCCGAGCCTAGCCTCGGGTTGGGACAGTAGTCCCAGACGAGTTCACACCTCACCCGAGGGCCTCCCCAGGCAGCGGGCGCCCCCTCAGCTCTCCCGAGGCCCGGCTTTGGCAGGCTTCGTTGTGAAGCAACATTGGCCAGACCGCCTCACCAACCAACCGCTTCGCAGGCGCATTAAATGCAGGGGGTGCCTGACGCCGTATCCAGACACACGCGCCTCAGTCAAGCAGGCCGAAGTGACCACAGTCACTTCACCCCTCTTCTTTACTGTCTGATATGATAGGAAAACAGCGTCGCTCGCTCCGCTCCGACTGCTGTGTCAGCCACCCCGGTGACGACTGACAACAAATCATGATCAACCACCGAGTTCAGCCTCGGGCGCAACAGGAAGCTCCGCCTCGCCCGACCTCATGCTCCGGCCTCGGGAGGAGGTTTCTGCCTCGCCCGATCTCAGGCTTCGGCCTCGGGAGGAGGTCTCCACCTTGCCCGACCCCCGGACTCGGCCTCGACCCCAGTCTCGGGAGGAATCGCGTCCTCGCCTGACCCCGGCCTCGGCCTCAAGAGAAGTCTCCGCCTCGACCGACCCTGGGCTTGGGCCGACCGCGCTAACAGGGGATACATCATTTCCCTATTCCTAGCCTGCTCAGGCTACAAGGAACAAGACCGGCGTCCCATCTGGCTTACCCCGGCGACGGGTAATGATGGTGCCCCACGTGCACCATGACGCTGGTGGCTCTCAGCCCCTTACGACAGCAAGGAGACATCAGTAGGATCCTCGCCGCGCTGCCAGCTGTGCTCCTACAGGACTCAGGCGCTCCTCCGACGGCCACGCCATCACATGTACAGGGCCCAAGTTCTCCCCCAACGACCACGTTGGCATGTACACAGGGCTTAGGCACTCCAGTGCTGGACACGTTAGCGCATAGCTACGCCCCCTGTTGTACGTCTGGACCCTCTCCTTGCCTCTATAAAAGGGAGGTCCAGGGCCACCCTGAGGGGTGTTCGCGCGGGGGAAGCGGCGGACAAACTCTGTGTCTCTCTCTCTCCCACACGACGCGCTGGTAACCCCTACTACGAGCGGCACCCCTGGTGCAGGATAATACAAGGCTTGTCCCACCTCTTGTGTTCCATCCCGCGCCAACCCATCTGGGCAGGGGCACGTAGCGATTTCACTGGTCGGTCCAAGGGACCCCCCGGGTCCGAGACGCCGACAATCATCATCATCATCATCGTCGTCGTCGTCAGGCGTCCCCGGCGATGACTCCCTCGGGAGCCCATCCCTCGCCTGTCTCCTACGATGCTTCTCCAAGGCTTTCCGAGCTCGCATCCTCTCGCGAGCTCGGACCTTTTCCGTGTCCTTCTTCTCCTTTGCCTTCTCCGCGGTGAGCCTACGCGCGGCTCGGCCCACTGCGTCCTCCGGGACAGGGGGTCGGGAGAGTTTGAAACCCCTCAACCCCTAGGGACGAACAAAAATCCCAACAGTAGGTATCAAAGGCGTAAAAACTTGGCGCAAAATAGAAGGAGGAGCAGACACTTACCAGGGACACGTACCCACGATCGGGACGCATCGCGGGCTGGCTAAGGGCGCTGGCATCCAGCCTCCCTACCGTACCCGCTACCCGCTTGTGGAGGTCGTCGGTGGAGAGGGGGGTCGAGGACATCTGTGAGCCCTCCAAATCGACCCCCGGCTTCATCTCCGAGAGCCGCAACCGCCGCTCTGCCAGGGGGAGCACCCTCCGGCGATGGATAGCGGCGACGACCCCCGCGGCGGTAAGGCCCTCATCTCGTAACTTCTGCAAGGCATGCAGAATAGGCTGGAGCTTCTCCTGGTTCTCGCGCGTGGCCCCCCAGCGCCAGTTATTGCCAGCGGCGGTCACCACTCGTTGAGAAAACGGCGGAAGCCTCCCGTCGTCGTTCCGAAGATAAAACCACCGGTTCTGCCACCCCTTGTTCGAAGACGCAAGGGAGGCGGAGATGTACTGCTGCGTGTGTCCCGGCCTCAACTGGAGGGTGCACCCACCGGCCTGCACCGCCATACGGACCTTCTTCGCGTCCGTCGACGCGGCGAAGAACTCCGCGGAGAAGAGATGGGTCCACAGGTTTCAGTGAGGGTCAATCCCCAAAAAACCCTCGCAAACCGCCGCGAAGATGGCCGCTTGCGCAATAGAGTTGGGGTTGAAGTTATGTAGCTCCACCCCATAGTAGTGCTGGACACACTCGCATGAAGCGGCTCGCTGGCACTCCAAACCCCCGCTCATGGAAAGGGATGAAACTGACCACGTACCCCGACGGCGGAGTCGGGTCGGCCTCGCTCTCGGGGGCCATCCACTCCGGCTGCGGCCCGCCGGAGAGAGGACGGAGCAAACTATCGGTAACAAGGGCCTCCAGATCCTCCACAGCAACGGTGGAGAAAGGCCACGGGTCGCCTAGCGAAACGACGGTGACCTTGTCAGCCATTGCCGAACGGAGGTGGTGGAGGCGGAGAGGATGAGGTGCGCGATTTTCTCTTCTCTGGCTATTCTCTTAGGTTGCGGAAACCAAAGCAAGGCAAGCGCAAATGGCAGGGTAAAGAACCACCACCGGCCCCTCTTCCGGGTATATAAAGGCCCGGGCGAGATCCACCTAAAACTTCGCCCGAACCCGTCGTGAAATTCAAACTCGAAGGTGAAACGGACTTTATGTTCCTCGAACGACTCGCGCACGCGCAACAGACGCCCCGCGAATCGCCCGTCCCATCGCATTAACTCCCTGGCAGGGCAAGCGACACCTCTGGCAGACGAAGCGAGCGCCGTTTTACCTCCGTCATGATGACTGCAACAAAAAAGGTGCGCCACATTATTTAAAATTCATATCCTTTCCCTTTTCCTCTCTCTCTCTTGCCACAGGGATAGAGAAAAGGGGATATTCCGAAAGGATCCTTCTCAGCGAAGGAAGCGAGCCCCGAGCCTCCTACTGATCAGGGGTTCGAAGGCTGGCCCCTCGGAAGGGTTCGACAGCCGCCCCAGAGCACTCAGGCTCCGAGCCCTCTACTGATCAGGGGTTCGAAGGCTGGCCCCTCGGAAGGGTTCGACAGCCGCCCAGTACACATAGAGTCAGAGATGACCCTAGGTACATCCGTTACATGGCCGAGGCTCGGGCTGCGCTCCCGAGGTACCCTAGGACATTTCCGAGACCAGTGGGAACGATTTGTAATGGAATCCCACCGGAGGGAGGCACCGAGCCCTCGGACCCTATCAAATGGGTCCGGGTCCAGCAAATCCCCTGCAGGTACTTTTGGAGTGCCTCTGGGCCACTAGCCGACCCTTATCGAACGAGGCTCGGGCGTCCACTCGGATCACCCGTTAGCAACTCACTGGAAACACCGTGTTCGGTGCCCTCCGAGGGTAACACGATGCCTTCTCCCCCTTCCTCCTTGCGGAAAGGCAACGAAGGGGCGTACAACAAAAGTCGAGACAGTCCTCGATCGTCCTCTCGCTCCGTGCAGAGGCTCGGGGGCTGCTCTCGCACCAGGCTACGGCCAAATTGTCGACCACGTCGACAAACCAGCTTAAAAACTCGGGGCCTGACCATGCACCCGGGCTGCAGCCAGGCTGCATGAGGGAACAACAAGGCCGACCGAGGCATCACAAAAAGAATTAAGACCTCAGAGGAGTCAAACCACTCCTCCGAGGCCTCGGGGGCTACACCTGATGGGTGCGCTCGCGCGCACCCATCGGAACAAAATATAACCGAGAAAGGCTGGTCCCTTTGCAAAAATCCGGCAGAACCTCCAAGTGAGTACCTACACTCCCTTCGAGGCTCGGGGGCTACTGTCGGGTACCGTAATTAGGGGTACCCCCAACACTCCTAAACACAGCTGGAAAACGTCTTTAGAGCAAACCGTAAAGACTGACAAGCGCGGTTCAAGTCAAGGCCTCGTCTACCAAGGGACGCGATCTCATCCGAGCCCAGCCTCGGGCCGGAACAGTAGTCCCGGGCGGATTCACGCCTCGCCCGAGGGCCCCCACAGGCAGAAGGCACACCCTCGGCTCGCTCGAAGTCTAGCTCAGGCAAACTTTGTCGTGCAGCGACCTCAGCCAAATCGCCTTACCAACCGACCATATCGCATGCGCATTTAATGCGGGGATCACCTGACACCTTATCCTGACACGCGCGCCTCAGTCGGCAAGGTCGAAGTGACCGCAGTCACTTCGCCCCTTCACTGACCGTTCTGATAGGAAAACATCACTGTTCACCCCGCTCCGGCTACTTTGCCAACCACCAGGGAAAGACTAACAAGAGTCGCGACCACTCCCGAGTTCAGCCTCGGGCGCAACAAGGAGCTCTGCCTTGCCCGACCCTAGGCCTCGACCTCAGCCTCGGCCTCGGGGGGAGTCGCCGCCTCGCCCGACCTCGGCCTCGGATCAACTACGCTACTGGGGATCCATCATTACCCTACCCCTAGCTAGCCGCCTCAGGCTACGAAGGAACAAGACCGGTGTCCCATCTAAGTTACTCCGGCAACAGGTAATGATGGCTCCCTGCATGCGTCCATGACGTCGGTTGTTCTCAAACCCCCTACGAAGGCAAAGAAACGTCAGCAGGATCCCGGGCCGCACCGCCAGCTGCGCTTCTACAGGGCTCAGGCGCTCCTCCACCGGCCATGTTAACACATATACAGGGCTCAGGCGCTCGTCCACCGGCCACGTTAGCACATAGCTACACCCCCATTGTACAGCTGGACTATCTCCTTGCATTTATAAAAGGGGACGTCCAGGGCCTTCCTGGAAAAAAGGGAAAAAGGAGGAAAGGGAGCGAGCAGAGGCAGGCAGAGTAGGAGAGACACGGTGGAGGCTAACTCAGACACCTCACCCCAGGATCGGATCCTCTCTCTCTCTCTCTCGCTCTCCCTCGCGACGCTTGTAACCCCTACTGCAAGCACCCCCGGTGCAAGATAATATAAGCCTCATCCCTTCGCTTGTGTTCTATTTTGCATCAACCCATCTGGACAGGGGCACGCGACACTAAATTCACTAGTCAGTCCGGTTGAGGGTCCCCCGGGTCCGAAACACCGACAACTATATTCTTGAGCTGCCACTCATTATCTATCTTGCCCTCATTTTGTATACTGGCGACTGGTGTAATAATGCACTGACGAGTGACGATGACGACGTGTTGCATGCTGACTAAACATACCAAGCATGGATACCATTACCTTTCTCCGCAACGAGGATAGTCCAATCGGCTTCTCATTTTCTAGCCACTTCTAATGTTCAGACAGGAGGTGGACAGTGGAGAACTCTTTCCCTTTATGTTTATATAGCGGCTGATTGGTTGGATTGGTGCCGTGGCCTGCCTCAGGCGAGCATGGTCCGTCATTCGTGGGAAACTGACGTTTCTAGCGTACCTGTGCATGCAGCCTGAAGAGATATTTTTGGCCTATATTGTATCTGCCGGTGCAACTTTGGTCTCGTTTTATACACTTAACCAAACAAAGGCTGGTGTTGGATCAACTCACATGCTGAAACTGGATGGACGTGTGCAGGATACCAATCAAAAGGGTATTGAGCTCTTATTTGTCGAACACACTTTCTAGTAGAGACAGTTATATGCATAAGATGGCCAACAACAAAGCTCTTGGGATAATCTTGTTGTCGCCTCAACCTTAGGGTGTCCCAGATGCACCGACACTCTATCTGCTAGAACCCGAAGAGGAGATGATCACCACTAAACTCTTGAGCACCATCAAGACGGTCACCATGATGACTCCGAATGCCCTCGTCTACAGAAGGGGCAAACAGAAAATCATAGCATCTACAGTAAGGGCAAACAGAACATCATAACCTTTGAGGTTTTCTTCGTAGGATTGGCCGTCAGGTATAGACAAAGGGTCACAGATCGCCAGGATCTGCAAGACATCGTCCTTCCAATCGGAGTCGGGGCGGCAACATTCCAGAACGTACGACGCGACCGTCGTAGATTTCGCAAGAATACCATACCATCATCCGGCAGATGTCCCATCCTCCGCGATCTGCGGCAGATGTCCCATCTTTCGCAAGAATACCATACCATACCAGGCGGATGGATCAAGCAGTAGGGGGAGGAAGTTGAGGACGGCCCAGAATCTACTCCAGCTGCTGCAGGTGCTGATAATGGAATATATATGTGCAAACTGTTCGTTTAAAAAATAGAAGACATATGTGTAAACTTTAAAAAATAGGAATAAAACAGAGTTAGACCCCAAGTAGGAGCAACCATGCAATTTCCCCTTTTTTGATTATAACCTAGTTCAGTTCATGACATCAATAATCAAATTGAGAAATCAAAACTAAATCAGTTTATGCGTAGTGTCTAATAAATTTCTCTCCGAATACAATCTTTGACTAGGTTAATGTAGAAAACCAAGAACGGCCTCCCATCACAATCATTAGTGAAAAAAGTCCTTAGATTTGTAACTTACACACAGTCGATTTTATTTAGAGATTAAAGTTATATTCGTCACGGATCATAAAGGAAGTCGCAAACTCGATGTAAACTGTATCTACACGTATATAGCATGAAACTCAAAATTTATGATTAAGTATTTTTACAGTTTCTATGTAGTACCATGATTTTGGATAATACCGTAGTATTGTATTTTATGTCTTTGATTGCATTTCTGAAAACTATGTTTTAAAATCATGATATTATAGATACCATGCATGTTATTTTTAGAGCATTGTAAACTACACTCTAACCTAAAAAATTCATGTTATAGCTAGATCTCTACTATACTTAACGGTCGTCCTGCGTCATCTTTTTACAAAAAATTCCCTACATTTCTACTGAATCAACTCAACGTAAAATATGGAGATGGGGTTTGAACCCACAACCTGTTGGAAGAAAGGAGAAAGAAGAAAGGAGAAAGACACTGGGCGAAACTGTCTAACCAGTAGAACATCATGCTCAGATATTTATAATATTAAATATAAATTATATATAATTAAAAATAATCATGTCGGGCCAGCCAGCACTATGGGCCGAGGCTACGGCCCAAACAACGCACGACGCTCGTGCCGGGTTGGCCTAAGCTCTATTAAATGGGTCGTGTCTCGGGCCGGCTCGCTAGACATGACCCATTTGACCATCTATACCTCCACATGATAATGATGGTCCTTGCCTCGGTTGCCACCACCTTGTTCGTCATTCTACTTCTTTTCTCTCTCCCCTCATGCCTCCACCTCTGCGCCACCCTATTCTCGGTAGAGGGCGTAGAAGCAGGCGCCTCCTCACCGTATTCGTCCGACACCAGCCCCCACACTGACTCGAGCAGTGGCTATTGCACGTCCACGAGGACGTTTCACATCATGCGCGCACCATCGTTTTTGCCGTTGTCGGACGTCCCGTTCGTCTTCCCTGCCTTCGCCCTGTTCTTCCACCTCAACCTGTTGCCCCCGCCCACGGTCGCAGCCACGAGACGACCGACGCTCGTCGACGCGGGTAAGGGGCGAGTCGATCATGCTCCTGGCCTTTCTCCGCGCGTGCCACCGAGGAGGACATGGTAGCGCCTGCCACACTTAGGTTATCTTAGCGATGAGGAGTCCAGGTCTGAGATATTGGATAACTAAGGCCCGTAGCGTGGCAGCAGTCGGCATATGCTATAGAGTTGGTGGTGGTGTTGTGTCACTTCGGTGGGTCCAGGGCTGGGAAGACACTTGCATTCTGTCGCCCTTCTCGGACTGACGCTAGGTGCGGGTGCCTCTTGGTTTGAAGCTGGTCCGGCTGGGCTTCTTTCTCAGATTGCGTGCTCTCTCCCTATATATCTAGCGATATGCTACCTATGTCGCCTCTAGATGCCTAGGTCTTTGTCGTGTCCTTCTCCGGTAACGAACAAGTATGCCCGCCTCTTCCCTTCCCCTCATGCTCTACGAAACCTTGGAAGTGGGGGAGATGAGGGATGGGGGTCTCTGATTTGCTGCCTATGGTACCCGTGCGTTCATAAAAAATATTATGTGAAGAATGGAGCCAACCAATAAAAAATCTTGAGATCTTTTTGGCGGATAATTTACATGGGTATTGTTGTGAGCCGTCGCTGTCGGTGTTTGGGGCCCGACCGCGCACCCGTGGTTACCCTTCAATGTGCTTTTGGGTAGGACGGTGTTGCTGATTGTAGCTCAATGGTTCACGCGTGACGCACGAGAGACAATAGACGATTTCCTACAAGTTCGGGCCACTTGGAGAGGCGTAATACCCTACTTCCTGGTGTGGATCTTTATGTGGTGGGTTACAGGGGAATTATCTGGTATGAGGGATGTTAGAGAATTGAGTAGATAGCTAATGAATGACCTGCCTTTTGATGGGGTGCCCCCTAGGCCTTATATAATCGACCGTGGGGCATTACATGCAGGTATGATGACGACGTATTCCTAAGTAATAGTGAACCGACTGAACTTATCTTCCCATAATCTTGCCGACTTATCCTTATTTGGTTCCGACGTCCAAGGGTGTCGCGCGGGAGAATCGGATCAAAACGATGGATAATGCTTAAATCCAACAAGTCGTCTGGGCCTGAGTCTACCCATTCCCGCGTCAACCCACTCCGCCAGCAGTTTCTCCCCTGGCCCACGAAGGGATGGCCTTGCGAAACAATAGGCCCAAGGCCTTTCGCGAGGCCTTCTAGCCTTCTAGTGGACCCGGGAGATATCTGTCCCCCACAAGCCCCCAATCTTTGAGTTGATTTTGAGATAATCGGGCCAAATATTCTAGGTCCAGCTTGCGGTTTTGATTTTGGTAATGGGCGCTTCGAAGATGCACCCGTTGAATCGTTGTTTCTTAACTCTGAGTGACTCAATAAAAACATTCTTATGTAGAGTCTTCACATGATGTTTTGGAGATCAATATCTTGTCATCATATTATGCTTTAGAAATCGGTATTTTGTCTTCTGGGATTAAGGATCTATTAGGTGCACCGAAGGTGCGCCCAATGGGTGTAGCCCCCGAGATTTGAGTGGATTTTTGAAAATGATCCACTCAAAGGTCTTCATCTCATGCTTTAGAAATTAGCATCTCGTATCGTCTTTTGCCTTAGAAATCAGCATTCTGTCTCGTCTTATGCTTTAGAAATCAGCATTTTGTCTTCATCTCATGCCCATACGAATTCAAACAACGTTATCTGCCCACACCTTAATAGGTCTAAAATTTATTTGATCGGTGACAGATTGGACGTTTGGTAGATGGCTCTTGGCTGGTCATCACCCCGCTCTGTGCTTCAATGCCTCTGCTGATTAGACTTACGGTTCAGTAGCTATATTTGGACTTCCTCCGATCTCTACCGATCTCTTCCTTTTGTCTCAGTACATTCATTGCGTATATTGTATGGATATGACTTCTTCAGAAAATCTTTTGATAATTCCTGGCTACCCCCCAATGGGTGTGTTCAAAGGGCGTCTTGGTACGCAGAGCGTTTAGAACACTGTCCTAGAGTAGTAACTTGATGTGACCGCAGGGTGTAATCATACCGTCCGAGCAGTTGACTTTGGTCCAACCGGTGTCGTGTTACACGATGCGGCGCCTGTTTCCCGACTCATTTTCAGGCGGCTTGAATTGCTTATTGAATACTTGCGACTGTTCGGCAAGCACGGTAGGAAGTGGGCGGTCACTCCTGGCCTATATAAATAGCCTGCTTGCACCGTTGTTTTCTTCACTCATCTGTTGATCATCTGCTGCTTTTCTTCTGACTCTCTCTTCTTCTCCAACCAACCATGGGCAGAGGCAAGAGAGGTCGAGGCCTGCCTCGTCGTGCCGGCGACAAACGCAAGCGCGCCCCAAGTCCTCCCTCGGAGGACTTCGGCGACTCAGAGTATTTGGAGGAGGTTTCCTCCGGGTCCGAGGGGTCATCGGTCTATACTTCCCCCCGGCGTCATTCGATGACTCAGATGACTCCCAGGGGTTAGCCGCTGAGGTGTGGACGTATATCCGCTCCGTCGAGCGCGTCGGGCTCAAAGGCTCGGATGAGTCGGAGGTCTCCTCGGATGAGGAGAACTCCTCCGACTCGTCCGAGGAAGAGAGCGGCAGTGACAATGACGTTGAAGGCGACAGCAGTGGCAACGACAGCGGCGGAGGTGGTGGCGGCAACGGCGGCAGGGGCAGCGGTGAAGGCAGTGGTGGCAGCAGCAGCAAGGGCGACGGCGGCAGGGGCGGCGGTGAAGGCAGCTGTGGCAGCAGCAGCAAGGGCGACGGTGGCGACAACGGCACCAAGGGCGACAGCGACGGTGGCAGCAAGGGCGGCAGCGGCAGCAGCAAGGCTAGTGGCAAAGTGCCACTGGTCTAAATATTAGTATAGATAATTAGTAGTAATAGTAGAAGTAGAATAATATAGTGGTAGTTAGTAGTGTAGTGTAGTGTAGTAATGTAGTGTAAGGTAATGTAATGTAGGGTAATGTAATGTAGGGTAATGTAATGTAGTAAAAAAGGGAAGAAAGGTTGGCTCATAATGAGTCGGCTTTTGAGTTTGTGAAAAGACCCCTCCAATATTAACGAAGAACTTTAGTTGCTCCGAGTGATTGCTGCCTTTTGCTGCCTTTTCTGTTTACGTGCTTGATAGTTTGTCCATATGCCTGATGCTGTTGACGTTATTAGAAATAATTACCAAGCGATAATTGCTAACTGCTGAGTCATGCTTGGCTCTGCCGACATTTTAGAGATAACGACCAAGTTATGACTGACACTGACGACGTTTTAGAGGTAACGACTGAGTGGTGCTTGATGTTTTTGGTTTTTAGAGGTGACAACCGATTGCGATTGGTGCCTGACACTGTCGGCATTTTAGAGGTAACAACTGAGGTATGTCTGAAATCTTGCTTTCCTGATGATGACTTGTCGCTTTTTAGAAATGGTGCCCAACCCGGGAAAACCCCATTTATACTCATGTCGACGTGCACTTTTGATTTCTAAGCCCTAACTTCAAATTTCCGCTTCGAACCACTCTTCTGTTTCCCTAAGATTTCGCTCCTGTTCGATCCGCCGGCGAGATTGCGATGGCGCCCAAACAGAAGAAACAGAGCTCTGCTGCGGCAATCATTCCTCCCATCGACCCCAACAGTCAGTTGTCGTTCGCAGGTAACCATATGTCTGTTGTTTCGGAATCAGATCTTCTCCATCTTGTTGATGTTGGAGTTCTTCCTCCAAAAGAGCTCTGCTCTTGGCAGATTTGCCGTGGGGTTACTGTTCCGACAGAAGATACCCACAAGTCCATCATATATGTTCCTTTTCTTATCCGCGGCCTTGCTCTTCCCGTTTCTCCCTTCTTTCGTGGTCTCCTTGATTTTTACAATCTGAACTTGACTCATCTGAATCCCAATTCTATCTTGCAAATTTCTATCTTTGTGCATCTTTGTGAGGCCTACCTCGAAATTCTTCCCCATTTTGGCCTCTAGAAGTACTTGTATCATTGTCGGCCTGAGATGGCTGGGGGGCAGCACCAGCTCGTTGGTGGTGCAAGTTTGGAGATGCGTCGCGGGAGGAAGGCAGAATACCTCAACATTCCTCTCTAGGATAGCATTAAAGGGTGGCGCCTTAAGTGGTTTATTATGGAAAACCACAGCGAGTCCCTCCCCCTCGGTCGGGGAGGCAGCCAGATGTACATACTCCGAGATAGGTTGAGTCTCCAACTCCCTTGGAGGTAACGGAGGCCAAAGTTCTGTTTGCTGAGATCTGTCTGCTGAAGCAGAGAGGTCTGACTACCAAAGTTGTGGGCGCTGACTTCATCTTCAAGAATATTCAGCCTTTAAAAGATAGGGCATATCCGGCTTATTTGCACAGTGGTATCAATGACTCTACCTGGGTCACCAACAAGAGAATTCCTACCGAGGATCTGATGAGCCAACTGGATATGATTCTGAGGGGCAAAGTGTCAAATGTTGGTGCTCCTGCTGCCTATTCTGCTTGGAATCTGCCACCTCATAGGTCATTTTTCGAATTTGTGTCTAACCCTCCTACTAGTGACGGTGGTCTGGGTCTTAGAGTGCGACCCTCTCCTGAGGTCATTGAGGCTCTAATTGCTCCTCTTCGGAATCTTCCCAATGATGAGAAGCAAATTCACTTTGAGACGCCAACTAGTCTAGATGATGCCGAGATGGATGTTGTGCTTAGTATGTTAGCTAGGAATCTTCTGACTCGACCCATGCTGAGCTGATGGCTATCACGGCTGGACAAGAGCTTGACAAAGCAGTGGAGACCTAAAAACCTGAGGGTGCCCGCCCAAAGCGTCCTCGCCAAGTTAGCCGCCTGACCGCGCCTGTTGAGGAAAAGAAGAAGAAGAGGCGGCTTCAGCGACTGTCATGCTTGGACCAGGATGCAGGTCCTTCTGCTCCGGCTTGCGATGAAGTGCCAGCACAGGTCCTTCCTGAGGTTGATCCCAATGGTGACGTCCATGCTGAAGTTGATCCTAATGGGTGTAACTGTGCTGAAGTTGATCCCAATGGGTGTGACCGTGCACCGGCTGTTCTCTGTATATTTGATGAAGACGAAGAAGAGGAAAAAGAAGTCCCGTTGATTCGTAAGAACAACCGACATTACAGAGGTAGTAAGGGGGATAGTGATATTCCTTCTCCAGCTCTGTTCGCTCTGGTTAGCCTTCAGGAACTATCAATATCGGATTTTGATCAAGCCCTTGAGGAGGTTGTCCTTGAGGATATGTTATCGGAGCCGACTGCTGATGACATGATGGCTGTTTGTTCGGAAATTCCAGACGTGGGATTGGAGGTATCCCGAGCAGTGTCTGTTGCATCATCGACTTTGGAATGCAGTCTTCGATGTCAAGACGTTGGTCAGGATTGCCCGACTCACATGGAGGTGATAGAGGATCCTTCAGCCTTAGAGGTGGCTGCTATAGAAAACCTAGCCCTTGAGGATGGTGCTGGCAGTTACCCAGCCCCCGAGGGTGTCGCCGGTAGTGATCCGGCTCTGGCGGGTAGCGCAAGCTACAACCCAGCCCTCGAGGGTGTTGCCGGTAGTGATCCGACTCTGGTGGGTGGCGCGAGCTGCAACCTAGTCCCCGAGGGTGTTTAGGTGAGCTCTCCTTCCCACACCTCCATGTACGTCCATGTTGGGTCATCTCCACCATGATCCGATGGGGTGACGGTGATGCATGCTTCTATGACTTCGAACAAACAAGTCGCATTGGAGGTCGGCGAGCTAGATGCAAGAGGTCTAGTATCCGCTGGTGGGGCTGAGCTCACCCCTGGCAACGTTCTTCAAATTGTTCCTGCTAATGATCCTTCGTCGAGCCATGACATCGTTCCCCCTGAGTTGGGTTTACCATTGTTCTTCTCCAATCTTCAGGTGAGCCATCCTGTTGCCTTATATTGCCCATATTAGCGAATTATCTTCCTTCTGCTCATATGTCTGCAATCGTAGGCTTTGGTTGATGGAATGTCTACCCAGCTGAGGTCGTGCAGTGCCGCTGTTCCGGAAGAAGCTCTGTCTCTAATGCAATGGAACCTCTTGCTGCTTCAGAAACAGATCGTTGATTTGAAGGCATCGAACACTGGTTAGCGACATTGCAGTTTTCTTAGCTATTTTTATCGATCATCCTCGGCCTTAATCACACGTCCCCTTTCAGCTGCGTTGTCAGATATAGCCCAGCGGTGCTCTGATCTTGAAGAAAGGTATTCACGAAGTCGGGCCGAGTTGACCCAACAGTGCTCCGATTTCAAGAAGTATTCATTGATCGACGCGCCCAAACTTCCGCTTCATTGGTCGACGCGCGATCTTTGAATTCTTCCCTAACTTCTCAACTTGACTCTGAAAGGACAGCACATGAGATAAGCTTCCTTGGTTGACTTTGTCGTGCTTACTGTTTACTGGATGCTGAAAGTTGCTTCTTGCTTGTAGGAGGAGAAACGAGCACTCGCGACCTCTCGTGACAATCTGGACAGGTTATACTGTGATGCCAGTAATTCCTTAGCCATCTTGGAGAGGAGTCACCACTTCACTATGTCAGATCTGGATCATCACCGTCACGAGCTGCAAGTGTCCCAGGATGAGGTTCTACGGCTTAGATAGTTGGTGTCAAGCAAGGACTCCATCATCAAAGATCTGCGTGCCTCCAAGAAGCTGGTCGCCTAGGAGCTAGAGTCCGCTCGACTGGCTACCGAAGTTTCAGAGGACAACCGCGCCATTTTGAAGGCTCAGCGTGACAAGGCCATGGATAAGGCCGTTCGCGCTGGGCGGATCTTGATGAGGCGGCCTGGCGTCGTGGTGCCCGACGATATCATCGTTGATGTCAAGGCTGCGCCTGATGCTTCAAGTCGTCCTTCCTCTTCCGTTGCTCCTGTGAAGGATGTTGCTAGTAAAGATGTTTTGATGCAGTGATGTCCTGCAAAACACTTGATGTAATATGAAGTCTATATGTATGTGAGGGTTATGTTAGAACTTGAATATTCTGTGGGCAGGGCGTCAGACAGTGCCCTTAATGTGAACGAGTAAGATGCTCTTTTTTGCTCCTGGAATATTAATTGTTTTGCTATTAGGGTATAGAATCACCCTGAATAGTTGCAAAAGTAAGATTGTCGCGTCGGTTTTAAAGCATTTTTCGACTTAAACCGATCACCTAACTGGTAGGGCATAGTGGTCACCCTAAGGTAGGTGGGGATGAATATACCGTACCGACTTAAGTCATCGCCGACTTAAGCCGATTGCTCTGTTAGCAGGGTATAGTGGTCACCCTAAGTCGAGTTAGCATGAGCATGTTGCACCAACTTAGGTCATCGCTGACTTAAGCCGATTGCTCCGTTAGCAGGGTATAGTGGTCACCCTAAGTTGAGTTGGTGCGAGCATGTTGCACCGACTTAAGTCATCACCGACTTAAGCTGATTGCTCCGTTAGCAGGGTATAGTGGTCACTGAAAGGGAAATAGGGTCAAACCTTTTCCTAAATGATTTTGGTGGTTGAATTGCCCAACATAAATAATTGGACTAACTAGTTTGCTCTAGAATAATCTTTCTACAGGTGCTAAAGGTTCAACACAAACCAATAAAAAGATCAAGTTAGGGTTCAAAAAGAAAGGAGCAAAACAAACCGAAGGCTGCCCTGGCCTAGCGCACCGGACAGTGTCCGGTGCACTAGGGACCGTACAGTCTGAACTCCTCAGCTTCGGGTTTCTGGAGAGCCACTCTGCTATAACTCACCGGACTGTCCGGTGTAGCACCGGACTGTCGGTGCACCAAGCGGAGCAACGGCTACTGCGCCAATGGTCGTCTGCAAAAGTAAACAGTACCAGTGCATAGTGCGCGGACAGTTCGTGCAGAGTCATAGCAGCGCTAGAAGGTGCACCGGACAGTGTACAGTGGCTGTCCGATGCGGCACCGGACTGTCCGATGCCCTAAGATGTCAGAGATCCAACGGTCAAAACCGCCAGAACCCTAACGGTTGGGTGACGTGGCTGACACACTGGACAGTGTTCGGTGGCGCACCGGACTGTCCGGTGCACCCATCGACAGACAGCCTCCCCAACGGTTGAATTGGTAGTTGGGGCTATAAATACCCCCAACCACCACCACTCCAAGCATCCAAGTTTTTCAGATATCTCATTCAATACAAGAGCTAGTGCAATCAAAACAAGACACAATTCAAGAGAATCAAAGCCTCTCCAAGTCCCATTTCCACTCCAAACAAAAAGTGACTAGAGAGAGAGTTTTGCCCGTGTTATTTGAGCTCTTGTTCTTGGATCGCTTTCTTTTTACTCTTTCTTGTTCCCAAGACACTTGTAATCAAAGCAAGAGACACCAAGTTGTGGTGGTCCTTGTAGGGGTCTAAGTGACCAGGTTTGATTAAGGAGAAAGCTCACTCGGTCTAGGTGACCGTTTGAGAGAGGGAAAGGGTTGAAAGAGACACGGTCTTTGTGACCACCTCAACGGGGAGTAGGTTTGCAAGAATCGAACCTCGGTAAAACAAATCACCGTGTCATCCACTTCATTTGCCTTGGATTTGTTTTTCTCCCTCTCTCTTAGACTCGGATTTTATTCTAACGCTAACCCTGGCTTGTAGTTGTGGTTAAAGTTTATAATTTTCAGATTCCGCCTATTCACCCCCCTCTAGACGACTTTCAACTGGTATCAGAGCCTAGTACTTCATTAGAGCTTAACCGCTCGAATTGATGTCGGGAGAGCACGCCAAGAAGAAGATCGTGACCGACGGTGACAAGCCTATAAGCCACGGGAAGGCTCCATCGGGAGAGTCCGACAATAAGATGAAGGGATCCCCTTCACATGACAAGTCACATCGAAGCGACGAGAAAAAAAAGAAAATGAAGAATGTGGTCTACTACGAGACCGACTCTTCATCGCCTTCTACATCCGGCTCCGACGCACCGTCCGTCACTTCTAAGCGCCATGAGCGCAAGAAGTTTAGTAAGATCCCCCTACGCTATCCTCACATTTCTAAACGCACTCCTTTACTTTCTATCCCACTAGGAAAACCACCGGTTTTTGACGGTGAAGATTATTGTATATGGAGTGATAAAATGAGGCACCATCTAACCTAACTCCACGCTAGCATATGGGACATTGTTGAGTTTGGAGCGCAGGTACCATCCGTGGGGGATGAAGGCTACGATTCGGACAAAGTCGCCCAAATCCGGCACTTCAACTCCCAAGCCACTACTATACTCTTCGCCTCTCTATGTCGAGAGGAGTATAATAAGGTGCAAGGGTTGAAGAGTGCCAAAGAGATTTGGGATGTACTCAAGACCGCACACGAAGGAGACGAGGTGACCAAGATCACCAAGCGGGAGACGATCGAGGGGGAGCTCGGTCGATTCATCCTCAATCAAGGGGAGGAGCCACAAGCCATGTACAACCGACTCAAGACCTTGGTCAACCAAGTGCGCAACCTCGAGAGCACAAAATGGGATGACCATGAAATGGTCAAGATTATTCTAAGATCACTTGTTTTTCGTAATCCTACACAAGTTCAATTAATTCATGGTGATCCTAGATATAAGCTAATGTCTCCCGAGGATGTGATAGGAAAATTTGTGAGCTTTGAGTTGATGTTCAAAGGCTCCAAACACATCATCGAGCAAGGCGGCACCTCCACACCCGAGGTGCAGCTCGTCGCGTTTAAGGCGACGGAAGAAAAGAAAGAAGAGTCTACATCAAGTAGGCTCCCCATCGACGCCTCTATGCTCGACAACGAGGAAATGGCGCTCATCATCAAGAGCTTTTGCCAAATCCTCAAGCAAAGTAGGGGGAAGGATTACAAACCCCGCTCCAAGAAAGTTTGCTACAAATGTGGTAATCCCGGTCATTTTATCGCTAAATGCCCTTTGTCTAGTGATAGTGACAGGGATAACGACAAGAAGGGGAGGAAGAAGGAAAAGAAGAAGTACTACAAGAAGAAGGGCGGCGATGCCCATGTGTGTCGGGAATGGGACTCTGATGAGAGCTCCACCGACACCTCTTCCGACGAGGATGCCACCAACATCGCCATCAACAAGGGCCTCCTCTTCCCCAACGTCAGCCACAAGTGCCTCATGGCAAAAGATGGCAAGAAGATGAAGGTAAAATCTAGAGCCTCCACTAAATATGCAACATCTAGTGATGAGGGTAGCTCTAGTGATGATGAAGATAACTTGCTTAGTCTTTTTGCCAACCTTAACATGCAACAAAAGAAAAAACTAAATGAATTGATTAGTGTTATTCATGAGAAGGATGAACTTTTGGATAGCCAAGAGGAATTCCTTATTAAGGAAAACAAAAAGCATGTTAAGGTGAAAAATGCTTATGCTCAGGAAATAGAGAAATGTGAAAAATTGACTAATAAGCTTAGCATTTGCCATGACACTATCTCCAACCTTAGAACTGAGAATGCTAGTTTAATTGCTAAGGTTGAAAAATCAAATGTTTGTCATGATTCAACTGTCAATCTTAAGAATGAAAATTCTAGTTTAATTGCTAAGATTGATGAGTTGAATGAATCAATTGCTAGCCTTAAGATTGAGAATGATAAATTAATTGCTAAGGCTAAGGATTTAAATGTTTGCAATGATTCGATTTCCTATCTTAGAAATGAGAATGCTACTTTATATGCTAAGATAGAGGAATTAAGATCTTGCAGACCCTCTACTTCTACTGTTGAGCATATTTCTATTTGCACTAGATGTACAGACATTAATGTTGATGCTATTCATGATCACCTAGCTTTAATTAAACAACAAAATGATCACATAGCTCAACTAACTGCTAAAATTAATGAGCATGAATTAGAAAATGAAAAATTCAAATTTGCTAGAAGCATGCTCTATAATGCGAGACGCCCTGGCATTAAGGATGGCATTGGCTTCCAACAGGGAGGCAATGTCAAGCTTAATGCCCCCAAGAAATTGTCTAATTTTGTTAAAGGTAAGGCTCCCATGGTTCAGGATAACGAGGGTTACATTTTATATCCTGCTGGTTATCCCGAGCATAAAATTAGGAGAATTCATTCTAGAAGGTCTCATTCTGGCTCTCATCATGCTTTTATGTATAAGAATGAGACATCTAGTGCTAGGCATTCTACCCATGTTAAAATGCTTAAAAAGAAAACTCATGTTGCATCAAATGAATCTAACATTTCATTTAATACTTTTGATGCTTCATATGTTTTAACTAACAAATCAGGCAAAGTAGTAGCCAAATATGTTGGGGCTTAACACAAGGGCTCAAAGATTGTGTTTGGGTACCCGAGGTGCTTGTTTCTAATTTGAAAGGACCCAAGACCGTTTGGGTACCTAAGAACAAGGCCTAAAACTATTTTGTAGGTTTATGCATCCGGGGGTTCAAGTTGGATCATTGATAGCGGATGCACAAACCACATGACATGGGAGAAAAGGATGTTCTCCTCCTATGAGAAAAACCAAGATCCCCAAAGAGCTATCACATTCGAGGATGGAAATCAAGGTTTGGTCAAAGGGCTTGGTAAAATTGCTATATCACCTGACCATTCTATTTCCAATGTTTTTCTTGTAGATTCTTTAGATTACAATTTACTTTCTGTTTCTCAATTATGCAATATGGGCTACAACTGTCTATTTACAGATGTAGGTGTTACTGTCTTTAGAAGAAGTGATGGTTCAGTAGCATTTAAGGGAGTGTTAGAGGGTCAGCTATACTTAGTTGATTTCAAAAGAGCTAAACTCGACACTTGCTTAATTGCTAAGACTAATATGGGTTGGCTCTGGTATCTCCGACTAGCCCATGTTGGGATGAAGAATCTTCACAAGCTTCTAAAGAGAGAGCACATTTTGGGACTAACCAATGTTTATTTTGAGAAAGACAGGGTTTGTAGCGTATGTCAAGCAAGGAAGCAAGTTGGTGCCCATCATCCACACAAGAACATCATGATGACCGACAGGCCGCTTGAGCTACTCCACATGGACCTATTTGGCCCGATAGCTTACATAAGCATCGGTGGGAGTAAGTATTGTCTTGTAATTGTGGATGACTATTCTCGCTTCACTTGGGTGTTCTTTTGCAGGAAAAATCTCAAACCCAAGAGACCTTAAAGGGATTCTTGAGACAGGCTCAAAATGAGTTCGGCTTAAGGATCAAAAAGATAAGAAGCGACAATGGGACAGAGTTCAAGAACTCTCAAATTGAAGGCTTCCTTGAGGAGGAGGGCATCAAGCATGAGTTCTCCTCTCCCTACACACCTCAATAAAATGGTGTAGTGGAGAGGAAAAATAGAACTCTATTGGACATGACAAGGACCATGCTTGATGAGTACAAGACATGAGACTGGTTTTGGGCCGAGGCGATTAACACCGCCTGCTACTCCATCAACCGGTTATACCTTCACCGAATCCTCAAGAAGACATCATATGAACTCCTTACCGGTAAAAAGCCAAATGTTTCATATTTTAGAGTCTTTGGTAGCAAATGCTTTATACTTGTTAAAAGAGGTAGAAAATCTAAATTTGCTCCTAAGGCTGTAGAAGGCTTTTTACTAGGATATGATTCAAACACAAGGGCATATAGAATTTTTAACAAGTCCACTGGACTAGTTGAAGTTTCTTGTGACATTGTGTTTGATGAGACTAATGGCTCTCAAGTAGAGCAAGTTGATCTTGATGAGCTAGATGATGAAGAGGCTCCGTGCGTCGCGCTAAGGAACATGTCCATTGGAGATGTGTGTCCTAAGGAATCCGAAGAGCCCACTCATGCACAAGATCAGTCGTCATCTTCCATACAAGCATCTCCACCAACCCAAGATGAGGATTAGGCTCAAGACAATGAGGTTGAAGATCAAGAAGATGAGTCACCTCAGGAGGAGGACATTGATCAAGGGGGAGATGACAATGAGCAAGACAAGGAAGATGAACAGGGTCAAAGACCGCCACACCAAGAGTCCACCAAGCGATTCAAAGAGATCACCCCGTGAACTCCATCCTCAGCGATATTCATAAGGGGGGTAATAACTCGATCTCAAGTCGCACATTTTTGTGAACATTACTCTTTTATGTCTTTTATTGAGCCATATAGGGTGGAAGACGCATTTAGAGACTCGAATTGGGTGTTGGCAATGCAAGAGGAGCTCAACAACTTCACGAGGAATGAGGTATGACATTTAGTTCCACGTCCTAATCAAAATGTTGTAGGTTCCAAGTGGGTATTCCGCAACAAACAAGATGAGCATGGTGTGGTGACAAGGAACAAAGCCTGACTTGTGGCCAAGGGATATTCACAAGTCGAAGGTTTGGATTTTGGTGAAACCTATGCACCCATGGCTAGGCTTGAATCAATTCGTATATTACTTGCCTATGCTACTTACCATGGCTTTAAGCTTTATCAAATGGACGTGAAAAGTGCCTTCCTCAATGGACCAATCAAGGAAGAGGTCTATGTTGAGCAACCTCCTAGCTTTGAAGATAGTGAGTACTCTAACCATGTCTATAAGCTCTCAAAGGCGCTCTATGGGCTTAAGCAAGCACCAAGAGCATGGTATGAATGCCTAAGAGACTTTCTAATCATTAATGGCTTCAAAGTCAGCAAAGCCGATCCTACTCTCTTTACTAAAACTATTGCAAATGATTTGTTCGTATGCCAAATTTATGTTGATGATATCATATTTGGGTCTACTAACAAATCTACATGTGAAGAGTTTAGTAGGATCATGATTCAAAAATTCGAGATGTATATGATGGGAGAGTTGAAGTATTTCCTAGGATTTCAAGTCAAGCAACTCCAAGAGGGCACCTTCATCAGCCAAACCAAGTATACTCAAGACATTCTTAACAAGTTTGGAATGAAGGATGCCAAGCCCATCAAGACACCCATGGGAACCAATGGGCATCTCGACCTCGACACGGGAGGCAAATCCGTAGATCAAAAGGTATACCGGTCGATGATAGGATCTTTACTCTATTTATGTGCATCTTGACCGGATATTATGCTTTCCGTATGCATGTGTGCAAGGTTCCAAGCTGATCCTAAGGAAGTTCACCTTAGGGCCGTGAAAAGAATCATGAGATATTTAGTTTATACACCTAAGTTTGGTCTTTGGTACCCCAAGGGATCCACCTTTGATTTAATAGGATATTTCGATGCTGATTGGGCAGGGTGTAAAATTGATAGGAAAAGCACATCAGGGACTTGTACATCAAAGAAAAGCACATCAGGGACTTGTCAGGCCATTGTTGCGCGTAATTGCTTTGGATGAGGCAAACCCTCAGGGACTATGGTTACAAATTGAGCAAAGTCCCTCTCCTATGTGATAAAGAGAGTGCAATCCGCATGGCGGATAATCCCGTAGAAAACAGCCGCACTAAGCACATAGCCATTCGGTATCACTTTTTGCGGGATCACCAACAAAGGGGGTATATCGAGGTAGCTTATGTTAGCACCAAAGAACAATTAGCCGATATCTTTACCAAGCCATTAGATGAGAAAACTTTTACCAAACTTAGGAATGAGCTAAATATACTTGATTCTCAAAACTTTGATTGAAAACCTTGCACATATAGCTCATATACATACCTTTGATCATATCTCTTTTTTGTCTACGACTAATGTGTATTCAAGTGTATTTCTATACTAAGTCATAGATTGAAAGGGAAATAGAGTCTTCGGCGAAGACAAGGCTTCCACTCTGCTCTATCGGTATTATTTACCATTCGCCGTCACTCCGCACCATTCTCCACTTTGGTATAATCTTCACTCATATTTACTTGTACCATTGGGGAGAAAGTAAAAGGGCTCACAAAATCTCCGTTTTTGGCGATTAATGCCAAAGGGGGAGAGAGAATTAGCCAAAAGCAAAAGGACCGCACCACCAACCAATTTTCAAAAAAATTGATTTATGTTTGTCCTTCAATTGGTATTTCAAAATTGTAATGATTTTCAATTGGTTAGGAATTTTCAAATTGGTATCTAAAAATATTTGATCTTCTTTCAATTTGTAAAACCCTCTTGAACACTAAGAGGAGAATTTCATCAAGGGAGAGTTTTGTTTAAGTCAAAGGAAAAGCATTTGAAACAGGGGGAGAAAATTTCAAATCTTGAAAATGCTTCTCGAAATCTTATTCATATACCTTTGACTACTTGCAAAAAGACTTTGAAACGATTTTCCAAAAGAATTTACAAAAACAAAACAAGTGGTGCAAATGTGGTCCAAAATATTAAAAGAAAGAAAGCAATCCATGCATATCCTTTGAAATTATAAATTGGTCTAATTCAAAGCAACCTATGCACTTACAATTATGCAAACTAGTTCAATTCTGCACTTATATATTTGCTTTGGTTTGTGTTGGCATCAATCACCAAAAAGGGGGAGATTGAAAGGGAAATAGGGTCAAACCTTTTCCTAAATGATTTTGGTGGTTGAATTGCCCAACACAAATAATTGGACTAACTAGTTTGCTCTAGAATAATCTTTCTACAGGTGCTAAAGGTTCAACACAAACCAATAAAAAGATCAAGTTAGAGTTCAAAAAGAATGGAGCAAAAGAAACCAAAGGCTGCCCTGGTCTGGCGCACCAGACTGTCCGGTGTGCCACCGGACAGTGTCCGGTGCACCAGGGACCGTACAATCTAAACTCCTCAACTTTGGGTTTCTGGAGAGCCACACCGCTATAATTCACCGGACTGTCTGGCGTAGCACCGGACTGTTCGGTGCACCAAGCGGAGCAACGACTACTGCGCCAATGGTCGTCTGCAAAAGTAAACAGTACCAGTGCACAGTGCGCGGACAGTTCACGCAGAGTCAAAGCAGCGCCAGAAGGCACACCGGACAGTGTACAGTGGCTGTCCGGTGCGGCACCAGACTATCCGGTGCCCCAAGATGTTAGAGCTCCAACGGTCGAAACCACCAGAACCCTAACGGTTGGGTGACGTGGCTGGCACACCGGACAGTGTCCGGTGGCGCACTGGACTGTCCGGTGCGCCCATCGACAGACAGCCTCCCCAACGGTTGAATTGGTGGTTGGGGCTATAAATACCCCCCAACCACCACCACTCCAAGCATCCAAGTTTTTCAGACATCTCATTCAATACAAGAGCTAGTGCAATCAATACAAGACACAATACAAGAGAATCAAAGCCTCTCCAAGTCCCATTTCCACTCCAAACAAAAAGTGACTAGAGAGAGAGTTTTGCCCGTGTTATTTGAGCTCTTGTTCTTGGATCGCTTTCTTCTTCCTCTTTCTTGTTCCCAAGACACTTGTAATCAAAGCAAGAGACACCAAGTTGTGGTGGTCCTTATAGGGGTTTAAGTGACCCAGTTTGATTAAGGAGAAAGCTCACTCGGTCTAGGTGACTGTTTGAGAGAGGGAAAGGGTTGAAAGAGACCCGGTCTTTGTGACCACCTCAACGGGGAGTAGGTTTGCAAGAACCGAACCTCGATAAAACAAATCACCATGTCATCCGCTTCATTTGCCTTTGATTTGTTTTTCTCCCTCTCTCTTAGACTCAGATTTTATTCTAACGCTAACCCCGGCTTGTAGTTGTGCTTAAAGTTTATAATTTTCAGATTTCACCTATTCACCCCCCTCTAGGCAACTTTCAGTCACCCTAAGTTGAGTTAGCGCGAGCATGTTGTACTGACTTAAGTCATCGCCGACTTAAGCCGATTGCTCTGTTAGCAGGGTATAGTGGTTACCCTAAGTTGAGTTAGCGCGAGCACGTTGCACCGACTTAAGTCATCGCCGACTTAAGCTGATTGCTCCATTAGCAGGGTATAGTGGTCACCCTAAGTTGAATTAGCGCGAGCATGTTGCACCGACTTAAGTCATCGCCGACTTAAGCCGATTGCTCCATTAGCAGGGTATAGTGGTCACCCTAAGTTGAGTTATCGTGCTGACTTCAAGCCCAATTGAATCGAGATCAGCTGAGAGTCAAGAGTCTGTATGTCTTTGAAAATGAAAACTTTATTGATTGTGAGGTCCTCCAATTACATAGTACAATGTTGCCTTGAGAATTTTGGGGTCCTGCTGGGGATAAAATCTTCTGAGATGCTCTATGTTCCATGAATTCCCCACTTCTGTGCCATCCATTTGAGTAAGCCAGTATGATCCCGGCCGAGTGACTTCTGATACGATGAACAGTCCTTCCCATAGTGGTGACAACTTGTGTTGTCCTTCCCCCATTAGAATTCGACGAAGGACCAAGTCTCCAACTACAAAGGATCGGTGTCGTATGACTGTCATGATAGCGCCTCAAGGCCTGCTGGTATCAGGCTGATTGAATTACTGTGTTCAATCGCTCTTCCTCCAGCACATCAATATCCTCTAGTATGGTAGCCTCTGCTTCAGCTATGCTTTCGAAGATCAGCCTCGGTGCTCCGAACCTGAGGTCTGCGGGTAGCACTGCTTCCGAACCATAGACCATGAAGAACGGGGTATTTCCATGTAGAGCTCGACTAGGTTGAGTTTTCAAGCTCCAGACCACATATGGCAGCTCTCTGATCCACTTTCTTACAAACTTTTCATTTTTGTCGAACACTTTCTTCCTGAGTGCTTCCAGTATCATTCCATTGGCTCTTTATACCTGACCATTGGCTCTTGGGTGCGCTACTGATGCGTACTTGATCTGGATACTCCGTTGTTCACAGAAATCAAAGAATTCAGAGCTAATGAAGTTGGATCCTAGGTCGGTTATGATGCTGTTCGGTATCCCAAACCTAAATATTATGTCTTGTATGAACTCCACTGCTTTGGCCGAGGTTAAAGAGGCAATAGGTTTATATTCTATCCATTTAGTAAACTTGTCAATGGCAACCAGCACGTGAGTATAGCCTCCCTGAGCTTTCTTGAAAGGTCCAATCATGTCTAACCCCCAGCATGCAAATGGCCATGTCACATGTATGGTCTACAGCTGGTGTGCCAGTAACTGTTGTTGCTTTGACAAGAATTGGCAAGCTTCACATCTCTGGACTAACTTGGTTGCATCTCTCTTTGCTGTTGGCCAATAGAAACCACACCTGAAAACTTTCCCAACTAGAGTTCTAGATGCTGCGTGTATTCCACACTGTCCGGCGTGGATCTCATCTAATAGTTGCTTCCCAGTAACCAAGGAAATGCACTTCATGAGGACTCCTGTCGCGACCCTTCTATATAGTGTGTTCCCTATGATAGTGTAGTGGGCCGATTGTCTTGCAATGCGTTCTGCTGCAGCCTTATCATCTGGTTCTTCCTCATTATTTATATACCTAATGATAGGCGCTCTCCAGTCATTAGAGTCCGATTCTAGTTGGCTCAAGGTGTTGCACTCTTCCGCCTGAACTGAGGGAATACTTGGGCGTGACACTTCCTGGACAAAGACTCTAGGTGGAACCTAGGCCCGACTGGACCCTAGCTTCAACAACGCGTCTGCTGCTGCGTTGCGGTCTCTTTCTACGTGATGGAATTCCAACCCTTCAAATTTGTCTTCTAATTTTCTGACGGTTGTACAGTACTTGCCCATAGAATCAGTCGAGCAATCACAGTCTTTATTTGTCTGGCTTATGACCACTAGTGAATCTCCGTATACCATCAACCTCTTAATGCCCAGTGATATGGCAATGTTCAACCCATGGATCAGTGCCTCATATTCTGCTACATTATTTGATGCTGGGAATAACAACTAAAGAGCGTACTTGAGTTGTTCACCCCTTGGGGCAATGAAGAGGATCCCTGCGCCTACTCCCTGCAATTTTAGCGAGCCATCGAAATACATCCGCTATACTTCAGTAGCCTCCGGGTTGTTAGGAACTTGTTGTTCAATCCACTCTCATACGAAGTCAACTAGTGCTTGAGTCTTTACTGTTGTGCGAGGCCGAAACTCTATGTCATGAGCTCCCAGCTCATAGGCCCACTTGGCTATTCTTCCAATGGCTTCTTTGTTGTGAAGGATGTCCCCTATTGGAAACCCGGTGACTACTATGACTTTGTGGTCGTCAAAGTAGTGACGGAGTTTGCAAGCGGTTAGAAGTACCGCATATAGGAGTTTTTGAACTTGGGGATATTTCTTTTTAGAGGGTCCTAGAACTTCACTAATGAAGTAGACCGGATGCTACACTGGATATGTGTGTCCTTCCTCTGCCCGCTCGACTACTAACGTGGTGCTTACCACGTGAGTCGTGCAGGAGATGTATAATAACAGGTCTTCTGCCGGTTGATTTGGCGTGGCTCGGCGTGGCGGCTTCAGTACTGGTGGTGTGGTCAAGAACTTTTTTAATGCTTCGAGAGCTTCCTGCGCTTCCGCGGTCCACTGGAACTTGTCCACCTTCTTGAGCAATTTATAGAACGATAAGCCTTTTTTGCCTAGCCTTGATATGAACCTGCTCAAGGCTGCCATGTATCTAGAAAGCCTTTGCACTTTCTTCTGTGATCGTGGCGCTTCCATTCTCATGATGGCCTCGATTTTTTCTGGGTTGGCTTCAATTCCTCGGTGACTGACAATGAATCCGAGTAATTTCCCTGCCGGTACTCCAAAGACACATTTTTCTGGGTTGAGCTTCCACTGGTATTGTCTTAGGCTGTTGAAGACCAGATGCAAATCTTTAATGATGTTTTCCGAGTTTTCTGTTTTGATTACCACATCATCAACATAAGCTTCTACCCGCTTGCCCCAGTGATCAGCTAAGCATGTTTGAATAGCTCTCTGGTAAGTCGCTCCAGCGTTCTTGAGGCCGAACGACATGGAGGTATAGCAGAAAGCTCCAAATGGAGTAATGAATGCAGTTTTTTCCTCATCTTCTTTTGCTAGGCTGATCTGATGGTATCCATAATAGCAGTCTAGGAAGGACAACATAGAACATCCGGTGATCGAATCAACCACCTGATCTATTCTAGGGAGTCCGAAGGGATCCTTCGGATAGTGTTTGTTGAGATCTGTATAGTCGACGCACATGCGCCAATCCACTTTATTCTTTTTGAGTACAAGAACAGGATTTGCCAACCACTCAGGATGCAGTACTTCTCTAATGAACCCTGCCGCGACCAAGCGAGCTAGCTCAGCACGAATAGCCTCTCTCTTGTCAGGCATGAAACGACACAGTTTTTGACGGATTGGCCTTGCTTAGGGATAGACCTTCAGTTCTCTTGGGACTCCCGGCATATCCGGAGGCTACCATGCGAATACATCTCGGTTATCTTGCAGGAACTGGATGAAAGCGCCTTCCTATTTGTCGTCCAGGCTAAGCTGATGATGGAAGTTTTGAGTTCATCAGCGAACCCAAGGTTGATTCTTTTCGTCTCCTCAGTCGGCCGCATAGAGGTCACGGCTTGAGCTTCATTCGCCGGTATCGTGAGGTCTTCCTCAGGCTTTGAATTTGCCTACGCGGAGGAAGTTGTCGGTGGTTTGGTAGTGAGGGCCGATTGGATGGCTACTCGGAAACATCTCACGGCGCCTTGGAAGTCAGCACGCACAGTCATGATCCCTTGTGGCCCTAGCATCTTCAATATCATGTACGAATAGTGCGGAATGGCCATGAATTTCACCAATCTTGGCCTGCCGATGATGGCATTGTATCCGTAGTCGAAGCTTGCCACCTCGAACCTCAGGAACTTGGTTCTGTAGTTTTCTGGGGTTCCAAAGGTGACATGCATGTAGATGTGTCCAAGTGGGTATTCTCCTTCGGTCAGCACAATGTCGAAGAAAGGAGTGTCTGACTCGTGGAGCTCTTTGAGTGCAACTCCCAAGCCTAAGAGTGTATGGGGGAAGTTGACATTGATGCTGCTTCCCCCGTCCACTAATACTTTCTGTAACACCCCTGGTGTTACTGTTACTAAAACTTGAGCATGACATCATAAACATTGGCATTGCATAAGTTTGACACACCTAGAGTGCATTTACTAGGTAAAAATTTCAAACAAGTTGTATTGTTCTCTTGTTTTGCAAATAAGACCCTGGAATAGGATACTTAGCCCTAAATAGGGTTTAAAGGGGTAAAGCATAACCTAAATTGAGAAAACCCAACAGCTTTAGTGGAATAGTCATAAAATGCTCCCAAAAACGAATTTGAACCACATTTATACCCCTGAGATACCAGAAACCCTAATTGGAACCCTGGAAAACCCTAAATCCAAACCCTAGGGGCCTATGTGCAAAAGTAGTGCACATTTGAGCTAAAATGTAAAAACTACAATGTTAAGGCATGTAAAGTCATATGGTTCACATTCATGAAGATTTGCAAGCTAAACCCTAGGTTTTGGACTAATTTGCAAAAAGACCCCAAATTGTGATTTCACTCTAAGTCTGAAAATCAGTGTTATAAGCTCAACTTTTGGGCTTTGTAACTTTCAAATTCTAAGGTTTTTGCCCTAGGTCACCACATCAAACTTGTAGACCTATCCTAGGTGAACAATTTTGTTTAAGAATGCAAACAGAGATGTTGAGAAGAAATGGGAGATAATCCCACTCAAAGTCAGGCTATCAGGCTGACTGATGACTGAAACTTGGTCTGACAGTGTGATGGGTCAATCTTTAGTTGTTATTCCCAGCATCAAATAATATACGAATTGACTCAAGCCTAGCTACGGGTGCATAGGTTTCACCAAAATCCAAACCTTCGACTTGTGAATATCCCTTGGCCACAAGTCGTGCTTTGTTCCTTATGACCACACCATGCTCATCTTGCTTATTGCGGAATACCCATTTGGTACCTACAACATTTTGATTAGGACGTGGAACTAAATGCCATACCTCATTCCTTGTGAAGTAGTTGGGTTCCTCTTGCATTGCCAGCACCCAATCCGAATCTCTTAGTGCATCCTCTACCCAGTATGGCTCAATAGAGGAAACAAAAGAGTAATGTTCACAAAAATGAGCGACTCGAGATCGAGTGGTTACCCCCTTATGAATATCGCCGAGGATGGTGTTCACGGGGTGATCTCTTTGAATCGCTTGGTGGACTCTTGGGTGTTGCAGTCTTTGACCCTGTTCATCTTCCTTGTCTTGATCATTGTCATCTCCCCCTTGATCATTGTCCTCCTCTTGAGGTGGCTCATCTTCTTGATCTTCATCATCATCTTGAGCCTGTTCCTCATCTTGAGTTGGTGGAGATGTTTGAATGGAAGATGATGGTTGATCTTGTGCTTGTGGAGGCTCTTTGGATTCCTTAGGACACACATCCCCAATGGACATGTTCCTTAGCGCGACGCACGGAGCCTCTTCATCATCTAGCTCATCAAGATCAACTTGCTCTACTTGAGAGCCATTAGTCTCATCAAACACAATGTCACAAGAAACTTCAACCAGTCCAGTGGACTTGTTAAAGACTCTATATGCCCTTGTGTTTGAATCATATCCTAGTAAAAAGCCTTCTACAGCCTTAGGAGCATATTTAGATTTTCTACCTCTTTTAACAAGAATAAAGCATTTGCTACCAAAGACTCTAAAATATGAAACATTGGGCTTTTTACCGGTGAGGAGTTCATATGATGTCTTCTTGAGGATTCGGTGTAGATATAACAGGTTGATGGAGTAACAGGCGGTATTAATCACCTCGGCCCAAAACCAGTCCGGTGTCTTGTATTCATCAAGCATGGTCCTCGCCATGTCAAGTAGAGTTCTATTCTTCCTCTCCACTACACCATTTTGTTGTGGCGTGTAGGGAGAAGAGAACTCATGCTTGATGCCCTCCTCCTCAAGAAAGCCTTCAATTTGAGAGTTCTTGAACTCTGTTCCATTATCGCTTCTTATCTTTTTGATCCTCAATCCGAACTCATTTTGAGCCTGTCTCAAGAATCCCTTTAAGGTCTCTTGGGTTTGAGATTTTTCCTGCAAAAGAACACCCAAGTGAAGCGAGAATAGTCATCCACAATTACAAGACAATACTTACTCCCGCCGATGCTTATGTAAGCGATGGGGCCGAATAGATCCATGTGGAGTAGCTCAAGCGGCCTGTCGGTCGGTATGATGTTCTTGTGTGGATGATGGGCACCAACTTGCTTTCCTGCTTGGCATGCGCTACAAACCCTGTCTTTCTCAAAATGAACATTGGTTAGTCCTAAAATGTGTTCTCCCTTTAGAAGCTTGTGAAGATTCTTCATCCCAACATGGGCTAGTCGGCGATGCCAGAGCCAACCCATATTAGTCTTAGCAATTAAGCAAGTGTTGAGTTCAGCTCTATTGAAATCAACTAAGTATAGCTGACCCTCTAACACTCCCTTAAATGCTATTGAATCATCACTTCTTCTAAAGACAGTAACACCTTCATCAGTAAATAGACAGTTGTAGCCCATATTGCATAATTGAAAAACAGAAAGCAAATTGTAATCTAATGAATCTACAAGAAAGACATTGGAAATAGAGTGGTCAGGTGATATAGCAATTTTACCAAGTCCTTTGACCAAACCTTGATTTCCATCCTCGAATGTGATAGCCCTTTGGGGATCTTGGTTTTTCTCATAGGAGGAGAACATCCTTTTCTCCCCCGTCATGTGGTTTGTGCACCCGCTATCAATAATCCAACTTGAGCCCCCGGATGCATAAACCTACAAAATAATTTAGGCCTTGTTCTTAGGTACCCAAACGGTCTTGGGTCCTTTCACATTAGAAACAAGCTCCTTGGGTACCCAAACACAAGTCTTTGAGCCCTTGTGTTTGGCCCCAACATATTTGGCAACTACTTTGCCTGATTTGTTAGTTAAAACATAGGAAGCATCAAAAGTCTTAAATGAAACAATGGGTTCATTTGATGCAGCAGGAGTTTTCTTTTTGGGCATTTTGATATGAGTAGAATGCCTAGAACTAGATGTCTCATTTTTATACATAAAAGCATGATGCGAACTAGAATGAGACTTCCTAGAATGAATTCTCCTAATCTTTTGTTCGGGATAACCAGCAGGATATAAAATATAGCCCTCGTTACCCTAAACCATGGGAGCTTTGCCCTTAACAAAGTTAGACAATTTCTTAGGGGCATTAAGTTTAACATTGCCTCTCTGTTGGAAGCCAATGCCATCCTTAATACCAGGGCGTCTCCCACTATAGAGCATGCTTCTAGCAAATTTAAATTTTTCATTTTCTATCTCATGCTCATTAATTTTAGCACTAAGTTGATCTATGTGATCATTTTGTTGTTTAATTAAAGCTAGGTGATCATGGATAGCATCAACATTAATGTCTCTACATCTAGTACAAATGGAAACATGATCAATAGTAGATGTAGAGGGTTTGCATGTATTTAATTCATCAATCTTAGCATGTAAAATAGCATTCTCATTTCTAAGATTGGAAATAGAAACATTGCAAACATTTAAATCTTTAGCCTTAGTAATTAATTTATCATTCTCAATCTTAAGGCTAGAAAGTGATTCATTCAATTTATCAATCTTAGCAATTAAATTGGCATTTTCATTTCTAAGACTAACAATTGAATCATCACAGACATTTTACTTCTCAACCTTAGCAATCAATTTGGCATTTTCATTTCTAAGGTTGGAGATAGTGTCATGGCAAGTGCTAAGCTCACTAGTCAATTTTTCACATTTTTCTATCTCCTGAGCATAAGCATTTTTCACCTTAACATGCTTCTTATTTTCCTTAATAAGGAAGTCCTCTTAGCTATCCAAAACTTCATCCTTCTCATTAATAGCACTAATCAATTCATTTAACTTCTCCTTTTGTTGCATGTTAAGGTTGGCAAAAAGAGCCTCATCATCACTAGAGTTATCCTCGTCACTAGATGTTGTATATTTAGTGGAGGCTCTAGATTTTACCTTTTTATTTTTGTCGTCCTTTGCCATGAGGCACTTGTGGCCGACGTTGGGGAAGAGGAGACCCTTGTTGACGGCGATGTTGGCGGCGTCCTCGTCGGAGGAGGAGTCGGTGGAGCTCTCATCGGAGTCCCACTCCCGGCATACATGGGCATCGCCACCCTTCTTCTTGCAGTATCTCTTCTTTTCCCTCCTCTTTCCTTTTTGTCGTCGCCCCTGTCACTATCACTAGATAATGGACATTTAGCAATAAAATGACCGGGCTTACCACACTTGTAGCATACTTTCTTGGAGCAGGGTTTGTAATCCTTCCCCCTCCTTTGCTTGAGGATTTGGTGGAAGCTCTTGATGATGAGCACCATTTCCTCGTTGTCGAGCTTGGAGGCGTCGATGGGGAGTCTACTTGATGTAGATTCTTCTTTCTTCTCCGTCGCCTTGAACGTGACGGGTTGCACCTCGGGTGTGGAGGTGCCGCCTTGCTCGATGATTTGTTTGGAGCCTTTGATCATCAACTCAAAGCTCACAAACTTTCCTATCACTTCCTCGGGAGACATTAACTTATATCGAGGATCACCATGAATTAATTGAACTTGAGTGGGATTAGGAAAAACAAGTGATCTAAGAATAACCTTGACCATTTCATGGTCATCCCACTTGGTGCTCCCGAGGTTGCGCACTTGGTTCACCAAGGTTTTGAGCCGGTTGTACATTGCTTGTGGCTCCTCTCCTTGGTTGAGGATGAACCGACCGAGCTCCCCCTCGATCGTCTCCCGCTTGGTGATCTTGGTCACCTCATCTCCCTCATGCGCGGTCTTGAGCACGTCCCAAATCTCTTTGGCACTCTTCAACCCTTGCACCTTATTATACTCCTCTCGACATAGAGAGGCGAGGAGTATAGTGGTTGCTTGGGAATCAAAGTGCTTGATTTGAGCGACCTCGTCCGAATCATAGCCTTCACCCCCTATGGATGGTACCTGCGCTCCAAATTCAACAATGTCCCAAATGCTAGCATGGAGTGAGGTTAGATGGTGCCTCATTTTATCACTCCACATACAATAATCTTCACCATAAAAAACGGGTGGTTTGCCTAATGGGACGGAAAGTAAAGGAGTGCGTTTGGAAATGCGAGGGTAGCGTAGGGGGATCTTACTAAACTTCTTACGCTCATGGCGCTTAGAAGTTACGAACGGCGTGTCGGAGCTGGAGGTGGATGGCGACGAAGAGTTGGTCTCGTAGTAGACCACTTTCTTCATCTTCTTCTTCTTGTCGCCACTCCGATGCGACTTGACGCGTGGAGGGGATTCCTCCTTATGCTTGGTGCCGGACTCCCTTGATGGAGCCTTCCCGTGGCTTGTAGTCTTGTCACCACCGGTCACAATCTCTTTCTTGGCGTGATCTCCCGACATCACTTCGAGCGGTTAAGCTCTAATAAAGTACTAGGCTTTGATACCAATTGAAAGTCACCTAGAGGGAGGTGAATAGGCGGAATCTGAAATTTACAAACTTTAAGCACAACTACAAGCCGGGGTTAGCGTTAGAAATAAAACCGAGTCCGAGAGAGAGGGTGAAAAACAAATCAAAGGCAAATGAAGCGGATGACATGGTGATTTGTTTTACCGAGGTTCGGTTCTTGCAAACCTACTCCCCGTTGAGGTGGTCACAAAGACCGGGTCTCTTTCAACCCTTTCCCTCTCTCAAACGGTCACCTAGACCGAGTGAGCTTTTCTCCTTAATCAACCCGGGTCACTTAGATCCCTACAAGGACCACCACAACTTGGTGTCTCTTGCTTTGAATACAAGTTGCTTGAGAACAAGAATAGAGGAAGAAGAAAAGCGATCCAAGCAACAAGAACTCAAATGAACACAAATGTCTCTCTCTCACAAGCCACTAAGTCTTTGGAATGAGTTTGGGACTTGGAGAGGATTTGATCTTTTGTTTTATGTCTTGGAGTGAATTCTAGAGCTCTTGTATTGAATGCAAATTGCTAGAAACTTGGATGCCTTGAATGGTGGTGGTTGGGGGTATTTATAGCCCCAACCACCAAACCAACCGTTGGGGAAGGCTGCTGTCGATGGGCGCACCGGACAGTCCGGTGCGCCACCGGACACTGTAAGTGTCAGGTGCGCCAGCCACGTCACCCAACCGTTAGGGTTCTGATGGTTTCGATCATTGGAGCTCTGACATCTTGGGGCACCGGACAGTCCGGTGCCGCACTGGACATGCACTGTTCACTGTTCGGTGCGCCTTCTGGCGCTGCTCTAACTCTACGCGCGCTGTCTGCGCACTATTCACTGTTCACTGTTCCTTTTGCAGACGACCGTTGGCGCAGTAGCTGTTGCTCCGCTTGTGAATTTTAGCGAAGTGGCTTTTCTAGAAACCCGAAGCTAAGGAGTTCAGAGTTGATCTCCCTGGTGCACCAGACACTGTCCGGTGTGCCAGACCAGGCAGCCTTCGGTTGCTTTTGCTCCTTTCTTTTTGAACCCTAACTTTAACTTTTTATTGGTTTGTGTTGAACCTTTGGCACCTGTAGAACATGTAATCTTGAGCAAACTAATTAGTCCAATTGTTTGTGTTGGGCAATTCAACCACCAAAATTATATAGGAAAAGATTTGACCCTATTTCCCTTTCAACAGGCTACACCGGGTCCCGTTCTCCAGCTTCGTGATGTCGCCGAACATTCCGGCGTCGGTTCCTCCGTCAGCGAGCTTCTCGCTGAGGAGGTTTGTTCCCCAGGCACGGTTGGCTCATCATCGGAGATGGGAGATGATTCCACTCTTCCCCCGATGAAGAGGACGTCAGGGTAGAAAGGAGTTGTTGTGATGATAAACTTCTTTCTGTCCTTTGAGGGCGAAGGCGCCAGAAGAGCAGCTCGGCGGGCCTCTATCCCGCTTGCTTCTTTTTTTCTCGTAATCCGTGCCCACTCTCCTATGGATGAGGTGGACAACGGGGTTCTTCGGGTAAATGAATTCTCAGCTCCTGTCTTGCAGGAGGTGGTCTTCGTCCGGGGCGCTGGAGGTTGCGCCATTTGCTGCCTCGTTTCGGCTTTCTCAGAGATTTTCGGGGAAGGCTTCTTCTCCGGTGGATCCGCTATGCGATGTAGAATTCCTTCCTTATCTGCCATGGACGAGATGGCCCCGAAGCAGAATATAGATCTAGGGCGGAGAGCGATCTTGCACCGGGAAGTGACGGCCATTGAGCTAGCTTGGATCAAAGACACACCCTCTACCTAGTGCGCCAGCTGTCGATGTTTGGGGCCCGACCGCGCACCCGAGGTTACCCCTCAAGGTGCTTTTGGGTAGGACGGTGTTGCTGATTGTAGCTCAATTGTTCGCGCGCGACGCACGAGAGACGATAGACGATTTCCTATAGGTTCGGGCCGCTTGGAGAGGCGTAATACCCTATTTCCTAGTGTGGATCTTTATGTGGTGAGTTACAGGGGAATTCTCTGGTATGAGGGATGCTAGAGAATTGAGTAGATAGCTAATGAATGACCTGTCTTTTGATGGGGTGCCCCCTAGGCCTTATATAATCGACGGTGGGGCATTACATGTGGGTATGATGACGACGTATCCCTAAGTAATAGTGAACCGACTGAACTTATCTTCCCATAATCTTGCCGACTTATCCTTATTTGGTTCCGACGTCCAAGGGTGTCGCACGGGAGAATCGGATCAAAACTGTGGATAATGCTTAAATCCAACAAGCCGTCTGGGCCCGAGTCTACCCATTCTCGCGTCAACCCACTCCGTCAGCAGTTTCTCCCCTAGCCCACGAAGGGATGACCTTGCGAAACAATAGGACCAAGCCTTTTCGCGAGGCCTTCTAGCCTTCTAGTGGACCCGGGGATATCTGTCCCCACAGTCGCAACACACGGGTAGCTGACTAGTTTTGCCTAATACCATGGTTTATAATGTTGTATCCAAACAATGTTTCTCAAAACCATAGTATTTTTAGAGCTGTCAAAATCACGGTATTGTCATGATAATTGTAAAGTATAGTATTGTAAAATCATTCTTACCAAATAGATCCTAAATGTCTATGTACTTTGCAACACGAGAAAAAACTGTCCAGTTAATATTTTAAATCCGATACATGTTTTATGAGTATTGTTATATTATTGTTAATGTTAACATTAGTTTATATTATGGATGCTGTTGGAAGTCAAATTGAGCAGCGCGGACAGTCCGGCGCTGAGGCCGGACGGTCGCGGTCCGGACAGTCCACGGTGGTGGCGCGGACGGTCCGCGCGCGCGCAGAGTCAGTTAGGGTTCCTAGTTTCTCGCGGGATTTGTTACCTAAAACCGCGGGATTAACTCGGGAAACAGTTGGAAATGGATCCAGACCTCCCCCTTTATATAGATGAAGGGCTACGGCCGATTGAACCTCCAACAATCGATCAAATCAAGTCTATTACTCGTTTTTACCTTATGCATTAGGAGTAGTTCTAGTCTAGTTCTAGTTTAGCCCTAGTTTAGCCTTCCAATCCCCAAATTCTCTGTCTCTCTTCGACTCTACGTCGATTAGAGGAGTCTAGGTCGGCCTGCCCGAGCCTAGACACCACCTAGGATCTCTCCTCCCCGACGGGGTCCCTCCCGGGAGCGAGATCCAGGCGCCGTCGGCGACCTTCGCCGCCCCCTGCGCACGCGCGGACCGTCCGGCCGTCAGGCAGGGAACGCCAGCCCCTGCGCCAGGTCGCGGACCGTCCGGCCCCTGGCCGCGGACCGTCCGCGCCTGATCAGAGAGCACCGCCACCGGTTCTTGTTGAGTGTTTGGCGCTCCAAACAGGCGTCAACATACTTTTTGGCGACTCCGCTGGGGACAGGTGTTTAGATCTACTAAAAATCAGGCCCTCAAATGGCCGGTTCTAAAGATCACACTGATATCTCCCCAGATAATATCCTGAAGACGGCTGTCAAAAATCTAACAGCCGATGAGCAACAGCAATACGAGGACTACATGCGCCAAGCGAAGGAGAAATTTTTGTCGCAATACACGGTGGATCGCCAACAGAAGGTTATCAAACATGGAGAGACTGACGTTGCATCTCTTCTGTCTTCGCTTCAAGTCCCCAACGTAAGTAAACCCGACGATATCCAATCTATTAAATATTATGTAGATCAGCAGCAGGATCAAATGAAACAACAGATTGTAGGGTTAGAAGAGTCCATTAGAAAATTAACGCGTACGTTGGAGAAGTCTGTTGCTCCTAGTTTTCCATCATATGAGACTAGTAACAGGATATCTATGTCTAATACATCGGCAACAAATGGGGATTTGCAGCCCCAGCCATTATATGGTATGCCGATGAACTCATATACAGGGCAAGTACCACCACCGCCATCCCTGCTTGGTAGATCGGCGCCCATGAACACGGTCGGACCGTCCGAGCTTCTGCCCGGACCGTCCGGCCCATATGCAGACCGTCCGGCTTGCTCTACCGGACAGTCTGGGGCCGCCCTAGGACCACCGCCGTCCCTGCTTGGCAGACCGGTGACCCTGGACGCGGTCGGACCGTCCGAGCTTCTGCCCGGACCGTCCGGCCCTTACACGGACCGTCCGGCTTTCCCTGCCGGACAGTCCGGGCCTGCACCAGGACTACCACATGGCGTCCCGATAATGGCGAACGCAACCGATCAGTTCGGATTTACCACCGGACAAACTGGATACACATACGCAGAACCTGTTGTTGCACACCATGCACCAAATTATTACACACTACAGCAGCAGTATGTTTCGCCCTCTACATATTTAAACCATAACGCACCATACAATCACAGACCGATCAACACTATCGATCGGTCACGGCAAGAAGGTCGGTATACTAATGCCCGACCAAATGATCCCCACAGCCCAGGATCCGGTGGTCTGCCACCGGGTGCAATGGAAAAAATTAGGGAAGAGATGACTGAACTATTTCGAGATAAGTTTGGAGTTAGTGTAGCCAGAGTAGGGCAATCATACCAAAAGCCGTATAATCACCGGTTTGACACTGTCCCATATCCACAAGGGGCAAGGATACCAGAATTTTCTAAGTTTTCTGGTGAGAATGGGAGAAGCACACACGAACACATAGGCCAGTTCCTAGCACACCTAGGCGAATTGGCCGATGGAGAAGCATTTCGTGTTCGGTTATTTTCTTTATCCCTTACTGGTACCGCTTTTGCATGGTACGCCGCCCTGCCTCCTAATTCCATTAATTCCTGAAATGAGTTAGAAAGTAAATTTCATGAACATTTCTTTACCGGGGAATATGAATTAGGGTTAGCTGACTTAGCTTCAGTTCGACAAGGACGCGAAGAATCGGTTAATGATTATATCCGGAGGTTCCGGGACACTAGAAACTGATGCTTTCGGATCCATGTCGCAGACAAAGAGCTAGCAGGGTTAGCTTTTAATGGGTTGCTATCCTACTTAAGAGACAAATTAGATGGGACCTAGTTCTTTTCGATAGCCCAGCTACATCAGCGGGCTTTAGCCTGTGAAAGCCGCTTTAAAGAGACATCAAAATCGGCCGCCCGTGCTATACATCTGATAGAGCGTGATAATTTAGATGATGAATCCGCAGATGTATATACCGCTGAGTTTATTTGGCCAACAAAGGCCAAATCTTCAGCATGTTCTTCCTTACAACCGGTTCAAAAGAATCGGCAAGAAGAGATTAAATTTACCTTTAATGTTGCCAAATGTGATAAGATATTTGATGAGCTACTTAAAAATGGCAACATTAAATTAACTCATACTATCCCTCCTATAGATGAATTAAAGAGACGTGCTTATTGTAAGTGGCATAATTCTTTCTCTCATGCCACCAATGACTGTAATGTCTTTCGTCGACAGGTACAATCGGCCATAAATGAAGGCCGGTTGGCTTTTCAGGAAATGCAAGTGGACACACAACCATTTCCTGTTAATACAATAGATGTCGCATGCGAAAAGATCTTAGTTCTGCCCAAAATGGCCGATAAAAGCAAAAGCAAAGACATCATCATTGACGATCCTCGCACGTCAAATATATCGCAAAAGGAGATTGCTCGAAAGGCTCCGGACGATAAGGCTAAAAAGTCCGGAGGCACAGGGGGGCAGGCACAATTAATGAGCCAAGCACGACAGCCTGGCCTGAGCATCACAGACGGTGTGACACCTACGTGCGGACAGTCCGGTGCTCAGACAGACAGTTCGGCTAACTCTGCCGGACAATCCGCCTATGGCCAAAGGCGTCAGCCTCCACACAAAGCCTTAAAAGGGAAAGAGACGCAACGACAAAGCACATATGGTCGGTTGATCAAAACTGACTCTACCTTTGATCAGTTACTCTCCAAGAATACTAGCAAGAAGACCGTTCTACGTGATCGGCCAACGAAGAAACATCGGTCACCTGCTAAAACAAAACGGGTAAACAAAACGGCTCGAAAGGCGACACAACAAGCATCGCCTATTCATCCTATGAGACCAAGGTACTTTCCACCCGTTTACTCATCGTCGGTATATTATCCTATTCAAACATGGAATGGTACGATGATGAATCCATGGTATATGTATAGTCCTTTTGTCTATCCAGGCTGGGGGGCACCTCCATTCTATTCCTATTGATCCATTGATCAAACGGTCATGGCCGAGAAAGATACAATCTGAAACGGCCTTTATACATTGGTGCTTTATTGAATGAGCTCCATATTGAAAAGCCGGTGACTTACATCAGGCTTAGTTCATATGCTTTTGGTTCGTCAACCTTCACCAAAAGGCAGGGGGGCATATGTTGGAAGTCAAATTGAGCAGCGCGGACAGTCCGGCGCTGAGGCCGGACGGTCCGCGGTCCGGACAGTCCGCGGTGGTGGCGCGGACGGTCCGCGCGCGCGCAGAGTCAGTTAGGGTTCCTAGTTTCTCGCGGGATTTGTTACCTAAAACCGCGGGATTAACTCGGAAAACAGTTGGAAACGGATCCAGACCTCCCCCTTTATATAGATGAAGGGCTACGGCCGATTGAACCCCCAACAATTGATCAAATCAAGTCTATTACTCGTTTTTACCTTATGCATTAGGAGTAGTTCTAGTCTAGTTCTAGTTTAGCCCTAGTTTAGCCTTCCAATCCCCAAATTCTTCGTCTCTCTTCGACTCTACGTCGATTAGAGGAGTCTAGGTCGGCCTGCCCGAGCCTAGACACCACCTAGGATCTCTCCTCCCCGACGGGGTCCCTCCCGGGAGCGAGATCCAGGCGCCGCCGGCGACCTTCGCCGCCCCCTGCGCACGCGCGGACCGTCCGGCCCTAGGGCGCGGACCGTCCGGCCGTCAGGCAGGGAACGCCAGCCCCTGCGCCAGGTCGCGGACCGTCCGGTCCCTGGCCGCGGACCGTCCGCGCCTGACCAGAGAGCACCGCCACCGGTTCTTGTTGAGTGTTTGGCGCTCCAAACAGGCGTCAACAGATGCCATAGTTATTAACTCATTATACCATTTTTAGAACAATATCATCGTATGTTTTTTTTTATAAATGTTCGGTACCATTTTTCTTCCTGTATACGATACTTATATAGCCGTATACGATACTTGTAACACTGACAAGTTAGTCCCACATTGCAGTTCTGGCTTCAACCATGAGTCCATGACCCAATCCAGAAGCAGAATGGGGAAAATACCGCAAAAACCAGATAAGCCCGGCGCGCCGTCTCCTTCCGTCTCTCGCCCGCGCCTCCATCACTCGCTAGTCGCTCCCTCCGCCTCCGTCCACCATGCCCGCCTCACTCCTTCCTCCGACCTTCCTCCCCCACCACCTGCGCCGCCTCGCTCCCGCCGGTTGCACTACCTCTTCCATCGCCTCCTCCTCGGCCTCCATCCCAGCGAGCCGCTACGACTTCGAGCCCCTCTTGGCCTACCTCTCGTCCCCCTCCGTATCGGCCTCCCTCACCTCTCCATCCCCACCGGCATCCGTTCCGGCGCCCGAGCACCGCCTCGCCGCGTCTTACTCGGCTGTCCCGTCGCACGAGTGGCATGCGTTGCTGCGTGACCTCGCCGCTAGTGACGCGTCCCTGCCGCTGGCATTCGCGCTGCTACCTTTCCTCCACCGTCACCGTCTCTGCTTCCCGCTCGACCTCCTCCTCTCGTCTCTTCTGCACTCGCTCTCCGTGTCCGGACGCCTTCTCCCGCACTCCCTCCTTCTCTCCTTCCCGCCGTCGCTCTCCGACCCGCCGTCCCCACTGCTGCTCAATTCCCTCCTCGCTGCGTCCGCCGCGGCCTCGCGCCCCGCCGTGGCGCTCCGGTTGCTCTCGCTGCTCCGCGAGCACGATTTCCTCCCGGACCTCGCGTCCTACTCGCATCTCCTCGCTTCGCTGCTCAACACGCGGGACCCGCCCGACGCAGCACTGCTCGAGCGCCTCCTCGGTGACCTCAGGGAGTCGCGGCTCGAGCCCGACGCTCCGCTCTTCTCGGACCTCATCTCTGCCTTCGCGCGGGCGGCGCTCCCGGACGCTGCGCTGGAGCTCCTCGCCTCCGCGCAGGCCATTGGGCTCACGCCGCGGTCTAACGCGGTCACCGCGCTCATCTCCGCCCTAGGCGCTGCAGGGCGCGTCGCCGAGGCGGAGGCGCTGTTCCTCGAGTTCTTCCTCGCTGGGGAGATCAAGCCGCGGACGCGTGCCTACAACGCGCTGCTCAAAGGGTATGTCAGGATTGGTTCGCTCAAGAATGCAGAGCAAGTTCTTGACGAAATGTCACAATGCGGAGTTGCGCCAGATGAGGCCACTTACAGCCTGCTTGTGGACGCGTACACAAGAGCTGGGAGGTGGGAAAGTGCGAGGATACTGCTGAAGGAGATGGAGGCCGATGGAGTTAAACCAAGCTCGTACGTGTTCAGTCGGATCCTTGCAGGATTCCGTGACAGGGGGGATTGGCAAAAGGCTTTTGCAGTGCTCCGAGAGATGCAAGCTAGTGGAGTAAGGCCAGATCGGCATTTCTACAACGTCATGATCGATACATTTGGGAAGTACAACTGCCTTGGGCATGCTATGGATGCCTTTAACAAAATGCGAGAAGAAGGGATTGAGCCGGATGTTGTCACATGGAATACTCTCATTGATGCACATTGTAAAGGAGGGCGGCATGACCGTGCTGCGGAGCTGTTTGAGGAGATGCGTGAAAGCAATTGCCCACCAGGCACAACCACATACAACATCATGATAAATTTACTCGGAGAGCAAGAACACTGGGAGGGTGTGGAAGCAATGCTATCAGAGATGAAGGAGCAGGGACTGGTACCCAACATTATCACATATACTACTCTCGTGGATGTGTATGGAAGGTCCGGTAGGTACAAGGAGGCAATTGATTGCATTGAAGCAATGAAAGCTGATGGTCTCAAGCCATCGCCTACTATGTACCATGCCTTAGTCAATGCATATGCTCAAAGGGTAAGAAAGTCTTGTATTGTTGCATATTTTCAACTATATATTGTTATCAATGAATATCGTGTACCTAGACCTGGTTATGACCAGATAACCCACCCCGAAAGTCTTGACGCAGAATTAATAAGCTGTTATACTACTTTTGAGATTTGCTTCATAATACTCAGCACTATTGACCTGCACAATCTAATTACAAGTGGAATATATATGTGCTGACTTTGGTATCTATCTAGTTGTTTTCTAAAGTTTTTTTTAACATTTCCTCTATTCTAAATTGTAAGCTGTCTTTTCTATATACATAACATTTACTATGTGTCTAGACACGACCTATATCTAGGTTTGTAGCAAAAGTTATATATCTAGAAAAGCCACAATGGCTTACAATGAAGGGACTATGATTGTTTGCTTGGTTAAGTACACAATTCAGGGCTGTAGGTTAACTAGATTTATCTTATTCAAATTAAAATCTTTGGTTCTCACAGTCCATGCATGATTATCTACAGGGTTTAGCAGATCATGCGTTAAATGTGGTCAAGGCTATGAAAGCAGATGGCCTGGAGGTTAGCATCTTAGTGTTGAATTCGTTGATTAATGCTTTTGGTGAAGATAGAAGGGTTGTTGAAGCCTTCTCTGTGCTGCAGTTCATGAGGGAGAATGTGAGTCTTGTTTTTTTTCTCATTTTTCTTATTTTGTTCTGCTTCAGACACTCATGTTACTTGTCAACTGTCATTCTGTTTGATCATACTTTCTTTGGCAATTCATCCATGTGTAATGAAAGTCTTGATATGTTCATTGTTCTGCATTTCATATTGCAGGGTTTGAGGCCTGACGTTATAACATACACGACATTGATGAAAGCTTTAATACGTGTTGAGCAGTTTGATAAGGTAAGCACAAAGTCTTGTGTTTCTCCTTTCTCCTCGCCATGATGAAGTAGAGACACCTCAGATCAAAATCTTACCTGCTAACATTACATGCTATCAAATCCATTAGATCCAACAAATCTGATCCTATTTGATAATCTAGCTTTTGTTCTTTCTCATATAGGTGTTGTTTGGTTCATGAATTGTAACGTAAATGACAACAATAATAATTCACACTCGAGTACCAGCGGTAACCAGTTTGAATAGGCCGGTATCAGTTTCTAGCGTGGTATCTGATTACGGTTGAACTTAAACAAACAAAATTTAATGTTATCAGTTACCGTTTACGTTACAAATATGTGAACCAAACAGCACCATAATTAGAGTATAAGCTACTGTTTTTTATCTTATAAACCATTAGTTGCCTTTAATTTTAAAAATCTACAGATCATGAACAATTTCTATAGCTGTAAAACTGCAAGCTCCACTGGTGGAATAGACACATGACCTGAACTCTGACCATTGTGGTTTTGTCGATGATTTAACAGGTTCCTGTTATCTATGAAGAAATGATCACATCAGGATGTGCCCCTGATAGAAAAGCTAGAGCAATGCTGCGGTCAGGTTTAAAATACATAAAACACATGAGGGTTGCATAGGAAACTAAACACAATTACTGATAGCATCTGATGGAATCATATACCTTCTCCTGATCTTATAGAACATTTCAACAGAAGGTTAGTGCTGCTCTGATGCTTGTACATTGCTGTATATGTTTTCAAGCTTATTGAATAAATGAATGTTTTTGCTAAAATGTATGGCTTATATTCATCAGGTGAAGCACCACATGCTGACAGACACGATCTGCTTTTGCACAAGATGATAGAATCATCAATATAGTCACTTCGTCTTCCTAATCACCTAGGGAAAGGCGAAGATATAATACATCTTGATCATTTGCAATGGAAGGAGATTAAATACATGACACCAAGAAGTCAGGATCTTGGTATAGGAAACAAATACATAGTCTGTCCAGACCTCAAAATTTGAGTTGGAAGCTTGGAATTGACATTTCCTTATAACTCAATTCCAGTATTTTGCTGATAAAATCAATTGTAACATGGAATGCAATTCCAGTTTTTCATATTGTATCTAGGCGTAGACATTTCTAGAATTTGTCTAGGGCGACACAAAAGGAAATGTATTACATTTTTATTGCCTAAAACAAACTTTGGCCTTAGGTCCTGTTTGGATCCTTGAATTGAATTGCATTCTAACAATCATAATTTAGATATAGATCAATTAAGTTAATATAGTTTTACATGAAATATATTTGTATACTACTGTTGGTCATATGAGGAAGGCCTTTATATGCTATATTTCTACTATAGGTGAGTGAACCGAAGAGTTTGTTATTAGTTGACATAAGTGTGGTAATATATAAAATCAATTTCTATTTATGACACTATGAATTTAAGATAAGATTACATCTAAACTTCATAAAGTGATGGAATTTCAAATTTCAAGCCAAATATATTACTCTATTAAGGCTTGTTTGGGAGAAAAAAAAATACTAGAGTGGATTATAGGAGCTAAAATGTCCTTGCTATTTAATTTTGAATAGAAGATAATTTTAGCCCTCCAATACCCTTTGGTATCCTTTGGTATCCTTGCTCCTAAACAAACCATTAAGTAGATTCTAATCATCAAAAAATAAACTCTAATCCTTCAAAATAAATGATCCAAACGACCCTTATCATATACAATTTCATTTAGATGGCATCAGAGTAATTAAAACAAAAAGTACCGATATTGTGCTTGTTCTCAGAAACGCCAGAACTTAAGGAGGTACGGTGTGGTACACACAGTGATTACACAAACTAAATTAGGGACTGGACAAGACCAATAAACATTATGACATGTACAACCTAGACACTACCGTTACGGTTCTCCAAATATTAGATACAACTAAGGTGCTGTTTGGTTCACATATTGGTAACGTAATGGGTAACCGATAACGTTAAATCATGTTTGTTTAAGTTCAACCGTAATCGATACCACACTACAAATGGATATCGCCTTATTCAAATCTGTTACCGCCGGTATTTAAGTGTGAATCGTTACCATTACCATTTACGTTACATTTCGCGAACCAAACGACACCTAAGTGTTATGAATCAATACGACACAGAGCAGATCAAACATAGAGAAGACACATTGTTCATGTCCGGTGCACGATCTCCTTCCATATCGGGCGCAGCCGACCGTTGCTCCTCGGGATCGGTTGGCACACCGGACAGTCCGGTGCACCCAGCCGACCATTGGAGCGGGCCACGTGTCGCGCGTTGATCGCACGGACGACCGTTGCCGCTAGCGCCGTTGGCTCACCGGACAGTCCGGTGCACCACCGGATAGTCCGGTGAATTATAGCCACATCGCATTTTTCCTTTTCTCGAGAGCGACGAGTTCGTTGCTGACGACTCACCGGACAGTCCAGTGCACCACCGGACAGTCCGGTGAATTATAGTCGTACGACTCCGTCGTTTCCCTAGAGCAGCTAGTTCACCGGAGGCTCGCCTGGGGCACCGGACACTATCCGGTGCACCACCGGACACTATCCGGTGCGCCGTCGGACAGTCCGGTGTGCAAGGCCTAGCTGGAGTTAGCTATACACAGCCAACCTTTTTCCAATTCGAATTTTCTTGTCTTGGCACTGTTTCTAGCACTTAGATAAATATGTTAGTACTCAAAAACAATTCACTAAGTCTAGAAACATACCTTGTCTCTGATTTGCACTTCTTGCTCGTTTAGCACATAAAACTCAATCAGACGTGTTGGGCATTTAATCACCAAAACATTATAGAAATAGCCAAAGGGCATATTTCCCTTTCAACGTGTCCAATAGCGATCTTTAAACAGTTTGGATGATGATGATGATACTCTATATATAGAGTTTCTCACATGTTCTCTATCTATTTTAATAGATTAAACAACATATTTAATAAAACTAAAATATATATAATATATTTAAGAGTATGACAAATACATATGTACAAAATCCTCTATTATATTTAAGTGAGAGTTTCTTTCTTCGTGCGTGGTCTCCTCCGGCGAGCGCTGTCGGCGTTTCGGACCCGGGGGGCCCTCAACCGGACCGACTAGTGAATTTTGTGTCGCGTGCCCCTGTCCAGATGGGTTGATGCAAGATGGAACACAAGAGGAGGGATGAGGCTTATATTATCTTGCACCAGGGGTGCTTGCAGTAGGGGTTACAAGCTTCGCGAGAGAGGGAACTGAAAGGGAAACGTGCCCTTGGGCCATTTCTAAGTATTTTGGTGATTGAGTGCCAACACAAGTGCTTAAGTGTTAAAGTATCCCAAGTGATGGACAAAGTGCAAATCAAAAGTAAAGGTATGTTTCTAGACTTAGCACATTGTTTTATGGACTAATGTATTGTGTCTAAGTGCTGGAAACAGGAAAAATCAAGTTGGAAAAGAGATAACTTTGTTCAGCCAAAGTCTGCTCAGTCTGGGTGCACCGGACTGTCCGATGGTGCACCGGACAATGTCCGGTGTGCCAGGCTGGCTCTGGCGAACTTGCTGCTCTCGGGACTTCGACGGTGGTGTACGGCTATAAATCACCGGACTGTCCGGTGGTGCACCGGACTGTCCGGTGAGCCGTTCACAGGCGAAGTCGTCGCTCTTGGGAAGTGATTAACGACGTACGGCTAAAAATCACCGGTCTATCCGGTGGTGCACCGGACTGTCCGGTGAGCCATCGGTCAGCCGGGCCAACGGTCGGCCGAGGATTCCACGCGTGACGCGTGGCTGAGCCAACGGTCACATTGGAGCACCGGACTGTCCGGTGTGCACCGGACAGTGTCCGGTGCGCCAATGGCTCTGAATCTGCAACGGTCGGCTTCACCAAATAAGGAAAGAGATCCGCACCGGACAGTGTCCGGTGGCGCACCAGACTGTCCGGTGCGTCAGGCGACTGAAGGCAAGAATTGCCTTCCTGGAATGCTCTCAACGGCTCCTAGCTGCCTTGGAGTTATAAAAGGGACCCCTAGGCGCATGGAGGAGCACACCAAGCATCCCTTGAGCATTGTTGATCACTCACACTTCATTCTTGCGCACTTGTTCGACATTCTTAGTGATTTGAGCTCCGTTCTAGTGAGAAACTCGTGATACTCTTTTGAGCTCAAGTCTGGGTCTTGTGTGTGCGTATTTGCTGTGATCTTTGTGTCTTGTGTGAGTTGCTCATCCCTCCCTTACTCCGTGCTTCTTTGTGAACATCAAAGTGTAAGGGCGAGAGACTCCAAGTTGTGGAGATTCCTCGCAATCGGGATATAGTGAATAAAACAAAACACCGTGGTATTCAAGTGGGTCCTTGGACCGCTTGAGAGGGGTTGATTGCAACCCTCGTCCGTTGGGACGCCACAACGTGGAGTAGGCAAGCGTTGGTCTTGGCCGAACCACGGGATAAACCACTGTGCCATCTCTGTGTTGATCTCTTGTGGTTATTGTGTTTTGTTAAGACTCCTCTCTAGCCACTTGGCATTATTGTGCTAACGTTTAACCAAGTTTTTGTGGCATTAAGTTTTCAAGTTTCACAGGATCACCTATTCACCCCCCCCCCTCTAGGTGCTCTCAATTGGTATCGGAGCCGTTCTCTTCAAGAAAGGGACTAATCGCCCGAAGAGATGGATCCTAAGGGGAAGGGAATTGTGATCAATGATAAAGAGAAGGAGTCCTTCGTCAACGAGCCGAAAGACGACAAGCCTACCAACTCGGGCTCGGGCCACAAACGAAAAGATGGGAAGAAGAAGAAGACGAGGCGCATCAAGGAGATCGTCTACTACGACGACAGCGACGAGTCCTCTTCTTCCCAAAAGGACGACTACGACTACGAGAAAAAGAAAACGGTCAATTCAAACTTTTCTTTCGATTACTCTCGTATTCCGCAAAGTACAAATGCTCATTTGCTCTCCATTCCACTTGGTAAACCTCCTCACTTTGATGGAGAGGACTACGGATTTTGGAGCCACAAAATGTGTAGTCACTTGTTCTCTCTCCATCCTAGCATATGGGAGATAGTAGAGAGTGGAATGAAATTTGATAGCTCGGATAGTCCTATGTTTATCAATGAACAGATTCATAAAAATGCACAAGCTACTACTGTGTTGTTAGCCTCTTTGTGCAGGGACGAGTATCATAAGGTGAGCGGCTTGGACAATGCCAAGCAGATCTGGGACACCCTCAAGATCTTTCATGAGGGGAACGACGTCACCATGCTCACCAAGATGGAGTTGGTGGAGGGCGAACTCGGGAGATTCGCGATGATAAGGGGCGAGGAGCCAACCCAAACGTACAACCGGCTCAAGACCCTCGTCAACAAAATAAGGAGCTACGGAAGCACGCGATGGACGGACCACGACGTTGTCCGCCTAATGCTAAGGTCCTTTACTGTTCTTGATCCACATCTTGTGAACAATATTCGTGAGAATCCTAGGTACACCAAGATGTCGCCCGAAGAAATTCTTGGGAAATTTGTAAGCGGGCGGATGATGATCAAGGAGGCAAGATACGTCAACGATGCACTAAATGGACCAAGCCAAGAGCCTCAAACTATTGCTCTCAAGGCAACGAGGAGCAAGGAGGCGCTACCTAGCAAGGTGGCGCAAGTTGAGGCGGCGGGGCTCAATGATGAAGAGATGGCCCTCATCATCAAGCGCTTCAAGACGGCGCTAAAGGGTCGCAAGGGGCAGCCAAGCAAGACCAAGACAAAGGGGAAGCGCTCATGCTTCAAATGTGGTAAGATTGGTCATTTTATCGCTAATTGTCCCGATAATGATAGTGACCAGGAACAAGGGAACAAAAGGGAGAAGAAGAAAGCTTACAAGAAGGCTAAGGGTGAGGCACACCTTGGCAAGGAGTGGGACTCGGATTGTTCGTCGTCCGACTCCGACAACGAAGGACTCGCCGCCACCGCCTTCAACAAATCGGCCCTCTTGCCCAACGAGCGTCACACATGCCTCATGGCAAAGGAGAAGAAGGTATGTGCTCGGAATACTACTTATGCTTCTTCAAGTGAGGATGAGTCCAGTGATGATGATGAAATAGATTATTCATGTTTATTCAAGGGCCTAGATAGAACCAAGGTTGATAAAATTAATGAATTAATTGATGCCTTGAATGATAAGAATAGGTTATTAGAAAAGCAAGAGGATCTTTTGTATGAAGAACATGATACGTTTGTAGAGGCACAAAAATCCCTTGCTTTAGAAATTAAAAGAAATGAAATGCTTTCTAGCGAATTATCTAAATGCCATGACTCTATTTCTAGCTTAAAGAGCATAAATGATGATTTGAATGCTAAGTTAGAAATAGCAAATAAATCAACATCTTGTGTAGAACATGTTACAATTTGCAATAGGTGTAAAGATTTTGACGTTGATGCTTGTAGTGAACACCTAGTTTTAATTTCTAAATTGAATGATGAATTGGCTGGTCTTAATGCCCAACTTAAGACTAGCAAGAGTGAAATTGATAAAATAAAATTTGCAAGGGATGCCTACACGATTGGTAGACACCCCTCAATTAAGGATGGTCTTGGCTTCAAGAGAGAGGTCAAGAACTTAACAAGCCATAAGGTTTCCATCTCCGCCAAGGAGAAAGGGAAGGCCCCTATGGCTAGTAGTGCTCATAAGAACCATGCTTTCATGTATCATGATAGGAGACATTCTAGGAATGCTTTTAGAAGTTATGATGCTTTTGATTCTCATGCCATGGTTGCTTCTAGTTCTTCTATTATGCATGATAGAAATGTTGCTAGAAAAAATGCTATGCCTAGAAAAAATGTTGTTCATGTTCCTAGGAAAGTAATGAATGAACCTTCTACAATTTATTATGCTTGCAATGCTTCCTTTGCTATTTGTAGAAAGGGTAAGAAGGTAATTGCTAAGAAGTTAGGGGCCAAATGTAAGGGAGACAAAACTTGCATTTGGGTCCCTAAGACTATTGTAACTAACCTTGTAGGACCCAACATGAGTTGGGTACCTAAGACCCAAGCCTAAATTTGCCTTTCAGGTTTATGCATCCGGGGGCTCAAGCTGGATTATCGACAGCGGATGCACAAACCACATGACGGGGGAAAAGAGGATGTTCTCTTCCTACGTCAAGAACAAGGATCCCCAAGATTCAATAATATTCAGTGATGGGAACCAAGGCAAGGTAAAAGGGTTAGGAAAGATTGCTATTTCATCCGAGCACTCTATTTCTAATGTGTTTTTAGTTGAGTCGCTTGGATATAACTTGTTGTCTGTGAGTCAACTTTGCAATATGGGATATAATTGTTTATTCACAAATGTAGATGTGTCTGTCTTTAGAAGAAGTGATGGTTTATTAGCTTTTAAGGGTGTACTAGACGGCAAACTTTATTTAGTTGACTTTGCAAAAGAGGAGGCCGGTCTAGATGCATGCTTAATGCTAAGACTAGCATGGGCTGGCTGTGGCATCGCCGCTTAGCACATGTGGGGATGAAGAACCTTCACAAGCTTCTAAAGGGAGAACACGTGATAGGTCTAACTAATGTGCATTTCGAAAAAGATAGAACTTGTGCAGCTTGTCAAGCAGGCAAACAGGTGGGAAGCTCTCATCACACCAAAATGTGATGGCCACATCAAGACCTTTGGAGATGCTTCATATGGACCTCTTCGGACCTGTCGCCTATCTAAGTATAGGAGGAAGTAAGTATGGTCTTGTTATAGTTGATGATTTTTCCCGCTTCACTTGGGTATTCTTTTTGCAGGATAAATCTAAAACCCAAGGGACCCTCAAACGCTTCCTAAGGAGAGCTCAAAATGAGTTTGAGCTCAAGGTGAAGAAGATAAGGAGCGACAACGGGTCCGAGTTCAAGAACCTTCAAGTGGAGGAGTACCTTGAGGAGGAAGGGATCAAGCACGAATTCTCCGCTCCCTACACACCACAGCAAAATGGTGTGGTAGAGAGGAAGAACAGGACGCTCATCGATATGGCGAGGATGATGCTTGGAGAGTTCAAGACCCCCGAGCGCTTTTGGTCGGAAGCCGTGAACACGGCTTGCCACGCCATCAACCGGGTCTACCTTCACCGCTTCCTCAAGAAGACTTCGTATGAGCTTCTAACCGGTAACAAACCCAATGTGTCTTACTTTGTGTATTTGGGAGCAAGTGTTATATTCTTGTGAAGAAAGGTAGAACTTCTAAATTTGCTCCCAAAGCTGTAGAAGGGTTTTTATTAGGTTATAACTCAAATACAAAGGCGTATAGGGTCTTCAACAAATCATCGGGTTTGGTTGAAGTCTCTAGCGACGTTGTATTTGATGAGACTAATGGCTCTCCAAGAGAGCAAGTTGTTGATCTTGATGATGTAGATGAAGAAGACGTTCCAACGACCGCAATGCGCACCATGGCGATTGGCGATGTGCGACCACAGGAACAATTGGAGCAAGATCAACCTTCTTCCTTAACAATGGTGCATCCCTCAACTCAAGACGATGAACAGGTTCATCAGGAGGAGGCGTGTGATCAAGGGGGAGCACAAGATGATCATGTGAGGGAGGAAGAAGCACAACCGGCACCTCCAACCCAAGTTCGAGCGACGATTCAAAGGAATCATCCCGTCGACCAAATTTTGGGTGACATTAGCAAGGGAGTAACTACTCGTTCTAGATTAGTTAATTTTTGTGAGCATTACTCCTTTGTCTCTTCTATTGAGCCTTTCAGGGTAGAAGAGGCCTTGCTAGATCCGGACTGGGTGTTGGCCATGCAGGAATAGCTCAACAACTTCAAGCGTAATGAAGTTTGGACACTGGTGCCTCGTCCCAAGCAAAACGTTGTGGGAACCAAGTGGGTGTTCCGCAACAAACAGGACGAGCACGGGGTGGTGACGAGGAACAAGGCTCGACTTGTGGCAGAAGGTTTTGCCCAAGTCGCGGGTTTGGACTTTGAGGAGACTTTTGCTCCTGTGGCTAGGCTAGAATCAATTCGTATATTGCTAGCATATGCCGCTCACCATTCTTTCAGGTTGTTCCAAATGGATGTGAAGAGCGCTTTCCTCAACGGGTCGATCAAGGAGGAGGTGTATGTGGAGCAACCCCCTGGCTTCGAGGATGAACGGTACCCCAACCACGTGTGTAAGCTCTCTAAGGCGCTCTATGGACTTAAGCAAGCCCCAAGAGCATGGTATGAATGCCTTAGAGACTTGTTAATTGCTAATGCTTTCAAGGTTGGGAAAGCTGATCCAACTCTTTTCACTAAGACTTGTGATGGTGATCTTTTTGTGTGCCAAATTTATGTCGATGACATAATATTTGGTTCTACTAATCAAAAGTCTTGTGAAGAGTTTAGCAGGGTGATGCGAGATGTCGATGATGGGCGAGTTGAACTACTTCCTTGAGTTCCAAGTGAAGCAACTCAAGGACGGCACCTTCATCTCCCAAACGAAGTACACGCAAGACTTGCTAAAGCGGTTTGGGATGAAGGACGCCAAGCCCGCGAAGACACCAATGGGAACCGACGGACACACCGACCTCAACAAAGGAGGTAAGTCCGTTGATCAAAAGGCATACCGGTCTATGATAGGTTCTCTGCTTTATTTATGTGCTAGTAGACCGGATATTATGCTAAGTGTATGCATGTGTGCTAGATTTCAATCCGATCCAAGGGAATGTCACTTGGTGGCCGTGAAGCGAATTCTTAGATATTTAGTCGCTACGCCTTGCTTCGGGATCTGGTATCCAAAGGGGTCTAACTTTGACTTGATTGGATACTCAGATTCCGACTATGCTGGATGTAAGGTCGATAGGAAGAGTACATCGGGACGTGCCAATTCCTAGGAAGGTCCCTAGTGTCGTGGAACTCTAAGAAACAAACTTCCGTTGCCCTATCCACCGCTGAGGCCGAGTATGTTGCCGCAGGACAGTGTTGCGCGCAACTAATTTGGATGAGGCAAACCCTCCGGGACTTTGGCTACAATCTGAGCAAAGTCCCACTCCTATGTGACAATGAGAGTGCTATCCGCATAGCGGACAATCCTGTTGAACACAGCCGCACAAAGCACATTGACATCCGGCATCACTTTTTGAGAGACCACCAGCAAAAGGGAGATATCGAAGTGTTTTATGTTAGCACCGAGAACCAGCTAGCCGATATCTTTACTAAGCCTCTAGATGAGAAGACCTTTTGCAGGCTACGTAGTGAGCTAAATGTCTTAGATTCACGGAACTTGGATTGATTTATAGCATACATGTGTTTATGCCTTTGATCATGTTTCCTTATGCATTTTGTTGTTTACTTGTGGTGCTCAAGTTGTACAAACACTCCCCGGACCTCACAAGTCCTTTTGCAAGTGATGCACATATTTAGGGGAGATGTGCTATAACTTGACCCTTTGAGACTAACCGTGTGCTTGAGTTTGCTTGATTTAGTCTCAAAGGTAGATTGAAAGGGAAAAGGTGGACTTGGACCATGCAAGACTTCCACTGCACTCCGATGAGAGGGTAACTAATTCCAAGTTCATCTTCATGTCCTTATTGCCATTGTACTCTTATGCGAAGATTTTGGTGAGGCAATGAGGTTTAAGGGCCAAGATTGATCCGTTTTGGTGCTTGATGCCAAAGGGGGAGAAAGGCCAAAGCAATAAATGGATCAGCTACCACTTGAGAAATTTTGAAAATAGTAGAATAGAGCTTTTGGTTTGTCAAAACTCTCTCTTGTTGTCTCTTTGTCAAAGTTGGTCTCCTGTGGGGAGAATGTTTGATTATGGGAAAAAGGGGGAGTTTTTGAATCTTTGATCAATTTCTCTTGGAATACCTCTCTTTATGACTCTACAAGTGAAGTTGACTTAGAGATAGGAAATTGAGTTTGATTTGCAAAAACAAAACCAAGTGGTGGCAAAGAGTGATTCATATATGCCAAATTTGAATCAAAACAATTTTGAGTTCTCATTTGTATTAATGTTGCACTTCTTTTAGTTGCTTTTTGTTGTGTTGGCATAAATCACCAAAAAGGGGGAGATTGAAAGGGAAATGTGCCCTTGGGCCATTTCTAAGTATTTGGTGATTGAGTGCCAACACAAGTGCTTAAGTGTTAAAGTATCCCAAGTGATGGACAAAGTGCAAATCAAAAGTAAAGGTATGTTTCTAGACTTAGTACATTGTATTATGGACTAGTGTATTGTGTCTAAGTGCTGGAAACAGGAAAAATCAAGTTGGAAAAGAGATGGCTTTGTTCAGCCAAAGTCTGCTCAGTCTGGGTGCACCGGACTGTCCGGTGGTGCACTGGACAGTGTCCGGTGCGCCAGGCTGGCTCTGGCGAACTTGCTGCTCTCGGGACTTCAACGGCGGTGTACGGCTATAAATCACCGGACTGTCCGGTGGTGCACCGGACTGTCCGGTGAGCCGTTCACAGGCGAAGTCGTCGCTCTCGGGAAGTGATTAACGACGTACGGCTAAAAATCACCGGTCTGTCCGGTGGTGCACCGGTCTGTCCGGTGAGCCATCGGTCAGCCGAGCCAACGGTCGGCCGAGGATTCCGCGCGTGACGCGTGGCCGAGCCAACGGTCACATTGGAGCACCGGACTGTCCGGTGTGCACCGGACAGTGTCCTGTGCGCCAACGGCTCTAAATCTGCAACGGTCGGCTTTGCCAAATAAGGAAAGAGATCCGCACCGGACAGTGTCCGGTGGTGCACCGGACTATCCGGTGCGCCAGGCGACTGAAGGCAAGAATTGCCTTCCTGGAATGCTCTCAACGGCTCCTAGCTGCCTTGGGGCTATAAAAGGGACCCCTAGGCGCATGGAGGAGCACACCAAGCATCCCTTGAGCATTGTTGATCACTCACACTTCATTCTTGCGCACTTGTTCGACATTCTTAGTGATTTGAGCTCCGTTCTAGTGAGAAACTCGTGATACTCTTTTGAGCTCAAGTCTGGGTCTTGTGTGTGCGTATTTGCTGTGATCTTTGTGTCTTGTGTGAGTTGCTCATCCCTCCCTTACTCCGTGCTTCTTTGTGAACATCAAAGTGTAAGGCGAGAGACTCCAAGTTGTGGAGATTCCTCGCAATCGGGATATAGTGAACAAAACAAAACACTGTGGTATTCAAGTGGGTCCTTGGACCACTTGAGAGGGGTTGATTGCAACCCTCGTCCGTTGGGACGCCACAACGTGGAGTAGGCAAGCGTTGGTCTTGGCCGAACCACGGGATAAACCACTGTGCCATCTCTGTGTTGATCTCTTGTGGTTATTGTGTTTTGTTAAGACTCCTCTCTAGCCACTTGGCATTATTGTGCTAACGCTTAACCAAGTTTTTGTGGCATTAAGTTTTCAAGTTTCACAGGATCACCTATTCACCCCCCTCTAGGTGCTCTCAGGAACGGGTCCTAGGTCTCCTGAGAAGCCTAGGGTTGCGGAGTGGAGCTCGATGCTTGAGTGAGTCTGTCTCCGCCGTCCTTGCTGCCCGTCCCCCCCTTTAAGGCCCTAGGCATCCCCTTTTATAGATACAAGGGGATGGTCCAGCTGTACATATGGGGGTGTTGCTATGTGCTAACGTGGCCTGCGGAGAAGTGCTTGAGCCCTGTAGAAGCGTAGCTGGTGGTGTGGTCCTGGGTCCTGCTGACGTTTCTTTGCCTTCGTAGAGAGCTTGAGGACTATTGACGTCATGGACGCATGCGGGAAACCATCATTACCTGTTGCTGGAGTAATCTAGATGTGACTCCGGTCTTGTTCTTCGTAGCCTGAGGTGGCTAGCTAGAGGTAGGGTAATGATGTATCCCCTATAGCGTAGTCGGTCCGAGGCCGAGGTCGGGCGAGGCGGTGACTTCTCCCGAGGCCGAGGCTGAGGTCGGGCGTGGCGGAGACCTTCTCCCGAGGCCGAGGCCTGGAGTCGGGCGAGGCAGAGACCTTTTCCCGAGACCGAGGCCGAGGCCTAGGGTCGGGCGAGGCGGAGCTCCCTGTTACGCCTTGAGGCTGAACTCGGGAGAAGTCGTAACTCACTGTTGTAAGTCTTACCCTGGTGGTTGGCACAGTAGTCGGAACAGGGTGAATAGTGTTGTTTTCCTATCAGAACGATCAGTAAAGGGGCGAAGTGACTGTGGTCACTTCAACCTTGCCAACTGAGGCGCGCGTGTCAGGATAAGGTGTTAGGCGATCCTTGCATTAAATGCGCATGCGATATGGTCGCGGTAAGGCGATTTGGCCGAGGTTGCTATACGACAAAGTCTACCCGAGCTTAGCCTCGGACGAGCCGGGGGTGCGCCCGCTGCCTGAGGGGGCCCTCGGGTGAGGCGTGAACCTGTCCGGGGCCACTATTCTTGCCCGAGGCCGGGCTCAGGCGAGTCGAGATCACGTCCCTTGGCAGATGAGGCTTTAACTTCGCGCTGTGCTTACCAGCCTTCACAGTCTGTTTTGAAGATGTTTTTTCAGCCATGCTTAGGAGTATTTTGGGTACCCCTAATTACGGTACCCGACAGTAGCCCCCGAGCCTCAAAGGGAGCGCAGGCACTCGCTTGGAGGTTCTGCCGAATTTTTTTGCAAGGAGACTAGCCCTTCTCGGTTATGTTTTTGTTCCGATGGGTGTGCGCGAGCGCACCCGTCGGGTGTAGCCCCCGAGGCCTCGGAGGAGTGGTTTGACTCCTCTGAGGTCTTAATTCTTCTTGTGATTCCTCGGTCGGCCTTGTTGTTCCCTCATGCGGCCTGGCCGCAGCCCGGGTGCACGGTCAGGCTCCGAGTTTTTAAGCTGGTTTGTTGACGTGGTCAACAATTTGGCCGTGGCCTGGTGCGAGAGCGGCCTCCGAGCCTTTGCATGGAGCGAGAGGACGATCGAGGACCATCTCGGTCTTTTATTGTACGCCCCTTCGTTGCCTTTCCGCAAGGAGGAGGGGGGAACGCGCCATGCTGCCCTCGGGGGGCGCTGAACATGGTATTTCCAGCGAGTTGCTAACGGGTAATCCGAGTGGACGCCTGAGCCCCGTTCAATAAGGGTCGGCTAGTGGCCCAGAGGCGCGCTCCAAAAGTACCTGCAGGTGATTTGCTGGACCCGGACCCATTCGATAGGGTCCGAGGGCTCGGTGCCTCCCTTTGGTGGGATTCCATTACAAATCGTTCCCGCTGGTCTCGAAAAGTCTTAGGGTACCATCGGAGCGTAGCCCGAGCCTTGGCCATGTAACGGACGTACCCAGGGTCATCCCTGACTCTGCATGTTCTGGGGCGGCTGTCGAATCCCTTCGAGGGGCCAGCCTTCGAACCCCTGATCAGTAAAGGGCTCGAAGCCCGAGTGCTCTGGGGCGATCACCAAACCCCGCGAGGCGCAACCTTCGAACCTCTGATCAGTAGGAGGGCTTGGGGCCCATTTCCTTAGCTGCGAAGGACTCCTTCGAAATGTCCTGTTTCCCGATCCCTGCGGAGAGAGAGAAAGAGAAAGGAAAGGAGGAAAGGAGATATTTTGAAACAATGTGGCACACCTTTTTTTGAGGCAGTCATCATGACGGAGGCGAAACAGCGCCCGTCCGCCTGCCAGTGGAGACGTGTGTCCTGCCAGGGAGTTAATGCGACGGGACGGGCGACTCGCAGGGTATCTGTTGCGCGTGCGCGAGTCGTTCGAGGAAATGGAAAACTGTTTTGCTTTCGAGTTTGAAATTCACGACGGGTTCGGGCGAAGTTTTGGGTGGATTTCGCCCGGGCCTTTATATACCCGGAAGAGGGGCCGGCAGTGGTTCTTTACCCTGCCATTTGTGCTTGTCTTCTGCTTTTGCCTTCGCGACCTAAGAAAGTAGACAGAGAAGAGAAAACCGCGCACCTCATCCCCTCCGCTTTTCACCGCTTTAGCCCGGCGATGGCTGACAAGGCGACCCGTCATTCCGCCACGTGACCCGTGGCCTTTCTCCACCGTCACTGCGGAGGATCTGCAGGCCCTTGTTACCAGGGTTTTCTCTGTCCTCTCTCCGGTGGGCCGCAACCTGAGTGGTTGGCCCCCTGGAGCGAGGCCGAACCGACTCCACTGCCGGGATACGTGGTTAGTTTCACCCCCTTCCATGAGCGGGGGTTTGGGATGCCGGCGAGCCGCTTCATGCGGGCGCTCCCGCATTACTACGGGGTGGAGCTTCACAACTTCAACCCCAACTCCATCGCGCATGCGGCTATTTTCGTGGCGGTTTGCGAGGGGTTTCTGTGGATTGACCCCCACTAGGACCTGTGGACCCATCTCTTCTCCACGGAGTTCTTTGCCGCGTCGACGGACGTGAAGAAGGTCCGTATGGCGGTGCGGGCTGGCGGCTGTACTCTCCAGCTGAGGTCGGGGCGCGCACAACAGTACATCCCCACCTCCCTTGTATCTTCGAACAAGGGGTGGCAGAACCGGTGGTTTTATGTCCGGAATGACGACGGGATGTTTCCGCTGTTTTCTCAACGAGTGGTGACCGCCGTCGGTGATAACTAGCGCTGGGGGGCCACACGCGAGAACCAGGAGAAGCTCCAGCCCATTCTTCACGCCCTGCAGAAGTTACAAGCTGAGGGCCTTACCGCTGCAGGGGTCATCGCCGCCATCCACCGCCGGAGGGTGCTCCCATTGGCAGAGCGGGGGTTGCGGCTCTCGGAGATGAAGCCAGGGGTTGATTTGGAGGGTTCACGGATGTCCTCGACCCCCCTCACCGTTGACGACCTCCTCAGACGGGGTAGCGAGCACGGTGGGGAGGTTGGACGCTGGCGCCCTTAGCCAGCCCCCAATGCGTCCCGACCATGGGTATGTGTCCCTGGTAAGTGCTCGCCCCTCGTTCTATTTTGCGCCGCGTTTTCTTACGTCTTTTAGTTCTTACCGTTGGCATTTTCGTTCGTCCCCAGGGGTTGAGGGGTTTCAAACTCTCCCGACCACCGGTTCCGGAGGACACGGCGGGCCGAACTGCGCATAGGCTCGCCGCGGAGAAGGATAAGGAGAGGAAGGACGCGGAAAAGGCCCGAGCTCGCGAGAGGATGCGAGCTCGGGAAGCCTTGGAGAAGCGTCGTCAGAGGCAAGCAAGGGATGGGCTCCATTGGAGCCGTCGCCGGACACGCCTGACGACGACGATGATGATGATGATGACGAAGACGATGACATGGCGGCTCGGCTCGGCCTCAGTCCGGATCTGAGGCTGGACCAGGGGTCATCAAGCCAGCTTCTAGGGGGGCTGGCGTCACCAGCGTTCGGGGCCGGGATGCCGGGGTCCCGGCCCGAGGAGCGGAGGCGGGCCGAGGGGTACTTGACCCCTTGGCTAAGATAATTGAGGTGACTCTGGGGGGGCAGGCCGAACCGCATGCCCCAAGAGCAAATGCCCGTGTTGGCCGTACGGGATATTGGTCCCATCGGCCGTCGTGACATCGCCTGGGCGGGCTGCCCCCTCGGCACCTAGGGCGTCCGAGGCGAAAGCGACATCGAAGCCGGTTGCGGGGCAACCCTCGGCAATGCCCGTGGAGACCGGGGCCCGAGGGGTCTCCCCCGCATGCACAATTGGCTTTGCCCCAGAGTGGGTGAGTATCTGAGGGTACCTCTGTTTCAGTTATTTCGCTGTGTGTCTTGAATTTGCCCCTTCTCCCTTTCAGCAAGCGAAGGCAGGGCTCGGCTAGACTGGCCCCCGCGAAGGCGCTTAAGACGGGGTCGGCCTCTGCAGCCGGAGCTGCGGCGCGCCACGCTAGTTGGTTGGCCTCCGCGCAAGGCGCCCTCCGGCGGGGGGCCCAAGCAGCACGGGCTGTTACGGGGCAAGCCTTCCAGGTCGAGCCCCCTGTTGGAGCGGCCATCATGCTGGGGGAGGTCGCTGACGCGGCCGCGGCCCGAGTCCGCCTGTCTTGTTGCCGACGCCGGCATCGACTCCTGCTGGCGCCGCTGTTGATTCCTCCGCGGAGCCGCCCGCCACCGCCGATGTTGAGATGGCTGAGGCGCCTTTGCCCTCGGTCATCCCCGATCTCCCCGTTTTCGACCATGAGGAGGGGACGGCCGTTGTTGCCGAGGTCGGCGAGCGGAGGCCTGTCACCTTGGCCGAGGAGAGGCTCGATACGTCGACTGCGGCGGCACCCGATGCATTGACTGCAGGGAGACCTGGCGCCTCGGTTGCGAGGCGCGCAAAATCGTGGCCCGTCTTGGGGAGCAGCGGCCTTATCCCCATGCAACTCAATCCCAATGAGTGGTGTGGGCAGTCGCTCCTATTCTGGAGCCGCGACACCTCGGAGCCCCTCCTTTCCCTTAACGATGAGTTGGAGGAGCAGCTCCGGGGTAATTTCCGTGAATATACCGAGGCGGCGACAAGGTCGCTTCGGACGACCATGGAAATCCTTTTCAGGGACGTTCCCAGGGTCTTCCAGGTAAGGATTTCGACGTACGCCTCGCGTGACCAGGGAATTCTTTGTGATATCCTATTTTTCTCCCTCAGGAGCTTGCGGACATGAGCACCGCCAAGTTGCTGTTCATCCGTCGCGAGAGCGATGTTTGGGAGTCGCTGCGGTCCCAGTGGGCCGCACTTATCGAGGCTAATGAGCGCCTTGCCCAACGGAGCGTCGAGGTGGCAGACCTTCGGCTGCTCTGTGATGAGCTGAAGTCGGAGGCGGTGGTGGCGCGGACATAGGCGGCGGCGGCACGAACGGAGGCTTCGTCGACACGGGAGCAGGTGGCCTCCCAGGCTGGGGAGATGCAGCAGCAGCGTGTCACACCCGGTTCCAGGGGGTAGAACCGAGCGCATACCATATGTGTGCCAGGATCCATTTCCACACATATGTTGACGTCACAAGTGTAATATATCAAAAGACAATGCAATAAAGGCGTAAAGAGAGAGTATAATACTTTATTACATCATCTGCATCATTGTATCTTTAACAAGTATCACATCAAAGTAAAGCGAAAATAAATAACAAGGGCAATCTCCCACAGGAAGATGACCGGCGCATCGTTAGACTTAGAATTCATCGTCGTCGATAAAATCTCCATCAGAGTCTCCAGCATCACCCTCTGATCAAAATATTAGCAAGGGTGAGCTCACTTATGGTCGGGGCTCAGCAAGTGGGAGAAAAATTAATGCAGGTATAACAAGGTGAGGCTAAGGTTGAGCAGTAAGCATTTTAGTTGGTCAATATTTTATTAACAACGCCTGTCTTACTAATAAGTGTGAATCCCAAATATCTCATTTAAACAAAGGAATATGAATATAACAAAAACACTTAAGTGAAACCACTTAAGCAATTATTGGCAGATCATCGGATCTTAATTTAATTCCATCTCCAAGTTCAATTATCATGTGAGAGTCTAGGTCGCTCATAACCAGGAGCACGGCTGATATATCAGTTTTACACTCTGCAGAGGTGGTACAACTTTACCCACAAGCCATGTATCCCATCTAGCCTGGGTTGATCGGACCTTAAACACTGCCGAGGTGAATGGCTAGGGATCCATTATGAGGCTTTCACAAAATACACTTAATACGAAGCAACCCGCTAAGTTTTCTAAAGACGATGGTGGTAGCCCCCTGGGTGAGGTACCTTAGCCAAGAATACATCCCCATGTTAACGGGGTTGCTAGCACCTACCACTCCCCCTCTTGCCCATATTTCAGGTAAGGTTGCCAGGCACTAAGCATATAAAGCTAATTACCAAAGCCAGAGCCATGATAGCACTCGTGGTTGCACTGTTATCCTGGGTGGTCACTCCATGTTCCAATTAATATGAAATAATACGGTTTTAACCATCAGGTTAATGCCATAATTGCCAATTAAATTTTTGGAACATTAATACCAATTGATGAGTGACATTAAAATCATTAAGTTGAGTGGTTGCATAAATTTGCAAGGCTTAATTATTTCCCCAGGTTAAACAAGGAATACAGTTGGTAAATCTAGGAAATCCTTAATTAGGTAAAACCTATCAAATTATGCAGTATATCAAAAAGTAAACATTATTATATGCAATGAGTGGGTACAAAAAGAATATGCAGAGGGAGAATCCACTTGCCTTGCTCAAACGCGTCTTGCGGGTCGTCCTCGAACTATTCGAATTCTCTACCACACAGTCGGCTTCTAATAGAGTCGCACATCGCACATACAAAAATAAAACATACACCAATAAATAAACATGCACTATTACATAAGCATACATCATTACATACACATTAACACGTCGTACTTATCATGCCTTAAATACGTCTCCTAACGCGTAAATACTTATTAATTCAATTATAGTTATTATTGTGAGCCCTAAATGATGAATTTATGAATGGGTGCAATAAATACAGTTTAACTAGTATTAATATATTTTAACATCATCAAAGAAATTAAATGATAATTATCGTCTTTAATACTAATAAATAAATTAATAGCTTTTATCCTTTTTAATTCTAACTCAATTATTGAGTATAGCAAAAATAAAGATAATATTCTAAAAAATCCCTATAAATACTAATTGAACTTTTTATAATACAAGCGAGGTTATTTTGATATAAACTAGTATTTTGCTTACTCTAAAATTTAGGTGCTCAATTTGCGAACATGTTTATTTGACTAGAAAAAAAATCTAATTTCCATCCTACTAATGATATTTTTCTCCTTTCTTTATAAAAAGAAAATGTTAATAAAATAATTAGATAAATCATCTAAAAATCCTATATTATTCATATGACATGAGTTCTATACCATTTTCTAAATCCATTAAAATGCACCTACGACTACAATTCTCCAAATAGTTTCTAAAGTTATTGTGACCAAATTTGACTACAAAGTTTCTTATTTAGTATTTTTATCACCAACGTGTGACTACTAAATCTACGTCATATTTTTCTAATCCAAAAATCAATGCTACGACTAACATAAAATATCACGGTGTACTAAACGATCGCATATCTCTACCAAAAATTCTATAACGCACATACACATAAATTGCGGATCACACGTGTTCATATTACAACAAACTAAATATACAATTCATGAATCGAATCAAAAGTATTCTATAAAATACACAAAATAATTTGGGTCGTCTTCAACCTTGGGTTCTGTCGGGTACCGTAATTAGGGGTACCCCCAACACTCCCAAACACGGCTCGAAAACACCTTCAGAGGAAACCATAAAGGCTTACAGCTCGGGTCAAAGTCAAAGCTTCGTCTACCAAGGGACACGGTCACGCCTCGTCCGAGCCCGGCCTCGGGTGGAACAGTGGTCCCGGATGAGTTCACGTCTCGCCCGAGGGTCTCCTCAGGCAGTGAGCATGCCCTCGGCTCAGCCAAAGGCCAGCATTGTCGTGCAAGCGACCTTGGCCAAATCGCCTGACCAGCCGACCGAGGTGCATGCGCATTTAATGCTGGGATCGCCTGACACCTTATCCTGACACGCGCGCCTCAGTCGGCAAGGACGAACTGACCGCAGTCACATCGCCCTTTCACTGACCGATCTGACAGGAAAACAGCGCCGCCCCGCCCTGCTCCGGCTGCTGTACCAACCACCCAGGCGAAACCGACAACGG